>OY744546.1:43654892-43749892 GCA_963556195.1 Sepiola atlantica
GTGACAACTCTTCTAAATCGACGACAGCGAATATCCGCCAAAGTATTATTCATCACCGCTTTCTGTCTAAACATTTATCAACCTCCCAACATATACTTGTATCTCGCAGATCCTGTTTGCTAAATTTTCTGATCATGGGAAGAGTGGGTTACGAAGTTCATCGACGAGATTATGACTATGGACATCCTGTTTTTTGATTTTGAAAAAAACTTTTGATTGTGTTAATCATCGTCTAGGCCTGTGCAAACTCCGTGTATATAATATCCAACCCTCAGTGATGAAGGGATCCGGCCCTTCATCTATTCTCGAACATATCGTGTGAATGTCAACTGTTGTTTGTCAGCTGAGGCAAATACTGAGAGCTGTGTCCCTCAATGGGCAGATATCCTTTATCAACCATTGCTCGATAAACACTCAAATACTGGCCTCCTCATTACAACGCAAACTGATGTTTTGCTTAAAGCAGAGGAAAATACTATCCATTTTCCATTTAGTCATTCAAATTACTGTTTGGAATTGTGTGCATCATTCATCAATATTCAAATGTTTTTACATTCTCCTTTCAAAGAATGAAATCATTTATTAACTTATATTATTTTCAAAACAGTATTTGAAGCTGATTATTTCTAAAATTAAATTATTTACTTGCGATTAGAAGAATATTTTCTTTGAAAAATCCGGAGTGTTAAGGACACACACGGACTCATTTCTGTTTTTCTCTTTAAAAATATAAAAATAAATACTAAACAATATATATATATATATATATAAATGCATATGTAAGTATATTCACTCTTATTCGACCATATATATATATATATATATATATATATATATATATATAAGAAACATGCATTTTTTTCATCTGAAGAAATAAATTACTTTATCTTTTTTCTTGCCCTTGTTAGTTTAGTAACTAAGGCCTATATATATATATATATATATATATATATATATATATATATATATTTATATATATGAAAATATTTGTTGTTGTTTATTATCTACGGACGTATACGTTTCATCTTTTTTTAATCAAGACTCTTCAGCGTAGAAGTTTGACTATTCACTACTGGTCACACGATTCGAAACCCTGGATTATAAGTATTTTTCAACTCCAACCCAACGTCTTAAACCTCGCGGCCAATATCTGAACGGCTGATAAACTGTGGTAGATTAAATACATTTATAAGCGGCGATGACGACACAGGCATTCTACTTATATTAAGGAATGATGCATTATAAAGCAAATGACGTCACGCTGTATTTGCACTACTACTAAAGTGCTCTACTGATAATTAAGGAGCGACAAATATGAAAATATTTGTTGTTGTTTATTATCTACGGACGTATACGTTTCATCTTTTTTCAATCAAGACTCTTCAGCGTAGAAGTTTGACTATTCACTACTGGTCACACGATTCGAAACCCTGGATTATAAGTATTTTTCAACTCCAACCCAACGTCTTAAACCTCGCGGCCAATATCTGAACGGCTGATGAACTGTGGTAGATTAAATACATTTATAAGCGGCGATGACGACACAGGCAATTAAAGTTAGTTTAGTAATGAAGGTCTATATAAAGTAAAGAGTATGTCATTGGAAATCTTTTAAAGTAAAACTCAATTTAGTATAACGTAGTAATAGAGAAAAAAAGACGATTTAATACTTGTTCCGTCTTGAGCGATACACAAAAAACATGGCGCTACGAGACCAATATCCTACTTCCAGTTCCATCTTCTTAAAATCCCTATTATTCAAGCATATTTACACACTCCAAGCGTGTTTTTCTTCCGATTACATGCGTAATACTAAATAGATGTTAACTCTGCTGTAAGGAAGTGGCAATCACCAGAACCCCCCACCACACACACACATATATATATATATATATATATATATGCTCATTTCTCGTTATATTACTAAAGTTACTACTTGTCAAGAAGGACGTTTAATTATAAAATCGTTTCCGAGTTTCTCTCCTGTTATGGTCGAGCTGTCCCTTCTAACTTAATCTGTGAGGGAAATATAAAACTCTTTTATGTCGCTTTTTCAGTATTTTTTCAATTTCCATTCTAACCAATTTTCTCAAGAGGTTTAACTATTTCCGTTTCTATTTTACCCATTTCTTTTCTTCTTATACCGTAACATTATTTTTTTTATTTTGTAAACAAATTCTCGTATTTCACTGCATCTGTTTTGACATCTCTCTTTTCCTTCTTCCTCTCTTTTCTTTTTTCTTCACCTCCTCCTTTCTTGTTTTCTCTCTTTATTCGGTTTGTAATTATATTCTGTTAGACGTCATGGTTTATTTATTTTTGTCATGCACATTATTTTTGTTTGTTCTATTCTTTTTTTAGTCTTGTTTGTTTGTTTCTTTTTTTGCTTTTTATATTTCCTTATTTTTGTTAGTTCGGCCGTTCATACTTTTTGCTTTGTTTTCTCTTTCTGTCATTTTCTTTTTTCGTTTCTTTCGTTTATTATTACATCCATTCTTTTTTCTTTTGTTCTTTTTTTTACTGTTTTGTCACATTTTTTCTTTTCATTCCTATTTTAATTACCCATGTTCTTTCTATTATTCATTTCATCAACTTTCCTCAATTTTGTTAAATTTCTCTCCATCGTTTTTACTTTTTTTCCTAATTATAATTTCTTTCTGTGTTATTTTTACTGTTTTCTTTGATTTCATGTATTTTCATTCGTTTCATGATAATATTTTTTCTATGTTTTGTTGCACGTTGTTTTTATACTTTTTTCATTAATTCTTTCGGTATTTCTTCTTCATTTTTTCCTATTTTCTTTCTTGGAAACATTTTTTTTCATTTTTATTATCAGCTTATTTTTTTTCGGTATCACTATTTTGTCTTTCGTTCAGTTTTTATTTGATTTCTTTTTTTCATTTGTTCTTCATTTCTCTGTTTTTATGTTTTTTTCTTGCTACATTTGTTTATATTTTTCTTATCTTTTATTTTTTCTTTTTGTTTGTATTCCTCATCTTTCCTCATTCGTTTATACTTCTTTCGTTTCGTATTTTGTAACTTTCAATTATGCGTTAATTTTTCTTTCATTTTATCTTCATTATTTGTTTCATTTATTTTTCATTCTTTTATTGTTATGTTTTATTTTCGTTATTCTTTCGTTTTCTTTTCTTTTTATTTTTGTCACTTTTTTCATTATTACTTTTTAAATTCTTTTTTCTTCTTTTTTTCAGTTTTTCATTATTATTTTAAAAAAATTATTTGTCTTTTATTCTTTATTTATTATTTCTTTCTTTTTATTCCTGGAATTTACTTTGTACCACATGACCAATAGTTTTATTTCCGTTACGCACTGTTTTTTAATTTTTTTATTTTTCTCCGGTTTTGTCCTTTGCTCTTTCTTTCTTATCATTTCCTGTCTGTTTTTAATGTAAGAACATCATTAAAACAACAAAAAAAGGAAATGGAAACAATTGAAGAAAAAAGAAAAATGGAGAAAAACGTAGAAAAAAAACAATGAAAAAACAGAGCGCATTTTATTTTCTTTCTTTCCTGGTTTTTAATTTTCTACGTACGTATTCCTTGTCTGTATTCTTTGTTTTTGAGCTTCTGTTCTTTTTTATTCAAGATTTCGTAAAGAAAGGCTTATTCTTTACTATCATGTACGCCATCTTTTTGCTATTCTTTCATTATTTTCCTTCCCATATTTGTCTTTCTTTCTCTTTTTTCTTTGTTTTTCACTTCTTTCGTTTAATATTATTTGGATTTTTCGAACTACTGTTCTGATCTTGGATGTTATTCTCACATATATAACCTCCGACCTTCTTTAGGTTCTTGTTATCGAACTCTGAAACCATTAATGTCGAACTGGGAATATACATTCCTTTCGTCGGTGTGTCTTACATAAAACGGTATTGAGGAGTGAACTTTAAACCTCCGAAAGTCTGTCACTTAGAAAATGTTTTCACTTAACACTGTTATCCGTTGCATCACGGGTCATTACGTTTGTTTAGATTTCCGAATTTAACATAAACATTCACGAGTTCGATAAAACGCACTTGACAAATGTCGTAGGTTACGTCGACCAAAACGTTGTTAGGATAACACCCAAGATGAGAACATTAGTCAGAATAATCAAAATAATACCAACTAGCGGGACCCGTGTAAATTACACGAAATGATGGTTTCAATACTAATTATCTTGTTCCTAACCTATACATGTTTGAATAAAATATGATAAGATTTGACTTGTATATTGATTTTTAAAATGAACAATACATGAAACAATTTACAAAACTTCTTTATATATAATATTTCTATTGAAGGTAATATTTCGACGACTAAACCTTACTTTGTAAATGCTTTAGATTAAAGTAAATTTGGCTCCAGTTCATGAGTAGTTTACAAAGATTCGGAAGGTCGTTGATTTTCATGTAAGTGTGAAAAACAAAATAACACACACGCTATCGTATTAATATGTGTCTGCCCGGTCGTCGCCTCCCACTCCATCCCTCGCCACTTCAATGTAGAAAAAAATCTTAAAGGTTGGTTGGGATAGAAATATAAACCAGTCGGGCTGACGTCAACACCCGATGTCAAAATCCTACGTCGCTGACCGTTGCGCTAAAGGTAAATACATGAGGATATTACGAAAATTAGGTAAGTTTGTTGCTTTTCCAAATCTAGGTGTGGCATTCATGCGCAGAGCTTTTGATATAAGCGTTACACACGCTATCGTATTAATATATAGATTATAAATCATAATCTAAAGAATTCCGAAACAGTTTACCTTTACGTTTTACTTATGTTCCTCAATTTGTTCTGAGATGTTCTTTATTCTTTTTGTCTTCTCTACTTTCTACGTTTTCTCTTGCTTTAGGTTTTGTTTTTTTCTTCCAGATTTTGTAAAGCATCGTTGTTATATTACTTTCCGCTATGACCTCTGCTTTTCATTGTTATACTCTCTATTTATTTTATTTGTTTTCCCTTTCCTCCCTTTGTTGTACTTTTCTTTCCTCCTTTGTTATTTAATCTTTCTCCTTTTTTTATTTTCTACTAGACTTGTATGTCATCGAACGGTATCTTTAAATTAATTTCCGTTATGCAATCCCTTCTACCTTTCTTCCTGTTATCTTCCTGGGCTTATTTTTTATCCAATGAAAACTTTTCATTAATTTCCGTTTCGTAAGTTTTATTTCTTTTTCGAGAAATAAATACGTTTGGTCAAAAGGTCAATTAAATGACAAAGTCCATTCTAACAACGTTTGGTCAAAAGGTAAATTAAATAACAAAGTCCATTCTAACAACGTTTGGTCAAAAGGTCAATTAAATGACAAAGTCCATACTAACAACGTTTGGTCAAAAGGTCAATTAAATGACAAAGTCCATTCTAACAACGTTTGGTCAAAAGGTCAATTAAATGACAAAGTCCATTCTAACAACGTTTGGTCAAAAGGTGAATTAAATGACAAAGTCCATTCTAACAACGTTTGATCAAAAGGTCAATTAAATGACAAAGTCCATACTAACAACGTTTGGTCAAAAGGTCAATTAAATGACAAAGTCCATTCTAACAACGTTTGGTCAAAAGGTCAATTAAATGACAAAGTCCATTCTAACAACGTTTGGTCAAAAGGTCAATTAAATGACAAAGTCCATTCTAACAACGTTTGGTCAAAAGGTGAATTAAATGACAAAGACCATTCTAACAAATTTCATCAAATGTATTTTACGTCTACGCTCAACCAACAAGCGAAATAATTTAAGAAAACAATATGACGCCAGATGTTATGGAAAAGTTCCATACCTCTAATGATTTTGACAAGCGCGTTTAACGTCAGCTTGGGTTGACATCTTAAGCCTAACTGGTGTATCATCAGGAAAACTTGTGTAAGTAATTCAGCGGGAGTATATTTTACGCTAAGTGTTTCCATTTAATAATGATCTATCTCTCCGCGAAAAAGTTCACATAGTCCATCATAATGTAACTGCTATGATTTCTTTATTTTTATTCCCATTCTCATTCGTTCTTTCTTTTTTTATTTATCGTAGAGGACAATGTAACCAGCAAGCAGAGTCAAAATTATATTCCCTAGAGAAAAGCGTATACAGCTCTAAACCCCATAGCTTTAAATAAAATAGCATATTATGTTCAATGAATCGTGTGTAACGAACATTGCATTTCGCCATTAAGTAACCCTTAAATGACAGATATACAATTCATTATTTTTATTTTTTATTTTATGTGACGATAACCTGACTGACACTGAAAACAACTATGCATTGATTGTATTAATTTTATTGGCTTAGACAAGTAATACATAGAGCAGAAAAAAGGATTTCGTAATCTAGTGGGGCGTGATCTCTTCGCTTCCCGAACTATGTCTGCACGTTTCTTCTTGTATGTTACTACTCCTTCGCCAAAACAGTAGAAGGTAACACCTGCGAGAATGGTATCTAAAATGAGAAGATAATGCCTGGGAGGATGGTATCATAGCAACACCTCATATACTACACAACCTCCTGAATTATAGTACAATAGTGAACCATAATATAACATAATAGTAATACCATAGTTTCGGCTCCTGGAAGACAGACACCAAATCATCATTTAAAATAGAGGTACAGTAGTGTAGTAATAGAAGTAATATAACAGTTTTAGCTTTGAGGACGCAGATCCCAAATCTGCATTAGTAATCCAAGTACAATAACACATTAATAGAAGTAATAGTATTGTTTTAGCTGCAAACAGACATATACCAAATCGCCATTCTTTATAGATTTAGATTAGAATTATATTTTTATGATGTATTAAATAAGAGAATAGTTCTGTAAATACAAAATGATGGGGAAAGATGTATCTATTTTCCATCACCATTTTTGAAGAATTTAAAGTATTTTTTTCAATTAATCTTATACTATTAATAATGCCTATTGTGTTGCCCCTCCACTGCGAGTTAGACACGTTGTAAAGGCATCTTTGAGTTTAACTAAGACGTCATCCTGCTAATCATTCGAAGCAACGCAATTGAACGTTATTTCTATGGGAGGTGCCCGACGTCGCTTCAATCTCTTGTTTCCCATACATAGATATTGCATTTCTTCCTTGGTGTGCCTGACATGAAACAGAACTTTTCATGAACAGTTTATTTCCAAGAACTCCCCATCTGAGAACCATTTTATCACAGGATGCCTTGCTGTAGGAATCAACGTGGACGTCTTCGAATCGAATGTCAACAAATACTTATCATAAACTGTCATTGAAGTATTTAAATGGTGTTAATTCCATTTATCTTATTCAATCCTCTCATAATATTCTTTATTTAATTTCGTTTTTTTATTTATTAATGAGTCATCGCTTATCAAGGCTAAACTCCCATATAATGAGATGGATTGTCAAGTGAATGGTGAAAAATATTATGAAAAGATTGAAAAAGATTAACGGAATGAACAAAATTGGATTACTTTTCAGAACGATTTATGGCAAGTATTTGCTGATATTAAATTCGAAGCGAACTATCTTGTACTCCGCAGGTAGTTATCGTATTCAGAGAGAAGGTATATTTGGAAATACACCGTTTATAGAAATACAATTGATATTATGGACATCGAAGATGGTCAAGTGGGGCGCGATCCCGCTAATTAACGGAAGGAAGACAATTGAACGATGACCAACATACCCAGAAATAAATCAGTATTCCATTATATTTTATTCCATTGTTTGTACCGAGTGACCAAAAAGTCACGATATTCTTGCATGAAAACAGACACGTAAAATTTAGTCTTCTGGTCTTTATTTAACCATGAGAAAATATTGGACAATTATTTTGTGGGTTGATTCAAAGAAAATATCGATGTCATCGTTCTCGTAAAAGGATTAGAGACAACGTCAATGTTTTGTGGATGAATACAATTCTCTACTTATTCTCTATTTTGTAGGTTGTGTACATGACTTCATCTCCCACCTCATATAAAATCGACCACGGGTTTCTGTTCTTAATAATTACGCATAAGAACGATCAGCGCTGATTTTTCAAGGCAAATACTATCTTCCATATAGAGACATATTATCATCATGACTGCCCCTCATCAGCGAGGATTGCGTTCATGTTCTGGTTCTAGTGGTGCGCCTCGATTGATACGAATTTGGCTGACGAGCCCGATTCTTGTCTTGTATACCCTTTCACAATTAGGACACGTTGTTCCAGTTGTTTCAGTTGAGAGAATGGCTCAAGATCGTTGGCGTACCCTCTCCTCTCTTCTGCTTCTTTTCTCCCCGAGGATCGCATAGCGGTCGGCCTTGAGGAACGGTGTTCCCTCGAAGATTATTTATTTCCAGGATGCCCTGTCCCGAGATTGGGCGTCACGCATGTTCACGTTGATGTCGCAATTATTCAAGTAGGCTTACAGAACATCTTTAACTCTATTATTCTGACATTATCGACTGCGTTCTCATTGTCTAAGGTTGCCATAGATGATTTGCTTTGGCAGTCGTGAGTCCAGAAACTTAACTACGCAGCTGCTTCCTTTCATCTACTTTGTAGCATACGTCTTTGAAAAACAAACGTGACAAATCCTGCTTGTTTTGTTTTTGATCCATCCTTTCTGAGTTGCTCGAGTGTGAACAGGAACGCGCCATATCTGCAAACGTTTTCGACTGTCATGAGTCTTTACCAAGCTCGTCATTAGTTACAAAATTGCTCATTCGAGTAAACAAATCCATCATCAACCAAGCTCGATACGAGAGAGGAGATAATATACTTAGATGCTTTTAAAACGTCTGTAATCGACTTCCTCAATAAATCCACCAATGTTAATGTTGTAACTAATACCAAGCCTGACGAAAACTCATAAGGGTCGAAAACGTTGGCAGATATGGCGAGTTCCTGTTCACGCTCGAGCAGAACATTAGATCGATGGTCCGCCAACTCGAAAGGACAGATAAAAAAAAACAGGAATTGTTACTGTTGTTTAATCAAACATGTATCGGAGAAAAATGCTGCCAGAATATACAAATCCTATAGTGTATACATTTCGAAACAAAAAAACTATACTTTTGATCCTCAAAATCAAATTCTACAAGGTAGAACCTACCAGAAATAATTCCAATAGAGGCGCAAGTAATACGGTAATATAGGAACAATAAAACAAAATGCGAACACTGGAAGAACAGAAAAAAGAAAAAAATACTAGCATAGAACGTTCGACGGATCCAGTTTATACATTTTCATTATAACTCATAGAAAAGGTCTGTATGAAGACCATAATTTTCGTGGTATTAAAATGATGCGATGGCCTAGCTATGTGATATTTTACGAAACTGTGTTTTTATTGTCGTTTTTTTTTCACTAAAGTAGTCACCACTTATCAAGGCCAATGACACTCGAGGATAAGTATTACTGAGATTGATTAATTGCCAGTTGAATGATGAATATTATCATGAGAGGAGTTAACATAATTAATGTAATAAAAAATACGAGGACGGTTTATAATAAGTATTTGTTGACATTAGACTTGAAGACAACCATGTTTTAGTCCATGTTTAGAGCCATTATTACTTTTGGGTAGAGTAACAAATTCCTATGTACTTGCTTCCACTCGTTGGGGGAGTAAGCCACAAAGTCGGGTTTTACGTGGGGTAATCTTGAGTGAGACAAACAGGCAAATTGCCTCATTGAAGAAAGATTTATTCTTCACAAATTAAGGACAAGAGATAAAGTGTAGCATCAGAATAGATATTACACTTTAATGCTAGCAAAGAGCCTCGTTTTGAATTTGAATCTGTAGAAAAACGCATGCTTACATTTTGTAAGATTACCTAATTCGATTAATCCTGTAACTATTACGTTTTATTGGAGTTATTTATCTACCCCCACAAGGTAAGATGTGACACAAGGTCGGGAAAGTGGGGTTAGATAAGCCAGCGCTCCAGAGGTGAGCACTCTAGACATTTAAAAATTGCCTGGGCAGCCCCGTCGGCATTCCCCGGTAGAGGCGCCTCAGACAGTAAGCAATAAACTTACTCCTCCCCAAAGAGGGGAGGCAAAGCCTGGGTGGGTGCACCTCCTAGAACTGCACAGGACCGGCAACCCCCAATAGACCGGCGTAAATCCAGACCCAAAGGCCCGGACGATACCGGTTTATTAGGCGGGGTAAAAACCCCTGGTTGAATCATTACGTTTTCTTGGTTTTATTTATCTACCTCACACAAGGTAAAATGTGACACAAGGTCGGGAAAGTGGGATTTGATAAGCCAGCGCTCGAGAGGTGAGCCATCTGACCATTTAAAAATTGCCTGGGCAGCCCCGTCAGCATTCCCCGGTAGAGGCGCCTTAGAGAGTAAGCAATAAACTTACTCCTCCCCAAAGAGGGGAGGCAAAGCCTGGGTGGGTGCACCTCCTAGAACTGCACAGGACCGGCAACCCCCAATAGACCGGCGTAAATCCAGACCCAAAGGCCCGGACGATACCGGTTTATTAGGCGGGGTAAAAACCCCTGGTTGAATCATTACGTTTTCTTGGTTTTATTTATCTACCTTCCACAAGGTAAAATGTGACACAAGGTCGGGAAAGTGGGATTTGATAAGCCAGCGCTCGAGAGGTGAGCCATCTGACCATTTAAAAATTGCCTGGGCAGCCCCGTCGGCATTCCCCGGTAGGGGCGCCTCAGACAGTAAGCAATAAACTTACTCCTCCCCAAAGAGGGGAGGCAAAGCCTGGGAGGGTGAACCTCCTAGAACTGCACAGGACAGGCAACCAAATCCAGACCCAAAGGCCCGGACGATACCGGTTTATTAGGCGGGGTAAAAACCCCTGGTTGAATCATTACGTTTTCTTGGATTGCACTGAAGATTGCCAACTCAGATGCCCAAGAGTGTACCTGTTACTATATGAAAGTCCAAAAATTAACATATATATTAGGAAAAATCTATGTTTATTTTAAAAAAAAAAATACTTGCGTTACCTTTGGATCACTTTGTATATATCTATTTATTTATTTATTTCACGTGGCTGCCTTATTTGATCTCTTTCAAAATCTACCCTTTCTCGTTTTCATGTGGGCTAACTTGCAATACACGTTTGCTGGCTTCTTTGATCTGCGACTGAACATCTAGGTTAAAATCTGTCTCCGTGCTTATGAGAATAAAAACTTCACCAACATCACCTATCCTATCACTAGTGGAATGCGAAAGAAATCCAAGGACCGTAAAGAGTCTTATTATATGTATATCCAATCGCTAATAAGTTTTCAGCGGCGTCTACTAATACATGGAGTAGTGTTGTCACATCTGGTAAAAAAAATTAAATTTGTATGAATCAACATGGTACAACTTTGTTGATCGGCTTTATCCTGTTGTTGGCATTTTTGCATGATGGGCCACGTAGTGGTTGCCAGCATCCCTAAGTGATAGTGATTCTATAGAACCGACTAGATTACAATGAGGCTCACCAAGGTCGTCAGTCTACGTTGCTATTCACTTAAGCACTATCACTTCATGTCCGGTGCACATACCACTAGCCTTTCCATTTTTACAGGATGCTAAATAAAAGTATTTAACCGTATAAATCTCGCACTGTCTGCCAAGCTCCAGCCCCTGACCCATCGCCGCAATGTTCAGTGCCTGTTTTGTTTTACAAGTACTTTTACAGAACGTGCTCCGACGAACATACTGCATTTGTATCCCATCAACGTAAATAATCCCGACCAATCCCACTACCAGCAAAGTACCACCCCTTCATTATATAGGCTCTCAGTTGTCGGAAAACATTATACTCTAATGTATTCTTTCCTCAGACCAATTGCGTTTGAAATTCGCTCCCTGCTCCCTGTTTTCCGACTGTGCTAAAATGCAGAAATTTAAATTTAATGTGAACAAACATTTTGCTGCACAACTCCCCACATAAGATGCCTCCTATAAATCGTGACCGTAATCATATTAGCCCCTACCGTCTCAGTGGAAATATTTATTATTTGGGGTGAATAAAAAATAAAAAAAAATATGCATAGTCTTATTTATAAATGCAACATAAATTCCTATCAAATTTCTCCTACAATCATATATTAGTTTCATTGATCATTTCTTAACTATCCCTTAATTTTGATTGGTCATTTCTCAACTAATAATTGATTTTGATTGGTATTTTCTCAACTCATTAAAGAGGGACGACGAAGTTAGTCTCTTAATACTAAGCTATTGCATTTATTTTCTACCCTACAGTCTCTTTCGCACAGAAGAGAAGTGCCTAGTCTGTTGCCATGCTACCGTTATTTTCCTAGTAGCTGCTCGACTCAGCTCCAATATCAATTCCCCCTGTAAAACATTACAGCAGCACTCGTATACTTAAAACCGCTAAAAAATATCCATTCTTCTTCTGTGTACTTACAGCTAAACGGAAATAAAACAATTTTTCCAAGAACTTCCCATCCGTGGAATACAATATCATGGAGATGTCTCCCAGCTAACTACAATACGGTCGTCTTTAAGTCCACCGTTAACAAATTCCTGTGTAGCAGAACACTTAAATAATCAAATTCCGACTATTTCACCCATTGTGTCTTAAGGTGTTGTTCATAGCCAACTGTCAATCCCATTTACCATTATCCTCGAGCGGCGTGTCGGTCTTGATAAGCGGTGACACATTAGTACAAAATAGCTATTTCAATCATTTTACAAACCACACACAACGTACAGTCAGAAACTTTCGCACCAAAATCTAACGAGGTCAACACATCTACCTCCTAGCAAAATGGTAGGTAAACAATCCACAAAAAGTATTTTTGGGGGGCAGTTCCGTGTGGCTTTTCTCCTCTAAATATCCTTTCCGAAATTGAATCTCCTATTTCTAATTTAAACTTAAAAATACATTTTTCTCATCCTCAATTCTCAAAAAGGCACTGGCGATATTGATTATTTTGATTGTTTGGACGACTATTCTCACCTTGATTATTTTTACGACATTTCGACCGATGTCCCCTTCGATAGTCTTCAGGTTGATCTTTCCGAACTCATGAATAATTATATAGAACTCGAGAATCTCCACGGAATTTCGAAGGTTCAGTTCGAAATTACGTGAAGATTCCAATGTTGATTCTCGAATTCGAAAATATGCACCTGAAGAATGCCGGAAGGTATATCGGCCGGGACGTTGTGAAAATAAAAATCAAGATTAGAATTGTCATCCGAATTATATCAATAATAAATACAAAAATAGTACTTAATTACTTTGTGACAACATATTAATATTCTAAGTTCTATATTCTATCATCATCATCATCATCATCATCATCATCATCATCATCATGAATTAATACTTCTCGTCTGTTCCCTTTTTCACTCTAACTCGCTTCATAAATCACAATATCCACCTCCTCCTTCATCTTTTATTTCTATCCATAATTGCTTCCTTCTCTACTGTTTACCTATTCCTCATTCAGCTTCTTCCTTTTCGTTACTATTGTATTCAAATCATCATCATCATCATCATCATCATCATCATCATCATCATCATCATCATCATCATCATCATCATCATCAAGAATAACATTTACAATTCATAATTTCATTTATCTAGTGTACCCCCTCTTCTCTCTCTCTCTCTCTCTCTGCACCTCTATCTCTCTATCAATCGTAATATACCTCCTCATCTTGTCCATCTTCTATTTTTATCCATAATGTCTTCCTTCTCCTCTGCTCACCCCTCATCTTTACTCTTCTACTTTGGTTTTGGTTTCGTTTTCACCTATCTTCTATTTCCATAGCCTCCCCAGCATTCAGCAAAATATCTCTTCCTGATCTCCCGTAATCACAGTCGTCACCGAAAATGTCCATAACTGTAATCGGCTTCTTGCTAAATAGACGAAAAAAACATTGCTGCACCTTCGTCAATGCCAAACATCCGGATAATACAATAAAGGCTTCATTGCGATTTATCCGAAATGGTCGAAGACAAATCCATCTGTCATAACCAAGCCCAGATGATGACAGATGACGACTACAACACTACACAATGAACATATCATAGAAAACGTATTACAATACAATCACATAGATGCACATAGATACGTACAGAAGCTTACATAATCACAATCATGTATGTCTTCTCGGTCTCACTTATCCTAATAATTGTTTCTTTTCTATAATCTAAACTTTGTGTATGTACCTTATCTCTCCGGGTTCGCATGCACCCAACCCAATACCAACCAGTATATATATATATATATATATATATATATATATATATATATATATATATATATATATATATATACATATATATATATATATATATATATATATATATATATATATATATATGTATATGTACACATATATATACATATATATATATATATATATATATATATATATGTACACATATATATATACATATATATATATATATATGTACATATATATATATATATATATGTACACATATATATATACATATATATATACATATATATATATATATATATATGTACACATATATATATATACATATATATATATATACATATATATATATATATACATATATATATATATAAGGTGTTTTAGAAGGCTATTACAATGCGAGAAATGGAAAAAATGGCGTTGAAGAATACGACAAACCAAGTATTATCTATTTACTTATTTATTTATTTTTTATTTTATTTGTTTTATTTTTTTAATTTTATAAATAAAGCTTACTTGATCAGAAGAAACTTCTACACAGTGATTTAATATGTGAGGCCGAGTTCCATAATATATTTCGAGGGGAACCCTTCTTTCTCAAATGGATTGTGTATCAAATCCTCAATAGACCGCGCGTAAATAGATAATACTTGGTTTGTCGTATTCTTCAACGTCATTTTTCCCATTTCTCGCATTGTAATAGCCTTCTAACACTCCGTATATACATACCACAAGCAATGCTTCAAGCAAACTACCTTTCCTTATTATATACATATATATATATATATATATATATATATATATATATATATATATATATATATATATATATATATATATATATATATATATATATGAACTTAAAGAAAGAGGCAAAATGCCTCCAAAAACATGTGTTAGATGTAGATATTTTTATTAAAATGAAAACAAAAAATAAAAACAATATATATTTTTTTGATCCTGTACTTTTTTTATCTAATAATTTCGCTTGATAAACACACCTCGTCAGAGCTTTAGACAAATAAAAGGTATTAACCTTTTTTTTTTTCGTAACAATCCTTCCTGGTCTTGTAGAAGTGTCGCCGATGTTGTGAGGACTTAACGGTGTAAATGTCTCTTTTAAATTTAACTTAAATCGCGCATGGTCGCTGGTAGGTATAAATTTGAGAAAGTTCATTTTTTAAGCATCTTTAAAATTTTAAACCTCTAAGAATACACATACACTCACACACACACACACACACACACACATATATATATATATATATATATATATATATATATATATATATATATATATATATATATATGTGTGTGAGTGTGGGGGGTACGTGTGTGTATTACAAATAAGAACAACATCGCATTATAGGCCAACTATAGATCCCCTTCATTTGGATTTGTAACCGACGAAACCAATGTTTATTCGTATCTGAAATATTTTTCTCTAAAAAATCTTTTTGACGTTTACAAACAGACAGCAGTCGCTGGTTGAGGATCTGAGGAATAGGATAGGTGCGGAAGAAATTCGCGGTGTAATGCATGTAAGTTTACCATCGCTGCCGGTCACTTGTGCCACGGTGCATTGTCTATGGGAAAGAGCTATTTTTTCTTGTTCATTTCTGGCTTTTTTTAACGATTCTTTCTTAAAACACACAATTAAAGCTACATAATATTCTTTATTGAGGGTACTTCTTTTCTCAACATAATCGACGAACAATGAAATAGTTTTCGGATCTTACAATAAAATAAAATAGCTACTTTTGATCTTTGCGTCCTTGATATCTTTGGACGTCTTTCATCCGCTGCTGCCCACTCAGCTGACTGCCAGTTTTACGGTTTTGATGTTTTCCAGCGTTCAGCATTATGTGTGTCTGTATGAGGAAAACATTTCCACTGTTAGAATGCATTCATGTTTATATATATATATATATATATATATATATATATATATATATATATATATATATATATATATATATTATTTAAGCATTTTAAGAGTCGAGATATTTTACTCATAACTGACACGTGCCGACCAAGGCACAAGACACTTAAATAAAACATTAAATACGAGAATTTGACAAGAACAGAAGTACAAGGCTAAGTGGCAACGCGTCGCTAAAAAAAGAAAGAAAAAATATTGTCTGTATTATCTTGATGAAGATTCTTGTGTGAATCGAAAGTTTGAATTTTAAATAAATAATACGTTAATTTAAAAATAAAATATCTGAATGTGGCTGGTCTCTTAACTGTTTTAATATGTATATATACATATATATATATAGATATATATATATATATATATATATATATATATATATATATATATATAGATATATATAGATATATATATATAGAGAGAGAGAGAGAGAGAGAAAATGGTAGTGTGCTTGAAACATTGCTGGAAATAGAAGTAGTATGTTTTTTTAAAAGGCTGAGGGAAATGATAAGTCCCGGGTAGGATGTAAGCTGGAAGGAACGAAAATAATAAATCGAAATCGAAATCGAAATGGGGTTTACTATTTATTTTCTCTTAAAATATTACATAACAGCAAGTTTGGTGCTAGCTGTTTATGTGTTGTCCGGATGATTATTAAAAAAATATTTATTTATTATTTCGGGGAGAAAAGAAACTTCCCTTTGTCAAAAATAATAAACACCAGAGGAAAACTCCAGAAGAATCTACCAAATATATATATATACATATATATATATATATATATATATATATATATATATATATATATATATATATATTATAATATAAAATGAAGTAATAAAATAAGGTGTCAATCAAATTTTATTAGAATTCAATATATATATATATATATATATATATATATATATATATATATATATATATATATATATATATATATATATATCGTGCATATTATATAATTCCCGCCCAAACCATCTATAATACTAACACATGGTCTGTACCTGATTATCTTCATTTCCCTGAAAATGGACTCGGATGGGTCTGAAAGACACAAATTCCTCTCCGAAACTAAGATCATGATTCGGACTATTGA
Organism: Sepiola atlantica; assembly: GCA_963556195.1. NCBI lineage: Eukaryota > Metazoa > Mollusca > Cephalopoda > Sepiida > Sepiolidae > Sepiola > Sepiola atlantica. The sequence continues at coordinate 43,672,080 of OY744546.1, forward strand.
AAGGATCTACCAAAGGATGCCCATACATAAGTTGTGTCTTATATTCAACAATACTTGCATGCAAGAGAAGATGTTGCCTATGTATATATATATATATATATATATATATATATATATATGTATATATATATATATGTATATATATATATATATATAAATATTAATTATTTATTACCTACAGACATCGATGTTTTATGCTAACGCAATCTTTAGTACACGAAGTTAATTCTCGACGGTCAGCGGGCTCGAACTCCGATAACGGTGTATATCTTAGGGGTTTGTTTGCAAGTAAATACAAGTAAATATTAACTACAACTTCCTGTAGTTTGCAAATATTTACTTTGTATTTTTTTTTACATTTCCAATTCCTCAATTCACGACCAAACTCAAATAATGCAATCTGACCAAGAATATCTGTAATGTCAACAGAAGGTTAATGAAGCATGCTTCTGTGTGACTTGCTACAACACGACTCTTCATTTTCCCTCAACTCCATACATATTCATTACTATTTTGGAATGTTGTAGATGAGCATTGTTGATTTGTATTATTTGGTTAATTTAAACTCATGTCCTCATTTTGCATTTTATTTCCACAGCTTAAATAATCACCGACGCTGAGAAGCATTTTGTCGAACATGGCAATATTTATGTCAAATTTGGGAAGCTTTACGGAATTTCGACATTTATTCGTGGCGCAACGGACAAGGTGCTAAAATAGTAATCAGTTCTAATACTAAGAATATATTTAGGAACTTAATTAAGACTTCTATATTGTCATGGCTGACGGAACGAGAACAATCTACATTCAAGTGGTTCGTGGCCTTGATAAGTGGTGATCGCAATAGTAAATAAAAAGTTTGAAATTCCGTGCAGGTTTCTTTGGTCGGCGTAAAATTGCCAAGTTCGACAATACGCTTCTGAAGAAAGCCGGTGGTTCCATTGGCCAAGACGTTGTGAGAATGATTTCAAAGATGTGAGCAGTAGTCCGAATGATCCAAATAATACACATTCATTACTCTCATAAAAAAGATCAAGTTGTAGTATCTGTTCCGATGGATACTGCACCCCATAGACTGGTGTTATCTTGGCCTTCGGGGCTTGATTAACGCCGGTCTATAGGTCTGTCCTGTGCAGCCATATGAGGTCCACCCTCCCAGGCTTCGCCTCCCCTCTTTGGGGAGGAGTAAGTTTATTGCTTACTGCCTGAGGCGCCCCTACCGGGGAATGCCGACGAGGCTGCCCAGGCAATTTTTAAACTCCACTTTCCCGACCCGACCTTGGGTCACATCTTACTTGTGGGAGTAAGATAAAAACTGGCCTTGTGTCTAACTCCTGGAGAGGAGTAAATCAATACTCTCATAAAATGCCTCGCCTACACGACACACAATCGCACACAAATAAACATTTGCCTCATTGAATTAGGTAAAAATCATAAAGAGTGCCTTTTTTGTGTATAATGTTAAAATGTTGATATTAATTAAATCGTGATTTAAATAAAAAATGAATTCGTGTTGCTTTTATAATAATTGCCACCATTTTTTTTCTAACCGTTGCATTTATCCGTTTGTTTTCCCGCTTGTTTTACTTCTTTAAAACCTGCATTTTGTTTCAAGTAGATGAATACATTTAAAAAGTTCCATTTGCTTATTTCTCTGATTGGCGCCTCTTGGTCATGCGCAAAGAAGAAAGTGTATTTTTCTATTTCCGGTTCATGTAGTAAAATCTGATCATAAAGGTGTTTGTCATGAGATGCAGACACGATTTCAATTGTCAATTGAATTTGTACGATTCACTTTTTTATTATAGTTATTTATTCATTTTATCTATTTATTTATTTTTTGTTTACTTTTCTTGGATAATGCTGGCGTTGATCGTTTTGTTTTAATTCGTGGTTTACTTTTCACGTTCGTAAATTTGTTCAAAGCATGTTCGTTTGTAAATAAACGAAAAGTTACGAAAATATATATAAAGCCAAACGATTATAATTTGCATAACTCAATTTAGGATTTGTCTTTTTCTTTTTGGGGATTTTAAAATGAAACTATTAAAGTTTGTTTCCTAACTTTTGAAATGATGATTGATAATTTGGCTTTTTGGGATTATTCGGACTACTGTTCTCGTCTTAAATGTTATACAGGGTGGGCCAAAATAAGGGTCCTATCTTTAAATTTGAATAACTTGAATTTGAATAACTTCCACAAAATAAAAGTTAAACTCACCAAACTTTATGTGTGTGTAGACTGACCCTTCCGAGATTTTTTGAAATAAACAAAACAAATTTTAGCCGAAAAACACTTCTTAAAACTTACAAAAACTAAAGTATTGTTTTTTACACTGTTTTGAGTTTTTTAAAGCAAAAATAATGTTTTCTAAATGAGGGTACGTTCCTTAGGGCTAATACGGCTCATGCTTGCTTCGGAAGGGGTCCTTTACTTATTCTAAAAAAATAAAAAAAATCAATAAATAAAAAAGTTATGAATTTTTAAAAATAGGACCCTTATTTTTGCCCACCCTGTATTTGAGTAGTTCGATTGCAAAACGTGATGAACGGCATTTTCATAATTGTTAAATTACGGCTACTTAAAGTGTTGCATTTTATTACTTTAACAAATGTAAACTAATGTTGTTAAAGTAATATGATATTTAGTGAATAGTCTTGCTTTTAATAAAACTAAAATTGCGCAGCCTAATTCTAGATTATAAATAGTTGTCTTTGTAAAGTCTTATTTCTCAATAATAAGAAATTCGATTTATCGCGTTTTACATTAAAACTTTAATTTCCTATTATTTTCTTGCAAATTTTTAGATGAGGATAGATAATTATGATTATTTCGATTATTTGGACTGCCGTTCTCATCTTGAATATTGCATTTCATATTATATTCGATTTTTTTAGATGGGATTGTTCGAACTACGATTTGAAATGAGAACAATTAACACCCGTGGATTCAATAAAGGGTTTACTTTAAAGTTACGTCTATAGTTACTGAGTTCAACACAACTATTTCCTTTTGGCTAAGAAAAAACTGTAGTATATTTTCTGATACTAAACTTCACTTTTCTTCCAGCGGTCATTGAATTACACATCTTTCTAGACTGAGCTATTCAATATTTTGTTCCAATCCAGAGAAGTTCTTATGGGGGAGCTGGATGTTCGTCACATTAAAAAACCGACCCTGTGTCTGACTCTGTTCGACAAGACGCACCTGTAGAAGGTCGGAGTTCCATCGGCTGAGAAGTTGTGAAAATAACATCCGAGGTGAGTCCAAAAGTTAGAATAATCAAAATAATTCATAGAAAGGTTTAATTGAATATTTTTGACTTGTTTTACGGTATATCAACACCTTTTGTTATTGTTTTCATGCTGCGTTTAATCGTTTTGGTAAATTTGAATACTTATAAATATTTGCGGGTTATTTTTGTTATCAATGCCAATAGTTACTCGACGATAAAGGTTAATGAGATGGATACATTGTTAATTGAATTATAAAAAAGTCCTCATGAGAGGATTAAAAATGATGAATGCAATGGGCAAAATTTTATTATTAATGAGGACACTTATTTGTCAACATTGAATTTGGAAATGACAATGTTGTAGTTTGAAGGGAAGCAATTCCGTGCTAATGTGTTCCACAAATAGGAAGTTCTTGGAAAGAAACTCTGTTCATGGAACATTCTGTTTGATCTTAGTAACAAAGAGTAAGAAAAAAGTATTTTCACTTTTTATATCAAGCCCAGTTCTTGCTGTGAATGCCTTAAAAGGAGGAACCAGAGTTTGGAGCTCAGTCGAGCATTTTATATAGAAATAACGATCAATTAGAGAACGACCAACAAACATCTTATTTATACACTGTGAAGCGGCCCCTCACCAGATGTGTCATCTGGACTCCAACTTGCTCTTATATAGATAAAGGATTTCTTCAGAGGTAAGTTAATTCATGGTACGTGACGTTTTGAATTCAAAGCCTACCACAGAGCAAGCATGTTGCACCATAGGCAACACAGATTTTTGTTTCAATGTTATTGAAATAAAAAGAAATAATAATGATATCATTAATAATTATAATAATTCACGACCCTACATGAAAGACTAGCGTAGAAACTGAGAGGATGTAGCCACAAAACAGAAGTAGGAGAGTGGATAACTAAAGGTAGGACAACGCTAATATAAAAAAGATACAAAAAGTAAAGATCCTAAACAACTACAGACCAATAACCTGTTTACCAACAATGTGGAAAATCTTAACCGCACACCTAAGAGAACAAATCTACCGTTCCCAGTAAAATAGTGACCTTCTCCCCGAGCAAAAAAAGAATACTAGAAAGGGAAAAGAGGGGCGCATGATCCCACTATACATAGATCAAAATATCCTGAGTCACTAAACAGCAGACAAATATGGCATTATTGATGAGCAGAAAGCCGATGACAGAATCCCTCAAGCATAGATATTTGAATGCTTACAAATGTACAAGATAGGCGACAGTTTTCTTACTCTTATTAAAAGAGAAATGGTTACATGGAGACTTGAACTGACAGCAAATGACTAAGATTGAAATACAGAGGAACATTTTCCAAAGAGACTTGCTATCACTACTACTTTCTATAATAGCCGTGATCCCACTCAATTACATACTCAGAAAATCTTATTCCAGTCAGAAGATTACATATACAGAACAAATAATAAGCCACCTCATGTACATGGACGACCTGAAACTATTTGTGAAAAGGAATGGGAAAAGCTTATAAATACGAGCAGAACTTCAGCTACGATATTAAAATGGAATTCAGAATGGAAAAATGAGCATGGAGATCGATAGGGGAAAACTGGGACATCAGAGGACATGGGACTGCTTAACCAAGAAGAGATGAGAGCGCTAGGCGAACAGGATAGCTATCAATAGTTGATAGTTCTGGAAGCAGACACAATAAAATATACAGAAATGAAAGAGAAGATTGGAAAATAATGTTTGCGAAGAACAAGAAAGCTTTTAGAAACGAAATAATACAGCAGACATCTAATAATAAGAATAAACACCTGAATAGTATAACTAGTAAGATAAGCTGAACAATTCATAGGATGGACTAAAGGATTACCTAACTACCTTGCCCAAAAGACTAGAGAATTAAGACCATGCACAACGCACCACATCCAAAAGACGATAGGACAGACTTTACGTGAAGAGAAACGAAGAGGGAAGAGGACTGATAAGTATATAAGACTGTGTGGAAGACATATAAAAAAGAGCTGGAGAAATACATACACCAGAAAATCTAATCACTGCAGCAAAAGACACTGTCAAAATGGATAACTCAAGAAGCACCGACACCAGAAATAAAAGACAAAAAAGTAAAGTGGGAAGAAAAACAACTACATGTACGCTTCATAAGATTGACAAGAGAAGAGTCCCACGAAAATAGTAGGGCATGGCTAAGAAAACAACACTTTAACAGATAAACGGAGTGTCTATTGGCGGCTGCACAGAACAATGCAATTCGGACAAACTAAATTTATGCTAAAATACATAACACCCAGGAAAACAGTAAATGCAGTCTGTGTGGACAAAGAGACAAAACAGTAAATCATATAATAAGCGAATGAAGCAAACTAGACCAAAAAGACTACAAGAAAAGACATGACTGTGTAGGGAAAGTACTACACTGGGAACTATGCAAACGAATCCATTTAGTACACACGGACAAATTGTACAAACATAAAACAGATACATTACTGGAAAATAAAAATTACAAAATCATCTGGAATAATGAGGGACAAACAGATAAATCTATGCAAGCAAGAATACCGGATGTCAACAAGAAGAAAAAATCATAGTAAATTGTAGATTTTGTGTACCAGCAGTTTACAGGGTAAATATCAAGGAGACAGAAAAACGAAGTAAATGCACGGAACTTGCCGGAGAATTGAAAGGGCTATGGAGTATGAAGAAAGTAAATATAATACAAATAATCGTTGGAGCACTAGAAACAGTCCCGAAAAAACTGGTAAAAAAACTGGGAGAAATTGGCATCAAAGGGAAAACTGAGACCATACAACGGACGGCAATGATGAACATAGCTGAAATCTTTAGGAAATCCTCTGAATGCGGAAACCAATCAATATAAGCTACGAATGCTAACCAGTTACATGGAAGTTGCAATGGGAAGAAAACAAAATCACAGAAAGAACACCACCACACAAAACCAAGGCACAGAAAATGTAAGAACTTTCATAAACTACCCCCTCCCCAAAAAATGATGGAACCATTTTCGACTGATACCACAGAAAATAGTCGTGAAAGGTCAAGGAAGATTTAAAGACCGAGGAAGAAAAGCACTAACTAGACCTATACTTGAAGAGTGCGAAGAGTATTGTGACCTTGGTAGATTTATTACTATTCAAATCCCAGAGAAGACCAAAGGTGGTTGCCAGCGAGAAATCGATGGTAAGTGTCTGTTTTGATAACGCAACATTATTTGCAATATTTATCGATAGAAGTGGATAGTAATGGAAATCTGGAAAGAGTTGATGTCACTCAGACTCCAGGGAACACCACCGGTGATTATCAGTGAGTAATCACTGATGATGACATGTGTGAGAACTTTTAGTGAGTCTGTTCTGATAATACATTTGATGTATTCTCTCTTCGCTTACTGTAGATTTATATTTATAGAAACTTATTTAAAATGTTTGCACTGTTAACATATCGACACATTTACTTTTATATAGAGAAATGAATTTTAGGCATACACAAAATGTTGAAGTAGGAACAGCTAGGAAAAAGACACAAGAATGGAAAGAAAATAAAACGATGAAGAGAGAAAAGAAAAGAAGAAAAAAAACATAAACAAGAAAGAAAACAGAAAGAGAAAACCGAAGGACAGAAAAAACAGGACACAAAGAAAAGTGAAACCTAAAAGAAACTAAAATTCAATATAAGCATAAATTATTTAAAAAATATTAGCGAAATACAAAATCTTAAATGAAACAAAAATATAAAGTAATAAATAACACATACAGATAATAAAAATATGTTAAAAAAGAAATAACGAATAGGAAAAGATGGTTAAAAGGGAAGACTGAAAATGCTAAAGATGGACACACATAAAACACGTAGGTGGTCAATTAAACCTAATTGATACCGCTGTCATAAACAGGAAGGGGAAAGTAGTTCGCAAATTTCCTGTCTGGGTGGGAGTCAATAGCATTGTTAACACCGGCCCGTTCCGTGTCAAATTGATGACGTAGCCATTTGACCAATGAAAGACCATATGGACAGAAACAACAGGGAGTTAGCCTAATAGTGGACACAGCCTACACACGGTCTAATCACAAATACATTAAAACGCCTAACCGGAAGTGTATCAATTTACTCAAGTTGCGTTACATATTTATAGCATCGAAATATTGTGGATTATAGAAAGCTGATTTCAGACGTATACACGATCTGATTGGTTAACAGCAGGAGTTTATTAGCAAAGGGCATATAATCTTCTCGCTAGGTGGCGCTGTTTTTTTTTTGATACAGTTGATCAACTCCATTCTAACTGCAACGCAGATAGAGTATTAAAGTCTCAACTGTCAGTAGCTGTAACTTAGGATGCTTTTTTGATGAAGGAATTATATAATTTTTAATTATTATGTACCATCCAACAACAGATTTTGGACATCTAACATATAAAGTTACCTGGTGTATCCTTTGCTACTCAGACTCAACCGGCAATAGGTCTGCCTTCTTGATACTTGATTCAATTCATTCTATTTGTTTGGTTTTACCTTCTATGATGTTTTTGGTATGAATATATTTTATTTCTCTGATAGTTTTTGCTAAAAATACTTATTCCGTGAAGGAACATATTTAGAGTGGATATTATTTGTTTTGTTAATTATTAGCAAATTCAACCAGGGTTTTTTACCCCGCCTAATAGACCGGTATTGTCTGGGCCTTTGGGTCTGGATTTACGCCGGTCTATTGGGGGTTGCCGGTCCTGTGCAGTTCTAGGGGGTGCACCCTCCCAGGATTTGCCTCCCCTCTTTGGGGAGGAGTAAGTTTATTGCTTACTGTCTGAGGCGCCCTACCGGGAATACCGACGGGGCTGCTCAGGCAATTTTTAAATGGCCAGAGTGCTCACCTCTCGAGCACTGGCTTATCTAATCCCACTTTCCCAATCTTGTGTCACATCTTAGCTTGTGGGAGGTAGATAAATAACATGAAAGGGGATGAAACAATAAATAAACTGAAGCGATTTACACTAATTTAGTGTAAAGAGCATGCTGCAATGATGAAATGGATGCTATCTCTAGCAGACATAAAATATTTATCAGTTTGATGCATTGAATTTTACATTTAATGGAAAATCCAACAAGATAAGTTTATATATACATAATTATTGATGTATATACATAGTATATTTTCTATGTAGTTTGTAGATATTGAATCATTATCATTAAATAATTTTGAAATGATATAATTAATATAATATTTTCAAAATAATTTAGCGGGGGAATCTTAATATTTTTCCCGTTAGATTTTTAGTATTCTATTATCATTGACTTTTTTCGTGGCATCATTTGTTTACAGCTTAGGTAATCCTGACTCTTGCTAAAGAAAATGGTCAATCTTTTAGAAAGATGACTTTATAGAAAATATTATCCTATAATTAGAAACATTATTGAAATAAAAAAAATGATGCTATTATTTTTAATAGAATTCTAACCAGATATAACTAAATACATCTATGTTACTGCGTTTCGCTTTAAAGGGGAGAAACTATAATGTAACTGCCAGATTGATGCAATTATATTGTCCCACTCAAACTGCTAACATTCTGTAAAAGCGACTTACAATACTTATTAAATACACTTTATTTATTCATCTATAGACAAGCTTGTTTTGGCTTTTTGAAGACGCACTAGTATAGATTAAAACAACTGGCATATCTACCAACGGGTTCGAATTAACAACCCTGGGTCTTGTAACCAAACGTCGTTAAGTAATAGCTGCCATGCCAGTAGCGCGATTGAGATGTGTAAATATGGTGTTAATTCAAATGCGTAGCAGTAATTACTTTTAAAATGTTCAATAAGGGGACGGAATATATACCTAACTTTATTTATGGAGATAACTCGAGGATGCTTTCATTTATTTGCGCCCCTCTCGAAATAAATTATGTAAAACCTAATGTATTTGGAGATTTTTCTAATAACAATATCATTTTAGCCACCATCGCTAAACCCAGATGAAATCTAATCAGAAGATCACTGTCGGGAACAGATTTCAATAAAAAGGAAATGTGTATAGGCGATAAAAAGTTTTTGTTTAAGAGTCGGGCATGATGAACAATTTCGAGTTAAAATCTATTTAGTGTTACGCATGAAATCTGAAGAAAAATCTTTTAAATAAGTAACTATGTTAGCATAATCAATGTTTTTAAAAGATGGCGGCAATACTTGAACCGGAAGTAGTTATTACGTAAAAGGCGGAACGAGGTGTACGTTAGCCGAAAAAGAGTGACCATTTTCATTATAATTTTTATATTATCTTTATCATTCACTAACTTTACTTCGTTTCATTACATATTTTTTATGTTCCAGTTTTTTGTATCGCTGATAGAGCCATGATTGTTTTTGAATCGTTCATATAAATAAATTGATTTACACTCCAAAACAGTCAGCATGTTATAATCTTTTAAAATATAAAAAACAATAATCGCATATACACAAGTTTTATTCGCATTTTCGAAGATACTGGTTACGACGTCAATCTCAAAATTAGGCTCCTAATACTAGACCACACCATAGCTCAATTAACACATTTGTTTGATTCGCAGAGAGTTCAACGCCAAACCTTTTCCTTTCATTAGACTTAAATAATGGTACGTTGTCCGATAAACAAAGAATCGTAATATAGGTGTGTTTTCTATAAATGACGGGAAGTTCCCCCGTTGCTTTCGTGAACTATCTGCAGAATGCAATTACAATCGTTATCATATTTCACTGTAAATAAATGATTCTCATGAAATATGTCCTCAAATATCTAACGCATCTAGTATATTTCTCTTTTGCATTGATATAGTTGCTTTATTAAAGACTACATTTTTTAGCCATCTAACTTTAAAAAAAAAAAAGTGATAACGTACGAACGAACAGGAAATGCCTTAGCGTATAATTGTAACTGACACACGCAGCTAACAATTGTAAATAGCTACAAACATTATTTTAAAAATAACCAAATAAATTGAGTGAAAAAAACAATCTGCTCCATTGATTATTAACTGTAGATAATTAAAAAGAAATTTGCATTCTCAACAAATCAATAGATTAAAAAATGAAAATAAAAAACTTATATAAAATTGTACAAGAACGTTAATGACAGTAATAAAATGAAATAAATTAGGAAATTTAAAAAAATGGGAATAAGTAATAGTTGATTTGATTTTCAATACTCCGAAGAGAAAACCAGATAATTTACTTAATAATTAGAAAAGATTCTTTTAATTAGAAAAATATCAATAGATAATATATCGGCTATTAAAATAACTGCAAAATATAAGCCATAATAAAACAAAATATATGTATAATGAAAAACTATTTGAATAGTGGATTATGTCAAAATTTTTTATATCGTAGCTAACATTCTTGAACATACCAACTTCTATTGCTTGATTACATTTGATTTTTTGATTTTTCTAAAATATTGTACGTCGATATATATATATATATATATATATATATATATATATATATATATATATATATACATATATATATATATATATATATATATATATATATTATTTAACACAATAATAAAAAGGAGGAATTACTTACTACAAGCCATGTATTTTAATAACGAACAACTATTTTTCAAGATGTGAAAACACAATAATATGTATAAGTTTAAAATGGCCTCAGGGTAAATGCAACTCATATAATAATAATAATAATAATAATAATAATAATAATAATAATAATAATAATAATAATAATAATAATAATAATAATAATAATAATAATAATAGGTATGACTGCGTGAGGAAAGCAGTACACTGGGAGATATGCAAACAAATGCATTTCGAACACTAACACAACTGGTACAATCATACACTAGATACAGTACTTGAAAACAAAAAAAAACACAAAATCCTTTGAGATATGGAGGTGAACACAAATAAACTCATACAAGCAAAGCGACCGGATGTCATAATAACAAAACAAGAAAAAAAATCCTGTTATATCGTAGATTTTGCCGTTCTAGCCGACCAAAGGGTGAAATACCAAGGCGACAGAAACACGAAGCAAATACACGGAAAGGGGTATGGAGTATGAAGAAAGTAAATATAATACAAATAATCGTAGTCCCAGTATGAACAGTCCCGAAGAACATGGGGGAACGAATGGCAAAATTGGAATCAAAGGGCAGACTGAGACCATTAATGGACGGCAGTGATAAAAACAGCTGACATCTAAAGGCAAAATCCTTGAATGCAGAAAACTTTCCGCATAAGCTTCGAAGAGTACAAAATCACATGCAAAGTGCAATAGAAAGAAAACAAAACTACACAATGAGCACCACACGAAACCAAGGAACAAAAACTGCAACAAATTCTATAAACTACACCCACTCCAAAGTGATGGCATCAGCCCAGCCTTACCTGATACGACACAAAACAGTCTTGAAGGGCAAGAAAAGTGGAAAGACCGAAAAGCACTAACACTGGAAGAGTGCAGAGAGTACTGAAACATTGGAGAGGTTTATTAACATCCAACCTTCAGAGCAGGGCAATGGTTATTGCCAACGATACATCGATGGTAAGCGTCTTTTGTGATAACGCATCTCCATTTGCTGTAGTCATCGAAAGAGATGGGAAGCACTGGGGAAACTTGTCACTCAGACGCCAGGGAACATACTGGTGATTATCAGTGAGCAATCACTGATGACGGCGTGGGTGAGAACTCTTGGTAAATAAACATAATCTCTCTCTCTCTCTCTCTCTCTCTCTCTATATATATATATATATATATATATATATATATATATATATATATATATATAACTGTCTGTATATATGTGGGGGGTGCCCTATAGAAAAATAAGTTAGCGAACCTAGATAAAATCTAAAAGTGTATTCTAATGTAAAATTCACAAAGAAAGTTAATGGGCGTATTCCCGAATTTCTAAATTTCAATCCTAAGGGTGCTACTGGGCAGATTTCCTCTGGGGTCGATTATTTCAGCTATTTTCAGATTAATGTCAATTTCATTATGTATTAATTTAAATATAAAACAATTATATAATGTAGTATTTAAAAAAAAAACAAATTGTCAGTCATTCCCGAAAAAAAAACTGCAAGTCATTACTTACATTTCAACCGGAAATGATACATTAGGGGGAAAGCGGCGTGGAGAGGGAATTCAAAATTTTAATACGATAATTCTAAGAAGGAGTGACACATCTAGGATATACTTAGTCAACTCATAATTCAAAACAAAGAAAATGAATCAGCATTTTTTAAATTTTACATTTTAGTAGAAACTGTCCTCCAGTGTCAGCCACTGCCAGCCACTGCCAGCCACCGTAGGCCAGTGCCCGCCACTGTTCGCTACTGTCCGGCACTATCTGCAACTTTCCGCCACTGTCAGCTCTAAAAAGCAATAGCCAACTCATAATTCAAAACAGGAAATTAGTCAGGATTTATTAGATTTTACATTTTATTAGACACTGCCCGCTAGGTGCCGTACGTGTCCGCCATTGCCAGCAGTATAAATAAATCGCTAACTTATGATTCAAAACACGAAATAAGTCAGCATTTTTTAGATTTTACATTTTAGTGGACACTGCCTGCCAGTAACCGCCACTGTCCGCCAGCAACAGCCATTGTCCACCACTGTCCGCTATTGTCAGCCCTATAAAGAAATAGCGAACTCATAATTCAAAACGGGAAATGAGTCAGCCTTTATTAAATTTTAGTGGGCACTGCACGCCAGTGTTCGCCAGTGTTCGCCAGTGTCCGCCAGTGTCCGCAATGTAAATAAATCGCCAACTCATTATTAAAAACAGGAAATGAATCCGCATTTTTATAATTTTACATTTTAGTAGACGATGCCAACCACGACCTTCTAATATCCGACACTTTCCACCAATGCCCGCCACACTCCGCTATATAAAGAAATCGCCAATTCATAATTGATATGAGTTATTTTATATATCGGTTACATAAATGAGCATTCTTTATGAGTTCTTTCATATGACATTGGCGCTACATAGATGAACATGATTTTATATAATAGGAACGCTACATAAACGAACAAGCTTTATGGGGTGAAATGGAGGAGAAAAAATCAAGAATTGACAGTGACCATTTGTGCTTTCGACGTTGTCTGGGATCAATAATTGTATAAGTCATTGCATTAAAGTTCGATTTCCAAGTTTTTAAAAATAAAATGTAAATTGATGATAAACTGTATTGAAGCAATACTTCTCACTGGTTGTGGCAAAGGTGAAACTGTTTTTATTCCGAGGATACCATCAAATAAACCCTTTCAGTTTAAGCGCTTGCAGTTTCCCGTACGACTTTGTTTCGCTATGTCCATCAATAAAAGTCAAGACCAAACACTAAAAGTTTCCGGATTGACACTTTAAAACTATGCTTTTAACATAGTCAGCTTTATTTAAGAGCATCACGTATAGATGCAAAAACAAATCTTTTTATGTATGCACATCAAAATAAAACATAACACGTTGTTCATAAAGAGATTTTCAATGTTTATGCCAGATGATTTTCTGGTTATTATTTTATAATTGCAGTTTGTATTTCCTATAACTTTCTTTAAAGTTTTAAAACTGTCCATATCAGTTTAAACTTTAACTTATAAAATATTTTTCATAAACAACATATAATTATGCATTTTATTCACTTGTATATTTGGTGTTGTTAACTGGAAGCATGTTTTAAAAATGTACACTAAAATTTTAAAAATATAGGAATCATGCTCTGAAGGAGTAAAGCTGTAACGCACCACGTGATGAAAAGTAAAATGATAACATCGACAATTATGTTTTTGTATTTCAAGAAAAAAGAGCTAAACAAAAGTTATTTACTTTACCATGTTTCTTCTGTCTTTGGAAACCATGTATAAAAATCCACCCCACCTGTACATAGAACATGCTCTACTAATCTTACTTTTAAGCTATGAGATTGTAATCTACTTTTTCATGGGTGCACTACCTCCACTATTGGAAATATTAGGTGATAATAGTTTTTAAGAATATAAAAGAAAGTGATGCGAAAACAGTGATCAAAATGATAACTAAATCTGCCAAGCAATTGAGTATACAAACATTGCTTTTTTTAAATTCTGCCCCGGGCATCGCCGGGTAGCCTTGCTAGTATGTATAATAATAATAATAATAATAATAATAATAATAATAATAATAATAATAATAATAATAATAATAATATCTACATTGGTTTTACTATAACGACGATTTAACATACACTTATCATGTATCTAGAAATTTTAGTTTGATTAAAAATCATGACTGCGCCCTCTGATTTAAGACACAATTATTTAACAAAACCAAGAATAAGAATAAAAATATTTGAAGCTATATTTATCAAAAAAAATCAGCAGCCTACAATAAATGCCATCACGTATTAAACGAGTAACAACATTTTAAAATGTTTAACGTAAATACAATTCATCCTGTGACGCTAATTCTGGTGACTAAGAATATAAATTGTAAACGTTTTTCTGGAACTGCACTGGTTTGTTGTTTTGACGTTTAACGTCTTCACATGATGCTTTATTGCTGTTTTTTAATTACCTTCTTTGTTCCAGTTATTCGTTCATTTGTTTAAGTCACCTGAAGATGATTTGACAAATAATCGAAAGTGCTCGTGATACTTATGGAACTTGGATAAATATTGTTGATTTTGAGACGAAGAGATTAGTTAGAAAATGGAAAAATGATATCGTTATGCTTAACGATATTTGCTTAATGAATGAATGATGCCTACATACACACAATTTATACATATACATTATATATATAGTAGTAGTATTAAATATATGTATACACAGAGGCGTCTATATTTTATCCCTTCGTGGAATTATTAGTTCAGTAATTTTATTGATTGCTTCTATATATCGAAGTAGTATTTAGTCTAGTTATGTTATTTCTCACTTACAGGTTAATGTTTCCATTGTCCAATGGCTAGACTACTCTAAAAAAAAGACCTGGCCGTATTTACTTGACACATTTTTCTTTTCTTTTATCTTCGTGTGGCGCATCTCTTTAGTAAGTGTGTCAAATAAATAATTTACCTTATTTTAGCACGAGCGTGATTTGAGTAATTTATTGTGTGTTCATTTTGTTATTTGCTTCTACCTTAGATATTTATTTATTTTATTTTATTTATTTATTTGTTATGTGTCTTGTTTATGTTTACAGTTGGGGGATATTTCGCTTCTAGTGTTGATCAAGTTTTGTCGATTTTAAACATTTAAAATTTAAAGTTTCTCGGTCAGACATAATTTACACGAGTCGTTTAAACATGTACAGGTACTGACCTATCGTAATATTTTCCATTCGATTATTAGCAAGCGTCCGCTTTCTCTAAGCTTCTAGTAATGGTTAACTAGTGATGCTTATATTCTTCATTTGTTCACTCTTTTTTTAGTAACCGCTTATCAAGGTGTTTGGGGTTAACTTAAGTAAAATAAAATGCCTCAACAATCGTTATAATCTGTAATTTAGTAAGAAGAATTGCCTAACAGATATCTCACGGTTAATGAACTTTCGAATGAAACCAAAGTTAAACAAATAGTGGTAGTGGTTGTGACCAAGCGGGGTATGTGTATTCTATTGTCTGATATATATATATATATGTATATATATATATATATATATTTGTATATATATATGTATATATATATGTATATACATATATATGTGTATATATATATTTGTATATATATATGTATATATATGTATATATCTATAAATATATGTATATATGTATATATGTATATATATATGTATATATATGTGTATAAATATATGTATATATGTATAAATATATGTATATATGTATATATGTATATATATGTATATATATATATGTGTATATATACGTATATATATATATATATATATATATATATATATATATATATATAATGAAGGCAAGGTAAACATTCACAGGATAGAAATAACTACAATTTCAATCGGGCTTATAAAAATTGGTCAATATACAAATAGAGCTTTTATATATATAAGTATTTTAATTCATACATACATTACAAGATCTGCGACACTGGCGTATCGATGTGATCGATCTAGAGAGAGAGAGAGAGAGAGATTATGAGATCTCCGTTTATAATAGCTGTTGGAGAGAGAGATAGAGGGAGAGAGAGAGATCATGAGATTTCCGTTTATAATAGCTGTTCATCGATCACATCGACACACCAGTGTCGCAGATTTTTTATATGACTGTATGAAGTAAAATAATAATATATATAAAAGCTCTATTTGTATATTGAGCACTTTTTATGAGCCCGATTGAAATTGTTTGAATCCTACTGTTGTGGATGTTTACTTTACCTTTATTATATATATATATATATATATATATATATATATATATATATATATATATATATATATATATATATATATATATACTCGATTAGTATGGTTTATTCTTTTATAAGAAAGCCTGTATTTTTTATAATGTAGACTCTTCCGTTCTCATTCCGTTATGAGTAATTAAAGTTGCGATTTACGTGTATGATAACATTAATTATAGTTTTGTACAAAGAGATTTAAATCTGTGATCATAATCGCGAATAGTTATTTAAAAGAAGTGGGTCTGATAAAGTTCGAAAGCATGCTTTCATATTGATAAATGATCGATGATATTGGCGGGAAATCTGCTAGGTAAGCAAGCAATAAATATACATTACAACTTAAGCCATAATATATAAAACGTAGTAGACTCTTTATTTAGATATTACTGCTAATATGTGAAGCCTTACATTATATGTGTATATATATATATATGTATATGTATATGTGTATATATATATATATATATATATATATATATATATATATATATATATATATATATATATTATTAATCAAGTTCGAATATATTGATAAGATATACATCAAACTAATATTTTCAAAAGTGCCTAATCACACTCTGTGATTAAATTGAAACGCTGGATGACTGGTGTAGACTGTAATAGTTTTTCTGTTATTTATATATATATATATATATATATATATATATATATATATATATATATATATATATATATATATATATATATATATATATAATATTTATAAATAAATATTGATTATTTACAACCTACAGACATCGATTTTTCATGCTAACGCAATCTTCAATGCAGGAAGCTAGTTCTCAGCGAACTCCGATGACAAATCGCCACTTAACCTCTCGGCCATAGGGAATTAGCTAATAATTAAAGAGGACTTTAACTTTGAAAATAGCGAGTCGGTGACTAATTTACACGAGCAGTTGAGGTGATTAACAAACTGTATTTGGATCTTGCATGTATATATATATATATATATATATATATATATATATATATATATATATATATGTAAATAATATTTCAAAAGTTTACAAGCAATGAATGGTGAAAGAGAAGATAACAAAACCAAAACATCGAAAGCCAGTATTTGTGGTATACATTTAAACAATAATCTATTTATTTTCCAATAACTATTTCACATACAATATCAATAAATATCAAACTAACTATTTATATTGATAACATCCGGTATTGTGGAAATGTGTTTTATATTTCCAGAGAAAACTCATTTTCTGTTAGAAAGAAAAAACAAAATTGTTATCCGTCAAAAGGAAAGACACGTCAGAAATTGCTGTCATAAGAATCAGGATCGCAGAAGAATATTAATTCATCATAATATATAAAAATATGTTATGTTGTCTGAATTATTATGTATACTTTTATAAATGTCTTCTATAATAATACTTCATAATTAAAAAAAAATAATTAAATTATTGCTTTTGTTTATCTTTCTTTTCTCCATTTTACTTTTCCGCGTTGTTTACGATTTAAGTAAATTTTCTTACACTTATTTACTAGCAATGCTTCAAGCAAACTACCATATATATATATATATATATATATATATATATATATGGTAATGTGTGATTTTTCAAACTATATATATATATATATATATATATATATATATATATATATATATATATATATATATATATATATATATACATAGTTTTAAAAATCACACATTGAAAACGTTGCCGGGGTAGCAATAAGAAAGAGAATATTTTTTTAGAACATTTTGAAAACCTGGACAACGCAAAATATGTGTTTATTAAAATAAATTACTTATTTACTTTAAAAACTTCTTTATTTTTTTTTAACTTGAGTACTTTCGATGATAAACATATTTGTCAGAAGTATAAGCATATGTTGTTCTTCTCTTCCTCTTTCGTACCATCCTACTCGACTGAGATATATTTATCGCAGTCAAGTTGAAATTCGTCTTGATGTTATAGAGAATAAATGTTGATATGCCGTTGTGTGTAGCACGCGGTCACGTGAATAAGGTAGTTTGAAAAGTCACACATTGTTTTCTTTTAAATAGCTGGTAATGAATAACAAATATTGGCATATAATAGTCAGAAGCAAACATTGATTTGTCAGAATCAAAGCTATCATTGACCAAAATAGACAAAAATCACTGACTGTACTATATTTCAATCAGAATAGTAAAGTGAATCATATACATACAAATATATGAACTTATACACATACCTAACTTTATATACAGAGAGAGCCCGAGAGAGGGAGAAAGAGAGAGAGAGAGATAAAGAGAGAGATAGAGATAGATAGAGAGAGGCAAAGGAAAAAGAGAGAATTGTTAGAGAGGGAATACAACTAGAGATAGATGTTAAGAAAAAACCTTTTATATTATTATATATCTATATATTGTACGTTTTTATAATCTTTGCCAGCAGTTCTATGTATTGAATGTTTTATAATCATATTTTTTTTAGTCCATAAAATTCCAATGATGTAAATTTCAAAAATCGATATCAAATAATATCCGTTTTGATCGGCCAATGTTACATTAAATAAATACAATCTGTGTACATCTGATTCAGAAAAAAGAAAAGTGCTTTGTCTTAAAAAAATAATACAATGGACGTACATTTATTGATTGCCGTTACTGTAATTGCGTAAGTTTTCAAAATAACGTAAACAAATGTAATAAACAACGCTAATCAATATGCGAGGCCAAAAGATCTAGTTTTAAATTGTGATAATCTTTGTTTAATGTGTTAATGGTCGGTATTAATAGCATGAAAACAGATTCTGATCCGTCGTTAACTTTCATCGCCATTTTTTTGTTGTCTAACTCTTTGTCCGTGGAGAACATATACAAAGAGTACAGACCGGGACTGTCGCTTGTATCATGAGCTCAAGAAAGAAATACCGTCCGGTGTTAATTCTGATTTGGCGACACGATCTAACGGAAGTGGAAAACACATGTTTGAAGTTTCAAAGATAAACATCTTTATGGATTCCAATCGAGTTGTTCACCAAATTCCACAGACTTTCCTTTTTTGTTCTATGAAGATTGTCCACTTTAATCTTTATTTTGTATTTTTCTTATCCTGCTTGATGCATTAAAATTTCAATTATAAATTTGTTGTATACATATATAATTATATATATATATATATATATATATATATATATATATATATATATATATATATATATGTATATATATATGTATATATACATATATACATATATATGTATATGTATATATATATACATATATACATGTATATGTATATCTATATGTATATATATATATACATATATATGCGTATATACATACATATATATGTATATATATATATATATATATATATATATATATATGTATATGCATATCTATCTATATATATTTATTTATTTACATATGTAATTACATAAGATTAAGACAACATCGATACTGTCGGTGTTTACTCCAAACAATAGGGGCCTATAGTAAGCCTCCTATACCGGACTCATTTGAGGAGCTTTTTATGTATGTTTCCGGTGTAGGAAACAAACTATAAGTCCCATTTGGTTCGATTTGAAACCGACGGTACTTAACTTGTTTTTATTTTTTGTAATTACATATATGAATAAGCATTACGCTCGTGTTTTTCATTTTTCTTAATACTCGAGCACTCTGCTTGGGTTCCTTCCCACAAACCTTATATATATATATATATATATATATATATATATATATATATATATATATATATATATATATATATATATATATATATATGATCTATCTTAGTTTTCTCTTTTCATGTCTATCTGTGCACACTTTTTTCTTCTTAAATCAATTTGAATATGCTGGCTAAAAGTAATGATCGTGTTTATCAGCTTTTTCAGTTCTTTTCGCAAATAGTTTCAGATCGTCCATATACATGAAGGTGTTTATTCGTTTTTCTGTGTCTGCAAACTTGTATCCGACATCAAATTTCCTATTCTTTTTCTTTTTCTTCTTCTTTTCTATCTTCTTCTTCTACTTCATCTTCTGTTTCTTCTTCTCCATCTTCTTTTTCTTCTGCTTCCTTGTCTTCTTTGACTTCTTTAAGCAAATTTACTCAGTATTAATAAATAGTAAATAGGTTACTTCTTTTGTTTTATACATGTTATCGGTCTGTTTTTAAATAATCATTACAGATATAAAGATAAAACTGATAGAAATTAACCCATTATTTTGTATATTTCCTGCAGAAAAGACAGCTAAAGATCCATTAAAATAATTAATTATATTATGTACGATTATTTAATTCTATAGTGTGAAATGTACATTGCAATTAAAGATGTAGAAATTATGCAAAAATATCTACAAAACTGTAATTTAATATAGATGTTTACATAAACTTTGTATTTTGTGTTGATAAACCAAAAGTTTGCACACTAGATCAACATGTATACTGTATACTCCAAATACGTCACATAGAGTAGAATATGGATTTTGGGTTTACTTTCAGCAGCCTCGTAACTCTCGCATCCCTTATTTTTTCCTTTATTCCTTACATTCCATGAGCGATGTTGACGACAAAGGGGGAAGAATTGCTTTTTTTGGGGGGGGTCGGAATCTATCAACCTAACACTTATCCTTGGCTTGTTTTTTTGCCTGAAAGTTTTATTTTATAGCTTCTTAAGTCAAGTGGCTTCATGCCTTGTCTGGAGCGATTTCAATTTTTTTTAAAATCCATTTATAAGCCGATATAGTTAGTGTCGTTTAATCCCGTTAAGACTCAGCACGTGTCGTGGGGCATAATTCTCCAATAGAGCATAATTCGTCAACTTGCGGATGTCTTGTATTTTCTCTGAACCTAAAGTATTAATGGGGTATAGACTCTCAGTTGCACCATCCTTAACAATGTCTACAACAGTAAGATGCTCTTTTTACGCTCTCTTTCTTTGACGTGCAAGCTTTGGAAAGAGCTACTGTTGACTTACTTATTTGTTGATAAACTTTGAATTGGAAAGCAGCCCAAAAAAGTCAGAGTTTTGAGATATCATTGACATAGTTCTAAATAGCAATTACTTTCCAAGGTAAGGCATAATAGATCTCACATTTTGATTGGTGGGACATTCATTTGGCTCTGTTTGCAAGACTCGTCAAAAATGTTAATAGTGTTTTACTAGTTAGTTTTTATTTATGACATGGGTGTGCTATATTTAGAGGATATGGATGATAGAAAATTATTGTCTGTTATACATGTTACTTAGCATAGCTTGTGTTTATAACATTTTTGTGTTATTCTATATTTCGCCTAGTTATCATTTTATATGATTGTTCTGTATTTTTTCTGTTCAAGTTTTATCATTGTAGTGTTACCTATGAATATAACGCTCTCCAAGTGTTACATAGTCGTCTATTAAACACGTTATTTCTATCCATCGTCATTTACTTCGAATGAACTCTGTATACTTGCGCGCCAGCGCTGTCGTCATCATCATCGTAATGGCTGCATTTCGTTGTGATCATCACCACCGTCCAGTGGGCTGCATTTCGCCATCATCATCATCATCATCATCATCATCATCATCATCATCATCATCATCATCATCATCATCATCATCATCATCATCATCATCGTCGTCGTCGTTGTGTGTCTGTAATAAAATACGTTCATGCACAGGGAGGAAAAGGCGGAAATCGACTGAGAGTTAATGAGCGTTTATTTTGGAGATACTTTCTCGTCATACGATTAAATGTCACACATTCAGTAAATTGGGAGATACCAAAATTGTTCTTCCAACTTAATTACTTAGTTACAGGGAAATGAGGGGGTGGGCAAACCAGTCGCTATCAACTCTTTTAGGAATAACATTCTAATTTTTTATTTTTTGAATTACACTTCGAATTCACATCTGTTCATCACGGCCTACCAAAACAGACTGACTAAAAACGTTTTTCTTTCGTTCAAACAATATTGTGACGTCACTACTCAAGGGAACAGAATTTGTAATAATGCATTTATGTTTGACGTTTCCTTAAACTCTACAACTGAGTTTAGGCTTGTTTATTATTTTAGTGCGAGAGCGAACTTGTTATTCAGATGTTCATGTCAAGTTAACATGCACTGGTCTACCTAGATACTAAATCAAGACTAGCTGATGTAATCGTTTTTCACATACATATACTCATTATTTTACACAAGCACCTATTGCTTTTATGTTGCATGTTGCATATGTTTCCATTGAAGAGACAGAATGGTGACCCATTATTCCTCACCAGTTAAAGAATTTTACGAGGTGTCATACCGTATATTTTTGCACTCTGTGATACAATTTTAGAATGCAACTACAAAACGGATTCATTATAAATGCGTTGCAGATTTACTTAAATGAAATTCTTGCTTTTCATAAGTATTAATTTTAAATTTTTTCTTTTTTTTTCAAAATCCCCCAAAATCGACCAATTATTACACCACATAACTCTAATAATTTTTATGAAAATTGCAATAAGAATACAAGACATGAGCTTTAACATCATTATATATCATTTGTAACGTTCGTGAAGAGACATACATTTGATGCAGGACTGTTCTGCTCGAGAAATTAATTTCACTTGTTCTGTGACGTGTATTCTCAACATACACATTTTTCTTGTCAGACCCTAAAACTATGTGATCTGAAAAATTATACTTTGCTTCTGACTTGACAATTTCCATATATTATTGTTGTACTATGATATTAGTAATATACCAACGTATTTAGGTTCAATTTATTTTAAAATGTACTTAGTCCGGCGCTGACAATCTGATAATATGACACATTTTTAAGTAATCACCGAAAAATAAAATTCAGCAAGGATAATGCCTCTTATATTTACTTAAATATTCAATTATTTAATTTAATTTTTAAATTTAAATTATTATTTTCAATTAACCTGCTTTCTTAGATTTTTGTTATTCTTACATATTTTTAATTTTTGATCTTTTAATTAAAACTTTTGAAAAGTTCCGCTGTCCTCTATTTTTAATTAAAACACTGACTGACGAGCGAGTCCTTGTGTGTTCTTCGTGCTGGATTTACCATTCCGTCTTAAACCGCTTTTATCAATCGATTCCTAATCGAATGTTCACTGTATAGAATTATATATATATATATATATATATATATATATATATATATATATATATATATATATATATATTCAAAGACAAGACTTCCAGACGTAGTGAATGAATCGATGGGAAAAATGTGTGCAAGACTAAGGGACCTACTTTGAAGAGCATTAGGTTCCCAACCTCGTCATGTATTTAAAATAATTTTCTGGCATAAGGTAGGATACTTTTTAGACAGGTCTCGTGTATATATATATATATATATATATATATATATATATATATATATATATATATATATATATATATATATATATATATATATATAGGTATTAGAATAATTAATAAATATTTATTTATAAATATTATTATTTGTCAGCCCCTTTCAACAAAGGCCAACTCGCTATTTACATTTAAATTCCTCTCTATTTACTAACTAATTGGCTTCGAATCAGTGGCGATGTGTGATCGGGGTTCGCGCCCACCGACCGTTGAGAATTAGTTCCTACACTGAAGATTGCGTTAGCATGAAACATCGATGTCTGTCGGTATTAAAATAATATATATATATATATATATATATATATATATATATATATATATATATATATATATATATATATATATATATATATACACATACACACACACCCGTTGAGGGACGGGGAACATATATTCCACGAATAGAACAAATTAGCTCCACATGTATGACCCTTTTATTGTATGTAAATCAAGATATAATGATACAGAATCTAGAATCCTTCTTCCGATATGTATCAAAATCCATTATATGAATGCGATTCTAGAAAATATCTAAAAGTAAGACTTTGTCTAAACTGTTTAATGGGTCTGTAGTTAATATGGATTAAAATTTAATAGAAATCAGAAAAAATCGAATTTTGAAGTGAGAGGTTTTGTACATATTATGCTGCGTAATAACTCTTTATATACACCAAAGACGTTGGAATTTGAAGAATACTTATTAATTGATGTCGAATATTTGTTGTTAAAATTTCATACAATTCAAACGTATCTGAAATTTTACGAAACTCTTCAACTCCTAACTGCTCCCGTGACCTAAAACTAAATTAACTAAATATCGTCCTTATAACTCACCCTTACGCCTAGCAGCTGTTTTTCAAAATTCACAATCATTGAGTAATTTGCTTTGGAGTGAATCTTGTACATACACATACAGGGTGGCCCACCCTGTATATAAACATATACCTAACTTTATATAAATACATCAACTCAATCTCAATTTTACAAAAGAATTATATGCCTATTTCCCTCACTATGTTGCCAGAATATATATTCAAAATATCATAATTATCGATTCTTTAGTTTAAAAGTTTATACTGTAAAACAAAACGGTATATATATATATATATATATATATATATATATATATATATATATATATATATATATATATGACAGCATGGCAACAAAAGCTGAAGAGAGTCGGATGGTTAAGTCATTATGTGCTTGAAACTGACGGTACAAATGTTGTACTAATGTTTCTGTACCAAAATAAATAAATATTACGCTCTTAATTTTTAATTTTTAATGTTAATTTACAATTAATCTAGCACTCTGCAGGGATTTTTCCTGCTATATTACAAATAAGGTATAAATAATATATATATATATATATATATATAGAGAGAGAGAGAGAGAGGGGGATAGAGAGAGGGAGAGAGTGAAAGACTACATTTTCTATACATGCATCCGTATATTTTAAAGTTTACAAAAATAATGTGCGCATTTTAGTAACCCTGTTTTCTAGAATATATATTCCAAACTTCATAATGGCCCGTATATTAGATCAGGCTATTATCGTGTACACAGATATATATATATATATATACATATATATATATATATATATATATATATATATATATGTATATATATATATATACATACATACATGAAACTATTACCTGCTAGTAGAATATCCGTCACAGGATGTGTATAAAGCAATAAATATAGCATTAGTTTTACATTTTAATGTTTTATTTCTTGGGGTGTGGAGGGGGCATGATACGGTTTCATTGGCACCACTGTAAATTGTATAGTTTTGTTTTAATCACGTGCCTACGTTACGTATTCCGTAACCTAGAATACATATTTCATCATTCATAATGATAAGTTCAATAGTTTAGAATTTTACAAATCCCATAGATATTATTGACACTCACTTCTGATCATCAATGCTAAAACAAGCGTATTATTTTAGATGATCCAAAATTTGATGTAGAGCATTCCTTTTTTTCTTTTCATTTTTAAAATCTAACTGATTTTAAAAGTGTTTTTAGGGCAGCTGCGAGTTCGGGTGGACTTTCTCTCTAAATGGTAAGGTTTACACAAAAAAATATGTACCCTCAGCAGGTAGCCGACAATATATATTCAAATATTCATAATGATCGATGGATTTTAAGAAATAGAAATTATGTAAAAAAACAAAACAACTTAATATATATATATATATCCACCCTCTAAACGTAAACATCTACAAAAAATAATTGCCCAATGTTACATTTTTAGAATATATATTCCTAAATTTATAAATATCTGCTCATTAGTTTAAAAGATAAGATGTTATATATAAATAAATAAATAAATATATATATATATATATAAATCTTATAATATGAAAAATTAATCAGATTTTATTAAAGTTCCAAAAAACAAGGAGTGATACTGCGTCCTTACCTCCTAGTTTTTTAAAACTTTAATGAAATCTGATTAATAACTCATTTTATTATGTCATTCAATCCATTAATATTATTGCTCTATACACTATATTGAGCTTTGTTTTTATCTTTATAGTCTACTGGTTAAATATATTATTTATATATGCAAAGTACTATCTTAATCTCTCGCTCTCTCTCTCTCTCTCGTTCTCTCTCTCTCTATATATATATATATCCATATACATACATACACACACACACACACACACACACACATATATATATATATATATATATATATATATATATATATATATATATAAAAGTTTGTGTGTGCGCATAGACGAATTTATCTGTGTCACTCTAATTCATTATAGATGTACATAGTTAACCGAGCTGTGGCCCCGAGTGTCATTCTTATACTTACATTTACCACTTCCACACTACGAAATTTAAAACGGACATCATATTTTTTACTCTATCACACATAAAACACACACACTCATAACTTGCTGCAATTGAACCGAACATTTTTATTAGGACATGATATCCAATAATTTCTACGCAACAAGACTAAAAAAAGCACGAATAAAGAAAAAATAAATAAATTGACAATAAGAAGCAAGACAAAAGCAATAATAATAATAATAATAATAATAATAATAATAATAATAATAATAATAATAATAATAATAATAATAATAATAATAATAATGATAATGATAATGTTAATAATGATAATAATGATGATGATAATAATAATATTAATAGCAACAACAAGAACAACAAAGCGCGTCCTTTGAAATTGCTTTCACTCGCTGTAACGCTCGGCTGCTGCGGTCCTTTTTTTGAAAAGTGGACAGACGCGGAAAGTGATTTGGCACGTAGCTGAACGGGGGGAAACTCCGATATTACATGGAATTTCGTGAACATTCGAGAAATTATTTCAATGGCGTTTCTTTGCCTCGGCATTATCTACAAGTTTCATTGAAATTCTTTTTGGGGGATGGTGAGGGGAGTTGTCCATTGAGAGTCTGCTTTAAGGACGATAAAAAGGTGAATGTTTGTTCCTCCTTCTTCTCTCCTCCATTTTAATTTTTTCCGCATATTTTTCCTCTACGTTTGTCTTTCTCTTTTTTATTTCATTTATTTGGTTCGTTTTTAATGTCATAAGCCCGACAAAGGCAAAAGGGCGAAAATGAATTAAAAACGCTTCGCCAGGCTCTTCGGTTTCAGAGTGGTGTTTGAAAAATTCACAGGAAAGGCTTTTTTGAGATGGCGACAGAGAAAACGTAAAAGTCTTTAAAAGCGGAACTTTTTGAATAATGAGGGTTTCGCAGCCTCTCGGCTACGTTTTATGTTTTTTTTTTCGTTATTTTTAAATATATTTTTGTCTTATTTCATTTCGTTTCGTGTTTCTTTCTTGTTTTCCTCACTCATATTTCAATCCATGTCTTCAGTCCGCCATTCTTTCTTTTATATTCTTGCCCCTTTGAATACATCTTAAATTACTTAAATTATTTCCCAAAGCCTCGAATCTCGCTTAAGCACACGTTTACGTAGTGTTTGATTTTTTTTAACATAGTTCCCCTCAAACAAGGCAAGTTGTTACTGTGGAAGTAAAGGGCTACTGAAAATTAGGGTGAACGTTTTGGGGGTAATCCTAAATTGGAATCTGTGCAGCGCGATGCTTGTTCATATTAGCTTTAAATTTCTGCATGTCGGGACAGTCTGGGATACAGGGAGCAGGGTGGGATGTTCAAAGGTCAGCATCACGAATAAAGAGTCTATAGAAGTAGAAGGCTCTCCAACATGTAGGGACTTACACAGTAAATGGATGATATTTGGCTGATTGTCAAGCTCGTCACGTGTATTTAAATCGAGGGACATCAGGGCAGCAAGTTCATTGGAGCACATTCCATTGAAGTACTTCTAAAACAAGCACAATGATGAAACATTGCAGCGATAAGACAGGGGCTGGAGCTTGGTGGATAGTGAAGGGCCTATCAAATTAGCGACACTCTTTGAACCTTGTCTAAGAGAGAAGTAATGGTGGATAGTGCAACAGCCCAGATGTGACACCACTACTCCATACATGGGAGGATGGTGGTTTTGAAGAGATATATGATACTGTCAAGTGTGGGAAGTTTACTAGCACGGTAAAGGAGGCCCACTTTCTTTGCAGCAGCCTGGGTAATGTCTTCTATGTATTTGTTCCAATTCATGCTAGCTGTGAAGGTTAGGCTGATGACTTTGAACGTTGGACTCTCAGGTAGAGTGTTATTTGCCATGGCAATCGTTGGTTTAAGAAGTTTCTTGTAGTTGTTGAAAGAAAGAAGCTTTGTCTTAGCAGCATCAAATGTTACCATCCATTTATTACCCCACTCCACTACAAACTGAATGTCACTTTCTAAGGATTCCGCCATTGCCTCGAATATGTGCGCGTCCGATTAATCCACATCATGAGAGTAGAGCGTGGTGTCGTAAACAAATATACCCATCTCAGGCACAATGTCATCAGGAAGGTCGTTTATGGAAATCAGGAACAATAAGGATCCAAGGATCGGTCACTGCTGTACACCTACATGCATGTCACATTGTTTTGATGAACGGCAATCTAGGACAACCTGAATCTTTCTTTTGGTTAGGAAGGATCTAATTAAATATTTGTCCAGTAATACCATGTGAATTTATTTTTATAAGAAGACCTTTATGGCATAGCTTGTCAAACGCTTTAGATATATCGAGCGCTACCACCCTAGCTGGATCTGCCTTATCCAGTGTAGGGTATATGCGTTCAGAGATGACCGTTAGGATGTCTGCAGTAGACATTGCGTAAATCCATACCGATGGTCAGAAAGAAGTTTAACATTAACAAGGGGCCAGACTATCGCTAGATTGATAACAGATTCAAGGATTTTAGTAAAGAGCCGGAGTAGACTGATGTAGCGATAATTCTGAGGTCAGATAATTATAACCTCACGATTACATTCCTTATCTTTATTTAGATATTATTAGTAGTAGTATTACTATTATTATAATGTACAGTCGTCGTCGTTGTCGTAGTAGTAATAGTAGTAGTAGTAGTAGTAATTATATTAATATACTGCGATCAGCTAGAACGGCGCATGTTACTATTTAACACTACTTTCTTTATGTTGTCTATCGTCAGGTCTAGTATTCATATTTTAATGATTTTTTTCTTTGTCTTTGTTATCAGATATTGTTTTATACTTTTACTTTGACCCCAGTTTGCGGTTGTAAACTTAGTCTTAATAGTAACAAAAATATAGTCGTTCACAGTGTCCCAATGTTACATACTCTTTCTTTACTGGTCCGCAAAATCAAAATTCGGGACCAGTAAAGAAATGATAGTTTTGATATGGAAGTCTGTCTATTCAGGGATGTATTAAAAACAATTGAAGGGGTACGTGACTGATCTGGAAAAGATAAAGAAAACATTAAAAAAACAGATTTGACGATCAAAGTAAGCCTTTTGCTCCCCAAGCTTGGAGTTTGGGGAGTCAATTGTAACCATAAGAGGCGTGTGCTAAAAGTAATATCGACACTCTACATGTAATACATTGTAAGCTATACATACTAAATAACTTTCCTTGTGTTCGAGTTCTAAATTTCTTGTGTTTATAATTTACATTTAAGTATACAGCTGAAAATTATCAAAGACATCGTTGTCGCATTCGAAACGCTATGCCTACCTACATCCTTGACCTGCACCACAATACCATCTATCCTTACAGAGTGATCTCGTTACACAAGCGGACTACCTTTGCTTCGCAGTCATGTCTACTAGTTTATTTTGTGCTTCTGTATTATTGAAGCAGATGAAATTTTCATTTCAGAAGAGTCAGTTGAAAGGGGACATAATTCAACCCGTTTTTATTTGTAACCAGAACCCATAAGGAACATCCAGAGAATTAGTTCGATAATAAATTTTAAAAGGGTACTTTTGCAGTTTATGGACCGGACTGAAATAATAACGTTATAATTTATAAAGCAATTCTTTAAATGGGGAAGTGGGGTTGATTAACTATTATGTACTTTCTCTTAACAATTTAATACACATAATAGTTAATCAATCGCCTACCTTCCCAAGTTAAGCATGACTTTTTAAAGTATAACGTTATTATTCTAGTCCGTCCACAAACTGCATAAGTACTCTTTTTAAATTTATTTTCTTACTAATACTCTGGATATTTCGTTATGGTTTATGGTTACAACAACAACAAACAGTTCGAATTATTTCCACTATCAACAGAATCTTCTAAATTAGACATGAAAATTGTATGTGCCCCAATAATGCATGAGCACATTTTATTTATTTTGGGGCGAGCTTGCTACACTCCCATATGATGTGGTTTATTGCTTGCTTACTTTGTGAACATATTTGCTGGGTTTTTTTTTCCTGGTAATTATCGTTCTTAGCTTTTATGTAGTTCCTTTTTTACTATGCAAGATTTATGTTCCTTCACTCTTAAAACTTTCGGAATTAAATCTTCTTCAGAGATGATCGGAATTGTATAATGTTTTTTTTTCTTCGGATTTCTTGTTATTAAGTCTGTGTGATAGCCTGGTTGTTGGTAATTACACTCATTTGTTTATGAACGCAATGCATGTAGCATGCTAGAATCTGAGGAAATATTTCGTTCACTTAGAAGCATCGATAAGTTTAATATTGAGGTAATAGAAATTAGAAACCGTTACAATGCAATTTGTTGTTTTTTTACTTAAATCTTAAAATTTTCGGAAAACAATTATTTCTTCAGAAATTACCAGAATTTTATCGTTTTCTTTTGTTGATTTTATTGTAAAGTCTGTGTAATTGTCTGGTGGTTAGTGATTTAAATCCAAGCTTTTTGAACGCGATGCATATGGAAAGATATAAAGATATAGTATAGAAAGGAGTAGACACATTATTATAAACCATTGTTTCGTAAAGGTATAAACATTTTTTTGAAAAACCATAACAATGTAATTTGTTGAAATAAATAAATAACATGTATTTATTTTTAACTGAGCTTTCGAATATAAAATATTCCTCGTCAGAGAGTTTTTTTTCTCTTCTTTCTTTTCATCGTCTGGTGGTATTGACTTGGTGAGAAAGAATGTCCGTGTCTTATAGATATAGTCATTTTCTGCGGTAATGAAACATGAACACTTCTGTCTAGATTATGTGCAATAATATATTTGCATACTGTTATATAAATATATATTTACAATGTGTGTAGTCAGTTATAAGTTAAAAAAATATATATATAGTCAATCTTAATTAAAATGCAAGCCAAAAAACTTTTCAGAGACTATCCACTAGAAACGCAATCCAATGGAAAGAGCCCTCACTGCTAACAATACAAGAGCATTCCCCTCTTCCAAATTCCTAGTGACAGCGGTACTTTCCTAACATTATTCTACGGGCTCCAGGAAGGTTGATCCTTGGAAAACTTAATCCACATACTACAGACTACGACTTGTATATCCGATTCTACCGTTGGAAAATTCATAAAATACAAAAGGGGACTCGTGTATATTATATATATATATATGTGTAAAAAAGGCAAAAGGAAAACAAATTAAATACCAAAATGAATCATCAAAGAATAGAGATTTTACCGGTTTCGTTCGGATTAAAGAACATCTATTTTTCTTTTCTGAAGTTGTCCCTTGACCGGAACGAAACCGGTAAGATCTCTCGTTATTTTGATGAATTATTTCTGTATTTGAGTTGTTTTTCTTTTTGTCCTTTTCACACATTCTGTCCTTACGGCATTTCATTTTATGATATATCGTGCATTTTATCCTCATATATATAGATATATGGACGGAATTTCGAACGGAACCCTTTATTTAATCCGTTCAGATTCCCGAGTTCGACAGAAAGATTCCCAATGTCCGACAAAGTACACCTGGAAAAGGTCGGAGGGTATATCGGCCGAAACGTTGTGATAAAAACACCCAAGATGAGAACAGTAGTCCGAATATACCAAATTCTATGATATATATTTATATATATATATATATATATATATATAGAGAGAGAGAGAGAGAGAGAGAGAGAATGAGAGAGAGAGGGGGGAGAGAGGGAGAGAGAGATAGGGATATAAATATATATGTGTGCGTGTGTGTGTGCGTATCTAGTGTCCGTGCGTGATCGAGCCACAAGGCAACTGAGTCGGAACGATTAGAAGGAATGCGAAATTTCTACGACACAAATTAAATAGATTTGAAAACGCCTTTGCGGACACGACCGATAAAAATTGGATGCGATATAGAAACGGCGAAAAACGAAAAAGAAAAGTAAAGATCAATTGAAGTATGGATAATGCGTCTGCAAGCTGTGAATGGACAGAGGATTTTAAAAGAAAATCAATTCCACAAGAAGAAAGAAGAAATGGTAAGTAAAACCAACCAAAAAAAAAAAATCAAATGAGTCGAAAAATAAATAAGAAAAGAATTGTCGAAAAAAAATAGGAAAATAATAATTCAAAGGATAAAGTATAATATATGATAAAATTAAATGAAATAGCAAAAATAACGTCCGAGAATCAAAGGTTAAGAACACGCGGTGGAAGAAGAGCGGCCATTTTTCGTTTGGAAATATTGGCTTAGATGTTCTCTAATGGGGGGGGAAAGGAACCGACGCTGGCGACGGAGAGATCAGCCGTGTTACACGGGTTTCTCATTGTTGAAAATTAATAACCATACCGTTGAAATGAATAAATACAGAGAAGAATAAAGAACAAATGAAACAACAAAAAATCAAATTAAAATAAAGTGAGAAATTTTTTTTTTATATATTTTTTATAAATATTTTTTTTTAACTAGAAAGGCCAAACTATAATCTTAGGAAACGAAAAAGAAAAGTGTGATCAATGGGTTCTAACCTTGTTCACATATTTTTGCTATTAGCAATCTCTAATTATTTCACTCGGGAGTTAAATATATTTCCTCGTTTTTAATCTTTTTTTCATAAATATTATTATTATTATTATTATTTTGTTGTTGTTGCTACTGTTGCTGCTCCTGCTGTTGTTATTTCCAGTATTCTCCATCTTTTTTCGATAGCCACCGAAAATAAAGTTGCAGTATCACAACAACCGTGTACCCTTGATTTCTCGCTGGTAAGGACCATTGGTCTTCTCTTGGATTTTGAGTGACAATAAGCCTCCCCAAGGTCCCAGCAGTCTCTGTACTTCAAGTGGAATTCTAGTGTGTGCTGTCCCTCCTCGGTTTCTCATCCTCCTTGACCCGATGCAAATATTTTGTGTGGTGTCAGCCTAGGCTGGTACCATTTTAGGAGGGCGGGGAGCTGATGGTGTTTCTTGCTATTTCTGTTCATTGGTTAATTTTAGTGCCGTTTCAGTTGAGGACGGTGTAATTGATTGGGGGAGGGGAGCTCATAAAGTGATGTTTCTTGCATTTTCTGTTTCTTTGCTTGTGATGTGTTCTGTGCTTCTGTTTTCTTCCTGTTGTAGATTCCGTGTGACCCTTCGTAGTTTATGCGGGTTGGTTACCGCATTCAATGATTTTTCTAAGGAGTGTAGCTGTTTTGATCATTGCCGTCCTTTGTATAGTTCCAATGATCCCTTTGATTCCAATTTCTCCCAGTCTTTTTTCCAGTTTTGGGGGGATTTTGCCTAGTGCTCCTACGATTATTGGTATTATACTGACTTTCTTCATGCTCTATATTCCTTTAAGTACCCTGGCTACTTCCGTGTATTTGCTTCGTGTTTCTGTTTTTTTAGATTTTCACTCTGTGGTGTGCTGGAACGGCGAAGTCTACGATTTTGCAAGATTTTTCCTTCTTGTTGATTATTATAACATCCGGCCTCCTTGCTTATATGAGTTTGTCTGTTTGTATTATTATTATTATTATTATTATTATTATTTTTATTATTATTATTATTATTATTATTATTATTATTATTATTATTATTATTATTATTACTACTACTACTTTATTTATTTTTATTTGTTTTACTATTATATAACTAACGCTCGAAATAGCTTAAGTCCAGAGCCTGACGTATCGACGTTAACAACCTTCATGTGGTCTATCCTGTTAGTACGTTACACTCCAATGAACCGAATTTTCCCTAAGATCCTTCCTATCAGTTGAATACATTACCCCGGGGTTTCTTCCCTACGATCTACAACATGGTCATCTTCAAATCCAATGTTAACAAATAGTTCATAAGTAATCAAATGTTGTTCATTGCATTCACCAGGATGGTCGGGGGTAGTTATGTTGAGTGAGGGTCATACAATTACAGTATTCTAATCAGAGCATACTCCGGGGAAGTACTTATACAAAAGGCATATACTTTCAACATTGCAAAGATGCGGTAGAGGATAGAGCTTGGTAGACAGTGTAGGGTTTATGAGGTGAACTATCTTCTTTTTTTGCGCACTGTCCAAAAGATAGAGACTATTGGTTGATCACCTATTCTGTTTATAACCTGGTCTAAGGGATTTTCATATAAATCGCCTGCATATTTCTCGCATAAGATTTCAGATTTTATAGTAACGATAATGACCAACACTATCATGTAAACCATCTTCGGCCACATAGTAATCTGATGCCACATACTGTAGTTGTGTTACAAATGCTATTACCAAAAACAGGTAGCTAATATACACAAAGCGAGACAAACACGTTCGCGTATTTACTCGTTTCTTCGACTAGTGTACACGCTACTAAATTGTTGAAGTTAAAAAAAAACTCTACTCTCTTTCCTTTCAGAAAGATTGATTAGAGATCGACTCATATTCATTCAAAATGTTATCTCAGTATAACCGTTACGTTTTGCAGCAATGTGTTCATACCTATTAATTCTTTACACGGAGAAAATCCATATCTTATTTTATAAATAAGACAGGTTTAGATGGATATTAAAATGATGCGACCTCATACAAGATGGCTAATTATTTATGTTTATCTATTTATAGAAAGTTAGGTGTATGTATATATTTATATGTAGAAAATTTACCCCTGAATTAATTTATCGATCATCATGATGTGTTTGTATACAGCTCCTATGTGTAAGATGTGGTAATGTTAGCTATATATAGATTTAGTTTTATGCAGAGTAAGTAAATGTGGGTGTACGGTCTTTGTGAACATGCGGGTACTTCCAATCATTGTGAAATTTAAGCAATAGGTTTCAAACATTAATACATACGTATTGTGAGTTTTGTTTGATTATTTTAAAAGGTTTTTAGGGACACATATTTAAAATTGTTTTTAGAGGCACATATATCAAAAGGTTTTTAGGGCCATATATTTCAAAAGGTTTTTAGGGGCACATATCTCCAAAGGGTTGTAGGAGCACATATTTCAAAAGATTTTTAGGGGCATATATTTCAAAAGGTTTTTAGGGACACATAACTCAAAAGGTTTTTAGGGGCATATATTTCAAAACGTTTTTAGGAGCACATATTTCAAAAGGTTTTTAAGGGCACATATTTCAAAAGGTTTCTAGGGGCACATATCTCAAAAGGTTTTTAGGGGCACATATCTCAAAAGGTTTTTAAGGGCACATATTTCAAAAGGTTTTAGGGGCACATATCTCAAAAGGTTTTTAGGGGCACATATCTCAAAAGGTTTTTAGGGGCATATATTTCAAAAGGTTTTTAAGGGCACATATTTCAAAAGGTTTTAGGGGCACATATCTCAAAAGGTTTTTAGGGGCACATATTTAAAAACGTTTTTAGGGCCACATATTTCACATCCTCCCATTTAAAAATTAGAATATTCATGATTTTCATTGAATCTGATAAATAGCTCAATCAAGCAAGATTATGTGAATTTAATTTTTTTGGGGAAGATCTTTTAATCTTAAGCTGTGAATCTTAGACTTTTCTAGAATCAAAATCATGCAATATATTTTGATCAGAATATAAAAAAGGATACTAGACATAAGGTTTACTAGCATTGTATGTTGATTTTTTTAGGGTAAGTGGGCATGAAATTGGTGAAAAACTGTTATGTTAAATAATAATAATAATTTTGCCCATCCTCGGACCTTTATTCTTGTAGTTCATCATATATTCTTCTGCACAATACGAACCGAACAAAAGCGACTTTGGCTGAACTAAACCCATTAAATCATGTTTGGGTAAGATTATGGTTAGTTAAGGGTTTGGTAAGGGTTAGGGTAAAAGACAGATGATGAAAATTTACTTTCCGTATCCTCGTAACTATGGCTTCCATCTATTTTGTCATTTAGTCCTCTCTTTCCATGAGCGATATTTCTGATAAAGGAGGAAGTATTGAATTTATTTGATCTGCTTTTGTTTTGGGTCGTTTATATGTAAGGGTTTTCATTCCCCTAAAACTATTAATGTCAATCTATTCAGCTCATTAACTATCATAATCAGTTGGGTTTGAGCCTGAAAACTTGTGATTCATTACTAAATAAGAACATAAGTCAATCAGGAGACTGCATACCTAGGTCTGTCATTGGAAGGCTACGACAAAGACTGAACTCGACCTTACTTCTCCATAGTGTATGTAGTACTTCTCGAAGGAGTGCTCTGGAAACGTTGAGAACTCAAAAATGATTTATATTATCAGGCTAAATTTTTACTTTGCGGTTACTGTAATCAACGAGCATTATATCCATACATCAACTTTTGATTTTTCAAAAGTTGAAATTTCTTCAACATTTCGACCTTGCCAGATAAAAGTTGACAACTTGATAGAATTGGAAGGTCATAGAAGATGCAATACTTAATTGAGTATAGTATAAGCCTAGTAGCGAGTCTCTCCGATTAACATAACTGAATTTACCGCGAATGTTTGACTTTAACCTTCTTGTGATCTTTTACTTAGACATCCGAAAATTGGATAAATTCTAAGTATACAATGTCCGATATTTTAACCAAGTTTGTTGACGATTGGTAATGTGATGTGAACGCTAGGCCTATGCACACACAACCAAACAAATCGACCGAAAACATAATCTCCCTGAATGAAGTAAAAAATACATTTATTCAAAAAAGACAGAAAATAAGCGGGAATAATAAACATTTTGAAGATAAATGAACGGATACAGGACTTATTAAAGTATTCATTTTTAATTTTTCCGACTACTGTTCTCATCCTATATTTTATGCTCCAAACATTCGACCGATGAAACCCCCGATATCAGATACGTCCTCGCATAAAACACTCCGAAACATTTAAGTAGTTGTTTTTTTCTCCTTGTCATTCACTGTTCCTGGGCGGTTAATCAAAGAGAAGGAAATATTGATAGAGAGCGAAGGGGGAAAGGAGAGGGATATGAATGAAAAGAGAATTTAAATAGAAAGAAATGGAAATGTAAAGCTAATGTCCATGTCATCGGGTCGTGTCCGATCATGCACGGCTAGTTTTGAAAGGGAAAAGAAAAAAACTACACTATCAATGTGTTTCTTTTTAATCGATAATTTTAAATTGTTATATTATTATTTAGCCTTTTCAAATGTATCCACTGGAACACACGAAATTTTACAAAATTAGCGATGTTTTCCCGCCCTTTTAAAAACTATTATTAATAATGAAAACGACACATTATTCGAAGGAATGGAAATATATGGAGACTGCCTATCTCCACTACTGTTTCTGTCAATGATGACACTAACACAGATTCTCAGGATATATATATATATATATATATATATATATATATATATATATATATATATATATATATATATATAAACAATTCATTTAACAAACTATACGTTACATATTTAAGAGTCGTACCGCGGTTTCATCCAGATAGGCTGGCTTTTTTAAATCTTAAAAAACGTCTATCGCCCATAAGGAATCGTCAGCATCCTAAAATCTGGATGAAACCGGGGTACGACTCTGAAATATCTAACGTATAGTATTTTAAATAAACTATCATATTTAGCTCTTACTTTTTTGCGATCGAGCACTTCATTTATTTCTTTTACCCCTAATGTGACATACACTATATATATATATATATATATATATATATATATATATATATATATATCGATATACATACTGCATAATTAAATATGCCCATTAAATTAGCTATATAAATTCATAGATATATACATATCAATTACCTCTAACATATAACTTAAATATTAATTAAGTATGTATATTTTTTTCATTTTCCTTCAGTATAAGTACTCAGAAGTCAAGGCGCATCTTTCCTGGGCTAACACTTGATCTCTATATAAGATACATATATATCCTAGTGTTCTATTAGTGTTCGCTTTTACTTCTCAAACAATGAGTTGGTAAAGAAGTGAATAACATAAATGTTCCTCTCTCGAATTGACCCGTTAACTACGGTATAGTATAGATTCCGTGTGGTCTCGTGGTTTGGCCGGATTCCAGTATAAAAAAATATTATCTAATTCTAAATGGTGTTACTAGAGGTAACGTCATGAGGAGCAGGTTCACCATTCGTCGTATAGCCGTGTCGATTGAAACTTATTTGTGCTTCGAATACGATGTTATTTGGTAATATTTAGTCAGGGCTAACTTGTAGTGCGAAGTACGCTCATATCAGATTGTTCGCGGTTTGCGTCTGGTAGGTAATTCAAACTATCTACACACATACATACACACACACACACACACACATATATATATATATATATATATATATATATATATTAAATATGTATATTTTAAATTTTACTTCAGTGTAAGTCCTCAATGCACGTTTTTTTTTCAGCAGTTGCCCACTTTTGACGGCTGCCTTTAAATAGGTTTAATCTCTCGTTGATATACCGGGTTGTTGATAGTTGCCGTACACGGCTAGTGCGTCAGAATTTGAGTTACACACATGACTCGTGTTCCAGGGTTCGAGTCCTGCAATCGGTATGAATAATCATGTCTACGATAGGATGACACCTATACGTATGTAGATAAACAAATATATTATATATATATATATATATATATGTATATATATATGTATAATTAAATATGCACGTAAATCTGTATATATATATATATATATATATATATATATATATATATATGCATATATATATACATGTATATATATAACCATTTAATTATATATATGTATATATATACATATGGATATATATATATATATATATATATATATATATATATATATATATATATATATATATATATATATATGTATATACATCTATATATACAAATTTAATTACATCTGCCACATAAAATTATCTCAGTCGGATTACTCAAGGTTAGGCAGCGATAGCCTTGAATCTGGCAAATTGTAATTAAATATGTATATATATATGTAAATATATGTGTGTACAATTAAATATGTATATATATATATATGTGTGTACGTATGTAATTAAATATATATACACGAATTTATATGCAAACTTAACTATCTATATTTATATATATATATATATATATATATATATATGTATACATATATATTAAAGTATTAATGCACATGCATGCACATATATATATATGTATAACTTAATATCTATACATATATATATATATATATATATATATATATATATATATATATATATATATAAATATAGAGGCAAAAATGCCTTAAAAAACCATGTATTAGATGCGAGTAATTATATCAAAAGAAAAAGAAAAATATTTCGAAACATTTAACAAAATATTTCAAAATACCTTCCGTTTTTTTTTCTTCATCTTGATTTTTTTTAAGCTAATATTTCCCTTGACAAAACAAGCTTCGACAGAGCCAAGACAAATAAAGATATAACCTTTTTTTCCATAATTTACTTCCTGGTGTTGGTGAAGTGTCTCGTCCGGTGTTGTGGACTATTGGTGAAAATGTCTGTTTTAAATAGATGCTTTATTAAATGAACTTTTCTAATTTATATATATATATATATATATATATATATATATATATATATATATATATATATATACATATGTCAATAAATATGTATAACTTCAACGCTAACCATAACCCTAACCCTAATTCTTACCCTTACCCTTACCCTAACACAGGGTCTCCAATGTTTCAAAATATTTTAGATTAATATTTATACTTTTTATTATTTGAATTATTGTGACTTCTTTTCTCATCTTTGATATTATTCTTAAAACATTTCGGCCGATACAATCACCGACCTTCTTTATGTGCGTCTTGTCGAAATCGGGAATCTTTATGTCGAACTCTGGAATTCTATACGGAATTTAAAACTGTGCCCTATTATTTAATCCACCGGGGTAGCTTGCTCTTGTTCCGTCAGCCATGACCGGATAAAAGTCTTAAGTAATTCTTAATCGTATTTTTAGTGTCGCCCGAGCTGAAGATTGAACCATCAACCTCCAGAAGACTGTAACTTAGAATTGCTTATTAATTAGAGCTTATATTTGTTGCGCCACGGCTCATTGCGGAACGAGGGCAAGTTAACCCCGTGGATTAAATAAACGGTTCCATTCAAAATTACGTGCAGATTCTCTAGATGGCCGTATAGATTTCCGAGTTCCACCAGACGCACCTGAAAGTTTGGTAGTTTGGTAGTTTTGTTTTACGGCATATCAACCCTTTTTGGGTTATTTAATGCCGAATCTGGTCATTATAGTAAAAGTTTTTATGCTTCAAGTTCTTTATATCTTCAAATGTTTAATCATCGTTTTTGGTTTGGTAGTTTTGTTTTACGGCATATCAACCCTTTTTGGGTTATTTAATGCCGAATCTGGTCATTATAGTAAAAGATTTATGCTTCAAGTTCTAAAAATAAAATAAAAAAGGGGAGGGAGAAAGGGAGAGGGGCTGTTGTTTTTGTTTTTGGTTTTGTAGAACATAATTAAGTTTTACAAAAAAAAAAAAAAAAAGAGAAAAACGTCAATGTAGGTGAATTTCGTCTCAGGGAGCCACAGGGCAGCCTGATCTGGTATCACCAGGCACCTGAAAGAATGTCAGAAGTTACATTGGCCGAACCATTATGAGAATAACATCTAAGATTAGAACATTACTCCGAATAATGCAAAGGGTCTCCTAGTTTGTTCATCAATATATTTTTTTAAAGCTACACTTTTACAGTACATCGACCATGTTTACATCATCAAATGCGAAGCAAAGCGTGCATTGTAAACACTTCGTAATATACGATGATGTGCACATACGTTGATTTCTCAACAGATTTAATGCGTACATGGCCAGTATAACTCGAATAAAAACATAGCTAGGCACATCCATTAAGCCAATTACATAATTATATTATTCATTCACTGTGGAGGTCCACAGACGCCGGAGAGCTTTCTACTCAAATAGCTTCTTTCCTCGGGCTGCTGGCCTCTGGAACTCCCTCCCCGCCCCCTGTTTCCCCGACAGTACTGACATGCAGAAATTAAACATTAATATAAACAGACATCTCGCTGCACATATCCCAATTTAGGTTGAACCCCCTCCCAACCTTCTCCCCTTTTCTTTCTTCTCGGTAGCCCATTACGTCTACAGTGGCGGCCTGCTTTGTTTGGGGTGAACTACGTTTAAAAAACTACAAAAAAAAACTACGGTATAGACTAGATAACTACTGGTCGGATTACAGACAAACTTTGCATATATCTAGTGTATAGCCCATATATTTTCAGTGAGTTGGAAGAATACATATCGCGTCCGATTAAGTAAACACGTTCCTACTTTAAGCTCTATCATGTAATTGCGCAAAGCCGGTCAAGTAATACCTTTTATTTGTATATTATTAGCAACATCAGCAGTAGGTGTCCTGTCCTAAATTCAAATACCCCTTCAACCCGGCGGAACTATGATCACGGGTATAATCAGAACTTCTGTTATCAGAAGGACCAGTCAAGGCGGATTGATCTGACACCTAGAAGTGTTAGGTTCACAACCCGGCTAAAGATGGAATGATAACATCCAAACGTGTCTGCAGCGGAGTTCGTTTGCCTCTAGTCGGTCTGGCCAATGCGACTGTAAGCATGTTTAGTCTTCTATCGCAATGCTAATTGGGGATAACAGCGTTGCGGTAGCGTGTGAGAAACCTAAATTCAATGCCGACAGATAACGACCTTCTCCGACAACTTGGAGCAAACGCTGATCTTTGTTGACCTCGGTGTTGTGTGTACCGTGAAATCCTTCCCAAACATAAAGTAATCTAGTTTTACAAGAAAGGCATCGATGATAAAAAGCAGTCAATATGGACGCTGCATTCGGGTTCAACTTGCTCAACACCAATAAACAAAGCATCAGCTTCATCATCAGCAGCAGCAGCAGCGACCCGCCTAAAATCAAACCCTATCTTACCGGGGCGGTGGCAATATGGTAGTGTCAGTGTTGCCCGGCTAACATGTATCTTGTACAAATAAAGGAGGAATCGGTATCAGTATCTGTCGTCTTCTATTCGTCTTTGCCTCTACATGTGTCAAGCAAAGGCGTGTCATATACGGAACCGTAAACCAATTGATCGAAAGTTGCAATGTTTCTTCTGCGCCATTCATTTTAGTGTGCCGAACAAACCCTTCCCCGACTTCGTATGCAACCGCTGAACCTTGCTGCTCTCGGTGTCGGAAGTAAAAAATACACTACTGCATGTTATTGAATAGCTGCGTCCAACAGGGAGCACTTCATGCAGATCCAGGCAACCCTGAGATACGATATTCGTGAGCTCTATGCAGAAGTCCAACTCGTTTAACAACAATAAAACAGCAGCAAAATAGTAGTAGTAGTAGTAATAGTAGTAGTAGTAGTAGTAGCAGCAGTAGTAGTAGTAGGTGTAGTTGTTGTAATTCTGTCATTGTCAATGTATTTATCGAACTCTGCCAGAGCAAACCGTTTTCCCCAAGTGAGACCAGAGTAATTAGGGCTATCTGATAAAATTAAATTACAGTCATTTGTTGTGTACACGCATTTA
Organism: Sepiola atlantica; assembly: GCA_963556195.1. Lineage (NCBI taxonomy): Eukaryota > Metazoa > Mollusca > Cephalopoda > Sepiida > Sepiolidae > Sepiola > Sepiola atlantica. Next base: position 43,715,351 of record OY744546.1, read on the forward strand.
AGAATGCCCGTCACCGGGGAGACATCGGATGCGGCGCATTCTCCCAGTGTGAACACAAACCAATATCTGTATTTGGATGATTATTTTTCATCATTCCTGAATTTCTTTTTTTTAATTATTATTTTTTTAAATATTGCGTCCATGCAACTTTAGATCGTTACCTTTTTTTTTCTGTGAACGTTTCCTTTTTTTTCACGATACGTTTTCATGCCACGTTTTTTTTATTATTGCATGCTATTTGATCTTATTTTCTTTTTTTAAGTACCGCCTCTTTCCTTGCATCATTTGAGGCATGTAACACTTTTATTGATTTACTAGCAAGGACACCTGGCGTTGCCCGGGAATGGATGTTGACTCTTCTGTAAACCTGTTCCTAACCTGGAAATCCATATTACAAATTTAATTTTGTTTATTTTTTCAATAATTTCCAATGCTTTAGTTATACATACAATAGAGTAAAACATCGTCGTTGATGGCTTTCGATGCCATAGTAGTCCAACGATATTTTGTAAGAAAAAATAGTAGCAACATCGGATTTTATTTGAGAAAGAATTGTTTCCCTTGTTATAGGGCTATGCCCCAAATGTAATTCACAGACAGACAGACAGTCATAGAGACATAATTACTATAGGATACATTTATTTTTGTATTTATTACATTAATAAATGCGAAAGTCGGGCCCATTTCTCGCACTAACTGTGAAGTCAAAATACCCTATTTGTAGTTAATTCAACGTTACAAAATAGATGCGGCATCTTTTTTTATATAATCCTGATGTATATGTCATATCAATCACAAAGTAAACTAATTTGCATATTGGTTATTAAAAAAAGACATTCTATTAATTAACTATTACTTGTAATTGTTTAATTTTAATATCACAAATAGTAATGTTTCGCAATATTGTTTTATTTCTTGGGCATTTATTTATCATTTGTGTTCAATTGTTCCTTTCTCTAGAGGAATTGATTTGCTTTTCAACAAGTTGCTATCTATTTATAAATTGCAAGTAAATATGACTAATCTTAAAATCAGCTGTTCATTTTCACAGGGATCGTATGTGTACGTATTCTACAAAAACCGATGTTCGAACTTGTCGAATCTAGAACAAAAAAATGAAATTTTACAAATTGAAAAAGATACATAGAGAGAATATCTATATTTTGCGGTGAGAAAAAGAGCCACAATTTCTTTATTAAATTGATAAAAATAATCAACGGCGTTTTCAGGCTACATACTTATAGCTTTTAATTTAAATTTTAAATTTAGGAGTGGTTTTCTTGGAAAAGAGGGAGGGAGAGAAAAATAGATAGATATAGAGAGAGAAAAAAAAGAGAGAGAGAACGAATGCTTCCCTTCTGTAATTATCTAGCAGGAGGTGTCGATCGTAACATAGCCACTTCCCGCGTTTTGTAACGTAATAATAAAAAAACCACATATAGATAACTGAGAAACCAGACAGCATGGAATGAGTTCTTATCAATAACCTCAAAATGTCGTCTAATTTACACACTGAACTAATATGTGTATGATAACCAGGTAAAAGGTATGTCCTATTATTACGTCTTCTATTCTCGAGTCGTCCATCTTTCAATTCTGATGAAGAAATAGAAAGGCGACTAGTTACTCTATTTGTCTATAGTGTGACGACCGGATTAGTTTCGTAACCAGAACGGGTAAACCGTCTGACTTTCACTTTACTACATCACTATACAGAAATATCTTGTCTTACTACCATCCAACGTTGACGGTGAAAACTGTCGCCTAACAATGTGTTCTTTTCCTATGTGTATACCGTGTGTTTTTTCTGGGACTATGGCGTGTCTTTATTCCAGATTTATATACAAAAAACTCTCAAGCTTAACGCGATTAGATTTTATCGCGTGATTTTGTGCTCATCATTATTTATATCAGACACAGATGTTAGTCTCTATAAGTGTCAAACTATGCTTTTTTCCTACAAAACATCAGATATTCTGACCGTGGCTGCGCGATATACCGGGTAACTACTGAGGTTGTCCGTAGACTTGGTTATGTACAGTTATATCATATCGCATCTATTGTAGTTATGTATGCTTACGGCATCCAAAGGTCACCTTCGTTTTTTACAAGGTCATTCAGTACCATTAGAAACATTCATTAGCATTAGAAAAATTTATAAGTAATATTATTGATATTTTGTGCGAAAAACATAATCATTTTTAATATTTTTCTGTTAAGCTTAAAGTTAAACCCCCCCCATTTTTTGATAATCGGATGAAGATGATAAATGTGTTACCGCAAAAGTCAATAAAAAAAAAAGAAAATAAAGTATTTTTTCACTAAATAGGGCATCACTTATCAAGGCCTCTCGAGAATAAAGGTTAAAGTGATCATTAGTTAAATGATGATCGCCAATTACGAGAAGACCAAAAACAGCGGATGGGATAGGCAGAACTTACTTAAAAATAATTGATTACTAAAGAAGGCGGATTCCCCGGTATCTATTCGTATTAGACATGATGACGGTCATGCTGTAGTCGGTTCGAACGCAGACTCGTTGTATCTTTTTCCACATATAAGATGTTCTTGAAAACAAACTATGTTCATGGAAATGTAGTTTGGATTTTAATAAAGTGATGAAGCAAAAAAAGTTTTTTTGCTGTAATTGTAGCTAGACAAGTTTTTGCTGTGAATGTTTTACACGAAGGAGAAAGCGATTAGAGCTCAGTTGAGCGCCTACCATAGAGATAACGAGGGAGTAGAGAAAGACTAGCAACATTTCCTCTGTGCGAAAGACACTGTAGGGACGAGAAAAGATCACCCCTCACCAGTTTTTAGAAAAGTCTGCTATCTAAACGAGACAATCTGGAAATAATACAAGAAAAGAGACAGTGAATATCGTTTAGGAACACACAGACAGAAACAGAGACGTGGACAAGTAACAGGGCCATAAAATGAAGTGAACACCTAAGAAGGGGGTTAACGAAAACAACCATGGCAGATGAAAAAAAAAGAAGGCAAAATAAGAAATAATGCAGAGAAACATTGAAACAGATAAGAACGAAAACGAATGCCTACATTCAATCTTTTTTTGAATTGTTTATTTTTCAGTAAGTTGTAAGAGATGAAGAGGTCCCCTCCTGTGTCTTACACTTGATTTCTTCATGAAGGGGTCTCTAAGGATTGATGTTGTCCCTTTATGGCTGCTATCTGTACTTCGCTACAGCGTGGTATTTCAGGGATTGTGTTTAGATATCAAAAAAATATTTTTTATTAGGCCAGTTACTGACACCACAGCCGATATAATGTTTATTTCTTCCAGAGACCATGTTGTTTTCAAGTTATTCTTGAGGTACTAGGATTTTGTGATTTTTTCGTTCGGCTCTATTGAGGCTATAGACATTCTGTGTGCCTCGACCAAAGTGATTGCCCTATCCAAAGAGAGAGACGTCAGTTTTATCCGATTATGAAGACTTGGAACATATATATTGAAACTCGAGTTAAAATAAAGACAATAATTCTTGGTGTGTCTCGACCTAAGTGAAAATCATATTTGAAGAGAAAGGCGTCAGTGTTATCGTATTATCAAGCCTTCGAAGATATACTAAAACTCGATATAAAATAAAGACAATAATTCTTGGTGTGTCTCGACCTAAGTGATGACCATATCCAAAGAGAGAAACGTCAGTGTTATACGATTATGAAGATTTTGAAGAAAAATTGAAACTCGAGTTAAAATAAAGACAATAATTATTGGTGTGTCTCGACCTAAGTGATGACCATAATAAGAACAAGGCTTTCATGTTTGTTCCATACGATTATGTGTGTTTTGATGGTCTTGTCTTGTGTTTATCTGCCCACCTGTATGTCTTTCTTATAGAACACTGCCAGCTTTCAGTTTGCGGTTATGGGTGAAGGTTCATGCTCGTAGATATTATTCGATCTGTCAAGCTGCATCTCCCGCAGTGTATAACATCTTTGTGTTGCGGGCAGTGTAATGGCTTCCAATGCACTGATCCTGTTTTTGTAGACCAACCCTTTTCTTAAATCCATTTGTGAGTCATCCCTGGTCTTGTCCGGCTATGATTATACGTTCCTTAAAGTTTGACACTCAACCCATTCAAGTGAATATTCCCTGTCTATGTAGTTTTGATACATTTCTTCCGTGATCTTTCCTGCTTCTTTTTTATTTACTTCAGTTAGTTCTAAAAATATCAAGGGTGCTCTCTATGGGAGCTAACCCTTGATTTTGTCATGATTCAAATCTATATCCGAGGGCTCTTTTAAGGAGTATTCCTTTTAGGACAGTTATGTGTATGGCGCCACAGTGTGCTCAAGTGGAGCGATTGAAATTATATTTAAAATTTGAGCAGGAAAGATCGATCGAAAGACAAGCATTTACAATTAGATGTGTTAACGCAACTTAATATTATATTTTAAACTTACTAGATATACCAATTACACGTTGGGTCACTTTGGCTAATATCAAAGTGTAGTATCTGTTCCGATGGATACTGCACCCCATAGACTGGTATTGTCTTGGCCTTCGGGGCTTGATTTACGCCGGTGTATGGGTCTGTCCTGTGCAGTTCTAGGAGGCCCACCCTCCCAGGCTTCGCCTCCCCTCTTTGGGGAGGAGTAAGTTTATTGCTTACTGCCTGAGGCGCCCCTACCGCGGAATGCCGACGGGGGTGCCCAGGCAATTTTTAAACCCCACTTTCCCTGATCCGACCTTGAGGCATATCTTACTTGTGGGAGTAAGATAAAAACTGGCCTTGTGCCTAACTCCTAGAGAGGAGTACATCAACACTACTAATATCTATTTTATTTTCATTTCGTCCGAAAATTTATAAACTGTGACATATTTTCTAAGCCATTCTTCTTGCATAACAAAAATAATCAATCCGTTTACTCATATATTATACTCATGATTATTATTATTATTATTATTATTATTATTATTATTATTATTATTATTATTATTATTATTATTATTATTATTATTGTTATTATTATTCTGTAGAAGAATTATCATTCTTTATTATTCTTATCTTGAATTAAAAGGACTTAATATTTTGCTATCTAATTCATGTACATGTTTATGGTGTGTACATACACATGTATGTAAATCAGATGCCGACGCTGGAAAATAGAGTAACTATTTCTGTAAGTGCTCACATAGACATTGAAATATATAAGAGACTGGTTAGATCAACATAATCTTAGCGGGTGCGAGCGAAATAAGTAGTAAGCTAAGAGAGAGAGAGATGAGTTACTTGCTCAGTTAATTATAAATTACAGCTAATTAGAAGTAATACAATACAATATGTTAACATAACTCAATCCCATAACTCAGCTTGTTCCAAGTTCGAATCTAGTCGGTACCACAGTATCGCTTTCACTTAGGGATGTTGGCAACCTTCTTGTGGTCCTTCCCGTAAGTATCTGATGTCTTTCCAGAAAGATTTCTAACTAGAAAAACATTGGAGAAAACTAATGCCAACACCATAATCATCTGATTCACACGAAAGAAGAAGAATCTATATTTTAGCTTGTCTGTAGTGTTATTAAACTATATAGGAAAATGGTTTAAGGAAACAAATGTTGATTAACTCTCATTTAATATAATAATAGATGATTGAAAAAACAATAAACGATGCTCTTTCAAATCGGAGACTTCTAATGGTTCTTCTAAACTAAGATATGCGATGCCAATGTGCGTCTTTAACGATGGAATTGCTACTTTCTATTTAATTTTTATGTTTAAAACATGCCATTTCACACCTAAGCGTGACTGGCTAACAAACGGACGGACAAACGGACGGACAAACAGACAGATAAACGGAGATATCCTATATTAGAGAAGTGTGTTAATTTACCTCCATAGACACAAGGTTGGTTGAGGTTTTGAAAAACCAGCGTACGAAGAGAAGCGAATTCTGACCTATAAAATATGTCGGAGCAGACCCGTCGGTATTCTTCGGTAGAGGTGCCTCAGGCGATTAACAATAAACTAATCCTTCTTAAACAGGGTAATGCCTGGCAACTTAGACCTCCTACGACTGAAGAGAACTATGTCTTAGGCTGACACCAACACATCCACTGCAAGACTGATTGTTGAGGATGTATAACAAATCACTAAATGCATGTGAACATGTGTTTTAGCGTGACAGACATATGTAATGGCCGACAGATGGGCAGTCTTTTATTAAAAAAAAATATTCCCTCTAAAAATCAGTTTTCAAACGAAAGCCTTCCAGATCAATGACAATGCTTTTATTTACTTCCCAACCTCTGCAGAAAGGTGCGACACAAGGTCATAATGTAGAAATTGAAAAGCCAGTGCATACGAGAAAGTGCATTGTGGCCTATTAAAATGTCTGAACAGCATGTCGGCATTATCTGGTGGTGACGTCTCAGACCATATACAAAAAACTAACCTTTCTCAAAGAGCGAGAAGCTCAAAACTGGGAGGGTGAATCTCCTAGGTCTGTACAGAACCATAGCTAGCCAAACAATGATGGCTATAAACATATGCGATGATGCATGCTTAGTAGGGTGCATGGTTAATGTGCATGCGGTTGACGGGCTTGCAGTGGGGAAAATATTTACCTAGGAGAATGTAGCCCACTCAATACAAAGGCTGACCTTGGAAATAGTAATAGCTTATTAAATACGAGGTATCATGCTGTGATTATTAACCCCTTTCGTTTAGGAAAAGTTAATGCCTCTTCAGATACGTAACCCTGTGCCAGTAAGTTTTTTTTAATGTAATAGATAAACTGGCCCATGATTTTATAGTAGGTGACCAGATACTCTACTGCAAATTATGCTGATGTTTCTATTCCAACAGGATCGGCAAAAGGGTTAATTGGGTTGCTTTGGTTCTCATAGATAAATGAGCCTTTAGACCATAAGCTCATGTTTTTGATGATCGGTTGGACTTATTTTTCGATCCAGTCGGGCTCAGAGTTGTGATTGCAAGTCTGTCGTTCGATGAAGATGTATGATCTTAAAGTAAGACATCGTTACTTGTGTTAAATTGAAGTTGTGTCTGTTGAAAAGCGATACTTATTTTTGTCACAGCAGTGAGAGAGATTACATGATCGACACTGTCACCGATTTCGAAACCGAACACCTAATTCAGACGAGGACAAAAAAGTGGACGGGCATAGCCTGTGCCGTGAACGCACACATACACACGTTCACAAAGCCACCATCTTCAAATGACCCAGACTTGTTCGGACTGATTGTCTGGGACGTATCCTCGACGTTTATGACATCTTTCTGGCAATGCTATTTTTAACTTAAGCGCTAACGACGCACAAAACCTTTTATAGTGATGAGTTTACGCATCTCAAAAGCGTGAAATAAAAAAATATTTGTTACAGCAATAAAAAAAGATAATATCATACACTGGTGAGAAAACATATGAGCCAGTATCATATTTATAGTTTTATTAAAGAAAGACCAATAAAACAGAAGACACTTAATAGGCAGACATAATAAGATCTTTTTAACACGAGATGGCTTTAGTATGGCACTTTTTAAACAAAGCAAATTGTTTAAGCCATGTTGTCGATCAGTTGATTATATTGTTCGGTATAAACGTTTTCCCACTTATTCTTACTCGCTTCCCACGTCGCGACTTCATGAGAAAACATCTTACATGACACTTTTTCTAAACTATCGTTATTTTTATGGTGACTGCTTGACTAGGCTCCAACTCTAGTGTGCCTCTACCTCCCCGTAAAACATTCACATCAAGAACTCGCCTAGTTACAATTACAGCATAGAACTTTCACTTTTCCAATTATCTACCTTAAACAACACGGAACTTAAATAAAAAAGTGTATTTTCTAGAATGTCCAATCTGTGGAACACATCACCACAGGGGATGCTACTCAGCAAACTACAACATGGTCGTTTTCAAGTCCAATGTTAACAAATAATTACTGAGCCGTCCTCTTAAATAATCATTCTATAGATCGTTTTGAATCATTTCATGGTGTTATTTATCGCCGAACTAACAATATCATTAAACCTATTTCTCGAGTGGTCCCCGAGCCTTGATAAGTTGTGACCTATAAGTAAATAAGTTTTATTAGACTGGAAATACTCTTAATTAACTTTAAATCCAAACTTTGTCCAAGCAGGAATCTGTAATAAGTTTCAACAACAAAAAATGTGGGTCAGAATTTATGAAAACTAAAAGCCATGCAAGGATAAGCGTAAATGAGATGGCTATATTGACTATTGAATGATGAGTAATACTATGGAAGGATTGGAAATATTGTCATACCACCGAGTAAAAGAAACAAGATTCTACTCCAAAAACAGCAATTCTTACCTCTTTGTCAGAAACATGGCTTATAGAATGTGAGAACTAAAGTATTAGTTTGAATTAGACTGAGCTAGATAAGAGTTATCTCCCCTGGAGATAATCTGAACGCATGATATTGATTTAGTACTCTCGAGCCCCACGTGGTCGTAATTCAGTAAGGACACTATACGTCTTATGGCTTATGGAAACGCTCATATAACTTGTTAGACGTGTACTAAACGGTTATTCTTCTTGTATATATATATATATATATATATATATATATATATATATATATATATATATATATATATATATATATATATATATATTTAGGCAGCATATGTTCATTTAAGCAGTGTTTTTGCTTGATCAGAATTTCTTTTTTTTTTCAATTTTTCAAATGGTCCATTTAGTGTTTCGGTCAAATTTCCTGTATGTACGTTCTATTGTCTTTCCTTTTTTGCGAGTACTTTCGATTTGATTCGTCAAATCATCTTCAGACAGTGTTAATGTTGGTTTTTTACAAAATATGTCTTTACTGTTGAGTTTGTTTTATTATTATAACGGTCAGTAATTTACAACTTTTAATGAGCGTCTATAATATTGAGATGTTACATGAGAAGGTGATTACGTTCTCAGAGCGTGCAAGATTCACAAGTTTAATTGCTTCACAGTTAAGAATTTGATTACGTTCTGAGCGCGTTCAAGATGCAAACGTATAATTGCTATGAATTTGGTAACGTTTATTACTATGCTAGACACTTTATATGTATATATATATATATATATATATATATATATATATATATTAGTTAGATATGTGTATATGCGTATATGTGTATATATTTTTATATACAAGATAATCGTCTAAACTCATGAACGATAAATTATGAACTGTAAAATATATATTTTAGGAACAAACTGTATAACATTGCAACCTTATTTTGCTTGTAAAGTTTACCGTTTAGGGGTGCATATATACGAAGTTTATATATATATATATATATATATATATATATATATATATATATATATATATATATATATATATAGAACAAATAACACCAACTAGATTGGCAACAATATTTTCCTGTTATACAGCTAGTCTCTAATACAGCATTTCATTTCATTTCATCATATATCGTGTAGCGTATCAATATATATATATATATATATATATATTGATAAACTGTAGGTATTAATAATTTAATATTTATTTATAAATATTATACTAAGCCCCTTTAAGAAATTAAAGTTGAACACTGTCAGGGATGTTAAAAATAGACTGTAAAAAAGATCTAGTGCAAAGTTCCGAATAAGTTCCTAGAACACTCTCGACTAGTCTTCTATCTGTGCCCGCTTCTAGGCACATATAGATCTTAATTTCCCTTAATTACGTGACAGTTTCTGTTGGCCGAATGGATATGGCGGACCGCTTGCAGATTCGCGCCTCCCGACCATCTGAAATTGTTACTTTCCTGCACTGATGAGAGCAATAAGCTTGAAACGCTAGCGTCTGTAGGTATTAATAATTGAATATTTATTTATATATATATATATATATATATATATATATATATATATATATATATATATATATATATATATATAATACTCACGTTGATACATCGGTTTCTGCTAAATCACCGAAGTTAAGCTACGTTTAACCTGGTCAAGACTAGATAGGTGACCATTTTGGAATACCAGGCGCTTTATAGACAGACTTGACGTCTATGGCAAAACACTCTAAATGATGGTCACTAATAAGGTGTCGGAAAGAAAATGAATGATGCTAATAAGAATTTTAAAAAATACAATATTTATTAATATATCAAATATTAAAACAAGGAATATAAAAAACGAGTTCTTACTCTTTTCTTACTTTCTTCTTGTTTATACATTTATTTATATTTTATTTAAATTCGATTTCGATGTAGGCTTTTTACTCTATTTAAAATGTTTGGGGATGGGTAGCCCTTCTAATATTCCTCGCTATACCAACGAAATACGTTATTGGCAATCGATGTATTTAGTTTTTAGTTTCTTATGAACTTTCTGTAGAGATATATTTTTAGATATTTATTTTAGTGAGTCATTTTATTATTAACGGACTTTATTTTTGAGTCTAAATCCTTTGATATGTTGGAATTATAATTCGTACGTACGAGAGAGAGGCAGTTATATAATTTAATATAACTCTTCTTTTCTCTCTCGCTCTCTTTTACTGTGTATCACTCACTCTTTCTATGTCTCTCACTCTCTCTGTGTCTTTCTTTCTCACTCTCTCTCACTCCCTCTCACTCTCTCTTACGTGGCCTAAAACTCTCTCTCACTCTCCCTAACTCCCTCTCACTCTCTCACTCCCTATTTCACTTTCAGTCTCACTTTTTCCCTCTTACTCTCTCTCTCTCACCCTCTCTCTATATATATCTCTCTCTCTCTCTATCTCTCTCTATCTCCTTCTCTTAGCTACTGGTAAAAAAGCGAAGACAAAAAAAAGAATTACAGGAGAGAGAATAGAATAATAAACCAATTAATGACACATAAAAGAAAGAATAAAGAAATTAAATTAACTTCGATTCAATTAATGTAGCTTAGAAAATGAAACACTTATACTTCAGTCAGCATGTACGCCGAGGAGAGTAGACATTTGCACCGAAGAGAACATAGTAGCCCAGCACCTGTCCAATTTCGCCTTGAATTACTGCGTCTATATCTCTTGGAAATGAATTCCAATGTACAGGGATTCTGATTGAGAAAACGACCCTCTTCCTGTTAACTCGAAACAGTTTCTGGTAATGCCATCGCAGACCGCGTTCTGGCGCAGAAGTAAATCGTAGTCCTCAATGGAGATCATAGTGGCTATTGTGAAATTATAGACAAAAACAAGATTATGGCGTAAACGTCGGCGCTTAAGAGAGAAAAGTTTAAGTACTTGTGTGGGCTTTTGTGTCGTAGATCTCGAAGTCGAGTATCACCATTCGAGTATTTATGTACCTTCTCTCCAGGAGATTAGGCACAAGGCCAGTTTTATCTTACTCCCACAAGATAAGATGTTACCCAAGGTCGAATCGGGAAAGTGGGACTTGAAAAGCCAGCGCCCGAGAAAGTGAGCACTCTGGCTATTAAATATTGCCTGGGCAGCCCCGTCGGCATTCCTCGGTAGGAGCACCTCAGGCAGTAAGCAATAAACTTACTCCTCCGCAAAGAGGGGAGGCAAAGCCTGGGAGGGTGGACCCCCTAGAACTGCACAGAACAGACGCATAGACCGGCGGAATCAAGCCCCGAAGGCCAACACGATCCTAGTCTATGGGGTGCAGTATCCATCGGAACAGATACTACACTTTTATATTGGCCACAACATTCGAGTAACCAGTCGTTGATCTCTCTCCTGATGCTGGATCTCGTATTAGATATGGAGCAGAAGCCTGCACACCATCATCTAATAGTGGTGTAACGAGGGTAACATAAAGTGAAATATTTCAGAAGTATATTTGCAGAGATTCGAATGAAGCTGCTCCTTGCTTTTTATTACAGAAAAAAAAATTAAACAAATCAAGAAAGAAAAGAAAGAAATATAATTTGAAGAGAGAAAGCTGGAAGATATTGAAAGGAACAAAATTAATTAAAAGAAAGAAAATAAACCTAACACTTTAGTTTCATTACTCACTTTATATAGGCCGTATTTCTGCTGGGTGTTTAAGATATATTCGGTTTGTTATTATTAAAGAACATATAAAAATGATTAAGTGAATAACAAAAAAGATGTAGAGTAGTTAAAAAAAAGAAATGATTAGCATGTTCGGAAATAAAAAAAGTAAGCAAGAAAAAAACAGTAAGTAAAAAGAAGTTTTATTTCATTGCACTCTTAAAATGTGCACCATTTGGGGAGACTGCTTGTTTGAGGAATCCCAGTGTAATCTGAATTTGAAGAAAACATAAAGATATACACGATACTGACGGAGATTAATGAATGAACATAGGCAAGGGTTAAAAAAGGAATAAAATAAAATAAAAAATAGGCAAGGGCGTGAGTAAGAGTGCAAAAAAACTAAATAAATAGGTAAATAAATAAATAAATTCCTAAGACTAGTTTAATTTCAGCCTTCAAAATGCGCCATTTTGCGAAGCACTATTTAGAAGTGCATCGAGTTTACGACACATACAAACGCTAAAGAAGCTAATATGGATACTTTACTTGTTTTACAAATACTTCCACGAAATCGACTCCGACGAACTTGCTGCACGAGTAGCCTCCCCTTTCCTAAACGTAAATACCTCGACCAACTCGACTAAGAGCAAAATCTCACCCCTTCATTGTATAGTATCCCAGATGCCAAACAACTTCTACTCAAACAGTTTCTTTCCTTGGGCAGTTTGCTTTCGGAATCACCCCTTCTTTCCCCTGACTGTTCAAATAATTATAATAAACCGTCCTCATGAGTAACAACATTTTGTTAATTACAATCCATGATTTTCCAATATATATATATAAATAAGTTTATAATAAATCCAAGCGACTTCCTCTAATGATAAGATTTTGATCTTTGAAAAGCCTGGCTTAAGGAAAATTCTAACTTGAATAAATTGCCTTTTTGCGGAATATACCTTGCTCTGAGCAACTGAATAGATATACGATTTGACTTTTGCTTTTCTAATTCCTTTTCATCCTTCTACATATCTATCTGCTCTATCCTGGATATTGAGCTGTATACTTTTAACAATAGGTTTTACCTTTCCTAAATGTTCGCTTTTAGTTCACCACTTTATATATATATATATATATATATATATATATATATATATATATATATATAGAGAGAGAGAGAGAGAGAGAGAGAGAGACAAAGATTTTCATTTTTTGTGTAAATTCTCAGAAATCAAAGGACCCTTTCTCGAGGGTAACACTTTATCTCTATATGAGATACATAGATATCTGAGTGTTCTATTAAAGTAAAACTCTCAAACGTTGAGTAAGTAAGTTAGTAACAAACATTACCTTTCTCTCCCCAATTGGCCAGTTAACTATGTTATAGTATATATTTCTTGTGGTCACTTGGACTTACCGGATTCCAGGATATGAATTCATTAAATCTAGTGGAGTATTCGGCTTAGTGCTTTTAGTAGAAGCAACACACCTTGGAAGAGGTGCACCAATCCTTGTATATACAAGTGTGGGGTACTCATACCGAAGAGATTATATTTGGGCTTCGAATACTATGTTAATTTTAATATTTAGTCAGGGTTTACTTGTAGGGGGAAGTATATTGATGCCAGGTTTTCAAGAGAGACCTTAGACACTTGTCGCCAGTGTCTAGTAAGCATTCAAATTTTTCCCTGTGTGTGTGTATTACATCAGTATTCATTTAAGAAGGTTCATATAGAGCTGTGTATACGAACACTCAATATCTTAATTTCGTGATGAGTTAGAGCCTATTAGTTTATATTGTTTTGAAAGTAAACTTAACTCAGGTTTCAGAAATCAACAGTTCATTGCATTGTGTTTTGTGCGTATTTAAAAACGAAAGTCACCGAAGCAAGTTCGGATCCCTCCCCCCTCCAAATAAATATAGATCGTTTTTCTCTGATATACCAATTAAAGCAAACACAACTGATAACTCAAATGTATTAAAATAATACACACATACTGTGGTTTTGGTAGCATGTTCCAGGATATAGATACATGGTCTTTTCGCGCAGATAAGAGTGTGGTATCTGTTCTGCTAAAACATTTAAACTGTTCTGTCTTTAGTCAATGAAGAAATCTTTCTAGACTGAGGATTTAAAAAAATTTTTGGCCAAATCCAGAGTGGCACTTTTTGGAGAACTAAATTTTAGCTATATTTAAAATCGATCTTGCGTCTATCTCTGCATTCTTTGGGGGAGGGGAGGCGAAAAAGGACAAGAAACAGTCATTATAAAAAAAATAAGATCCAGCACAATATTCCTTTCCCCCCTCTCTCTCTATCTATCTATCTATCTATCTATCTATCTGTCTATCTCCCTCTCTCTCTTTCTGTTTGTCTCTCTATATATATCTCTCGTTGTATCACATACATGAATAGGTTAGAACAACGCGCATTAGACACCTGCCACTCTAGCATCTTTTTCACGAGAAATGTGGACGATATTCTCATCCTCACATCATCCCGCGAAGAAGCCAACAAAATCTTCATTAGCTTTAAGAACACAGACCACAAAATACAATTCACAATCGAACACCCTAAGACATCCGGATCCCTCTCACTGCTTAACTTCACGCTCTGCATCACCGACGAAGGGCTCATTCACACCAAATTCTACAAGAAAGTTGCCTGCAGAGATATCTTCGTAAACTATAAATCGGCCCTCCCTACCAAAGCCAAAATAGGATATGCTGTGAACGAAGTAAACCGCATCCGTAGCAAATGTACTACGGAAACCGACAAGACATCCTCTGTTAGACACTTCCAACAGATACTCGAGCGGAATGGATACCCTAAAAACATCAGACACTATAATAAGACATCTAGAAAACACCCAAAACAAACTCCCTCTAACACATGCTTCCTTAAAATACCACACTTTAGCGATAGAATAACCTCGGCCATCCGCAAAGCCATCCACAAAGAACACTTAGACATTCAACTCACACACTCCGGACCTACACTAAGACAACACCTATCTAAACCTAGAACACCTTTCAACACGAACCCTTGCACCCTAGCAAACTGCCCCATCAACAACACGGGTTTATGCAACCGCACATATGCTATATACCAGATACAATGTGCGGTCTGCAATGAATTCTACATCGGCAATACAGTGAGACCTTTGCATATACGAATTAAAGAACACGTAACCACCAAGGCATCATCCTTCCAAAAACATATAACACATGGCCACAACCCCACCAAAGACATACGAGTCAAGATACTAGCTAGCGAAAGAGACCAGGGCAATCTCAGACTTAAAGAATCTATATTAATTAGAAAGCTATCCCCTAAATTGAACAACAGAGCCGAGCTAAACTCCAACTTCTTAATATAACCACACACGACAAGCACCATCATACACATTTTACTAACAAACATCTATGATACTATGCAGACATACTATTAACGATAACAACACTAAATGAAGTTAGTTAGGCCCATATTATTAGCCCAATTACTGACACTGGTGCACGCACAGCCACTTGCACCTGCTGCTAACTCGGACACGTGGTTGCACTTGTTGCCCGCCTTACTTATTAACTTGAAATCCCGACCATTATATACCACGACTGCACATAACAAAATCTAATAATATAGATAAATAATAATATAGAATCGAACATTAATTAAAAATAATTAAATAAAAATTTTAAAAATAAATAAATAAAAAAAATATTTAAAAAAATAATAAAAAATAAATAAAGAAATAAAGAAATAAAATAAAGAAATTAATAAATAAATAAAATAAATATGTATGCATGTATGTATTTTACATATACGTATATATATACACATATATACATACACCAACACACACACGCACACACACATATATATACCAAAGGCTCTATTAACGACGCCCCACCTCCATACCCAGGATTCCTCACCCACCCAATCACATCTGCTACTACACACACACGGTAAACAAATTTATAGAACGAAATTATTAAAACTCTAAAGGGACATAACTCCCACAAACAAAGCTTGACTCATACGAGTTATCAGCCCCTACCACCGAGATAATGATTATTCAGTATATTATTAACAAAACAAACAACGTTAAAAAAAATATAATAATAATAAATAAATAAATAAAAAATAAATTACTCAGTATATTTACTAACAAAATAAACAGCGACGGTTAAAATAGCAAATAATAATTTATAAAAATAAATAAACAAACTTCTGCGGACCTGCTACTTAAAACAAACCAACATTTGCGACCCCGGCTTTTGGCAAAAAAAACACACTTCAACGAGTGGTAGTATTTATTTTATTCTGAGGATGAGGGATACCCTCGAAAATTAAAAAAAATAATAATGAAAAGGACACACTCCAACCCAACACCACGGTCACGATACACTGGTAAATAAAAATACAAATTTTGAAAATTATTGACTTTTCAATATTGTCACTTTGTTTTGTTTTTACGATTCCACGTGTCGTATGTGTCACTTTAACAACGCATTGTTATCGCCTTCAAAAAAATAATATTATTCTTACACTATACACAATGCTTCAAGCGAACTACAACATTCTTCTCATATATATATATATATATATATATATATATATATATATATATATATATATATATATATATATATATTGGGTTTATGTCAATCTTTCCATGTGCACCATACATGGGGATTCGAGCACAATAATGTATACCCAATTTCTTTGAATTTTTAGAAACGCCGAAGATACTCTCGATAAAATGCAGATTAATGGTTACAAAATAACAGTAAAGAAGAAAGAAAACATTTGAAGGGAAAATAAAAAAATAAAAAGGGAAGTAAATCCACAAAAAGTACAGTTTTCTTGCAGCTTTAAGGGGATGTGTTTTTAGGGTATACCTAAGAAAATCAAATATGCACAAAACCTATGAAATCGTGACCCGTTAAGTCGCCTATTCAGCTCACATTAGATTCTCTGGATCAGGAACTGGTGAGTTTTTAAAAACAATTAAATATGAAATATAAAAGGGAAACATCCTAAATTGGTCTCTTTCTGCTCTTAATATCTCCTCTATATATCGTCTGTACCATCTTCTCCCTCGGCTATACTATTTGGAGTCTCATTCCCTTTTGTTAATAATAGACTATTCATGTTATTCTTTCGTTTCATTATCATATTCGAGAACTCTAAATGCAGTATGTGTTCTGATACTACATTTAATCGGTTTTGTCCTTGGTCAGTGAAGAATACCTCCTTCAAAACTGAGTTAATTTTCATTTTTGTTTAAATCAAGAGTACTCCCGTTTGGGGAGCTCAATTTTCTCCTCATAAAAAAACGATGTTGTGTCTACTATTTCTCTCGTGGGGAGGCAAGTAAATAGGGACTGCTAAGAGATAGCGCCATAATTAGACAAACAAAGAAAAAAGAGTCGCCAACCTAATAGCTCCCTCACTGTCAACCAAGCTCCAGTCACTGTCCCATCGCCGCAATGTAGCAGCCTTGTGCTTGTTTTACAAATACTTCAATGGATTATGCTCCGATGAATTGGCTACTCTGGTGCCCCCTCGACGTAAATTCACTAGACCAACTCGACAATCAACTAAATCCCATCCATTCACTCTAGGGATACCCAGATGCCGGAGAGGCTTCTACTCAAATAGCTTCTTTCCTCGTGTTGCTGGCCTCTGGAACTCCCTCCCTGCCCCCAGTACTGACATGCAGAAATTAAAATTTAATGTAAACAGTCATCTCGCTGCGCAGATCCCAGTTTAGGTTGATACGCCCCCCCCCAACATTCTCCCCTTTTTTTTCTTCTCAGTAGTCTCGTACGTCTACAGTGGCGGACTGCCTTGTTTGGGGTGAACTACGTCAAAAAAAAAGAAGTAGATAGTATGTGTGTGCTAGAAACGCTATACAGTGTGAGAGTCTGAAAGTGACACTTAGTAATAGGTGTGTAACTTGGTTAGTTAATTGCAAAATAATTATAATTAGACGAATTTGAATGACATTTTTCAAACATAACTTAATTACGAGACTCAGAATATTTTAACATGTATTTTGTTTGCTTTAAATATATGGAGATACATACGTTGATTAACTTAGCTTTCTTATAATAATAGACAGCGATGAAGATTAATGGTTAGAAAAAGAAAAAGAAGAAATATATGAAATGAAGAACAATATAAAAAAATGTAGTAAGAACATAAGCGAGGAAAGAAAAGAAAGAAAGTGCGTGGGAATGCATCTTGTTTTGACAAGTTCCTACGACTGACTTTCACCCTAGACG
The DNA here is from genome assembly GCA_963556195.1 of Sepiola atlantica. Classification (NCBI taxonomy): domain Eukaryota; kingdom Metazoa; phylum Mollusca; class Cephalopoda; order Sepiida; family Sepiolidae; genus Sepiola; species Sepiola atlantica. Next base: position 43,733,599 of record OY744546.1, read on the forward strand.
CGAAAGGCAAGATTGAATTACATCAAATCTTTATTCCACAAAAAATCGATCCTCCCTCTGCTTCTTTAATTTCTTTTTTTTTCTTTTCTTTCTTTTCTTCTTTCTTTCTTTCTTTCTTTCTTCTCTTTTCTTTTATATTTCTTTTCTTTTTTAATTTTTCTTTTTTCTTTATTTTCTTTTCTTACCACATAGTTGGATTTCTATTTTATTATTTGTATTCTTTCTTTCTTTCGTCTCTTTTCTTTTATATTTCTTTTCTTTTTTAATTTTTCTTTTTTCTTTATTTTCTTTCTTACCACATGGTTGGATTTCTATTTTATTATTTGTATTCATTCATTTATTTTTAGTTAACCATTTAAAACATTATCGTTTCATTTATCTTCCACCACGTGTTCCTAATTTATTCTGTCCACCGCATTTTTAACTAAATTTATTTCTCCGCGTACTGTCACTTCTTCTTATTCTGCTACCAACCATGCCTTTCATCTCTTTCCTCTTTACTATTCTTCCCATTTCTCCTCCTACTCCTCCTCTCACATACTTAGTATATTGACAAACTCGTTTTCCCACTACTCCTCTTTCCCCTGCTTTCACAACCCCACTACACACAGCATCTACTGCCTCTTTCCTCCTTCAACTGTTTCTCCCTCCCCCTAGAATTTTCTCTTTTTAAATTGTATAAAAATGTTGAGTTTTGTTTCAATAAAGCAATATCACCAACCGAATATGGTCGAACTACTCAACCGAAATATCTTTGTCCAGCTGTAATGATTTGTCTGTGTCCTTTTTTCACTAGCATGTTAGCTTGTTTGGCTACATTTTCATAACTTATTTTGCATCAAAGTTGCTGCAAAAAAATGTATAAAAATGTTGAGTTTTGTTTCAATAAAGCAATATCACCAACCGAATATGGTCGAACTACTCAACCGAAATATCTTTGTCCAGCTGTAATGATTTGTCTGTGTCCTTTTTTCACTAGCATGTTAGCTTGTTTGGCTACATTTTCATAACTTATTTTGCATCAAAGTTGCTGCAAAAAAATGTATAAAAATGTTGAGTTTTGTTTCAATAAAGCAAAATCACCAACCGAATATGGTCGAACTACTCAACCGAAATATATTTGTCCAGCTGTAATGATTTGTCTGTGTCCTTTTTTAACTAGCATGTTAGCTTGTTTGGCTACATTTTCATAACTTATTTTGCATCAAAGTTGCTGCAAAAAAATGTATAAAAATGTTGAGTTTTGTTTCAATAAAGCAATATCACCAACCGAATATGGTCGAACTACTCAACCGAAATATCTTTGTCCAGCTGTAATGATTTGTCTGTGTCCTTTTTTTACTAGCATGTTTACTTGTTTGGCTACATTTTCATAACTTATATTGCATCAAAGTTGCTGCAAAAAAAATGTATAAAAATGTTGAGTTTTGTTTCAATAAAGCAATATCACCAACCGAATATGGTCGAACTACTCAACCGAAATATCTTTGTCCAGCTGTAATGATATGTCTGTGTCCTTTTTTCACTAGCATGTTAGCTTGTTTGTCTACATTTTCATAACTTATTTTGCATCAAAGTTGTTGCCCAAAAAATGTATAAAAATGTTGAGTTTTGTTTCAATAAAGCAATATCACCAACCGAATATGGTCGAACTACTCAACCGAAATATCTTTTTCCAGCTGTAATGATATGTCTGTGTCCTTTTTTCACTAGCATGTTAGCTTGTTTGGCTACATTTTCATAACTTATTTTGCATCAAAGTTGCTGCAAAAAAATGTATAAAAATGTTGAGTTTTGTTTCAATAAAGCAATATCACCAACCGAATATGGTCGAACTACTCAACCGAAATATCTTTGTCCAGCTGTAATGATATGTCTGTGTCCTTTTTTCACTAGCATCTTAGCTTGTTTGTCTACATTTTCATAACTTATTTTGCATCAAAGTTGCTGCAAGAAAATGTATAAAAATGTTGAGTTTTGTTTCAATAAAGCAATATCACCAACCGAATATGGTCGAACTACTCAACCGAAATATCTTTGTCCAGCTGTAATGATATGTCTGTGTCCTTTTTTCACTAGCATGTTAGCTTGTTTGTCTACATTTTCATAACTTATTTTGCATCAAAGTTGCTGCAAAAGTCACTAGAAAAATGATTCGATCATTCTACCGTTCCAGAAAGTATTTCACTCCTAATGCCACTCTCAAGCTGTAAAATAGTCAGATGCGTCCTAAAATTGAGTATCGCAATCTAGTTGGAGATTATCTCGTTTCTTTCCTGAAACCCTCTTCTCACAGAAAAGACGCTGCTATCGTAATCTCTGTCGAAGGTGCTCGACTGAGCTCGAATCTCTGGTTCCTCCTTGTGAGACATTCACAGGAAGAACTTGACTTCTACCACAACGGAAAGTGAATTTCCTTTCCCATTCCATATTCCTATCGCCAGTGGAAATTTCTATGAACAAATCTCATCAGCAAGGACTTCTTGCCCGTTGAACTCATTACTGTGAGATTGATTCCCTTTTGATTTCAAATGGCACTTCATATCTATAATCAATTTAATTACTCCCATAATGTTCATCATCTCTCGGTTCAACATCATGCCGTTTCATTAATACATACTTGAGTTGCTCTTGGTATGTATAAGTTGTGATCCAATAGTAAAAACAAGTAAATACAGAAAAAGAGGAAAGACAGTGAGATTGAAAGAAAGAATTGACTTTGTTTTCTTTTACTCTTTAAAAAGACGCCATTTTGTTTTGCCTTTTCGAGGTATTCCTATTACATTGAAAGGAAAGCTAAAGATATACATGATAAAGATTAGTTAATAGTTAGAAAAGGGAAGAGGAAAAAAAGATAGAAATAAAGAATGACATAGTCAGAGAGAGAGAAGGGGGGAAAGAGAAAGAGAGAGAGAAATAAAGGAAACAAAAAAGATAAATGTTTTTATTGCAGACGTTAAATATCGGCTATCTTGACAACTCGAAGTACATTCGTTTTATTCGAAAGAGAAAGAATGAGAGAAAAGAAACCAAGAGAAAGTTACAAAATAAAATAAACAAGAGCGGACATTCTTTAGACAGGTTCATTTAATCTGCGCGTTTAATGATGAAAATGCTATTTCAAACTTGAAGGTTGACAGATTGAAAAACATGGACCTTTATAGATATGTGTACATATATATATATATATATATATATATATATATATATATATATATATATATGAAATTAAAAATGGAAAAGCGGAAGACCTTTTCGCTCAACGTTATTATTATAATTATGGTTCCCTGAGCTTTAAATTACATATCCTTTGGACCCCTTTCTGCTCTTTATTTTCTCCTCTTCTTTTCCAATGCTACTTCTATGTATATTTGATATATATGTATGTATATGTGTTATATATATGTTTCGATCACATTTATGTGCATATATATATATATTTCTTTTTTTTTTTTAAATTTTTTTTTTTATTTGCATACCCTTTATCTCAACATGAACCCAACCACTATATATATTCCCCATAATTTACAGACTTTCTCGTCTTTTGTCATTTTTGTATTCTTCGTCCGCTCTTGACAAAGCCCACGTGAAATTTGGGCGAAACGTTGAGCGAAAAGGTCTTCCGCTTTTCCATTTTAATTTCATACCGTCGGATTATTTTTATCCTTTCATATACTCATATATATATATATATATATATATATATATATATATATATATATATATATATATATATCCATCGTAAGTATGACAAAACGAATGTAAAGGCTATTTCGTATGAAGTGTGACAGATCAACAACAATGATATTTTAAACTTGAAGCCATACAGACCGAGCAACACTGACCTTTATAGAGGTGTGCATAGCAGACACACGAAAATGTTGTTTTACTTTAAGCGTAACAGACCAACACAAATACTAGTTCAAATTTGAAGCCTGACAGACCGACCGATGGAAAGACACGAACCGTTATAAAAATATGTGGCCATGTGTAAAAATCGTATGTAAGTATTAAGCGTGACGGACTGATGGACACACGTAGAGTTTTATTGATATGTTTTGGCATATGTAAAAATGGTATCGCAATCTGACGCGTGACAGACACTCGAAAACGTTAGTTCGTATTAAGAGTGACAGACCAACACTATTGCTATTTCAAACCTGAACCGTGACATACCGACCGACTGACAAACATGAACCTTTATAGAGATGTGTAGGTATATGGGAAAACTGTATGTAATTCTTTAGCATGACAGACAAACGAAAATGCTATATTATATTTAGAGTGCCAGAACAACGAAAATGTTATTTCAAAATTGAAGCCTGACAGACCGACAAACATGGTGCTGTACAGATATATTTGGTCACATGTAAACATAGTATCACAAGCTTAAACGTGACAGACAAACGAACATTCTATTTCATATTAATACGGACAGACCAACACAAATACTATTTGAAACATGATCCTAACTAATCGACAAAAATGATAGTTCGAACTTAAGCGAAGGGGGTATTTCCCATTTAAGCGTGAACGACAAACGAAAATTCTAATTCAAATTGCACGTGACATACAAACTAGATTTCCAAACTTAAGCACGACATACTAAATTAACTGCCATTTAATCTTATCCGTGACGGACAAATCGACGGAGATCACAATCTGCGCGTTTAGCAATGCCAATGTTATTCAAACTGAGCGTAAAAGACAAACAAAGTTACTCAAAACGAAACTTAGGACGTATCTAAATTAGAAGAAACGAATGAAAAGAAAAGAGAAGAGGAAAGGCTGTTGTTTTTTATTACAGCCTTTTAAATATGCGCTATCTTTCTTGGCGGCTCGACGTACATCCGCTCCAGAAGGTGATGCGTTTGGCGTGTTGAAAAGCTAACGAGTCAGCAACGCTTGACCTTACATTGCTTGTCGGACTTGTTGATTAATGTTGACATGCAGTTACCGCCAGGTGGCGCACGTCTCTGGCACACGCGTTAATGCAGTTCAAGCATTTAGTCGCGGTCAGATTGACTATCAACGCAGCTGCCGACTATCAATCGGGAGTGGGGGTGGGAGTGAGATATAAGTACTAAACACGGGAAACTTACGCGAGAAAGCGAAATAGATTTGTACACGATCATAACGAAATGTACATTGCAAAATAAATACAAAACAACTCATATATATATATATATATATATATATATATATATTCATATATATATATATATATATATATATATATATATATATATATATATATATATATATACTATGCTAGTAGACTACCGTAGACCCATTGGGCCCGTATTCAGTGTATATATATATATATATATATATATATATATATATATATATATATATATATATATATATATATATATATATATACTTTCTTAACTTTGCCATTTTGTTGAACTTGTGGTTTTGGAAAGATTACAATGTCAAAGTATTCCACAAAGTCCGAATAGATGATGATGTAATTCCTCTCATTCTCTTATCTCACTCTCACTTCCAACTCTCTTTTTTTCTTCTCTTTCCTAATCTGTTCTCTCACGTCTTTCTCTCATCCGTTTAATTGACATATTTCCATTGATCTTACGACTTTTAGACGGCTCAATATACTGATAGACCCAAATAAATTGCAAAATGATGTTTACTGTTGATGTTGTGCTAGGTGTTTGTCTAGTCTACAACATACTGAAAGTTAGACAAGATCGGAGTATGAGAAAGTGTCAAATTTTAGTTATTCTGAAGCGTTCTTTAAGTATTCTGGATTAAGCGTGTTTGTTTACTTTTCAAACGATTGAAAAGTAGAGCACAATGATTCTTGTATCGATTGTACAGGGTGGGCAAAAATAAGGGTCCTATTTTTAAAAATTCATAACTTTTTTATTTATTGATTTTTTAAATTTTTTTTTTAGAATAAGTAAAGGACCCCTTCCGAAGCAAGCATGAGCCGTATTAGCCCTAAGGAACGTACCCTCATTTAGTAAAACAGTGTAAAAAACAATACTTTAGTTTTTGTAAGTTTTAAGAAGTGTTTTTCGGCTAAAATTTGTTTTGTTTATTTCAAAAAATCTCGGAAGGGTCAGTCTACACACACATAAAGTTTGGTGAGTTTAACTTTTATTTTGTGGAAGTTATTCAAATTCAAGTTATTCAAATTTAAAGATAGGACCCTTATTTTGGCCCACCCTGTAGTAGAACACTTTATCGTTGAAAGCTTTGTTCGAGAAAGTCCAAGATAACAGGTAAATATGATAAATATTGAATAATATTGAATGGAATACAGCCTTTTTGGAAACACCCATAAGTGTTTAAGTAAATTTGAGTGCAGAACAAATCAGCATATGAAGTGGTAGGTTATTTTCCTATAATGTCTGAAGGCTTAGGAAAAAAACAACTTTATTTTATTATATAGATATAATCGCCTCCAGTAAGGATTGGACTTTTTGCAATTAACTAGAGCTAAACATACTGATCGACTTCATGCAAAAATGAAAGAAGGGGAAATTCACTAGTGTGTATTGGAGAGTACAATGAAAGCGTTAGAGAAGTACGAACCCACAGAGACAGAAAGAGTGGTTATAGCTGCCGAGATACGCGTCAAAGCAGTCCCGTGGCAATGTTTTCCACAAACAAGGATCCCTTGCAAAGAAGCCCAGGTCGTAAGAAAATTCGCCTGACGCTAGGTACATGGAGGAAGAAAGGAAAGTGGTTTATCATTGTAGTCGTAAACTGATTCTTACGGGGAGGGGTCAGCGATTAGAATTCAGTCCAGCATATTTAAGGGAAATGACGATTAGAAGTAGACTTCTGTTAGCAAACAGTTAAGAAGAAAAGAAAGATAGGGTCCACCACTAGATTTCAGAGTCGATTTTCAATGCTGTCTATCTAACGAAGAGTAGTGTTGGTTTAATTATATTAAGGATGATATTGCAGTATAGTTAACGGTCAAGACATCGTAAATAAAAAGTAAAAAACAAACAAATAATTTATAACTAACGAAGTAAAATAAAATTCTCTATCGATCCGTATACCGTTAATGTGTGGAAACTGTTTGTATTTTGAATTTTAATACAGAATGAATTGAATTGCGTAATAAACTACATCAGAAAGTTCAACAGTGTACACATACAAATGATTATATCTTGATAATAAGTACTTTTTCACTTTTATAGATAGTAAGCACAAACGTAATACCCCGATAATGTTGTGCTGCTCTGATCAAAATGAAATATATTTAATCAAATTGTCTGCGTAATGGAACTTAATAATATATGTAGTAATGGAATTCTATGAAAAACGTAATAGGGGTAGAAACAGTAACTACGACTTATATATATATATATATATATAATCATATATATATTTATATATATATACCAACATTAATTTTAAGTAAATAATATCAAATTACCTACATACGCTAGCCTTCACAGCTTTTGCTCTCATCAGTGTAGGGATGAAAATCTCAGACAGTCGCACGGTTCGAACCCCTGCCACAGAATCAACCTAGACTCTGCAAAGAAGCGTCATAATCATTAGGCCACGAGACATTTTTAGATTCAAGAATGCAATTTAAGTTCTTTTTATGCAAAGGGCGACATATCTAGAAAGACTAACTATATATATATATTTATTATATATATATATATATATAGACTAACTATATATATATATTTATTATATATATATATATATATATATATATATATATATATATAGTTAATGATCATGAGTAGAGGATGGTTGAAACAGATAACTTAAATAAGGGGGAATAAAACAGGTAATCCCCCTTGTCAATCGCCTAACAAACAGCAGACCGTCTTACTGCTACCATATTCATACCCCGCACATGGGTGCCCTCTTTACCAGTGTTTCCTAATCTCTGATTATTCATGATACAGAACGCAGGACGTTGGAAATGTAAAATAATAATGATAAATTAAAACAACTTTGTTTTTTGGTTTCTTTATTTATACAAACAAGTACAAAAGTCCATTATGATGTTTCGAGTAGAAACTAGTAAATCAGTAAAATCTCCTCAAGCAAAAAAAGTCGGTTATTCTATGTGTTCTTTGTGTGACAAAAAGACTTGATATATATATATATATATATATATATATATATATATATATATATATATATATATATATATATATTATTTTGTTGCTGATTTTATTCCATTAATTGCGACAAAATATATTCTGTTTCGTTAACTCTCGCAAAGAGCGTCAACTTCTCAGGCTATAATGGAATCTGAGAAGTTGACGCTCTTTGCGAGTGTTAATGAAACAGAATATATTTTGTCGCAATTAATGGAATAAAATCATCAACAAAATAATATATTTTGCTCTGAATTTTCATTGAGCACTCTCATAAACCCGGTATCAACTTCCTTCGGATTCATACCCCCTGGATATTTGTAACAAGTTATATATATATATATATATATATATATATATATATATATATATATATATATATATATAGTAATATGCTAAGAAGGCTGAATGCATATATATATATATATATATATATATATATATATATATATACACCATATTTTTTAAATAAATATTTATTATTATTAAATACAGACACCGATGTTTCATGTTTATACAATCTTCAGTGTAGGAGATGTTAATTCTTGCCTGCCGAATGATTCGACTCCAGTTGCAAAGTCACCTCTAACTCAATCCGTCGCTCGCGTTGCGCGGGCTATCTTTCATACACATTCAAGGATACAACCTCGGCAATCAGCCCAACAGTCTAGTCAATTTGAGCTAGGTGAGATCTGTAGTGTCGGAAATTAGTCCCAATGCAGTCCAAAGGAATCGGGAACAATGTGTGAGAATACACCTCCCCATCGGGCGGCACAACGATGAAAGTATCCCCTCAAAACAAAAACAAAACGGTCAACACTAATTTCTTGATGGTATGCATAGTAGAAACCATACTGTGAACATCTCTGGAACTACTTTCTTAAGAGGATTTTTCTTTTTTTCTTTTTAAATGGCCTCAATTAGGGCAACACCACATCGGGTATTGTCAATGGTTCGGGTCATTATTCCAGGTATATAATTCCTCTGATGAACTACCAAGTAAGAACCTGCTTGAGTAGAGAAACACGTGTAGGGAAAAATTCTTTCACTTTGAAAAATCTGAAAAATAAATCAACTTTGAAAGGAAAAAGTATTTTGTTGTGATGAATGATTTCTTGAACGATATATTTTAATAAACCTTCAAAAAAACACATATAAATGCTCTGTACCCTGTAATCGAGTATCATCGAGCTTATTTTTTATTGGAATAATTCCGGTCTTTACTGTATAAACTATCTTCTAAGTGAAAAATCTCTCTCCCTCTCTCTCTCTCTCTCTCTCTCTCTCTCTCTCTATATATATATATATATATATATATATATATATATATATATATATATATATGTCTATTCGATTTCGAATATGACTACTTTTGGAGTCTCAGTGTATGGAAGTTCCAACTGAGAGGCGCATACATGGTTCTTTAGGCCTGCTAAACTTTTAGAAACTATACCACAGAATTGGCAGATGCTGTGATGATCTGTGGGGATGTCATAAATGAAACCAACTCCTAACCATGCTTTATTTTTCAGAACATGCACTCGTTGGTGATTGAATGAACCTGCACCTGACATAGTTATCAATGTACACCTATTGGCATCTTAGGTGCTCACTATTTCCTGCATGTGCTAGAGTTCTCATGTCCCGTCTTTTCACCGCTTCTTCCTTTCTGTTTCTGGTGTTTAAACCTATTCTTTTCAAAAAGCTTGCTGCTTTCAAAATTGCCCCCTTTACCACCTTGACCTATCTACAAGCACACCCTTAAAACATCAATTCTAACGCATTTCAAATCGTCTGTGAGACAATCTTTGGATCGCTTACGCGGTGTGTACTGTTGGCGAGTATTCCCAGTGAGTACCCTGTAACTCACTTGCTTTGGCAGTCTGTCACCAGTAAGACGAATCAGATGACTAGTCTAACGAAGTCTGCGTTTACTTGTACTTGACTCAATGCTTGAAATAGCAGTTTGTCTTAAGACTTCGGTGTTAGGGGTACAGCTATTCCAACGGATATTAAGCAAGTAGCGAAGGCAATTATGGAAACGGTCTAGCAGGTAAATATGAACTCTTTAAGTGGTCCATGTCGCACAAGCATATAACAAATTTCATACAACACAGGCCTAATACACAGAGGTGTTAATTTCCAGCCTGATATCACGTGGTGCCCACATCCGCTTTTTCAAATGATCAAATTACACACTAGCCTGTTCAATAGGTCAACTTATTTCAGTATCCAACGACCCGTTCCTCGAAATAACACTACACAGATACATACAACGATCAACTACAGACATTATGTGGCTTTCAACAAATATATCCGGTCCGTGATGTGGGTTGCCAGGGGCCGGGTCAAACATAGACTTTGCCTTGACTAAAGCTTATTGTGAGACCCATGCCTTTACACGCCCATGCAAAACGATCCATGATAACCTGCATATCATTCTGAGAGTGAGCTAGTAGATTCACGTCATCTGCATGAAGAAAAGCTCGAACACCATATATATATAAAGATATATATATATATATATATATATATATATATATATATATTTATTTATTTCTCTATCTCTCTCTCTATATATATATATATATATATATATATATTTCTCTCTCTCTCTCTCTCTCTCATATATATATATATATATATATATATATATATATATATATATATATATATATATATATATATATATATATATATATATATATATATTACAGAAGATCAGAACAACATCGGGAAATCGGTTCCAAATCTTAACAAGAGGACAAAGAAGGCCTCGTTATCGGACTCTCTTCAACCCCTGTTTATGTAAAAACAGAGGCTGAAGTGAGTCCCGTAAAGAGGCCTATATGGGCTCATTTTTTGTTAGAATTTGAAACGAACGGTACCTGTGTTGTTCTGATCTTTTGTAATACACACATTAATAATTATTACGCTCTTTAAAAAAAAAATCTTAAAAGTCGAGAACTCTTATGGAGTTCTCTCCCACTAATCCTTAACAAACGCACACACACACACACACACACATATATATATATATATATATATATATATATATATATATATATATATATATATATATATGTGCGTGTGTGTGTGTGTTTGTGCGCGCAGACGTTGCGTTATGTGTGTCACACGTGAGCGTATCGAATATCACGTGGTCGAATGAAAAACTTGGCGCAAATGGGTCGCTAGAGCCGAGCTGAATTTTTGCGTAACCTCTCTCCATCTCTGTAAAATCGTCCAATAAAAGACGATGCTGAAGAACACACCTAAATAAACAACCGTACGAACGGTTATTTTCAGTTAGTTTTGTTGTTGTTTTGTTTGTTTATTCAACCATTTTTGTTTCATTTCCTCTTGTCTCACTCGTTCATGTTGTGTGTAACGACGGTGGCGTCATAGATTTTCTTTTCCTTTTTAGCAACGGAAGCCCCCCCCCCCCTTCTTTATATATGCCTCAGCGATTTACTGGCAAATGTTGTCAACATATTCAACACATTCATCATTTCTTTCTTTTCTTTTAGATTTACTATTTTAATTTAATTTCTTTCTTTTTTTTATTGTTATCGGATTTATTCTTTGTTTCTTTATCTTTTTCGTTTTCTTTTTTTTCTGTTGTTTTCTTTTCCATCGTTGTCTTTTTCGTTTTCTGTCTTTTATATTCTATCGGTTTCTTTCTGTTTTATTTCCAGTCGTTTTCGTTTCTTCCTTTTGACTTTTCTTTTTTATTTTCTCTCGTTTTTTAAAGTTTTTTTTACTTTTCTTTTTTTATTTTCTATCGTTTTATTTATTTTTATTTTCTATCGTTTTCTTGTTTTTTCTTTTGACTTTTCTTTTTATCTTCTATCGTTTTCTTTTTTCTTTTTCATCTTCTATCGTTTTCGTTTCTTTCTTTTAACTTTTCTTTTTAATTTTCTATCGTTGTCTTTTCTCTTTTTTATTTGCTATCATTGTCTTTTTTCTTTTTATTTTCTATCGTTTTCGTTTCTTTCTTTTGACTTTTCTTTTTTATTTTCTATCGTTTTCTTTGTTTTATTTTGACGTTTCTTTTTTTTTCTATCGTTTTCTTTTTTACTTTTCGACTTTTCTTTTTTATTGTCTATGGTTTTCTTTTTTTCTTTTGACATTTCTTTATTATCTTCTATCGTTTTCTTTTTTTCTTTTGACATTTCTTTTTTATCTTCTATCGTTTTCTTTTTTTCTTTTGACATTTCTTTTTTATTTTCTATCGTTTTCTTTTTTTTTCTTTTGACATTTCTTTTTTACCTTCTATCGTTTTCTTTTTTTTTTCTTTTGAATTTTTTTATTTTCTATTGTTTTCTTTTTTTTCTTTTCACATTCTTTTTCATCTTCTATCGTTTTCTTTTCTTACATATTGCTTCTATTTCTTTTTCCGTTCCTTTCGTTTGTACTTTATATTTTTTTAATGTTTTTCTTTTTCTATCATTATCTGTACTGATTTTCCGAAATTTTAAAATTTAATCTTATTTTGTATCGTTTCCCTGTCTTTCTCATCTATTTATTTCTTTTTCATTTTCTATCATTTTCTTTTCTTACATTTTACTTTTTCTTCTTTTTATTGTACATCGTTTAACTTCGTTTTTTTCTTTTTTCTATCATTTTTTAATTTCTTTTCTCCCTTTTCTTTTTTATTTTCTATCGTTTCCTTTTCTTTCTTTCACATTTTCTATCTCTCTTATCTCATTTTCTTTTCTTTTTTATTTGCTTTATTATTTTATTTTCTGTCGTTTCCTCTTCTATCGTTTTTCTTCTCTGTCTTTTATTTTCCCTTTAATTGTTTCTTATTTTTTATATTTTTCTTATTCATATCATTTTGCTTTCCTTTTATATTTTATCGTTTTTATTTCTTTTTCCTTTTCTTCCTTTTCATTTTCTATCGATTTATTTTCTTTGTTTCATGCTTATCTCTTTTTATTCCATCTTTTTCATTTCTTTTGTTACAACGACATTCTCAACAACAACCCCGTCACGAAATTTGCATCAGAATTCGCCAGGAAGCGACCGAGAGAAAGACCGATGATGAGATGGCCCGGGCAGCCTACACAAAGATCTCTGTAAAACCGGCCTTTTACCAGAACAAGCCTGTAATCCTGTTATGTGTAGACAAACATGCACGATTGCAGACCATGCTGCCGTTGCTCGGGATGAGCGCATATGAGTAAGAAGACTTTGATCAAATGAAGTACAAGATCGGCGTCAGATTTCGCGCTTTACATTCAGTAACGAGGATATAACTTTTAATTTTGTTTCATTATATTTATGAAATGAAAAGTATAGAAATTAAAACAACAAGAATAGAAATGTTAAGAGGATCAAGGGTTTGCCGATTGGTTACTTGTGTTTAACTTTCAACCTTCGTTGGGTTATTTTATACCAAAACTATGGTCCGTTGCCGTTTTAAGATCTCACTCTTGAAAACACACACGCTGAGATTCAGGTTTTTCTTTTTCCAATGCACTTCATAACGTCGGATTTATGTCATCCTTTATTCGTCATATATTTAGTATACAATTGGTTTACCTATTAATGTATTTTGTAAGCAGATATTTTGTAAACAAATGGTATGTGAACACAAGTAACTGTATAACCTATAGATGAGAGTCTGACAGGCACAACCACTCCGAGTCAGAATGGGCCTAGGAGTAGTATTAACTAAGGGCCTCACTACTCGACGTAGTTTTGTGTCATGCTCAGGATAGTTGTGAAAACTTGAGTAGTTTATATTGAACATTTTGAGGTGGTCGGATTGGTTGTTTGGTTGGTTGGTTATTTATTTAACGGCATGTCGATCCTTTAAGATCATTTACAACCCATGAAAGGATACTTCTCGTAAATTCGTATGTGTAGGTTATTTGCAGTAGAATAGCGTTGTATGTGTGTTTTAACGTATATAGAGAGAAATATTTTAGAGATGTGCAAAGAAAGTTTTGCGTTTTTCAAATTTTCTTGTACACTCCTGTAGGTTTCAGAAATTAGAATATATTGTCTATGCAAACTTTGTTAAACAGATCCGTAAAATTGTCTATTTTGCTAGTATATTAATATGTTCATGATACCATTCTTCCAGTAACTACATTCTCAGTTTCTTTAGGGTAAGTGTAGTGTATTATATTTTATGTAGTCATAAGACAATTCTTTCAGACATTACCTACCGTTCTTGCGGCGTATTGGATTATCTGTTCTGTTGTCATGATAATTGTCTCCCAGGAATTACCTCGCTCTTTGGGGTGAAGAAATGTATTAAATTTTCGTTCGTCACCATACCATCTATTCAGGCGATAAAATACTTGATATAACAGAGATTAAGATATACCATTTACATGCATATGATTCTCTCTCAGGCAACATGTATCCATAGAACCCAGGTTATATATATATATATATGTATATATATATATATATATATATATATATATATATATATATATATATATATATATATATATATAACAGAGATTAAGATATACCATTTACATGCTTATGATTCAGGCAAAATGTGTCCATAGAACCCAGGTTATATATATATATGTATATATATATATATATATATATATATATATATATATATATATATATATATATATATTTACGTGTGGCCATACGGAGTTGCTACCTTATAACATGCTGACAGTCTAGCCGTAACATATTTTAAACATATTTCTGTGTAACATAAGTGCGGGGGTAGAACTGACGGTTGTCCTCCGAACTCCAAAGAAAGCAAAAACAAAATAATGCATCAATACGCTATTCTATTGTGTATGGGTAAAACAGGATGTAACTTGATTTAATAATGAAGTTTCACTTTTCAGATATTCGATATATATATCGAACAACTTTTACAATATCAATTATGATATTGCATAATTTAACTGTTAAGTATAAATAATAAAGGAATTATATATAAAAATTACTATTTACATTTATTAGTAAAATTTGCAGATGTTAAGAACAATGTCGTGCATTTTGATTTGCACTTGCTGCTGATAACACATATGGCGCATATCTGAAAAAAACTTCCTAGTTGTATAAAGTATTTCCTGAAAGAAATCATATTGAATTACATCTCATTCGTTCTGAAGCACATGGTCGCACAATCAAGACGATAAGCATGGCATTCAGAATTAAATATAAATTCTTCAGGAAATAACATATCGATGACAAACATAGACTAGTTAATGTTTGTGGGGCCAGAGATGTTCACTATATACACTATATATATATATATATATATATATATATATATATATATATATATTACGTAGTATAAGTGAAATTAAAAATATACCCGGAACTTTTAAATACCTTTAAATACACGTAAATAGAATTTGGTTCTGAATGAAAAATAAATACATAAATGAAATGAATAAGGATGCTTTTAAACTGTTTTCAGCCTGATGATGAGTAATATATTAATATGCACTGAGGAAGCCTTTTTCAAGTGATTCTCATTTTTTTATATCATTAAAATATTTTTTCTAGATGGATAGAAACAATTGTATTCAAATACTCATTCAAGGAGATTGTTAATATTTTCTGGAATAACTATCATAAAATTATATTATCATCTATAGTGGCAGTATACTCTATTGAAATAACTGAACAAGTGTATACACTTATGTGACAACTTTTGTGGAAACTTTATAAATATATATATATATATATATATATATATATATATATATATATATACTTTCTTTTGCCAGATGGTAAGAAACATCCCAGCAGAGTGCTCAATTGATTGAGAAAATCTAAATTAAGAGCGTAATATTTATTTATTGTTCAGTAGAGAAAATCAGTACAACATCAGTACCATTCGTTTCAAGCTAATAATTCGTTAACCTCCGGCTATCTTCAGTTTTGTTGTAACATGGTAGAGAAAAAAACAAGTGGCAACAAAGCTGAAAATAGCCGGGAGATTAACGCCTTCTGAGTTTGACACCAATGTTACTGATGTTACAATGATGATCTATACCGAATCATATATATATATATATATATATATATATATATATATATATATATATATATATATATATATATATGTATATGTAACTACACACGCACACACACACACACACACACATATATATATATGTATATATATATATATATATATATTTATATATATGTATATATACATATATATGTGTATGCATTAATGAAAG
>OY744546.1:43754892-43757392 GCA_963556195.1 Sepiola atlantica
GGTGTTAGCTGTATGTGTGTTGTCCGGATGATTATTAAAAATCATTTATTTAATATTTCGGGAAAAAAGAAACTTCCCTTTGTTAAAAGTAATAAACACCAAACGAACACTTTCTTCGTATATATATATATATATATATATATATATATTACATGTATTGTATTAGTTTCTGTAGATGTAAATCTGTTGAAACTCAAGTGTTTATAAAAAGTGCTCAATAAAAAGTAGAGCTGTTTATAAGTATAAGTTTTTATTTATATACACATTATTGGTTACACATGTGCATACATGTTTCGGTTGCACTCTTCACAGAAAGTCAATCTCATCAGACGAAGTATTCTAAAGAAAGCCATTTCTCTGGAATCCTTGGTCTGATCAGGTTGACTTTCTGTGAAGAGTGCAACCCTAACATGTATGCATATATGTAACCAATAATGTTTATATAAATAAAAAATTATACTTATATATATATATATATATATATATATATATATATATATTATATATTATATATAATAATTATGAGGAGATATAATATATTATGTATCGATATTCAGTAGCTACTTCAACAGTATCTACTTCAACAGTGCTCAATAGATGAGTAGAGCACGGTAGTAAATTATGAAAATATATTTAGCAATTAAGATACACATAAGCTTCCGTGTTTTATCTCCGTAGAGAATCGTCAGGCTAAAATGCTATACGATTCTCTATGGAGATGACCCGCTGCCATCTTTGTGTAGCTTAATTGCCATAAATATATTTTACTAACTTAATATATATATATATATATATATATATATATATATATATATATATATATATATATATATATATATATAGTAATCAAGGTAAAGTAAACATCCACTAGAAAAAAACAAAAAATTTCAACTCATGTAGAACGATGCTGCACCTCTTGTCGACCGTCATCCCCAACGTTGCGTGTCCGTTGCCTTTTTCTAATCGTCATTGTCGTTCTAACCGAATCGTCTATCTACTGACGAATCGTCGAGGGTACAACACTGGATTACAAGTTTACAAAACAAATAAAAGCAACCTAACTCACGAGAAAGAACACACACACATATACCTTGTGTGCAAGTTAGTTGAAACTATGAGTGTGTGTTATACCGTCGTGGACTGTCGACACCCACATTGTCGTTACTCAAGTCGTCAGCTAATTTCATCACTTGCTAAATATCTGTCGAGCTCTCTTTGCGATTTGCTTTCGAAAGAAGTTCACTTCAAACTGCATGTCCTTTCTGTGAGTCGCAAACGTGTTAACTCCTTGCCGTAAACTATCGCCTGCCGTAACACTAACTTATTGTCGTACACATGTCATAAAACCGTATCACTCCGAAATATCTATATCTGCTCCTTTCATCTTAGTAATCGACAAGCCCTCGTCTCTGAACAATAGAAATTATCAACTCCTTGTTGATTCCCCATCCCATTTCCAATCGTCTTTGTTGGTGAATCATTTACCCTCATTGGTTTCCATCAATCTTACCTTCGACGGCTCCTCCCTCCACTGAATCATTTCCCATCGCCGTTCGGGACTTCTACACCCCCACCTAACGTAAGTCCATAATGTCACACATATAAGTGGTGCTCAACATCAAATAGAGCTTTTATATACATGATTATTTTTATTTTTACAAACATGTACATAATCTGCGACACTGGCATGTCGATGTTATCGATCAACAGTTGTTAGAAGCTGAAACCCCATCGGGCAGAATAAAATCTAATCCTTTCATTAGACGATATTTGGAACGAAAACTCTTTCCAAACATGACCGAAGAAAAGGATCAAATTTCATTCTGCCTGATGAGGTTTCAGCTTATAATAGCGTTGATGTCAGTTTCGCATATTTGTATAAATAAAAGTAATCATATATATATATATATATATATATATATATATATATATATATATATATATATATATATATATATATATAGACATCCACACACGACGGTTTAGGAATATTATGGCTCTTCGGTTTGACTAACAGTTACAAGTGTTTTCATGCTGAGCTTTCAAACCCGATCCCCAAACCACTGTCAACTGATCTCTCACGAAATCTACATGTACGCAACCGAGACTCGCCCAACATAAGAGAGATAGTAGCGCTTATATCAATTATGTGTGTTTTTGTTTACATTCACACTAATGATTACCTACTCACTTCCATATAAAAGACTAATGCCTTTCTCTCAGTGGAAATCGTGTTTTCCCTCCATGGATGAATAAACAGGCTCCGGTAGAAAACATAATGTTGCTACTTTGAGTATTATTTGGATTATTAAGACTACTGTTTTTATGTTGAGTGTAATTCTCACAACGTTTCAGCCAATATAATCTCCGCCCTTCTTCAAGTGCGTCCTCTCGAATTCGCGAATCTGCTCGAATGTTTTTTTAGAGAACCCTGTATTTAATCAACGCGGGTAGCTTGCTCTCTTTCTATCACCCATGGCCGAGTAGAAGTATTAAGTTA
>OY744546.1:43762392-43777392 GCA_963556195.1 Sepiola atlantica
GTTGTAATCATAATTTTATTCTCATTTTAAATTTAACTCACTCTGGCCGTCGCCCCATCTCCCTCCTCCCACCCCGGCCGAGATTGAGATCGTCACAGCACTGACACGTGAAAAACCTCCCACGTAATAATTTGAAACACGACTTGTTGGGGTCCTCCCCCCTCCCCTCTCATGTCCCATGTCGCCGTTATAGACAAAGCCCCAACTCTATCCCCCTCCCCCTCCAATGTATTTTCAATTTTCAATCTCCCGTTAAAGTGAAGTTAAAATTTTATGCCATTTGAATTCCTTTCGCCGGCCCGATGAGTTGGTCGCTATTCGCACCAATGAAACAAAACTTGTTTTGTCGCAACTAATGGAATAAAATCAATATATATATATATATATATATATATATATATATATATATACATTGATACTGATATAAAGAATATGTCTGTCTCTATGTCTATCTCTCGCTATCTATCTCTTTCTGTATATATATATATATATATATATATATATATATATATATATATATATATATATATAGTGCTCGGTAAAAATATCATAGGTAACAATTGCACTGGTAAAAATTGCGAAAAGCAAATGCAATTCGATAAGGGAAAATTAGGATCGTTCATTAGTGGCGAATTAGGGGACGATCAAGGCACCCTCCCCGTGTTAAATGCGGGTGAAACCCCCCTTCCCCATATATTTTAAAATCAATCTTTTCAAAATAAGTATTCACTCTGTTTCGAAGGAAGTAACATCGACTTTTCCGAGATTTTATTTTATTTCTCTCACCTCTAGTTTAAATAGGTGCTATCCCCTATTGTTTATATAAGTATTTACTCACTTATAAAAAGTGATGAATAGACAACATGCTACAAATTGAAAGACAACAACAGCAAAAACAGATGCCGTAGAATTTAATTATCTACCGACTTGTATAGTTTTAATGTGCTGAAACTGTATTTAAGTTTTTTAAAATTTTGTATTTCAAAACATTATTTCGTCCAAAGCGGTCATTACGCAGAAGAGAAAAACAAAACAAATGGTCGCTTGTCATTTAAGATGTGTGTGTGTGTGTGTGGGGTGGGCTTAATTCCTAAAATGTTGTAAAAAATGACTCATCTTACCGCAAAAGTCTAAGTCTTACTTGCAAGCCTCCGTCCTAATGTGTATAAATGTTTCTGCAGGTTAAAAGTATACTAGTCGGTAGAAAATTACATTCTACTGCGTTTGGTAGAAGACAATTTTTGTTGTTGTTTTTATTTACAACTTCCATCATTTAATCTGTTGTTCCTATTTACTTGCCTCTCGACTATGACAGGTCGGTTTTTAATGTGGGTAAAATTGAGCTCCTCCCAAAATATCCCAATATCAATTGGCCATAGAATTGGCGCTAATTCTACTACTGAATACATTTTTAATAACAATAGTTACACATACAATAACGCATTACAAACAGTGGTTATGTTAACACTAACATTGAGTATAATAGCAGAAATAATAGACGCATTAGAAGGAAAAATACACACCGGAAAATGATTTGGGGTACTGCACTCCCGCCCCATGTTGAATCTATTGGTTTAATCAAAATTGGGCATATGTTTCTTAATCCTTTAAGTCGCCAGTTTCCGTTAAATAACTCTCTACATGACATATTTTATGAAAGTACTGTTAAACTTAGTTATAGCTATACAAATAATTAAATATCATAATAGACATATATTAAACCGTAGTAATAATAATTGAATTAATAATAAATAAAATGGTAATAACGACAGTTATGAGTGTAGCTGTTGAGATAAAAATGAAT
The DNA here is from genome assembly GCA_963556195.1 of Sepiola atlantica. Taxonomy (NCBI): domain Eukaryota; kingdom Metazoa; phylum Mollusca; class Cephalopoda; order Sepiida; family Sepiolidae; genus Sepiola; species Sepiola atlantica. Next base: position 43,764,197 of record OY744546.1, read on the forward strand.
GCCCGCAACAAAACAAATGTTTAACTAAACGTATAGTTTATTTGGGACCGTGCCCCCCCCCCCGAAAATAACCTTAGTCTGGAAAAAGTTTACATAGAGGGCACATGTACTTATTCTAAAGCTAGATATAGACGCCATAAAAGATAATTTAATAACACGATCAAAACACATATTGTCTCTAAAGGAAAAAAAGGCCTTTGACAAGGTATGGCATAAAGGGCTTCTCCTGAAAATACGCTATTACAGTGTTACTGGGCAATTACTTAACATAATTAGATCCTTCCTAGACAAAAGAAAACTCCAGGTTGTCCTCGACGGCCGTTCATCTAAGCAACATGACAGAAATGCTGGTGTACCCCAGGCATCTAAACTTGGACCTTTGTTATTCATGATCTATATAAACGATCTCCCTGATGACATAGAGTCGGAGATTGGTTTATTTGCTGACGACACCACGTTTTACTCTCACCATGTTGGCAAAACCGACGCGATCTTATCCGAGGCATTGGCTGAATCTTTAGAAAATGACCTCCAGGCTGTAGTGGATAGAGGTCATAAATGGTTGGTAACTTTTAATGCCGATAAGACAAAGCTCCTTTCCTTCAATAACTACAAGTAACCTCTCCAACCACCGATTGTCATGGCAAATAACACCCTACCTGAGAGTTCATAATTCAAACTACTCGGCCTAACCTTCACAGGTAACATGAATTGGAACAAATACATTTAAGACATTGCCAAGGCTACCGCAAAGAAGCTTGGCTCCCTCTACCGTGCTAGTAAACTCCCCACACCTGACATCATCCTGTATCTCTACAAAGTCACCATCCGCGCATGTTACATCTGGGCTAGTGCATAATCTACTAGTCTCTCCCGCCTTGACAAGGTCCAAAAAAGAATCGCGAACCTAATAGGTCCCTCACTGTCAACCAAGCTCCAGTCCCTGTCCCATCGCCGCAATGTAGCATCCTTGTGCTTGTTTTACAAATATTCAATGGAGTATGCTCCGATGAATTGGCTACTCTGGTGCCCCCCTCGACGTAAATTTACTAGACTAACTCGACAATCAACTAAATCTCATTCATTCAGTGTGGAGGCCCCCAGATGTCTGAGAGCCTTCTACTCAAATAGCTTCTTTCCTCGTGCTGCTGGCCTCGTGAACTCCCTCCCTTTCCCCTGTTTCCCCAACAGTACAGACATGCAGAAATTTAAAACGAATGTAAACAGACATCTTGCTGCGCAGATCCCAATTTAGGTTGACCCCCCCCCCCAACCCTCTCCCCTTTTTTTCTCAGTAGCCTTTTACGTCTACTATGACGGCCTACCTTGTTTGGGGTGAACTATGTTAAAAAAAAATATATAGTACCTGTACTAACATGGAGCATCTCAAAAAATGTTTCACAGCGGAGTAAGGATAAATATATAGGCTTAAGATAAAATAGTTGATCATCAGAGTAGTAGTTCATTTAATAGTAATAGGAAAGCATTATTTCAAAGATAGAAAAAAAGAAGATCGGAAACGTTCAAGGCATCCTGACAGAAAATTACTGTATGCCTAAATACATGCAAATAACTCACATGAAGACTGGTGTCAAACATCTATGAATTCCCGCCCTCGCCTAAAAAAACCTGCATCCGAAATCTGGAAAAACGCTTTAAGCGGTCATTGCTCTGATGATATTCAGTATACACTAAACATTATATATTTCTCTTGACTTTACTGTGAAACGCGCGTAAGATACAGTAAAGGTAGTAAGTTTAAAAGAATAAAAATAAAAAGAGTTATGTTTGTGAGACGAAGACGAAATGCATGTATTCACCAAAATATGAAAATATAAGATTGAACTAAACAATGTCTAAGTGACGAATAAGGGATTTATTAATTATTTATTGCGTTATTAATCTTATAGTTTATTTTTTCACCGAATAGATCAGTGTAATATATGTGTTTCTTATTTTTTATTTGTGATTAAATAAAGTTAATTCCCCAAATTGTAAGAATAAATGAAAATTATGGCTTTTGATTGATTTTTCCCACGGTCTTTGGAATGTAACTATGCAGTATATATATATATATATATATATATATATACAGCCTATTCTTCTATCCTGTGTTAATGTGCTAAAAATATATATATATTGAAAAAGGGACTTTATTTTTGTTTAATTTAGTTGATATTTGAAAAATTAAAACTCTTTCATCATTTAATTTTTTAAAATTTTCTTTATTATGATGTATATTTTAGATTTAAGATTTATTATTATATTTATCATATGTAGCATTATTTTTTATACAAATTTTATTTTTACTTGAGTTTTATGAATAAATATTTTAAATTTTACTTTTTCTTTTTATATTCTATAACTTTCAATTACTTTTAATTAATTTACTTTAATTTACGAACTATTTGTTGTTATTTAAATTGTTTTGAATGTTATTTAATATATTTATTTACAATTCTCTTAGAATGCATAACATTTACTATTTTTCTTCTTAAGTCAAACCCTGGTCTTTGTACAATTGTCTCCCTTTGATCGTGCGATTTGAAATTTAAATTTAGTTTTCAACAGATAAAAAACCCAGATCGATTTGTTTTTGTTTATCATAGCAGAATAGTCGCTTCATAATGTATCGTAGATTTATTGACACCAACTAATAATTCACAATTCTTATTTCCCCTTTTTTTCCTTTTCATACGAGACGTGTAGGGTAGTTTTTGATTTTTTTTATGGTTGTTTTTTTAATGTTTGTTTTCTGAAATATTTAAGTTTTTTTCGTTTAGATTTAAAATTTTAAATTTCTTGGGCATTCGGGAATTACACGACTGATATTCACAGATCAAAAGAAAAATGAGATAAAATCTTGTAATGTGCGTATATATCGGCAAAATGTGCGTGTCGAAATACGCAATTCATAAAAATTATCAAAGTAAAAAAAAAAAATCATAAAATTAAAGATTGAAATATCACAGAGAAATTGACGCAGTATGCGAGACGCCATTTTTCGAGGAGACATACATAAACAGAGGCTGAGGAGAATCCGGCATGAGCCACACTATAGGTCCTCGTTGTTTGATTTGACCCCAACGGTTCCGTTGTTTTCCTATCTTCTTTCATTACATATATAAATAAATATTACGCTCTTACTTTTGAAGTTTTCTTCATCATCCAGCACTCTGATAGGGTTCTCTCCTACTAAACCTATATATATATATATATATATATATATATATATATATATATATATATATATATATATATATATATATATATATATGTGTGTGTGTGTGTGTGGAGGTGCAGATGTTATGAGTACGTAATGTTAGTATTGCATGTCGAGTTTAACTTCTGCTTGGGGCTATTAATTGCCTTTCACTAATAAATTTGGAAATATATTAATCCTTCTTGTGCACGACTTTATTGGTGAAAATAAGGGATGGGATATATGTGTAGAATCTGTTCTCTGTTAAAAGAAAATAACTCTTTCTAGACTAAGGCAATTTTTAATTTTTATCAAATCAGAACATCTTTATTAGAGAGTTTGATTCTCCCCACATTAATACACCGACAATGTGTCGACAGTTGTTGTCATAGAGAAAATAGGTAAATAAGTACTATATACCAAAGCCTTGTTACGGTAGTTAGTCAAGAATGAGAACACCATGAAATATGACCTGTGACCGAATAGATTGTTGTCAAGTTGTGCAATCATGCCCTAGCGGGGGGAGAGAGTGTGTACCTTTTTCTTTCACAATATACGATGATATATTTAAATAAAGTATCAAATTCGCCTGGTGATTCGGATAGTAATCGTCATGATCGAGGAAGTAACGTTTTCTGGCGGATGTTATCTGAATCCGAAAAGTATATTTGAAGTTTTCTGGTTAAATATATACTAACTACGTATCAATTCGCGCGTTTCCCCTACGTCCATCCATCATGCTATACTCACATCTTTACATACACATTCATACTGCACAGAAAAATACACGCTCATTATATATATATATATATATATATGTATATATATATATATATATATACATATATATATATATATACATATATATATATATATATATATATACATATATATACATATATATATATACTTTGATATATATATATATATACGATTGTAGATATATATATATATATATATATCAATGTATATATTAGCATGTAGATATATATATATATATACATATTGGCTGATGAAGCTGCCATAGTGTAAATGTTGGTCCAGAGTACTTTCTGACCCGTCTGGGTCCATCGTCAGTGGAATAATGACAAACAGGTAAAGACCTGGAGTGAGATTTATAATTAATTATGGCGGGAAGATTTAACTATGTTTGTTAGGTATTATAAGCATTTAAGTATATTAGTGCTAGTGTTAAAATTAATCTTGTTAATAGCAGGTTTTTTAGTTTTAATGAGTAAAGCTTCTAGTATGTGGAGTTTTTGAGTATTAGTATTATGTTCTATGATTTTAGTATTGTCTACGAGAAGTTTTCGGATTTGAGAGCGGGGACAGGAATGTTCATTAATAAGGTGTCTAGCTATAGCACTATTATCGGATAGATGCATGGTCAACCTCCTGGACAGAGTCGTGGTGGTCGAGCCAATATATACGAGCCAATATAATCCGACCCCCCTCCTTAAAACTAAAATTAACAAATTAATCACTGCCAATAACGCCGCCATTAACAACGAAAAACTTCCCAAAATCATAGGTGATTTCAAACCTGGCTATATTTACGGAACAATAAAAACACATAAAATGAACTATCCCCTTCGCCCAATTATTTCCCAAATACCTACACCCATTTATAAATTATCTAAAACCATTAATGAATTAATATCCCCCTATATCCCTACCCAATACAGCATTAAATCTACACACCAACTTATACAAACTCTAAGGAGAAAAAAACCCGAACAAGGTGTGATTGCCTCCCTAGACGTTGTTAATCTTTTTACCAATGTTCCGGTTGAACAAACTATTAACATAATAATCAATAATATTTATAATAATCCTAATAACCGCCCACTTAAAATTAACCCTAACACTTTACGAAAAATCTTATTGGCTTGTACGACTGAAGTCCCTTTCTACGATCATCGCGGCCATATATACATACAAAAAGATGGTGTCGCTATGGGGTCTGCGCTAGGTCCAACATTCGCAAACTTTTACATGTCCAACTTGGAAACTAAAGTGTTTAACATTATTAATAAACCACTAATATATTTAAGATACGTAGATGACATTCTAATACTAACAAATAATATAAACGAGATTAATATATTAAAAGACACTTTCAAAAATAATTCCGTTTTAGACTTCACCTACGAACTCAACATCGATAAAAAACTCCCTTTCTTAGACGTCTTAATAGACACAAATCATAATGAATTTGTAACATCTACATATAAAAAACCTACTAACAAAAACCCCTGTACTCTTAACTTCGTTAGTGAATGCCCCTTTAAATATAAAATAGCCATTATTAAAAACCTACTAACGCGAGCTAAATTAATCTCTTCCTCCCCTATTCTCTTTCAAAATGAACTTAAAAATATAAAACAAACCCTTGTAAATAATGGTTTCCCTAATTATATTATAGACCAACAAATTAAACTATTTAAAAATAATGCTAGTAACAGTAATAATAATAACAAGAACAATGAATCCATTTCTCCACTCAACAAGACTATCAAACTATTTTACCGTAACCAATTTCACCACAACTATAAAACAGATGAACAGGTCTTAAAAAATATTATTAATAAAAACGTACTTCCCACCGACCCAAATAAAAAAGTTAAACTAATTATTTACTACAATAAAACTAAAACTACTAATCTTATTATTACAAATAATTCTTCACCCTCGATTAGAGTCTTGGATAGGACAGGCCTAGTATACGAATTTAAATGTCCTTTGGGAGACTGTGTCTCCGACAACCAACAAGAACACGTATATATTGGCTCGACCACCACGACTCTGTCCAGGAGGTTGACCATGCATCTATCCGATAATAGTGCTATAGCTAGACACCTTATTAATGAACATTCCTGTCCCCGCTCTCAAATCCGAAAACTTCTCGTAGACAATACTAAAATCATAGAACATAATACTAATACTCAAAAACTCCACATACTAGAAGCTTTACTCATTAAAACTAAAAAACCTGCTATTAACAAGATTAATTTTAACACTAGCACTAATATACTTAAATGCTTATAATACCTAACAAACATAGTTAAATCTTCCCGCCATAATTAATTATAAATCTCACTCCAGGTCTTTACCTGTTTGTCATTATTCCACTGACGATGGACCCAGACGGGTCAGAAAGTACTCTGGACCAACATATATACATATATATACTTTGATATATATATACATATATATACATTGATATATATATATATATATATATATATATATATATATATATATATATCTACATGCTTATATATATATATTGATATATATATGTAAATCCTAATATATACTCGCATCTTTACATACACATTCATAATGGACAGAAAAATTCACGCTCATTTTATACATATACATATATATATATATATATATGTATATATATATCAAAGTATATATATATATATATATATATATACTTTGATATATATACATATATATATACTTTGATATATATATAAGATTGCATATATATATGTATATATTAGCATGTAGATATATATATACATATATATATACTTTGATATATATATACATATATATATACTTTGATATATCTATATCTACATGCTTGTATATATATATATACATTGATATATATATGTATATATATATGTAAATGCTAATATATATATTAGCATGTAGATATATATATATATATATATCAATGTATATATAAGCATGTATATATATACTTTAATATATATATATATATATATATCCACATGCGTATATATATGCATTTACATATATATATATATATATATATATATATCTACATGCTAATATATATATATATTTACATGATAATATATATATATATATATATATATACATTGTTAGTATGTCAGTATTTATCAAGTTGTTATTATCCATCATCTTACTGACACTACTATCAACTGACATATCTTGATTGTATTTTATCAGTTCTAATACTTGTCTTAATACTTCTCTACACAGAGAGATGTATTTGAAGTCCTACTAGACGCTGTCCTCAAGTGTCTAATGCTTCTCTTTACAGGGGGTTTGTCAGAACAACCATGCATTAGGATTATCTCATACTACAAATAAATTCTGACCAAATATTCAAAATAACATAGTTTTCGAAGGACACATAAGAACCACACTGGCTTATATGAAGAATAGTGCACCTTCTCCAAGTGATGCTGCCTTGAGAATCAGCACTAAGGTAGGTACTCTACTAGACTAGTGAAACATCCTTAGGCAATTTTTGATGGTCAGAGTGCTCACCTCTCGGGCGCTGGCTTTTCAACCCCTACTTTCCGACCCAACCTTGGGTCACATCTTACTTGTGGGAGTAGGATAAAACTGGCCTTGTGCCTAACTCCTGGAGAGGAGTAAATAATACTTCCTTTTGGCATTTTGGCTAAGATCAAAGTGTAGTATCTGTTCCGATGGATACTGCACGCCTGTCCTGTGCAGTTCTAGGATGTCCACCCTCCCAGGTTTTGCCTCCCCTCTTTGGGGAGGAGTAAGTTTATTGCTTACTGTCTGATGCGCCCCTACTGGGGAATGCCGACGGGGCTGCCCAGGCAATTTTTAAATGGCCAGAGTTATCACCTCTCGAGCGCTGGCTTTTCAAACCCCACTTTCTCGACCCGATCTTGGGTCACATCTTACTTGTGGGAGCAAGATAAAACTGGCCTTGTGCCTAACTCCTGGGGAGGAGTAAATAAAACATCCTTTTGGCTAAGATCAAAGTGTAGTATTTGTTCCGATGGATACTGCACCCCATAGACTGGTATCGTCTTGGCCTTCGGGGCTTGATTCCACCGCTCTATGGGACTGTCCTGTGCAGTTCTAGGAGGTCCACCCTCACAGGCTTTGCCTCCCATCTTTGGAGAGGAGTAAGTTTATTGCTTACTGCCTGAGGAATGCCGACGGGGCTGCCCAGGCAATTTTTAATGACCAGAGTGCTCAACTTTTCGAGTGCTGTTTTTTCTAATCCCACTTTTTCGACCTTGTGTCACATCTTACCTTGTGGGACGTAGATAAATAAAACTTCTTATTGGCCTTTTGGCTAAGATCAAAGTGTAGTATCTGTTCCGATGGATACGGCACCCTATACTGGTGTTGTCTTGGCCTTCGGGTCTTGATTTACGCCGGGCAATGGGTCTGTCCTGTGTAGTTCTGGGAGGTCCACCTTCCCAGGCTTTGCCTCCCCTCTTTGGGGAGGAGTAAGTTTATTGCTTACTGCCTGAGGCGCCCGTACCGGGGAATGCCGACGGGGCTGCCCAGGCAATCTTTAAACCCCACTTTCTCGACCCGATCTTGGGTCATATCTTACTTGTGTGAGTAAGATAAAAACTGTCCTTGTGCCTAACTCCTGGAGAGGTGTAAATCAATACTCTGCTAGACTAGTGGAATTCTTGTCCTGAAATCTGGTAAGACCAGGAGACCACAAGAAAGATTGACTATTGTTGCATAGTCTTTTATTTTTCGTACCTTTTCTTCTTACTCGTCGTGAAGGGGTGTCGTCTCGATGTCGTCTAGTGGTTGAGTTGTTTCTTCGTGTCTGTACTTCCGTGAACATCGCTGTCCACTGTGTCTGCAACAAAAACCTGCCTAACACGATTCAAAAGACAAACACTCTTTTAAATTTTGATTAGTTTTATTGAGACGTCAGTTTTCTGTCGGCCATGGAGATGTTTTACTAAACGTTGAGGGAGAGATCAAATTACTACTTTATCGTAGTTAATTCCTAGCTTAAGTCCTTAGCCATTCGACGAGGAGGGAATAAGGAATCTCATGCTTGTATTCTCTTAGGGAAATACATTCCCCTTTTCATTTCGGACTAGATAGAGAAATACGTCTGTTCAGCTTGCTTCCAAACACCAGACTGGCAAAACTCTGTTTGCCACACAAAAGCCCGTCACGTCACAGAACCCCTATGCGCAGGTGTCCATTGACCCTTGACCTGAGGTCGCGTCAACGTGGTGGCCCTGTCAACTCTTGTGAGCTCCGACTGTGAGAACAGCCCTATTTTGCACTCGGTTGTACGAGTTCACTCACACCAAATCGCACAGACCAAAGCAAACGATCCCCCACACATACACCCACTTCAACATGCGTCCAGTTTCACAGAGCCATTATCCAACACTATTACATATTGATACTTGCCAATTATTAGGTGGTAAATTAATGTTTTGCACTTCTTTACTGACTCAACATTTGACAGGTAAAGGAAGAACATTCATTGAACACTCTGATATTGCTGTATCTTATATAAAGAAAAATACCTCCTGATCTCTAAGAACTTCCACTGAAGTAAAATGAATATATATATATATATATATAATTGTATCATGATTTAATGTATACACGTATAGTATTATGAGGTGGTATAATATATTATGCATAGATTTTCAGTATTTACTTTAACAGTGCTCAATACAAGAGTAGAGTTTAGCATGACGATTCCCCACAGGACTGAAACGCGGGCGCCTCTGTGTAGCTCAATTTTTATAAATATATTTTCATAATTTAATATATATATATATATATATATATATATATATATACATACGTATAATGTTATATTTAATTGTAAACAATTCGTTAAGACAACCGACGCCATAGATCGCACTTGTAATTTGCGCAAGGCATGAAAGTTTCTCTTATGAGATAGCTAATTATGTATGACTTTATATATATATATAAATATATCTATATCTATATCTATATATATATATATATATATATATATATATATATATATATTAATAAATATATATGTATATTGGGTAAATATAGTGAGCGAATTCAAGCCGAGATTAAGAAACCCGACTGCTAGTGATGTAGTTAATTTTCTTATCCCACTGCAGATTCGCACACCAATAACACAAGAAAAATCATAATGTTTTTCGTCATATACTTACAATTCCGTACAAAAATTATATACTATGAATTTTTCGGGTATACAACATTTTATAATCGCCAGCATGAATGGAAGACGAGTTTTATCGTTCATGATTAAAAGTTAATCAAGAAAAAAAACCCAGCCGACCGGTTTCGCCCTTTCTTAACAAAGGCTGTATCGAGCGATTTTAAAGAAAAACTAGGGATTAGAAAAAAAAAGAGTTAACAGAGGGAATTAAGAGAAAAAATAAAATAGCGTTATGGTATATGTACAATGAGGGATTTATCTTAACAACTGATACCATCTAGTCCTAATAGACACCCCCTTTGTTTACAAAGGGAGATACGTTTTAGTGAGTGAGTCCATGCTGAAATTCCTAGCGCACGGCGGATTTTTAAGCAAAGTTTCTGTAATGGAAGACCCGTATGTGTTATTTTGAACGTCCATTGACCCGAAGGCTCTATTCTTACTTTTACTCGGAATGTGTTATTGGACTCTACTATCCAATCCCAACGCCGCCCTACTCAGGTAGTCGGTACTGTAACTACATTTAAAATGATAAATTACATTATTTTTGTGGTAGAAGGTGGGGCGTAAAACGTCTTTACGAGAGGACGCCAATAAAGGTTTTGTAGAGAGGACAGCACGCACATTCGAAGCAGCATAGCAATTTTCGCCTGCTAAGCTGATTTGCTTGGCGAAATTCTCACTTACTGTGCCTAAGCAAGGTAAACGAATGTAAATCGGGCATTTAGTCACCGTATTGGGTTTTATTTCGGAAAATTGATTTATTATTCTTCTGATTACTGCCCTAATCACATCAAGAGAATAACCGTTATAAGACAAATGATCCGTTATAGTTTTAATTTATTCGTCCAATTTTGATTTTGAACAAATCATAAGGGCTGTGTGTGTGTGAATGCCCCTATCAGGTTTACCTATTGTTTGTTAGGACAAAATTAATCCCAGCGGGTATACAGTCCTGCGAACGTAGGTTTATGGTAGATTGATGTAAGGTAACTCGATGAGGTTTTGTTACCAATAGATCGAGAAAAGCCAAAGTGGAATTGCGCTCTTCTTCATAGGTATATTTCTATGCGGGATGCATGCTATTGACTAATGAAAATGATTTATTTACCTCCGTTTTATTATTAAAAAGGCAAAATGTATCGTCTACATATCGAAAGTAGACTAAAGTTTTAGTGGATCCAGATAATAATTCCTTCTCATGGAACCTCACAAAAATATTCGCCATTGTCGGTCCCAGGACTGAGCCCATAGATACACCGTAAATTTGCCTATAAATTACAGCGTTAAAATTGAAGTCAACGGATGTAGTCGCAATATATATATATATATATATATATATATATATATATATATATATATATATATATATATATATTATTGATGCAAATATTTGGCTACATATCATTGCAGGTTTCAACCGGAGGTCTTATAAACCTGATATATTCAGTGAATTGAAATCAACATTGAGATGACACACTATTTTATCGTCATATATTGATCCACATAATATTTATACACACGCATACACAATTCATAGGCTGGGAAGAGTAGAGTTTTTTTCATAATATACGAATTATATTTTTAGAATTTTTTACTCGTCATAGTAAGAATTTTGTATATACATATATGTATATATAAATATATATATATATATGTGTGTTTATCTCTCCCCCTCTCTCTCTTTCTCTCTCTCACTCTCTCTCTCTATATATATATAAATATAATACATATATATATATATATATATATATATATATATATATATATATATATATGTGTATTAGCATCCATAGACGGCTATTTAATTGTTTCACGGCACATCAGTGTAGCTAAACGTCGTAAACGTATCAATCCCGAGATTCGAAACATGCCAGATCAATTCCAACCGTGATACGTGTTTGGGATAGCTTACTATCTTAGCTACCGGAACACCTGCACAGAGCAGAGGAAGTTATATCACTTATATGATATTTTTATTTGTTTAATATTTTACAATAGTTTTAACCTCGATAACTCTTTTTTTTTCAGAAAAATGTATTGTATTACACTAAGTGGAAACTACTGCTAAGAGAATCTAGACTTACACTGTAAACTGAGTTCGCGCCTCCCGACCGTCTGAAATTGTCACTTCTTACACTGATGAAAGCAATAAGGTTGAAACGTGCGCGTTTGTAAGTAGTAACTAATTAAATAGTTATTTATAAATATGGTTATAAAAGTTTCTTTAAGAAATTAAAGTCGAGCACTCTCGGGAATTCTCAAAACAGACTGTCAATTAGCTTAAAAGCAAAGTTCCGAATACGTTCGTTAAACCCTCTCAATAAGTCTTCTGTCTGCTACCCGATTCTAGAAACATTTGGATCTTAATTTCCCTTAATCACATGATAATTTCTGGTGGCCATGAGGATAGGGCGACTGCTTACAGAGTTTTGGCTGATTATATGCACTGGGTATGCGCCTTCCGACCGTCTGAAATTGTAACTTCCTACACCGATGTTAGCAATAAGCTTGAAACGCTAGCGTCTGTATGCAATACAGTATTAAATATTTATTCATATATATATATATATATATATATATATATACACACACACCATAGAGATGTTATGAATCTTCTGGGCACTTGAATTCTTTGATATGAACTTGTGCGAGCAGTAAGTGTATTTTTAAAACCCGTTTAATCTTTTTCTTTGAATTTTCACAAATGTTTCTCCTCTTAATGATAGGCTTTTCGTGAGTCGGAATGTAGATTATCAGTGAAGAAACCAGTTCCTTGTAATTTTCAATCACTTGCTTATGAACTTCAAATGAGGAGCTACTTTCTTGTAATAATTTCTGAGATTACTTTCAAAATCATCGACAACTTTCTAAAGCCCAACCCGTCTTCAGCGTGATAGAGAACGGTGGCTATGTTGTAGTGTCAGAGCTAGGCTGTCTGGAACTTCGGTTCCTGGCAGGGCCACCCATGATGGGCAGGGTTTGCATTAAGCGCTATTAGGGCCGTAACCCGAGTAATAGCGCTCTGCTGAAAATCCAGAAAGAGTCGGCAGCGGGGCC
>OY744546.1:43784892-43789892 GCA_963556195.1 Sepiola atlantica
TATATATATATATATATATATATATATATATATAAATGATTATAAGTAAATAAATAATAACATTACTAATTAATAATGGTAATAATTAATATTAATAATAATAATTATAATAATAATAATAATAATAATAATAATAATAATAATAATAATAATAATAATAATAATAATAATAATGATCTATTTGTAAAAAGCAAAAAGGAACTGGAAAAATATATGCAATAAGCAAAAACGAACTTCAAAAGCTGATAAATACGACCTGAATCTTCAGTCAGGACATCCAAATGGAATTCGGAATGGAAAAGTGTGCACCACTAGAAATGAAAAGACGAAAACTGGAGTCAAGAGAGGGCATGGAACTCCCACACCAAGAGGAAATGAGGGCGCTAGGCGAACAGGATAACTAAAAACATATTGGAGTTCTGGAAGCAGACACCATTAAATCTACAGAAATGAAAGAGAATATTGGAATATAATATTTACGAAGAACAATACACATCCTAGAAACGAAATTATATAGTAGAAATCTATTAAAAGGAATACACACCTAGACATTAGCACTGATAAGATACTCAGGACCATTCATAGGCTGGACCAAAGAAGAACTCAGACACCTTGACCAGAGGACTAGAAAATAAATGACCATGCACAACGCACTACATCCAAAAGACGATACGGACAGACTTTATGAAAATAAACGAAGAGGAAAGAGGACGGATAAGTATAGAAGATTGTGTGGAAGACTACAAAAAGAGCAAAAGAAATACATAACTCTGAACAAGGAAATCCTTATTAGCAACTCGAGAAGCACCGAAACCAGAAACAAAACGACAAGAAAAGTGGGAAGAAAAACAACTACATGGCCGCTTCAGAAAACTGACAAGAGACGAAACCAACGAAAATAGCTGGGCATGGCTACGAAAAAGGACATCTGAACAGAGAAACGGTATCATTACTGATGGTTGCACATAACAATGCAATTTAAACAAGCTACATTAAAGCTAAAATAAATAAAACCCAGGAAAACAGTAAATGCAGACTGTTTGGACAAAGAGACGAAACAGTAAATCATATAATAAGTGAATGTAGCAAACTAGCCCCCCCCCCCAAAAAAAAAAAACAAGAACACGCATGAATGTGTGTCGAAAGCAGTACACTGGGAATTGTGCAAAGAATTGCATTTCGAATAGGTAGACAAATGGCACAAACATAAACCAGAATCAGTACTGGAAAACGAAAATCACCAAAATACGGATATGGATATGTGTTATGGATATACAAACAGGCAAACTCATACAAGCAAGGAGACCGGATGTTATAATAATCAACAAGAATGAAAAATCTTGCAAAATCGTAGACTTCAAGTGACGATCAAAGAAACATAAATATGAAGCAAATACACGGAACTAGCCAAGGCACTGAAAGGAATATAGAGCATGAAGAAAGTCAGTATAATATCAATAACTGTAGGAGCACTAAAAACAATCTAAAAAAAACTAGGAAAAAACTGGGAGAAATTGGAATCAAAAGGAGCATTGGAGCTATACAATACGGCACTGATCAAAACAGCTGCCATCTTAAGCAAAATAATCGAATGCAGAGAACCAACCCGCATAAGCTACGAAGGGTCACATTGAATCTACAACAGGAAGAAAACTAAACCACAGAAAGAACACCACATCACAAACAAAGGAACAGGAAATGCAATAAACATCACTTGATGAGCCCCCCCCCCAATAAATTAGACCGGCCTTAGCTGACACGAAACAAAAATCAACCAATGAACAGAAATAACAGTACCCCCCTTAAAAAAATTATATAATAAATAAAACATAAAAAGTTGAACCAGCCTAGGCTGACACCTCACACAATATTTGCATAGGGTCAAGGAGGATGAAAAGACCGAGGTGGGCCAACACAAACCAGGCCTTCATTAGATGGACAGAGAGTGCTGAGACCTTGGGGAGGCTTATTGCCACACAAATTCTAGAAAAGACCAATGGTTCTTACCAGAGAGAAATCAATGGTAAACGGCTATAGTGATACTGCAAGGTTATCCGAGGTGAATATCAAAAAAAGGTGGAAAATACTAGAAATCTTGGGTGACTTGTTGTTACTCAGCCTCTAGCGAATACCATCGGTTGTCTGTGAGCAATCACTTATAACCTGTGTGAGAATTCCTAGTGAGTACAAATAATAAAAGATTACCTTTCAGACTACAAAAGGATATGATTATTTGCATATCAAATAATTATACCAATTTTTACCATAATAATAATAATAATAATAATAATAATAATAATAATACTAAAATGCTACACTTAAAACCATTCTGCGATGTAGTAGTCAGCATATTAAATTATATAGGAATAAAATTTGAATAACAAAAAAATCAAATAAAAGCTTGACTACTCTAGGTATACATTTATATATATATATATATGTATATATATATATGTATATATATATATGTATATATATATATATATATATATATATATATATATATATATATATATATATATAAAATGAAAGCAAAAACAAATTAAACACAGGAAGAAACATTAGAAATGAAATATTTTACCGGTTTCGTCCTGATAAACGAACGTCTTCGGAAAAAGTTAACATTTTAAATGTATTCAATAAGAGAAAAACAGAAAAAGAAGAAAACACACAACGGGATGTTTTTGGTACGTGTGAAAAAATAAGTAGCGCGTGCGACAAAAACGTTAAAACCAAAAAAGAAAGATGGTGACAGAAATACGAAAAAGAAAAAGAACACATGGAAACATGAATTAAATACAATAAAATAAATAAATAAATAGTGTTGTAAAACAATACTTAATTAAAATATAAATTGCGTGATACTAAAACCAGGATCGAAATCTGTTATGTATATTAAATTGTTTGAGTGCAATTTTATCCAGAGATTTGGTGAAGGAATAATATCTGAGTCTAAGGTTTTCGTTAGATGGTGATGAGAGAAGGATTACAGTACGTGTTATGCACTTGTGGGGTAGGAGAGATGATGTCAGTCTTGAGGAGGGTGCACATAGTGCTCTCAATATAGGTTTCTTCATTGCAGAGGTAAGTGGGGCTGCATATTCTAAGGGCTCTATGGAATACCTCCACAATGAAAGAAACCTATACCGAGAACCCTTACAAAGCGTTTAACTACCCTCAATTGTTCATATACTACGCTAACCGCTAAGTGTTTAATATCTACGATAATAAGCACACTAACACTACTAAATGTTCTTTCAAAACAACGCCATTAGCACAAATAACACCAACTAGATTGACAACAATATTTTGTTCCTTTTAATACAGCTTGTCTCCACGGCATTTAATTTGATCATATATCGTGTAGTTTTGCGTAAGCATGAAACATCGATGAAACATCGATGGGTGTAGGTAATAAATAAAAGTAACGGAAAAAAGTTCTATCGGTCTAAAGAAAAAAACGTCAAAAATGTCTGACAGCTTTAACGTTTTTCATGCTAATTTTTTTTTTAAACAAGCCGCACATGCGTGCCCTCCCCCTCTGTGTAAAATGCAATAAATTTGGGCAATTTGGGGCATTTTTAACCCCCCTTTGATCCTCTGGAGGCGCGAACCAGAATATTTCTGATGTCAAGGATGCTCATTTTATATCCAGAACAATTGCCTCTACATTTTGGCCAAGTTTCAGAAAAAAATCAATGGATTGATCAAACGTTATAGGAGAAAAGGGTCATTTTTTCCATTTCGGGGCGTTTTGACCCCCTGGGGGGGGGGGCTAACCAGATTTTTTTTTTCAAAAATCGGAGAATGTCACTTTCTAACCTGACAAAAGTTACAACTTCATGCAAAATTTCAGAGAAATGCAATGGATGGTTGCGGAGAAAAATCCGGACGGACACACACACGGACGACACACGGACACACACACGGACGGAAACGCCTCAAAACATAGGTCTCCCAATTTTTTTAAATCGGGGGACCAATTATACTAAAAGTTACATCTTTCCTTAAAGGAAGTATTCTGAGCCCAACCCTCTTTCTATTCTTCATCAGGGATCTTCTAATTCATATTCTGAGATCATTTGTTGACACCTGTGCTCACGACAAAATTGTCTATGACGGCACTTCAAATGCAACTGGTGATCATAATTTTACTGATATTCTCTTTTCTTTACATGAAGCACGTGGTGCAAATAGGAAAATGTTGCTTGTTACTTTTCAAACTTTAAAACCAAGGTTATCAACTTTCCCCACCACACCTTGCATCTTCTTTGTGTCTCAGTTAAGATGTATAAGTCTATGCTGGACAAACTATATCTTTCTTTTACAAGCTCTTTTGACTGACTTGCAACCCGGAACTGAAATAAAAGACTTACATAAAATATGTGCTAAAGCCGATGGAAATATTACTGGATCATTCTACTGCTCCTATATGCACCTTCCTAATAATGCAAGGCTCTACTTATATAAAAGTCACATACGGCTATATCTGACGAGATAACGCTTAGAGCACTCTTTCCTGCTTTGTCAAGGTACAAAATTGAGTTCGAAATTTCGTGGTAGATAATTTTCCTTTCCCCAACAGTACTAGTCTCATTGAAGAGACGTTGCTAGTCTTTATCTGTTGTATCGCTATTTTCATGGAAGGTTCTGAACTGAGCTCCAATCTGTTGTTCCTTCCTTATAAAACATACACAGCAACAACTTGCCTCTCTACCAACACTATCAAAAACTTTCCTCTTTGCATATGTGAACATCACGGAACTTCCACGAGCAATTCATTATCAATAAATTCCTATCTGTGGAATACGTTTGCGCGAGTCTGCCTCTATTCAGACTACAACATAATCGTCTATAAGTTCACTATCAACAAATAATTTCGAGCCGTCTTTTTATATAATCAAATGTTTTTCATTTTTTCTCGATCGTTTTAAAACCTCGCATAGTTCTGTTTCATTATCTTCTGATAATCTCATTAACTATTACACTTGAGTAGCTTT
>OY744546.1:43794892-43804892 GCA_963556195.1 Sepiola atlantica
ATATATATATATATATATATATATATATATATATATATATATATAAACATTTAATGAATTAAACCATTATAATTGTTCCAAGAATAAGAACATCAAGTCCGGTATGGCGTACGATCGTTTCCACACCAGTTTGGAAATACTTTATTTTATTTTATAAATGAATAAAGCTAATACAAAACGTCTCTTCATAAGCGCCTTTAGCAACACGTCTTACCGAAAGTCAGAGAAACATTTAAAAGCTCGTTGAAGAGAAACATCCACTGACAGAAAGAGTCACCGGTTGATATGTTAGTAGTATAGGGGGGGGGGAGAACACAATGGTACCTACAAATCAAAACGCTTGTACATACAGAAGAAATAATCCAATATTTTCCATAGATTTACGCTTTCAAATTATGCAATAAATTCATTAAAGTAACAAATGGTGTGTGTGTTTGTTTATATGTGTATATATGTGTATATAGATATATATATATATATATATATATAAATATATATATATATATATAGATATGTATATATATATATATATATGTTTTACAACCACTACATTATCCGCCGCCGCACTATGCACCTTGTAAACTACAGCTTAATTCCCCAGCATTTAGAAAACGTACTTGTTCCATCTGATTTAAGATAATGTTTTGTTAATAACACGAAAATCACACATTCTGCAATAAATGTAATAAAAATAATACGCGGGGCTATCTTTCTTAAAACCCAACTCACTACAATTAATAACATTACGTATAAAATCAATAATAGCGTTAAAAAAAGCTTCACGATAAATAAAATTCCTCTTTTGACACTACTTCTGGCGTCCCAGACTTCAAATAGTAAACGTCTTTCCTTGATCTTTACTGGTTCGTTCTTTTTATATCTAACTTGCTTATCTCTAGCTTTTTTAAAAAACTTTTTTGCACCTAAAGATGATTCGACGTAGAGTGTAAAACGTTCCTTATACATATGAAACATACATAACATTTTTTTTGGATTTTGACACGGAAATAAAATTATTAGAACAATTGAGACAATAAAGAAATGTATGATCAAGTGGTTGATTCTGTTATGTGTTACAATGGTTGCTTAAATCAAAGAATTTTAATTTAATACACACAATGGGTGTAAATAAATATTCATATAAATATATATATATATATATATATATATATATATGTTCATAAATATATATATATGTCTCTATATATCAATATATATGCCCCTCTCTCTCCCTCTCTCTTTATCTCTCTCTCTCTCTCACTCTCTCTCTCTCTCTCTCTCTCTCTCTCTCTCTCTCTCTCTATATATATATATATATATATATATATATATATATATATATATATATATATATATATATATATATATTCATATATATATGTAGTTCGTAAAGGTATTTGGAGAAATAATTAATATAGTGCTGGATCACAAGAACGTGAGAGCAAATATTTAAATCATTTATTTAAAAACTATACATATAACATATAGTTTTTTAAATAAATAATGTGCATATATGTATGTATATGTAAATATTTATATATATATATATATATATATATATATATATATATATATATATAGATATATAGATATATAGATATAGATATACATAAATATATATATATATATAAATATAGATATTTAGGCAAACATTATTAAATTACACAGGGTGGTTTTGTTTGATGCGACTTTTTTTCATTTTTCCAATTTTCCGAATTATCCATCTAATGTTTCGGTCAAATTGATATCAATTTGACCGAAACATTAGATGGACAATTCGGAAAATTGAAAAAATGAAAATAAGTCGCATCGAACAAAACTACTCTGTGTTATTTAATAATGTTTGCCTAAATGAAAATATGCTGCCTAAATACGCACAAATATATATATATATATATATATATATATATATATATATATATATATATATATATATATATATTTTAGACACAAAAAGTACAGACCGATTTATTCATGCTAAAACTGATTATCGTGATAGTAACATGTTACATTATCTTTGAGAATCATTGCTATTTAGATTACTTACCAGAAACCAGATTTCTATATACATAATATATCTATTTTTATCATTCGATAGTTATTTCACTTAAGTTGTGTCAGGAATTATTTGTCTTTGTATTTTCTTTAGGTTTACATGCCTATTCGTTTGCGATTATTCCCCTTTCTTTTTATTTATTTCTCCTCTGTTCCTTCATTATTTTCCATTTTTTTTAATATCTTTTCTTTTCATTTCTATTTTCTATCATGCTCACCATTTTCTTTCTTTCTTTGTCTACTTCCGGTTTTCAATTTCAGACCACGTTTTCTTCAATTATCTTATGTCTGTTATTTCTTAGTATATCTGCTCTTTTTTAAAAAAAGTATTTTTTGTGTGTTCTGTTCATTTCATTTGTTTTTATCTTGCACATTTTTCCCTTATTCGTCTACGCTTTCTACTTTTTTCACCATTTGTATTCATTTATGACGTTCCCCTACTCATCCATGACATATTTATTCACACCATTCTCACCACCGATACTGTTATCTTACTTATATATATATATATATATATATATATATATATATATATATATATATATATATTTCATCAAATCTTGGTCATCAGCGTTCTTGCCTTGACATTTCACATTGTTTGCGAGTTTTCGTCATTTTTATTTCTTTCTGCGTCTACTTCCGGTTGTCCATTATATATAATCTCCAACCACATCTTTTCCAATTATCGTACTTTCTGAGTTAACTCCCTTTTTCTTTTTTTTAATAGGATTGTATCTCTTATGCTATCCATACGGTTTCCCGCCTGTAATCTCTAGTAGACATTTTTACGATCTATTTCGTACTACGTTGTATTCTTTGTTTGCTTATTACTTTCTTTGTTTCTGTTTCTGTACACTAGCTGAAGTAATCGCCTTAGCCTTCTGTAAGTGTTTTGATACACATCTTAAAGCTTACACCCCAGATATTCTCCATAGGAGTTGGTTACATTTGTTATGCATTTCATGACCCTTCCCTCCTCTTATATGTATAAGATATTTTTACTACTTATTTTGTACTAAGTATTCTGTACTTTGTTTTGAGGCATTTCCGTCCGTCCGTCCGTCCGTCCGTCCGTCCGTCCGTATTTTTCTCCGCAACCATCCATTGAATTTCTCTTAAATTTTGCATGACGTTGTAACTTTGGACAGGTTAGAAAGTGACATTCTCCGATTTTTGAAAAAACATCTGGTTAGCCCCCCAGGTGGTCGAAAGGCCCCGAAATGGCAAAAAATGATATTTTTGCCCCATAACTGTACATCCATCCATTCACTTTCTCTGAAACTTGGCCAAAATATGGAGGCAATTGTTCCTAATAGACAATAAGTATCGTTGACCTTGGAAAAAATCTGGTTCGCGCCACCAGGGGGTCTAAAGCCCCCAAAATGGAAGAAAAATTACTCTTTTCTCCCATAACGTTGATCCATCTATTCAATTTTTCTGAAACCTGGCCAAAATGTAGAGGCAATTGTTCTGGATATAAAATGAGCATCCTTGACCTCAAAGAAATTCTGGTTCGCGCCCCCAGGGGGTCAAAGTGGGGGGGTAACAAATGCCCCAAATTGCCGAAATTTATTGCATTTTACACTCGCCACATCGAGTCACATACAGAGGGGGACCACGCACGCGCGGCTTGTTTTCTTTAATTCTTTCTATTTTGCTCCTTTCTTTCCATGATTTTATTAATTTCCGCTTGGTAAGGATTTATAACAAATATCTAAAGAAAATAAATCACTTATATATTTTATACAGCTTCTGAAATCTGAACAATAACCCTATTGGAACCAAAAGTATTTTCCATTCTTTTAAACACACATCTTCGTCTATCTATCTATTTATCTATCTATTTATCTATCTATCTATCTATCTATCTATCTATCTATCTATCTATCTCTACGTAATAAATATTATGATAACTATTTAAAAAAATTTTAATCCACATATACAACTGTTTCATACGTTTTCAGAGAATATCAACCGTGGAGGATGAATGTTCCGCCGATCGCACAATTCAAAACCAAAGACCCAAGACCCAAGACCCAAGACTCAAGACCCAAGTCAACATTTAAATTTCTGTCTGACCGCCTTGAACCATTTGGCCAACACAACAACCATCATTAAAGAATATAATTAAGGTATAGTTATATTTATACACGCTGAAGGTTGTAATAAAAAGTGTTCAACGACATGGTTAGACGAAACTTTTTATTACGCATTACATTTGACTGCCTAATTTTAATTTTCTTAGAGGCCCTATTTTGGCTGAATGACGGGTTGATAAAGGGTATTTACGTAACGGGGCAACAGTGCAGCACGTTCAGTGGAGCACATCCCATTAAAATACTTGTGAAACCACCACAAAGATTAGACAGAGGCTGAGGCATGCTTGACAGTGAGGTTCCTATTAGATTAGAGACTCTTTATGGTACTCTGTCAAAGAGGTAGAAGCTAGCGTTTAGTGCACCAGCCCAGATGTGGCAAACAATACTCCATGCATGGTCAATTAGTGGTTTTGTAGAGATACAGGATACTGGCAAACAATACTCTATACATGGGCAAATAGTGGTTTTGTAGAGATACAGGATAATGGCAAACACATACTCCATGCATGGGCAAATAGTGGTTTTGTACAGATATTGAATACTGGAAAGTATGAGAAGTTTTCTAGCTTGATAGAAGGAGCCCACCTACCTTGCAGCAGCGTTAGCAGTGTTTTCTATAAAAGGGCTATGAACAATGTTATGATAAATATTTTAAATCCTCATCAACATACACAAGTGTTTCATATATATATATATATATATATATATATATATATATATATATATATATATATATATATATAATTATTTCCACAATCAGACAACGCCGCAACCTACAACCTATGAAAGAAACAAACCGGAAGTCCTAGACTCGAGTTTCGCCCTCCTTTGGGCTCATCAGTAGAACACATCCGAACTCAGGATTCGAAACCCGAGTCACTTGCATTAAATTAATAGACATTCTTGTATGTGGCGAGGTAGCTCAGTGGCAGAGTACTCGCTTACCATGCAAGTGACTCGGGTTTCGAATCCTGAGTTCGGATGTGTTCTACTGATGAGCCCAAAGGAGGGCGAAACTCGAGTCTAGGACTTCCGGTTTGTTTCTTTCATAGGTTGTAGGTTGCGGCGTTGTCTGATTGTGGAAATAATTATATATATCATCTCACATTCAAGAAATCTAATATATATATATATATATATATATATATATATATATATATATATATATATATATATATATATATATATATATATATTTATGGCTGTGTGTGGCTCCTATATAAAATGGGTTAGAGAATCTACATAAACAAACAAAAGAGTATGGAGTTTTTCGGCCTAATGTTCTTATCTCGGATGTTATTCTCACAAGTTTCATCCGATGTTATCTTCGACATTTTTGTCGGTGTATCTTATAAGATCTAGAACTCTTTATGTTTAAATTGGTAATATGTACATAATTTCGAACAGAACACTTACATTAAATTCACGAGGGTAGATTGCTCGCGTTCCGTCAGCCATGACCAGCTAAAAATCTTAAGTAATTCGGAATTGTATTTTAGTATCCAATATGCAAACAGTAATCCGAAAAATATAAATAAAAAAATCAAACATGAAATTACTTATATGTACAATTTTCCGCGGAAATAATGGAAGTTGTTCCGAATATTTAAATACTCCCCCAAAAGATCTATGAGGACTTAACCCTTCGTAAAAATTCAAATGTATTTTATTTTGAGGAAATTTTAATAATATGTATAAAATTATCCAGGAAAGACAATCGAAGTTGTACCAAATGTTTATATGCTCCCTTAAAATGTAAAAAGTGTATATGCCATCTCTAAAAAAGCTATGATAAGAGTGCCCTCTTAACACTTTAAATTTGTATATCTCATGTTAATGAAATTTAAACTATATCTATACGATCTTAATTCAAACTATTTTTTAAAAAATGAATTTCTTCCGACTATAATAAAGCACAGTAAAAAAAGGAAGTAATATAGTGCAATGTGTATAATGAAAAAAGAAAAAAAAATGATTTTTTTCCGACTATAATAGAGCACAGTAAAAAAGGAAGTAATATAGTGCAATGTGTATAATGAAAAAAGAAAAAAAAATGAATTTTTTCCGACTATAATAGAGCACAGTAAAAAAAGAAGTAATATAGTGCAATGTGTATAATGAAAAAAGAAAAGAATCTTCAGAAAGTCTGAGCAATGGCGAGTCTTCTTATTAGTATATGATACAACTCGCATTTCTGACCATTTTACATAGATATAGATTTCTTTATTTTGTATACTTTGTGTTTGTTTATTTATTTCTCTAGAGTGATATATACTTTCCGTATTTACTTTTTTTATTTTCTTCGTTCAATGCTAAAATTTGTCTTTGCTTTCTCATTTTCCATATCTGCTTTAGACCTAACTTTCTTTGTTATTTGAGAAGTGTGCTTCCTTTATTCTTTAACAGTATATTTTTATTAATTTATTCATTCTTTTCTATTCTTTACTTCTATGAAAACTCTAGTATTTTCTTTGGGTGCTAGATTTCTTATTTCTTTTAATAGTTTTGATTATTTTCTTTTTTTTTCTGATTTCTTGTCTCATTTTTAAACCTTTGATTTACATTCTTTTTTTCTTCAGTTATCCATTAAACATCTATGTTTCATTAATGTATACCCTGTACCTCGATTTCCTTTTTCCTATTTCTTTATTATACCTTTCATTTTCTTATATCTTTTCCCCTTCATGTCTCTGTATTTATTCCCTTTTCTTTCATTGATTCTTTATTAATCTTTTTCTATTTGTCTTCTTATTTTCTGTCTCTTTTTGAAACGTATATTTCTTTGTTGTATGTTCTTACGTCTTTCATTTATTTTTTAACGTTTATATTTCATTAATTCATTCATTTAGCCTTTTTCTTTCCTTGTTCTATAGTCCTTATATTTTATTTTCTCTTATTTCGTGTCTTCTATTTAAGTTTTATATTTTACTATTTCATTCTATTTCAAAAATATATCTATATTTAATTAATTCATTGATTCAATTTTCTTTTATTTTCAATTTTTTTAGTCTCCCTTCTTTTAATTTCTGTCATTTTCCCCTTCATTTAATGATCTATATTTGATAAAACATCTATAATGTTATTATTTTCGTCGTCTATTTGTTTCTTATTTGTACTTTTGTTAATCTTTACTTAATGTTACTGATTTTCTATCTCCTGTTTAAGCTTATATTGCTTTCGT
This sequence comes from Sepiola atlantica, assembly GCA_963556195.1. NCBI lineage: Eukaryota > Metazoa > Mollusca > Cephalopoda > Sepiida > Sepiolidae > Sepiola > Sepiola atlantica. The sequence goes on from OY744546.1 coordinate 43,802,228, forward strand.
TTTCTTCCTTCTTTCTCCTTCATTAAAAAATATATTGTATTTATCACGCCAGTCTTTCCTCATCTACTTATTTCTTTGATTTATATTTTTATCTTTTTTCTTCTTTATCCCTTATTCTCTCACTTTTGTTTAAACATGTTGTATGCTTGAAAAGGGTTACAACATGCACAATTGTTTATTGATTGGGAAGAAATAACCAACACGATATTAGAATGAAAAAAGAAAGGTTTATTGCAAAAATTACTACAGTGAATGGATAGGCACATATTTATATAACAGGTCGAACAATCGAGGCATGTTAGCAGTGAATGCAGTGTTCACTATGTATAGTTCTCTACATGAGTAAGTAACATATGGAAATAGTGGGTGTAGAATATTCTATTGCACGAAATATGTATCCTATACATTATAATGATAATTTCATAAGTATAGAGGCTTACGCCGTACATATACATATTATTGACGAGTGTGCGCATTTAAAATATTTTAAAACCTCTCTCTCTCTATCTCTCTCTCTCTCTCTCTCTCTCTCTCTCTCTATCTATATATATATATATATATATATATATATATATATATATATATATATATATATATATATATATATAAAGTAATTTATAGACGGCACTGCAATGCAAAGGTATAACGGATAAACACGAACTGAAGCAAATTAAGAATAGTTTTGCAGTTTCTAATTTATATTAATACAATATATATTTTAATATATTATATCACAATATTACTTGCGTCAGTGTGGTTTAGGGGACGTTTTGTATGATATGATATTTTGGAAAAAATTACTCTTCTCGAGTTGTGTGTTCACCCTACATCCAAACGTGCATAGTAAACCTTGTTGCTGGTGAGAGCTATTCGCAGAAAACGTAATACATTTGAAATCATAATTAATTGTTTTTTTTTTAACTCTGCTTCAAATCCATGGGTTTTCTTGAATTTTATTAATGTCAATATTAATATTAATTTTTTAAATTTTATTTAAAACATAATAAAGTGCAAAACTCATTCACCCGTTATATGTCTTACTTCGTTTCAGTTCCTGTTATATCTGTTCCAAATCTGCATTTCACTAAATTAGCTTTATATATACACTAAGCAATGCTTCAAGCAAAATACATTGATCTCTTATATATATATATATATATATATATATATATATATATATATGATTATATATATATATATATATATATATATATGATTTTTTATATATATATATATATGATTTTATATATATATATATATATATATGTATGATTTTATATATATATATATATATATGATAGTATATATATATATATATATATATGATTTTATATATATATATATCTATATGATTTTATATATATATATGATTTTATATATATATATATATATGATTATATATATATAGATATATGATTTTGTATATATATATATATATATATATGATTATATATATATATATATATATATATATATATATATATATATATGATTTTATATATATATATATGATTTTATATATATATATATATGATTTATATATATATATATTATTTTATATATATATATATGATTTTTTTATATGTATATATATTATTTTATATATATATATATATATGATTTTATATATATATATATGATGTTATATATATATATGATTTTATATATATATATATATATATATATATATAGATATATATATGATTTTATATATATATATATATATGATTTTATATATATATATATATATATATATATATATATATGATTATATATATATATATGATTTTATATATATATATATATATGATTTTATATATATATATATATATGATTATATATATATATATATATATATATGATTTTATATATATATATATGATTATATATATATATATATATGATTTTATATATATATATATATATATGATTTTTATATATATATATATATATATATGATTTTATATATATATATGTATATATGATTTTATATATATATATGTATATATGATTATATACATATATATATATATATATGATTTTATATATATATATATATATATGATTTTATATATATATATATGGTTTTATATATATATATGATTTTATATATATATATATATGATTATATATATATATATATATGATTTTATATATATATATATTTATGATTATATATATATATATATATATATGATGTTATATATATATATATATATGATTTTATATATATAAATATGATTTTATATATATATATATGATTTTATATATATAAATATGATTTTATATACATATATATGATTATATATATATATATATATATATATATATATATTATTTTATATATATATATGTATGTATATATATATATACATTAAATATTTAGGTGATAAAAATCGTACATATTTCTAGACGGAGCGTCTTGGTACAGTGGTAGAACGCTTGATAATATACATCAATATCGAAGGTTCGATCTCTGTCTTAGTTAGCCATGCTGATGACGGCTGTGAGCCAGAAACACGTGTCCATGGATTACTTTTATGTACGTATTAAATAAATAAAAATATATATTAATGGAAAAAATACGTCCTATGAAGTTAAGGGCGACTAATAATGCAATTTTCTGCATCTTAATCACTTAGGAAAGTGAGACAATCGAAATAAT
>OY744546.1:43809892-43817392 GCA_963556195.1 Sepiola atlantica
ACACAAGCCTCGGGCAGTAAGGTCAGGGACAGGTCGAGAAGTGAGGCTTGTTGGTCTACTCGATCAGGGAAGCGGGTCGGGAAAGCGACAGTCTGTGAGAGGGAGGGAGCCAAGGAGAAATTATACGTAGAGTTACCGGCTGCGTCAGTAAGGCTGGAGAATCGCAGCCAGTCACGGTGGTGTGCATTAAAAGCCCCAAATACATGTAATTTGGCATTCGAGTTGATATATGGTGGCCAAGTATTTAGAAACGCTGATTGTCGTCTAGCCGTCCAAGTTTCGATCAAACACTAAACAGCTGTGATACGACTATATATATATATATATATATATATATATATATATATATATATATATATATATATAACGAAGCATGATAATACAGCTTTGAAATATACTTTTAAAATAGAACCTCTCATGAAAAATTGATGCTCAATATACGAAATAGAGCAAGTAAATGATTGGAAAAAGAATTGTATGCAATACGATATCTATTCAGTTGTTCAAAACAAGGGGTTTCAAATACAATACATTTTATTATTTCTTCTTTAAGCCATGGCGCCTTCAACGGTGAACATTTTACTATATTTTCAAGGTTTTTTTTTGAAGTGGAAATTTTTTCTTTATATTATGTTTATATCTTTTCAAATTATGACTTTTGGTTATTTCCTTTCAGAAACTTATCTTTTTGTACTCCTCTTACGATCAGATTTCGTTCTTTGAAAAGCCATAGCTTAAGGATAAAATAGTTTATGCTCCTTGTTTTGAAGAACTGATGACTGAATACATATTGTATTTTATATAATTTTTAATCTCATCCTTTACTTGTTTATATATATATATATATATATATATATATATATATATATATATATACTAGCAGCAAAATCCCACCTCTTCACTATAAAAATTTCAAGATGCCAGAAAACTGTCTACTAATAGCTTGTTTCCTCAAACCGCTAATCACAGTAGCCCCTTACATCTTATTGGCAATATGCCTCGTTTAGGGTGAATAATAGTTTAAAAAAAAAAAAAAAAAAAAAAAAAAAAAGACTAAAAAGAAAACTAAAAAAAAACACCCATGTCGAAGTTCAGAGCTGATTTATGTGTTTAGTTTTAATATCCATTTTGATTCTTTTTGTTTGGAGTCTAAAAGATCATATATAAAAAGTTGTATATTATCATACTAAGGTTTTTTTCCTATATATTTTAATCACACAAAATAGATGCTAAAATAGTATTCAGTTTTGGGATTGAGTTATGTTTGGAAAAAAAAAACTTGCATTGTAATTGTTCTAATTAGTCGTAATTTGCAATGAACTCATAAAGTAACCAATCTCTTACTAACTTGTTACCACTTTCACACTCACTGTATGCTGTTTACTCCCTGCTCTTATTCTATACAATAACTATAATCCTCACTTCTGTGACTCTCTCTGTTAATGGTCAAGGGTAATAAAGGAAAGAATGAAAAGATTGGGATTAATCCATTAAATATAAAAGGAAATACTACCACATACAGCAATAATATTTAACCTATAGTTGGGGAGAAAAAGAGAGAAAGCAAGCAGAAACGGTAATTTTGGATTTTGTCTTTATATTCAACTTGCTTTTCAAACACCGCCTCCCCCCCCATTCAAATAATCTAACCCGAGCTCAATAGTTGACCCAACGGATCACATTTTTTTAGTATATATATATATATACCCGGCCACGCGTTGCTGTGGCTGTTAGTTGAAATGAAGAGGTGGCCTTTTGGAGTTCATTTTGATCCAGTTCCTTAAGTTGCCATTTAATATGAATGGTTTAATTTTCCAATACTTGTGGATACACAATATTCTTAGTGGTTCCCGTTTCAGTGTAGATGAAGAGATTGTCCGGTTTTTAATGGTTCTGGTGGATCTGCCAGTTGAGGTAGTTTAATTTTCCCTGCGGCACAACACAATCCTTTAGTTTCTCCCTTAAATTTCAGAGCTTTGCAATAGGGACACACTTCAGTCATAGTGCCTATGTGAACATGGTGGCTTAAACTATAATCCTCATGAGGGTTGTAATGAAATGCTAGGCGATCCCAATCCAGGGATTGTTGAGCATGGAGCCTTGTTTGACGCCGATCTGCTAGTCTCAGCCTCTCGCGTTCGTTACGTTGTGAACGAAGCAGATCTGAAGATGCCTGACGGGATTGTTGTACCCACAACCGTTTCTCTTCAAGTCTGGCTGCACATCGCTGTGCTGATTCATGCGCACGTACTTGAATCATCCTTTGTCTAGCTTGTTGGTTTGCAGATGACAGTTATTCATGAGTTTGATTTGTAAGTAATCAACGCCTTGTTTCTGCACGGCGAGTATGACGACCTAAGTTTGATCTTCGGTGGGGGGGGGGGGATGTTTACCTGTGTAAATGTAACAGTAGGAAAGAATAATTGTATAAAGGTAAATGGATTTAAAAAACAATCAATTATAACCCGCTTCAGGGTTGTCGAAGAAATGCAAGTATGATTTTTTTTTATAGATGAAGCATGTTAAAAGTAAGAAAATGAGGAAGAAGGCAGGTTTAAAAAACAACGAAGTAGATACGAAATGAAATTAAAGCACGTCTGTTAAGTATTAAATCGTACCTGAAGGATGGTTAAAGTATAAAAAATGAGTAAATGCGAAATGAAATTAAAGCACGTGGGTTATGTATTAAATCCTACCTGTAAAAATGAAACAGTAGGAATGAATAATTTTATAAAGGTAACTGGTTTTAAAATAAACAATCAATTATAACGCGCGAGTAAGGGTTGTGTCAGAAATGCAAGTAGTGTTGTTTTTTTTTTAGAGATGAAGCATGATTAAAGGGAAGAAAATGAGGAAGGAAGCAGGTTTTAAAAACATCGAAGTAGAGAGGAAATGAAATTAACGCACGTTTGTTAGGTAAGTATTAGTGTAAACGTTTGTTTAGAGAAACAAACAACGAATAAGGAAAACACTTTTTACGTATGAAGTAGATACGTGACAGCGGGAGGAGGAAGGTCAATCCGGAAGTGAAGTTGGACATGCAGGTTCGCAGAAACGGATTGTAAACCGGAAGTGCAACTTAGTAGGAACGAATTGTAATAAAAAGTGTTTTTTTATGTGTAAAGTAAAAATTTTGTTAATAACATAAAAACATAGCTCGGATGTAAGGATTTCAGTGGTAATGGTATAGTGGAAGTATATTTCCATGGGAAACGAACAAACCAACTTTACATTTTTATATATATATATATAGATTTAAGGCGATTACATGTAAACAGCTTGAAAAAAATATCCGCAATAAAAGAATTTAAAAAATATTAGACCTTAGGGTACTTATCCAGATTAGGACCCAAGCTAACCCTAACCGACGCCAAGTCGATTTTTGCTTGGGTCCTAATCTGGATAAGTACCGACTTTAGAGTAGGGCATCACTTATCCATAACAGCTGTAAGTTACAGCCTGTAACTGTAGTAAACACACTAACAGAAAAGAAATTCCGTTTCGTTTTTATCAAGAAACATTACAATCTCATTACAATCATAAAAAAGGGTGTACTATATTATATACTCATTCACGTGATGAACAGGTTGAGATTGCGCAACACTAGCTTAAATGTAGACAGACAGTACACCCTTACAGGGGGTATCTATTCTCTTTCGAGACTGAAGAGGTCTTTATTACATATTTCATTATTTCTTGTGCGGTGAAGGAAAAAAAAAAGACAAATATTAACAACCAAAAACGAATTAACACATTTTTAACAAACAATTGACATTCACACAACTTCCTGTTTTTTGTTTTGTTGTTGTTGTTCTCGAAGTTCGATTATTTATAAATAAACAAAAAACGCAGACAAAAAAAAATGTTTAACAATTTTGTGGTTATTTTTAATAAAATATTTAACTTCACACAAAACAAAATAACATTCGTGTTTACTGTTTGGTGCTAGAAACATATTTAATTCAGCCGACGAAAAAGAAAAAAATAATAATAACACTTTTTACGTATGAAGTAGATACGTGACAGCGGGAGGAGGAAGGTCAATCCGGAAGTGAAGTTGGACATGCAGGTTCGCAGAAACGGATTGTAAACCGGAAGTGCAACTTAGTAGGAACGAATAGTAATAAAAAGTGTTTTTTTATGTGTAAAGTAAAAATTATGTTAATAACATAAAAACATAGCTCGGATGTAAGGATTTGCTATAAAAAAATTTCAGTGGTAATGGTATTATGGAAGTATATTTCCATGGGAAACGAACAAACCAACTTTACATTTATATATATATATATATATATATATATATATATATATATATATATATATATATATGAATAATTATATCTACACTGATGATGCCGAAAATTATCTAGATGAACAAATATTTATAATTATATATATATATATATCCCTTCTTCCTATAATGTTACCCTATATGTGCACGTACTTGCATGACATTTTTCCTTACATTATCATCCTGATGAAGTCTTATAAATAAAGACGAAACGTTGATGTACACAAAAAACATCCGTTTTTGGTGTTCCTTTTTCATTTTCCCATTACGCCGGATTACCTGAAAGGCTACACTGAAGAGCCGTTATATCGCGAAATGTTTGTATGTGGTTCACTGTACTACAGTCTTATATAATGACCAAGCTGTAGTTATCTGTATATTAATAAATAATTTAATCCCGTCACGCAAATGTTATCGAGGGTAAGATTTGCCTTTTCTATGGACGAAACAATTTTAACTAGTGTGGGAAGAGAGAAAGCAAATAGCAAATCAGACCACAACATTATTACTTAACTTACTGCCTGAAATAAATTCGAAAAAATGTCTTCATTCTATATATGAAAAGTCAACGGTGGGTGTTTTTTTCTTTTGGTCATCAGAAATGATGATATAAAAATACTTTATGTTTAGAAAAATTAAATCACTCACATGATTCTATGATCTTATATGTATATTTTAGTAAATTTATAAAATTATTAACATGAAATAAGTATTAATTTCCTGCAAAAATAAACATCGCTGATGATTGTATCCTTGGCCCTTCAGCATTGTCCAGCGCATCCAGGTCCTCTCACTTTTATCAACGCTGAGGTATGAGGAATGTGTCTGTATAGTTGCTAGTTGCTTTCTCGTAGGGTGCTGCCTCCAGGATAGGCTAAGAACAACTCTTAGCATTCTGGTGTAGACATCATCAATTTTCTTCTCCAATCTTTTGGTTAAATTTCAGGTGCTAATTTCAAATACAATAACTGTATAAATGTAAAAATAAATGTACAATAAATGTAAAAATAGCTTCAAAGAAGTCTCATTTCATCTTGGAAGGAAGATCTGACTTCCATATCGCTACTATCTTGTCTAGTCCATCCGAGGCTTTGCTGATTTGCAGTTTCAGTTAACTTTTTATAGAAATTAACTTTGCATTTTACAATCAAAATATTACTTCTGTTGCTAGTAAAGTCGCAAAGCAAAGTTCCACAAACTTGTCGACATTTTTTAATAAACTGCACTTTTTTGGTATTTTAAAGTTGATAATTATGTACTGTTTAAGCTAATGATTTTTTTCAGAAGAAATCAAGCATACTTTATTAAAATATGAGTTAATATGTATATATATATATATATATATATATATATATATATATATATATATATATATGTGTGTTTGTAGCATTTAATTATACTGTTTACGATTTCCCATAAATCTATTGAAAGTTTCGTTTAATTAATCTTCCCTTTAACCCATACTCTATGTAGCTCCCGTGCGCGACTTAAGCGAACTCGCTTACATTTTTTATCGTTCTTAAATACACAGATATTAATGAAAAAAAAATTACAATTCTTTAATTAATATATTTTATTTAAAATTACTAGCTTATCGTAGGGTTAATATTACCGATCTGTTAATAATACTCTTGTCTTCTATTGTCCTTGTTATCTTTTTCCAGAACTTCGATCTCTTTTTAGTGTAAACGTTTTGCACTGACACTGGATCACTAAAAATACTCATGAGAATATTCCTAGCTTTTTCTTGATGATCAAAACAAACAGTTTATAATGAAAGAAAAGTTGTGCAATCGTCAAACGTATCTTTCTACTAGCCAAGTTGCACATCCACGGCGAAAAACATATGGATCAACTTAAATGCAAATCTTTAATATTTAATTTTTCAATTGGGATAATTATCGGTTAATTAATTTAGTAGTGAATCGTTTACTTGCAAATATATAAGCAAAACACACATACATAACTTTATATATATATATATATATATATATGTATATATTATATATACATATGATATATATATATATAATATATGTTATATATCTTATATATACATATGATATATATATATGTATATGTTATATATACACATATGTACATGTGTATAATATATATGTATATATTTATATATACATATGTATGTACATATATATAAATATAAATATATATATATATATATATATATATATATATATATATATATATATATATTTATAACTTTGTAATATGGTGGAGAAAGTACGAGTACTTAGTAGTTGCTGGCACATCTCATGCATTATTCGTATACAAATACACTTAAATATGTCTGGTTAATATATATATGTATATATATATATATATATATATATATATATATATATATATATATGTATATATATATATATATATATATATATATGTGTGTGTGTGTATATATATAGAGAAAGAAAGATATGTATATATATGTATATTCATAATATATATATATACATATATATATATGTATATATATGTATATATATGTATATACATAATATATATATATATATATACGTATATATATGCATGTTTATGCACATCCACACACATATATATATTTATATTTATATATATATATATATATACATATATATGTGTATATATAAATATATACATATATATTATACACATATAAATATGTGTATATATAACATATATATATATATATATATATATATATATATATATATATATATATATATATAAATATCATACAGATATATATTAAGATGTATTTGTATACGAATAAGGCAGGAAATGTGCCAGCAAATACTTAGTACTCATATCAGAGAAAGATAACTTTGGATGTAGATTTGGTAAAAGACGTTGATAAGAGAAGTGTGGCAGATTCTCTTAGGAGTAATAAAATAGATACAAACATTTAGAAAAAAAGTTAGGCCGACATATAAATACAGACAGAAATACAGACATGCATGTCTACTTACATAAAGACAGACAAATAATCAGACATAGAGACTGACGCGTAGAGATAAGGCCAGGCAAAACTCATGGCTGGGGCCCAACGCATATATATATATATATATATATATATATATATATATATATATATATATATATATATATATATATACAATTATATATAATTGTTTCATTTTGTTTGTGCTTTATTGTATCGCAACACAGTACGTTAAATAAAAAAGTCCCATTCCGCTCATGGCGGATTGGGA
>OY744546.1:43822392-43827392 GCA_963556195.1 Sepiola atlantica
CTTGACGTACCCGTCTGCCTTTACCGTGATTCGACCCCTCGGGGTTTATACAACTAAAATGAGAAAGAAGAATTAAAAAAAAAAAACTATAAGACCGACTCTCCAGTCAAAGTTGTTCTACAACGAAAGCTAGCAAAAAAAATTAAAGTATTTTTTCTATTAAAATTGTACGATGTGTTGATTTTCAAAAATGTTTCACTTAAATGCATTTTAATGGGTGTCTCAAAGATGTTGTCAATTTCCTAATATATATATATATATATATATATATATATATATATATATATATATGTGTGTGTGTGTGTGTGTGTGTGTGTGGGCGTAATATATATATATATATAAATTTTTACGTATATACAGTAAGTCGTATGTACGTAAAAAATAAAAGAATATGTTTATTTATATAAATAAAAATACATCCTGTTAAGGCCGACTTAATGCAACTTTCTGCATTACTCTTTACCGCTTAGGAAGTGGAACAATACAAACGCTGTTACTACCGCTCGCAAAACTAATAACACATACATTACTGTGTATATAATATAGTATATAATCACCTATTCGGTCAGACAAAATATCACTCTTCGAGCGATAAATACATTTTCTGGATGAAGTGATTCGTAAAATAAGTTTTCTTTTAAAAATAAACGTGTATGTAATATTGGTTGTCTGCAACCTGAACCAATTTCACAGCCTAATACCTACATGGATAGATACATTAACAGATTAGTAGTAGGTAAAACAAATATCGCATGTGTGGTTTAAACATTTATACCATTTGACGTGTTAAACATTTTTTTCTTTGTCCTGGTTGATCGAAGCAAACGGCAGAGGTGTTTGTAACGCTGACACCAACCGAGTTGAATCACCTACAAGAAATGATAGGTAAACGTCAGTAATTCTATAGCCCTTACACCAATAGAAACATGAGATCACTTAGGATACGGGGAGGTGACGGTGATTAAGTTGATATCGACACAAACTGAAGTCGGTTCCACATTACTGCTGCCATTTATGGATGTTGGCAACCTTCCCGTACGTACTTGATGTATTTCCAGAAATATTTCTAACTAGGAAACATCGGGGAAAATAATGCCAACACCAGAATCATCTAATACACACGAGAGAACAGATTAAGGATACGCCGGTAGCCAGGCGAATCCTTGCCCCTGAATATTCACATACACAAAAGAGGAAATTCGAATTAATTTGTGAAAATATAAGATTAGCTAAAATGTATAAATATATATGTAAAAATATATATATATATATATATATATATATATATATATATATATATATATATATATATATATATATATATATGAGAAAAAAGAAACAATGTTTCAGACAATATGTAAAAATAAAAATGGAATAAAGAATAAGCATTTCAACAAATAAGAAAAATAAACTCAAAAACTCATGTTGTAAAGTTCTACCGACATATTTCGGTCGTTAAGATACGACCATTTTCGTTCGGTTGTTAAAATTTATTTTTATATTGGTTTTGAAATAAAGTTTCCCAACCGAACGAAAATGGTCGTATCTTAACGACCGAAATATCTCCGTAGAACTTTACAGCATGAGTTTTTGAGTTTATTTTTGTTAGTTGTTAAATTGCTTATTCTTTATTCCATTTTTATGCTTACATATATATGTATATATTACATTTATTTATCCTATACTGTGATAAGGCTATAGATATATAGAGGCATTCTAAATGCGGAGTTATGCAGTAACATATTTACTCACGTGACATGTGAATGTATTTATGTTTGTACAGGCGAAGAGACAACAAGCAGGAAGAGAATTCTAATTGCATGCAATCCGAGAGAAACAGCTGTTAGAGGAGAAAGCTTTCCAGCATCTGGGGGCCTTAATATTGAAGGAGCGGGGGGGTGCTGCTAGTACGGTTTGTTGAGAGAGCAAAAGTGCAGTAGGTTTCGTAGAAGTACTTGCAATACAAGCACGAGGATGCAATATTGCAGCGGTGCGAAAGAGGTTAACGCGTGGTAGACAGTGTGGGACCTATTCGGTTAGAGAATATTTAGTACCTCATCCATAGGGGAAAGACTAGTTGTTGGTACACCAGACCAGATTAGGCAATATTACTCCATCAATCAGACAATAGTGGCTCTATAGTGATATAGAATACTGGCATGTGTGATAATTATATATATATATATATATATATATATATATATATATATATATATATATATATATATATATATATATGAGACTAACAGCACGATATGTCACGAAATAAACTGTAGTAAAGGCAAAGACTGTAGTGCAGAACAACATAAAATAAACTACTTAAGCACAAGAGAAAACAAACACAAATTGGCCGGTGTCCTAACATGCGGTCGTCTTCAAAAAGTAATGATTTGAAAAGTATTTAGAAAGCCGGAAAATATACGATATTAAAAGCGCAACGAGATGCTGACGTGCGCGTGGTTGTAGGTGTATTGCATATTGTTTATTGTTAAATGACATTTCTGAGTGATAAAATAGCATAATTTAGCAAGAGGAGGAGAGTCTAATATATATATATATATATATATATATATATATATATATATATATATATATATATAGATGTATATATATATATATATATATATATATATATAGATGTATATATATGTATATATATGTATATATATATATATATATATGTATATATATAAATTAATATATATAAACATATATAAATATACACATATATATATATATATTATATATATTTACACACACATAGATCTATATATATATTTATATATTAATATATATATAAATATATATATATACAAATATGTATATATATATGTACATATATACACACATATATATATACATTTATATATATAAACACCCATATATATACAGATATATATATACATATATACAGATATATATATATATATATATATATATATATATATATATAAATATATATATACATACATATATACACATATATACACACACATATACACACACATATATATATTAATATATATATATGTATATATTTATATACATACATAAATGTATATATATATATATATATATCTATATATATATTTATATATACATACATTTATATATATATTTTGTATATATATATATATATATATATATATACATATATATTTATATATATATATGTATATATATACATATATAGTTATATATATATTTATGTGTTTTTTCATAAATATTGTTTATCTTAATGAAAAAGAAATATTTGTAACTGTTATAATTATCTGTAATTTATAATTAACTTAATAAGTCACTTCATTTCCTTTTAGCTATTTATGTATTTCTTTCGTCACCTCTCACTCTATTTGGATTCAACCACTCTCTTATGTTTTGTAATGTCTCTGTGAGCATTTCAGAAAGAGATCCTCGCTTTTTGCACCGTGGCCATCTATTTTACATACATACTTTACGCACTACATACCAATGCACATTGCATGACAGAATAACGAGGCGCAGCATATTCAATTACTATAATGCCTATGTTTTTTCATTCTTTCTTCCATTGAAAATTCATATTTATTTATTTAATTCATTCAGTTTTTTCTTTATTTTAATTCACTATGTAGAACTATATTGCTTTCATTCTTTCACATTTTCTTTTTTATCTTTTTTCCCGTTTTCTTTCCAGTGTCATCTATACATGTATATTTCTTTTTCCCCTTTTTTTCTTGATTCATTCATCTATCATTAATTTATATTTCATTCATTGAGTTTTTTTCCATTTTACATACGTTTGTCTTTACGCACTACACACCAATTTAAATTGCATAGAAAAGTAATGATGTGTAGGATATTATATTACAATGACATCTAAATGTCTATGTTTTATATTCTTTGCCTGTTTGAAAATTTATATGAATTTCTTTCATTTATTAGTGTTTTCTTTATGTTATCTTCAATGTAAAGCTATATCGCTTTCCATCTTTAAAATGTTCTGTTTTATCTTTATTTTTTTTACAGTCTCTTCCATACATACATAATCTTACTCCCCTTATTTCTTGATTCATTCATCTTTAATTAATACATTTTTCATTCATTCAGTTTTTGATCTTCTTCTATGTATAGCTATATTGCTTTCTTTCTTTGACGGCTTCCTTCTTTTTCTTTATCTTTCTTTCTTTTCTTCTTTCCGTTCAGTCTCTTTTATGTATTTGTATTTTTCTCTTCTTTTTTCTCAATTCATTTATCTTTTACAAATTAATATTTAATTCATTCATTCATGTTTTTCTTCATTGCTCTCATAAGATGTTGCGATTGTTTCTACGTGCATGTGCCCGATAGATATCGCCCCTAGCTTCTATCTGGCATTCCAAAATATCGTTCATATTCGCTCTTAATCGTCGACATAATATGTTGTTTAAATTCAGAGGAATACAATATCTTAATTTTTAATCCTGATTGTGGATTTCATTGACGGACGTATCCTCCACATAAATATCAGTGATATTACGTATATTATAAATACATATGTTCTTGAAATGAGTAGCAGTAATTGTTTAAAAAAGTAATATTTAAAAGAAATGAGGAATGTTTCTCTGAATAACCAAGGCCCACGTGATGATATATATATATATATATATATATATATATATATATATATATATATATATATATATAGTTAATCATGAGTATTTGTTGTATCTACATATGTATGCGTTTCATTCTTACGGGAATCATTAGTGTAGAGTTAAATTATTCACCCGTCGTCGGACTCAATCTCCGAACCACGAGTTATATTTTAAACCAACATTCCTACGTATTTGCCCGCGCAATATATAATTTATTTTTTTACTTCCCAAAGTTGTCGATAGTGTTCTAAATACAATATAATCTCATTTTTTTTGGGGGGGAGGTCTTAACAGAAAATGTGAATCTACAATAATACTAAAATATTAATCTTTTTTTACGTTAGTTAGACAAATCAGTTTACGAACCGTTGGTTTTCATTTCTT
>OY744546.1:43832392-43842392 GCA_963556195.1 Sepiola atlantica
AATATCTCACGAAGACATACAAATAGGACTTCAACAGACGAACGGAATCATTACGCTGATTTCCGCAAAATAACACGATGAAAGAAACTTTATCAAAGGCAACACATACAGAACCCACAAAACACTAAATATAGAAGTTGTGGACAAAGAGACGAAACGGTAAATCATATAATAAATTAGTGAAGCAGACTAACCGAAAAGGAATACAGAAACCGACACGAATGTCTATGAAAGAGAGCCCACCGAGAACTGTGCAAATATCTACACTTTGCATATGTAATAAAATGGTATAGACACAAACCGAAGATGGTTTTGGAAAATGAAAATTATACAAATATCTGAAACATGAAATGCGCACGAACAAAACAGTCCAAGGAAAGAGATCGGACCTTATAATAGTCGACACTAAGCTACAGATTTGTCAAATCTTTTACCGAATTAAACTGTACATTACGTAATGGAGACTTAAATAACTATAGGTTAATTATAAACTCAGTTGTATCTAACATGTTGAATAGAATCACTGGAAGTTGGTCCAATTAGAAAATATTTAATGAGAACTAAAACAATACTACAATGAAAAATTCGAGTTACAATAAAACAATTAGCTTTCACAATAAAAACATTATTCTCTGTTAGTAGTAACGAGAATAACAAGATTAGGATTACACCGAATATTATATCCCATAACATGGCGATTACTAAGATCTTACGCGTAGAAGAAACAATAGTAACAATAGAATACATTATAGGAACAAAGAATAGAATTAACGGCTCCAACAGTAAAATATGAAAATAGATAATAACACACAAAATACTCGGAGAATAAGTCTAAAATACAGAAGGAGCAACATTATTTGGTTCGATCTGCCATTTACAGAAAATGTATTGAACGACATCCCTAAATGCTTATTTAAACTCATAGAATCCCACATAACTTCTCAACACATATACAACATACTTTTTAACAAAAATACATTCATACCTTCTTTCCCTACACTACCAAACGAAGAACAACGTATAATAGGATCTAATACAGATACAATAAATAAAGCTCAGAAAATTAATAACACTAATACTATAAGCATTCGTTGCAACTCTTTAAATAGAAATTCCTGTCCGTCAGAAAAGTTCTGCATCACAGATAACGCCCTGTCCCTGACCTCACTGCCAGTTACTCGAAACGACGGGACACTTTAATCAGGCTGATTGGGATTCCATTTAAGATTAAATCAGTAGTGCCCCATTGAGTGAAACTTTTGTACTCTCCCTGCTTATGAGTGTGCAAATGAGGTAACCTATTGGATTAAAGCAAGCATTGTAGCATATGCACCCATGCGTACATTCTACAGCAATTCCGACTCTCCACAATGGTGCAATGGTTTGTGCAGCTGCTATTGCTCAGAGGAAGCACGCATTCCGACAATTCAGCCGCAATAAGTCAACTACAAATAGACACGAAACTTATAGCTTCATGGAAAAATTGCAAGGCTGTGATCGGTGAAGCAATGAGAAGGTAATCAGAGATGACTATTAATCGCATTCAGTCGCAGAAACTAGATAATCCGGATTATTAGAACAATCTACAATAGTGTGGTGAACAATGAACAATAAACAATTTCCCCGCTGTCAAATCACAATGATGCCCGTTGCACGACTAAGGCTGCACTACTTGCTCAGCGCTTCGCCTTAAACCCCACTTTTGACTCCGCTAACCACTCCTTCCCACCATTTTGATTGCGGACTGAAACCACGATTTATGACCTAGTCATCATTCTATCTCGTTCGGAGACATAATAAAACGCCTTGACACCTCTAAAGCATTTAGGCCTTATTTTATACCAGTAATATTAATAAAGAAATGATTTCATGAACTGGCCTCTGTTCTTTCTAAACTCCACAACAAATGCCTTGCCAAATCTTGTTTCAGTGATAGCTGGTAAATTGCCTCTGTTGTACAAGTCTTCAAGTATTCTGGAGATAGAACTGATTCAAAATTATCACCCCATGAGTCTACTCCCACTCGTCGCTAAAATCTTTGAACTCTTAATCAATCACGCGATAGTTTGTCACCTCGTTAATGCTAAACTTCTTTCTGACCATCAGTATGGATTTAGACGAGCACGGTCTACTGCGGATATCCTAACGGTCATCTCTGAACGCATATACCATACATTGGACAAGGCAGCCGAAGCTAGGGCGGTAGCGCGTGATATATCAAAAGCCTTTGACAAGGTGTGGCATAAATGCCTTCCCATAACAAAATCTATTCATATAGTATTACTGGACGAATATTTAATATAAACAGATCCTTCCTTACCAAACGAAAGATTTCGGTTGTCCTCGAAGGTCGCTCATCTATACAGGATATAACTGCAGGTGTGGCATAGGGACACATCCTTATTGTTCCTGATTTTTATAAACGACCTCCCTGATGATATTGTGTGTGAGATAGGCATATTTGCTGACAACACCCCGCTCTACTTTCGTCATGTGGGTAAAACGGACGCGTACATATCCGAGGCAATGGCTGACTCCTTAGATAGTGACCCCAGTCTGTAGTAGAAATGGGTCATGTATGAATTGTAACATGAAATGCTCCTTTCATTCAATAATTACAAAAAAAAGCTCTTTAACCGCCGATTGCTATAGTAAATAACCCTCTATTGAGAATCCAACATTCAAACTCATCAGCCTAACATTCGCAGACTACATGAATAAAAACAAATACATACAAGACATTGCCAAGGCTACTGCAAAGAAAGTGGGATCCCTCTACCGTGCTAGAAAATGCATCTCACCTGACAGTATCCTATATCTATACAAAACCACCATCCGCCTATGCATGGAATGGTGTTGTCACATCTGGGCTGGTGCATCATCCACTAGTCACTCCTTCTTAGACAAGGTCCAAAAAAGAGTCCGTAATCTAATAGGTTCCTCACTATTAAGCAAGCTTCAGCCCTTGAAATGTTGCAACGTTGTGCTTGTTTTACAAGTACTTCAATGGAGTGTACTCCGATGAAGTTGCTGTTCTGGTGCCCCCCCCTCGATTTATATTCACTCAACCAACCCGACAATTTGCTAAATCCCATCGATAAATTGTGGAGGTCTCCAGATGCCGGGGAGCTTTCTACTCCAATAGCTTCTTTTCTCGTCCTGCCGGCTGATGGAACGCCCTCCCTGCTCCCTGCTTCCTTGACTGTACCGACAACATTAATTTAAAACTAATGTTAACAATTATAACGCTGCATGACATCTAATACGTTCACCTTAATTCTCAGTAGGCTCTTACGTCTACAGTGGCCGCATGCTTTGTTTGGGGTTAACTTTGTTAAAAAACAAAACAATTTCATATAAATGTATAATTGAGCAAGTATTATTTAAAGCAATAATTTTAACAATATCTCCAACAATAATAACAGTAAAAAATAATGAGACACATTATATTGATAAAGATTTAGATATAAGCTTACATAGTACTGAAATCATATGCAATGACGTGATGTAATCAAAATTACCGCCTTTGCACTCGTCCATAGCTAAGGAACTCACTTATGTTCGAAGATCACATAGCGACTTTGACACAATATAGATATAAATATTGTTAGCTTAAGTGTAAGGGGCACATTAGTTCTCACTCTGTATTTTGTCCTTATTCTCGTCAACCCTCATAATATTACATGGTTTCAGAAATTTGTATCCTTATTTCGAAGGATTGAAAGCGTTTTTTTAAAGAAGATTTTCGCTGAGAATATAAAAAAAACAGATTACTTTCTTAAAAAAACCTTAAACATATTCGGACAACAGACAACGCTCTTGCACTCACGCAAATTGAAGAAACAAAGCAAGGATAACTGTCAATAATTTTGAAAAAGAAAATATTTTATTTTCTTCATTTTATTCAACGGAATTGCTTCAGACAAATTTTCGTCAAATATACCGTACCCAGATAAAATGTCCTTATGGAGAGATGTAGCGATCAATTGGCGAAAATTCAAGAGGAGCTTTTAAAATTATTCCGTAGCAAGTCGACTCTCGAATGAACTCGATACTAGGTATCAAACTTCAGTATTCCTTGCAATTATTGGCGAGTCTTGTTACGATATTTATGAAGGGCTCCTTTTTGACAATGAAGAAGATAAGACAAATCTAATCGAAGTGGTAAAGAAATTCGGAAAAAAATATGTTGGTTAGATATATAAAGCATGTGAGTCTTATAAATTCCACCTTCGAAAACAGGATCACAATGAGAGCATAGAGTCCTATAGAGTTCTGCGCCAACTTGCAAAGAACTGCAATTTTGGCCAGCTAACGGATATACTCCTAAGAGACTAAGTCATGGTCGGGGTTGACGATGATTCAATGTAAGATAAATTTTGTAACGACAAAAAGCTAACCATCGAATAGTTCCTACATATGGTTAGACAACATTGTTTATCAAGAGTTTAAACCAAAACAATATCCTCGACCGTGAATACAACAGATCCACAATTAAACCGTGCCGCCAAATCATTTACAGATAAAACGCAGAAAAAGATGACGGAGAAACAGTGTATGCGGTGTGGAATGCATGTATTTCAGAGAAGAAAAGATTGCCCCAACTCGCAAGCAAGATGTAGAATTTTTTAAAACATAGGACACTATGCAACTGTCTGCAAAAGTAACACGAACATTAGGGGAGTAGAGGAAGAAACCCAGTTCCTAGAATATGTTTTATGTTATACAGTTAGTGCAGAAGAATGGCAAGCTAAGTTAGTAGTCACAAAACGCGCGGTTCAGACGAATAAGAACCTGTTTAGAAAAACAAGTAATCCGTACATCGCATTCCTGAATTATTCCACTACTCTACTCCAACATCGGCAGAGTTCTGCAGAACTTTTAATGAAGAGAAAACTCAGGACTCGCATTCCAGCACTGTCACAACAAAGTATATTCGGCCAACAAAATGTTGAGAAACTTAAAAATGCATACCTTAAGCTCAAAATGAAACAAACGTTAATTTTTACAAGTCAGTTTATTTAAAGACTCCCACAGCTAGTCCAGTCAAAGTGGTGAAGAATTTATCACAAAGATAAGTACTCCTCAGATTATAGTCTGGTCTACTTACGCGAACAGAATCCTTATTCGCAATAGAAGTGAGCATACGAAGTTTCCTCAGGTGGCTAGACACACTTAAATGTCGACATTACCAAACATACCCAGATATATTCCTCAGTATAGCGACTATGACAGTTCAGCAGAAAAACTAACCGAACCAGATACCCTGTCCACTGTGGACCGCGATGTTCCACCTGTCAACTCTTGAATGTTATCAAGAGTTGACCGGTGGAACACGCGGTCCACAGTGAACAGCCCAGCGGTTTACACCAGGAGTTATCGGAAAGTTCGACCACCAACAAAACTCTCTTTATGAACTGAAAAGAGGTGCGTGGTGTAATCCAAATCACATCCCTTTTGCACTAGTTCATGGCTAAGGAACTCTTTTATGTTCGAAGTTCACATAGAGACCTTGCTACAATATAGATATAAATATGGTTAGCTTGACCGTAAGGGGACCATTAGTTCTCACTCTGTATTTCGTCTTTATTCTCATCAACATAATATTGCAACATGATACTAAAATTATATGCAATGGTGCCACGTCATGTTTTATTAAGCGAATAATCTTGAATCATTCAATCATTTAGATTCTTTTTATTTTACTTCATTACTTAGTCATATACGGGACCTAAAAAAGATACCATATAAAATTAAATGGCTCATAGTTAATAAATTGAGAGCCCCTGTGTATTTAGATGGATTTTGGCAGATTGTTCTTGAAAGAAAACCTTATCCATAATGACACTTACAGGTAACCTACTAAACAAAATAGATGAAATCTTTTTAATTGCATGCCTTGGAAATTGTTTAAATATAGCTATTATAAGATCCTATAATAGTTCCGTGTTCTCTTATACTATGTTAAAAACTGTCATCATCAACAAGAAGTTATTGAGACTAAGGGTAGACATTGCTGCACTACGAGACACTCTCTTAGCAGACTCTGGAAACCTAAATGAATCATACTATATTTTTCCGGCAAAGGAAGAAGGAAGAAGAAGTCCGCGAACACGGTGTTGTTTCTGAACACCACGGAGGGATCAATTAATCTGTTGTCTGTGTACAACACTTGCAGCACCTGACGACACAAAGGAGCACTTCTACACTCAGCCGGATGGCACTATCAATGTATTTTTACAGAATGAAGACCTAGCCATATCAAAGCTGCCTCGGTAACTTTGGAGGGGGTAAATGCAATGATAATGGTCAGCGGCTACTAGAACTTTGTGCCTACCATGACCACTGCATTCCTAACACATTTCCTGGTGCCAAACCGTATCAAAGGGTGTCTTCGAGACATCTCAGGTAAGGGCGCTGGCACCAGATTGACCTAATTATGACTAGACGAAAGTACATAAAACATTTACTGATGTCTCGAGCCTACCACAGTGCCGAGTGTGATACCGATCATTCCTTAGTATGCAGTACGGTTGAACTTCAACCAAAGGATTTACACCGCACTTAACATTGCGGGTATTGCGGGCATTGACGTTAACAAGACCTAACACCCAGACCGCACGGCGGAATTCAACGTGATGTTTTCTTCCACCTTCAAAGGAGATTACAGTCGGCCTGAATCTGAACAGTGGGAAACACTGAAGAATGTCACCCACTCTACAGCTCGCAAAGCCTTTGGGAGGAGAACGGGTTGCAAACGCAATGAGAGGTATTATGCAAATGTTGCTACTCTCGACCCTCCGATTGAGGCAAACATTCATACTTGCTTTAATAACATGTCAACCCATATCCTACATCGCTGGCTGCACTGAGGTCTTCCAGAATTGCAGTTTAAAAGGCTGTCAGAGAAGCTGCGAACAACTACTGGACGGACCTCTCCCAAACTATTAAGCAGGCGGCAGATACAGGCAACATTAAACACACGTGTGACGGGATCAGAGGAGCTACTGGACTCACAATCAACAAACCTATACCACTGAAGTCCAAGTCGGGTGAATCCATACTAGACAAAGCCAAACATCTTGATAGATGGGTAGAACACTACTCCGAGCATTACCACAGGGAAAACGTGGTACATCAGTTTGTCCTGGATGTCATTGATCGTCTCTGTCGGATTCGATAAGCTCGACGAGCAGCATTCCATAGAATACTATCCAGGGTAATAGACATACGTTTATCTAGAAAATCCCCAGGAAAGGACTATGCTCAAGCAGAGGTCTTTAAACGTAGGAAAAGCTGGCCTTCTTGAGTTCATTCATAGCCATTTGAAAAGAAGGCTCAGTGACTCAGGGCATGGGAGACGCCCACATCATCACACTCTATAACCACAAAGGGGCCGAAGTGACTGAAACAACTACGGCGGTATGTCACTGTTGAGCTTCGTTCGCAAGCTATTCGCACGCATAGTACCACTAAGTTCTTGCCGATTGAATTTACCCTGAATCACAATGCGGCTTTCGTTCAGAGAGATCTACTATCGATATGATCTTTTCACTACGCCTACTGCAAAAGAAGTGTAGACAGCAAAATCAGCAACTGTATCTCGCCTTTATAGATCTTACCAAAGCGTCCGATCTCGTGAGCAGAAACGGCCTATTCAAGATCCTCCCACTAATCGGGTGCCCACCAAAACTTCTCAACATCATAAAATTCTTTCACGATGGCATGATAAGCACTGCACAGTTTAACGGTGACATGTCTGCTTGGTTCAGGGTGAAGACCGGTGTCAAACAAGGCTGTGTGTCAGCGCTGACACTCTTCGGCATCTTCTTCGCCCTACTCCTGAAGCATGCCTTCAAGAACACAGAGGATTGTATCTACCTGCACTCCAGATCTGACGGTAGTCTCTTCAACATCACCAGGATCCACTCCAAGACTAAAAGCAGATCAGTCTAGACTAGGGACTTGCTGTTTGCTGATAATGCAGTCATAGCATCGCATCAGGAAGATGGTCTCCGATGACTAATGGACAGGTTTGCTGATGCTTGCAGCCTGTTCGGTCTCAGCATAAGCAAGAAAAAAACTTAAATTATGGGGCAAACAACCGCCTGACTACCCAGCATTTCAATTCTAGGTACACCACTGGTGGGCGTTCACCAGTTTCAGTACCTTGACTCCACTGCTTCAGAAACCCTCTCATAAGACGTAGAGCTAAAAAAAGGATGAGTAATGCATCCACAACCCTTTCTAAACAAACTAAAGGAGTCTGGGTAAACAGCAACCTTACCACTTCTACCAAAACGACCGTCTACAGAGCGTGCGTTCTCAGTGCCCTACTGTATGGGAGTGAGTTCTTGACCACATACCTTACACGAAATAGGACACTTTTGGGCGTCCATATAAAATGTCTACGTAGGATACTTGGTATCACATGTCAGGACAGAGTGAGCAACAATGATGTTCTGCAAAGAACAAGCATTCCATCAATGTGCTCCCTACTACGTGAGCGACGTCTTCGCTGGTTGAGCCATGTACGCATACTGGATGATGGGCCCATATCTAAAGACCTTCTCTACGGCGAGCTTGCCTCGGGCTCAAGAAAAAAAATGGTCGTCCTCATCTCCGCTTCAAGGATGTTTGCAAGCGAGATATGAAGGTTTGATCAATGGGCATTAATAGACGGCAAGCCTCTGCAGCTAACAGATCTGCCTGGACGAAACAAATACGCCAGGTAATGATCATCAGTTAGAACACCCTTCACAATGACAACACTGCGAAGAGAGTTAGGAGAACAGCGAGCCAACAGACAGACCAACCAGCCGAAGTGAGACACTGCACAACCGCCTTCGTATGTCAACGTTCTAGTAGACTATGTAAATCAAGAATTGGTATCTACAGTCACAGATGAAGATGCACACAAGCAACATCCCAATGTGATAGTCGGTGCGTCTGACGGATAGCAACACACACATGTTAGAAACTAATAACATTATGTTAAGGAATAGTACTTTTCTGACATATTACCATTCTTTTTAATACAGAACCCCTTTTGTATATCTCCCACATCTAAGCACTTAGAATTATATTAATTTTAACTGTAATCGATGCTATTGGATAATAATCTGAATTTTTAGATAGCGACATCGATTTCGGAACCGATATATTTTTGGTTTTCCTAAGGTCACTAAAATATTTATTGGGCAAGAAACTGCCTGCCTACCCAGCATATAAAACTTTCCCATTATTTGACACTATTCGGTTCATGACTACTATACTATTATAGAGACTTAAACATGATTTGAAAAATGAAAATTCGATTAATTTATGGTCAAAACGTTTTAAGTTTAATCTCGATTAATTACATATACCTTTATACATGAGTGGTTTATTAAAACACTTTTGCCTTTATTTTATGAGATAAATATCTCTCTTATCATATATCATATATTAAGTAGAGTTTGAATTTGCAAAATTTGTTTTTTTTTGTAGGGACATATTTTATTTCATAGAACGTAGAATTGTTAGGTCAATTAATGTTATTCCCCCTTATTTTAAGATTTGCATTGCAACTAAATATTTAAATGTTGGTATTTATTAGATTGGGATTCAGGATTTATCGCTCTTAAATTTCAGGAAAATTCCGCTCTTTATGTTCTAGTCGTTTCTGCAATCATAATTTTTCGGAAATAATCGGATGATATCGAATTCTCTTGAGACATAAAAGGCGTGTTTTTTTTAATTTTATTCGTATTTTAAAGTTAATAATTTTTTATTGCATAGATTACTATTTTTTGTCAGAAAAAAAGTATGCGTTATTTAGTCTCACATAATATTTAATAGAAATTATAAAAAAACTGGAACTATATGCGTACTTTAAGTAGGTGATCTACTGTTTTGTATTAACAATGTTAAAATTCGACTCAGAAATACAAATATTATTAAAAAAAACACCAAAAAGAAAATATATAAAATAAGAAAATATTGTTTCTGTGTGTAAATG
>OY744546.1:43847392-43849892 GCA_963556195.1 Sepiola atlantica
TAATAATGACGACAAATTGGTTTTATTCTGCATGTACGGCAATATGTTTAAATGCAACATTTAAGAAACAAAGGCATCTCTACGAGTGATTATTACTCCTACAGAATATCATGACTAAATATTTGTTTTGTTCCCGTGTTTGCCATACATGGACAGGAATCATTTTAATTTAAAGTTTATTTTGCGAAGTATAAATGTAACAAACACTATGTGTTAATTCTCATTAGATAATTTTTTTTTAATAAACATTCTTTGATTTGATCACTTCCTGAATTAAGCAGTATTTGTACGAGAGCGATTTGGGAAATGTTAAGTAAGTGAATGGATATGACGTGTCTATATTTGTCCAGTATAATGAAGTGTTGGTGTGGTAATTATAAGGTATTGCTGACAGTAGTGTGTTTTTCTTTAGTCTTCACATTCTATGGACGATGCTTCTGATAATGGAGAAATAATTGCTGTTTTCTGGGTCGGCTGTTGTTTTGGGTCGATAGTATGTGGATATTTCCAATCCTCTCATAGTATTCATGATTCAATCTATGTACTTCATTAACCAATTTTAGCTTTAATATTAGTCGCTTATTTGTAAAATATAAAGTATTGACTAGTTGTGACGGTTAAAAAATAATGGCAATAGATTTTCTGAGAAAATAAATTTGAAGCGAAAAAAGTGAAGTATAAGTAAAGGGAAGCGAGCGACCATAGTCGAGGGCAACCCGAAGGCTCCTTTTTTCATTAGTTACTACAGTGCAGGGAAGACCACTACTATTTTCTTAGTATCAAATTGTAGTATCTGTTCCGATGGATACTGCACCCATAGACTGGTATTGTCTTAGCCTTCGGGGCTTGATTTACGCCGATCTATGGGTCTGTCCTGTGCAGTTCTAGGAAGTGCACCCTCCCAGACTTTGCCTCCCCCTTCTTTGGGGAGGAGTAAGTTTATTTCTTACTACCTGAGGCGCCCCTACTGGGGAATGCCGACGGGGCTGCCCAGGACATTTTTAATGGCCAGAGTGCTCACCTTCTCGGGCGCTGGCTTTCAAGCCCCACTTTCTCGACCCGAGCTTGGGTCACATCTTACCTTGTATCTTGTAAGAGTAAGATGAAAATGGCCTTGTGCCTAACATCCTGAAGAGGAGGTAAATAATACTATTTTCTTAGTATTACTCCATTTACCTTTCATATTCACGGTTTGCATGGACATCATATTTCTGTTGTGTTTGTACATTCCAACCGTTCGTCTTCTTCGTTCTACTTCTTTTTATTATTATTATTATTATTATTATTATTATTATTATTATTATTATTATTATTATTATTATTATTATCATTACCTCTCTCTCTCTCTCTCTCTCTCTCTCTCTCTCTTCTTGCAATAAAATGGCGATCTATCAATTAGCCTCTGAGCTCATTAATGTCAGGCGAAGCGCAAGAGCGAATTTTTGGACACACGTGTTTGATCTGTGATGACAGATGCACACCAAAAATCCAAAAAAAATAAATTGATACCGGCGGTCGCCTGGTGTGAATCGGGCTGGTCTGGTGTCGGGGTGCGTAAAACGCAGCCCCGAGGAATGCGAAGGGCGGTATAATGTGATGGACATACACAACACCACGGCAGGGTTATCGGCGATTGACACCTTTGTCGTGCCGAGGGGTCATAGCCAGTGCATGCGGGTGCAGGCGAAAATGGGACTAGAATGGTGGTCTCCTTCTCCGACACTCTCGTGTTTATTGGTGTTACAGTTGGTCCTTGGGTGCAGATAGCGCTATCCATTATTTATTGATATGTTTTTGTGCTTTTTTTTTTTTTTTTTTTTTTTTTTTTCTAAATAAGACTGACCGCTAGCCGTTAGATATTTCTTCCATCATTTTCCCCGGGTGTATTGGCCAGCAATTGGATTGCCTTTTTTTATTTTGTTCATTAAGTGTTTGCTTTTTTATAGTTTTTTTCTCTTGGTTATTTTTTTTATTTGTTTATATTTTCGTCGGTGGTATTTCTCTCCTATATTAAAGGGAACTGTTTTTATTATTTCTTTTTGGCCATTGATATTTTTTCACACTTTGACAGTCCGGCCGGGCGCCTGCTATCCTTTGTCCACTTGTGTCCATCTTAGCCCGGTGGGAATAGAGATGTTATTTGATTTGAAAGAAACCCTTTCTTTCCTTTTTTTCTTTCAGATTATGAGCAAAGCCCGACCAGAAAAAAAAAAAGGTTTTATGCGTATTTCTGTCTTTATATATTATTTATCCTGTGCTCGGCCTTTACTTTTATCTGGGTGTTTTCATCTATTACTTCTACATTTCACTCTTTTCTTTTATTGCCTTTTTTGACCATGCGATAGAATTCCAATTACTTTAGCTTCTTGTCTGTTATTCGCGACGGCCACTGAAACACACGCGCACTTCCTTCTAGCAAAACACACTTACATCGTTTCACATTCTAACGCATACACGCACATGTAAGTGTATGCAGTTATTAAAGCAAACACACGAGCAT
>OY744546.1:43857392-43879892 GCA_963556195.1 Sepiola atlantica
CATATTTACACCTATAAATCTGGCAACCACCACAGTAGCCCGTGACGCTTCTTTGACAATATACCTTGTTAAAGACAAATAACCTTTAAAAAAGTATTTTTAAAGGATTAAATTATTTTAATTATTATCATAATTATAATCATAATTCTTCTTATTATTATTGTTATTATCATTATTACTATTATTATTTATTCACTAGGAGTTCTCACACAGGTCATCAGTGATTGCTCACCGACAAGTCTGAGTGACAACAATTCTCCCCAGATGTCCAGTATTCTCCACCTCTTTTCGATAGCAGTATCAAAACAGCCGTTTACCATTGATTTCTCGCTGGTAAGCACCATTGGTCTTCTCTGGGATATGGGTGGCAATAAGCCTTCCCAAGGTCCCAGAAGTCTCTGCACTTCCAATGGAGGTCTGGTTTGTGTTGTCCCTCCCTTGTCTTCTCATCCTCCTTGACCCTATGCAAATATTTTGTGTGGTGTCAGCCTTGGCAGGTACAATTTTTTTTAGTTTATTTTTTATGTTATTATTATTATTATTATTATTATTATTATTATTATTATTATTATTATTATTATTATTATCATCATTATTATTATTATCATCATTATCATTATTATTATTATTATTATTATTATTATTATTATTATTATTATTATTTTTATATTGTAGACTCAACTTTTGTTTGTTTTTAGTTGGAGTTTTCTCTTTTTGAACATCAAGTCAATTCTGTTGACCTTAGATATTTAAGCTATACCTTAACACTTTTGTATGTTCCTAACGGGCAAGCCCTTTTCAGAATAATAATAATAATAATAATAATAATAATAATAATAATAATAATAATAATAATAACTAGCGGGGCCCGTGTAAATTACACGGAATGGTTAAATTTAAGAAAATGTATTTTTACTTACACCGTGTTGTGTTCGTTTTTTTTTTTTAATTATTTCATGAAAATAAAACTGAAAAAGTTGACGAAGTTATCGTCTGCCACACTGACCCTAACTCTAACGACGGTGTCAAAGTTAGCGCGGGTCCTAATGTAATAAAGCACCCTCTATTTGTTAGTTACACTTGCTTTATTATGAGCCCCCTTCTAGATAAGAGTGAAATAATTTTTTAAATGGTAACTCGTGTACGATGGACACTGCGCACATCTACTAAAAAAGGTGTACATGCCATCCGTTCAAAAAAAAAAAAATACTGGCCCTCTCTACAACCAAAAGAAAACGTAATTAAATAGACAATGCCCTTAAAAACGCCAAAATAAAAAAATAGTTTTAAGTTTAAAGCAACACAAAAAAGTACTTTTAAACCAGGTGAGTAGCATACAAAGATTCGGAAGATCGTTGCTTTCGATGTAAGCATGACACACAAAATCACACACGCTATTGTATTAATATGTGTCTTCCCGGTTGTCCTCTCCCTACCTCTCTTCTCCTTCCCCTTAAAGTGTAGAAAAAAAGTCTTAGAGGTTGGTTTGGATCGAACTATAAACCAGTCGGGCCGAAGTCAAAAATACTACGTGGCTAAACGTTACGCCAGAGGGAAATACTTAAAAATGTTTTGAAAATAAAGCGACTTGACTGTTTTTTTTTAAATCTAGGTGCGGCACGCATGCGCAGAGCTTTTGCCGGAAGCGTGACACACGAACACACACGCTATCGTATTAATATATAGATAATAATAATAATAATAATAATAATAATAATAATAATAATTATTATTATTATTATTATTATTATTATTATTATTATTATTATTATTATTAAATGCACTAGTAAAATGATAAACTACACATCTCTTATATTAGTTACTGATGTTTTGGTAATCCCGTAGAATAGTAAGTTTAAATTCATTTTTATTATTGCTTGGAATGTTCTTTTCGCGGTATACATTTGTCAGCTATTTGTTGCTATTAATTTATGTTGTCACGTATATTTTGCGTTTGCTATATTTTTTTTATAGTTCTATAGGACATTACGATTGAAATTAAATAACATAGTTTCTTCAACAGCATACACTATTTTTTTCGACAAAAATAAAGGAAGAAACCGTAAAAGCGTTAAGAATTGTTGTTGTGAATGTATATAAATAATTAAAATTGAACTAATACTGCGTATTAGCCATAAGCAGTAAAAGTAGTAGTATTTTTTATTGTTATAGTAGGCGGCGGTACCTGTGCTAGAAAAGCAGTAAAACTATTTTTCTTGTGGACAGCTAATGATAATAAAAATGAAACTGATGGTACGTATCTGTAGGAGCATTCGTCTGTTACCTTTATTGATGGTGTTGTAGTAGATGAGTACGTGTGAACTTCAAAAGCAGTTAAAATAGTTATCGTTGTAAAGTATAAGAATAATCGAAATCGAACTAAATAAATATTTAAGAGAGACTTAACTTAATACTTTATTTAAGATAAGTCTCATTGAAAAAGTTACTACTGTTGAAAATTTATTATTGATATAAATATTTATTGCAAGAAACGAAGAACAAAAACAAGTCAATTAAGAGTCGCTGCGACAAATAGTTTTGTTAATTAAATCCTTATATTGTGGTTGGCCTTTTTTAGTAGTATACTATTAATAATTAAATATATAGTTATCCTTTTACCATTGCGCGATTTGAAATGTTCGGCAGCTACTGTCGCTTTTTAGCTAAATATAAAATAAATAAAACTTAGTATAAAAAATCCGTAATTTTGAAAATGACGTTCGTGAATCTCTTTGGCTTTTTAATAAAAAATGTTCTCAACAGTCTATGTTTTGTTATTTTTGGTAAGCTAAGCATATGTTAAGCAATAGATGTATATACTATACTTCTAAACATATTCAATTAAACCAGAGGGATTTAATTAAGTTAACGATAGGTTACAGCCATCTTTCATAGACTTGTTTAGGATTTATTTCTTACAATAGTTTCTAACAAGAATAGTGTTCGAAGACGGGCATTATATATATATATATATATATATATATATATATATATATATATATATATATATATATGGTAAAATGAAAAAGGAAAACCAAAAACTGGATGTTTTTTATGTGTACATCAACGTTTCGTCTTTATTTATAAGACTTCATCAGGATGATGATATAGGGAAAAGATATCATGCAAGCACAGATACATGTAGGGTAGACATGTTGGGAAGAAAAATAATTTTATTTTATTTTTCTTCCCAACATGTCTACTCTACATGTATCTGTGCTTGCATGATATCTTTTCCCTATATCATCATCCTGATGAAGTCTTATAAATAAAGACGAAACGTTGATGTACACATAAAAAACATCCAGTTTTTGGTTTTCCTTTTTCATTTTACCATCACGTCGGATTACCTTCATCCTTCTCTGCCCATATATATATATATATTTATATATAGTATAGCAGATCAGAACAACATTGGTACTGATGGTTTCGAATCCGACAAAGGATATATATATATATATATATATATATATATATATATATATATATATATATATATACTAAGAATTTAGAAGCCGGACATACCCTGTAGGTTTTCTTTTGAATAAAATATCACTTTTTTAAACATTTATATTTAATTTTCGGCGTTTAAATGTATTATTCGTCAAATAGATCTCTTTTCATTTCATTTCTCACTAAAGGTAAAATGTGTTTAGTTATATAAGCCCGCCCGATATAGTTGGCCGCATTTCAATTTTGATATATGAGACTGTATATTGTCTGGGCTTGTTAAAAAATTCCGAGACATCGTAAAATGTAAATATATTAAGAATTTAATAGCCAAATAATACGATTCTTTTGAATATAATGTCATGCATTTTTGAATTATCGGCGTGAGAAAACATGCCGTTTATTGGCTTCTAAAGTCTTAATATATTTGAAATTTCGCAATGTTTCAAACAAGGAACTACACATATCTTAAAATCTTCTCCGGTTTCAACATCAACTGTTACTTTTCACCCTCCCCCTTTTGTTCAAACCTTATTAAACTTTCCTTACACTAAATGTAAACAAACATACATAACACTCTAAGCAAATAACGCGCCCAAACGAAAGTGACACGTGACTTAACATTTCCGAAACAGATGACAACAGAAGCTGAAGAAAGCCGGATGCCTAAGTCATACTGTGCTTGACACCGACGGTACGAATGTTGTACTAATTTTTCTGTACCAAAATATATATATATATATATATATATATATATATATATATATATATATATATATATATATATAGTTATTTACAGAGATGTGTTTCGTCCGCTCTAGGACTACTCAGTGCGGCTAGAACAAGTATAATTCTAAACCAGGATTCTAGTGATTGACAATATATATATATATATATATATATATATATATATATATATATATATATATATATATATATTGGAGGAAATAAATTACTCGAAAAAATGTAGATAGACGATATAGAGTGAAACAAGCAATAAAACATCAAGAACAATGTGGACGATTAACGTAAAATACTTTCACTTCATCTTACTTTTCCCAATCCACCATATTCTACAATTCTTTCGCAATGGCGCGTTACGCTTCTTTGGTTTCGGGTTTTGCACTGACGTAACAAAAATGGACAGCGAGGCCGTCGGTGTAATGGCTATCACTAGGAGTCTAACACTTGCTAAACGGCCTTTTAAAAGGTTTCCGGCAGTCGGACTGAGCCGTAAGTGGCTCCACGCGTATCGCCGTCACGTCGTCGACGAGACTCAAGCCGCAGGGCGCATCGCCATTAGAACATAATCATAATGCTACATTTTTATCTTGGACGCTAATAATCAACAACTTTGATAGATAACTGGACTAATATACTTGAGTAATCATCCTTACTCATCTCATATATATATATATATATATATATATATATATATATATATATATATGATAGCGAGAGATGGGGGCAACATTCCTTTGCCTAGGCCTATTTCGTTAAGTAATCTGGACAATTATTGCCTACATATTTTTGTAGATTCATTCAAGTTTCTTCTGTAGGGTAGGAATTGGCTCATAAATTCGCCATGATCACATTTCCAAGTACTGATACTTATAATGAATGACTATCCAGATGATTTAAGCACACACGGAGTTAGTCCCGAGTATTGACAGAGTGTCCCGCGTAAGTCCCGTGTATTGACGTAACATAATTTATATAACGATAAGTGATTTCTTCTTGTTTGATTGGAAGAGGAGAATGTCTTTAAATTTTTAGTTAAGGTTAGAGTCAATGAACCTCCTCCCTGCGTTTAGAATAGGTCTAATTATTGTTTTCGTATTTCGTATAATCTGTCTTACTCGGGTAAACATTTTACAGCACTTTTGATTCGTATCATCTCTCTTCAGACTAGGGAATACTCTGAACTGACTCGGGAATCTATTTCAGGAATCAGGACTTACTCCGTAAATATTTAAATCCTCTAGATCCCGAGTCATTACAAGTGCCCAAATACTTTAAATCTAATTGTAGAACATGTTAAAGGAGTCATAGCTTTTGTGAAAATAATTAACATTTGAAATACTTATGTTAGTTAATTTAGCGAATAATGTATTAAATTCCGAAGATTGAACTTAGTATTATTTATATAGCAGTTAAAAGCAGTTTAGTATATGTGGACTGGATTCAAAATATATTTCATTAATAAATAGCGGGACCCGTGCACGGACGTAGCAATGATAAGACTGCATGTATTGTTGTAGCCTTTGCACTATGCTAATACACCCCCCCCCAAAAAAAAAATAAGATTCTATTTTTGAGGTGATTACATGTAAACAGTCTTAAACAGCTGGTGTTAAAAATATGTTAGACTTTAGAATAAAAGGTCAGTTTAGCATATGAATATTACAACAATGATCTCCCAGTTCTGTAGCAAATAACTATTTTAGAGTCTGTAACCAAGCTTTTTAAAAATCTTCATCCTTTTCTTAATTTCTTGCAGATCAATTTTTAGTTAGTCTGTTTAGGTTGGGGTTTTCCGCTGAAAATTTATGTTAAAAATTGTTATAAATAAAATAAATACGTGAGTTTTTTTTCCGTAAAATAAACTGTTAACTATTTTGTAGACTATAGGTTGTCATTTAACTGTCCCGTTACAGCGACGTCGCGCGAATCGTTTCTCTCTTTTTAGATACCGTTAAACGCCTCAGGTCCGTAAGTGGTTGATCATTTTCAGCTAAACTTTTTTGCGATAGTGATCCTTACTCTAAATTCTTAAATATTATTATCATATCTTTCACCGCCAAGTTTTAGAGTATTTACAATTTCTCTTGAAAAGAATACCGAAGATTTATTACCCTCCTTTCGAAACACATTTACACACGTGTGAACGAAATTTATTCCCTTTTTGTATTAATAATTTGGTCGTCAGGTTTCAGGCTGTAAAGAATCGTTCTCGAAAAATGAACGAATATTTGTGCCCCCTTCCCGCCTGAAACAAACATACACGATCTGTCTCTAGTTTTCATTATTTTCATGGTAGGTGCTCAACTGAGATTAATATGCACCCCTCTGTAAAACATTCACAGCAAAAACGTGTCCCTTTAACTAATTACCCTGTAAATACTTTTTCTTTCTTCCTCTGTGTACTTGGAGCTAAACAGAACTTCCATGAGCACGATTTCTTTCCAAGAAATACTCGTCTGTGAAACACAATACAACGGTAATGTCCCCCCCCCCCCCAGTGTACTACAACGTGGTTATTTTCAAATCCAATGGAAACAAATTATTGGTGAATCGTCCTTTTGGGTGATCAAATTCTGTTTCAACTATCATCTCCAATCTTAAAGGTGTTGTGGCACCGTCCACAGGACTAACTCATTAACCCTCATTTTCTATATATACCCCTTTTTTCAAATATTTGGTTATATAGTTTTAGACAGCTTGCATTTTATATTGAAAATTACCGAACATTTGTTCCCCTCGCTCTAAAATACACGCACAAAATATATCGTCTTTATGAAATATTTTGGTTATATGTCTTCATGATTATTTTATCGATTAGTTTTAGGCAGTTTTCATTTGTTATTGAAAAGTACCGAACATATTTCCCTCCTCCATGAAAACACACATATACACAAATGTATATTCTTTATAAAGACACTGACAGTCAAATCACAGTTGACAGTTATTATGACAGCAGACATGGACAACCGTAACACTTTATCACCATGCCAACAGGAACCGTTAATCGGTGGGCAGACGAGACAACCGGAAACCTTGATTTAAAACAATGATTACAAGAACGTAACAAGGTGACGTCTTTTTTTACTGCTACTTCGTATGCAGAGGGTTTTAATCTCCGTAAAGCAAATATCGTCGTTAAATGTGACCGGTGTTGTCCTGGAAGCTAAATTGTGTTATAATGCGAAAAATATGAAATAATAATAAAAAAAAACGAAAATAGGATAATTTTGTAAGCGACTATTCATCAGCCATTGAGTAAATCACTCTCAAGTTTGTGGTGTTTTCGAGAAATGCTACTTTAACTATTCCAAAAGTCTCTTATTGCGAAGACTTATTTCACCGCCGGTATTGCGTTAACAGGCAAAAATCGAGAACTAAACAGAAACATATGAACCTATGTAAAAAAGGTGAATGTGCCCGGCGTAAACCGGTAATATTTTTGTATTACATGAATTAAATACTTTTTAAAATGTTAAAGGAAATTAAATAAACTGATTATATATTATGGTATGATTAATGCAAGTGAGTTTTGCCCTATTGATTTCGACGACCTGAATGTCAATATGTAATTTGTTTGACCGGCAATCTTCTCTTGCAAACATTCCCAATTAAAAAAATCTTATATTCGGTCTTTTCTCCTAAGTGTTAACAACCAATCAAACGCTTTAAAATCTTCATAAATGGATGAGGTAAATCTCCAGCTACAACACCAGCTGGTTATTTCCATATTTCAAAGTATATATTTTAAGAAAACTCATATGTCCGACCCTAGAACAAAAATATTCCATACAAATGATTATGGATTTTGTAGACAGTTTTACTCTTCTTCTTCTTCTTTTGTGTGAATCAGATGATTCTGGTGTTAGCATTAGTTTCCCCGACGTTTTTCTAGTTAGACATCTTTCTGGAAAGACATCGGGTACTTACTGGAAGTACCGCGAGAAGGTTGTCAACATCCCTAAGTGACAGTGACACTGTGGAACCGCTTGGATTCGAACTTGGAACACCCAGGTCTCCATTCCGTGTCGATATCAACTTAACCACCGTCACCTCCCAGTTTTACTCTGAATTTGTGTTGTATATTGTGAGACAGGAAATAAAAGATCTAGTCTGTGTCGTTACACTGAGAGTTAGCTGACAAAAACTCAAATAGTACGGACGGCGCTCGTACAGAGAAACCCCATTTTGCGTGAAAGTTGCGTACAAATAAGAAACATCAGTTTTGAACTTCGACTCGCGGAGGAAATTCCTGGTTAGTGAAAATAATAATTTCGGACAATCATTATTCCGCTAACAATCTTCTTTATCAAACGAGATTGCATATTGACAGACAAAAATATGTCGATATATGTGTGTAACACCGTGCAGATAACAAGAGAAGCAATATTAATCCTTTTTAGTGCAAGACAGATATTTGCGAAAATATAAATGACATTTCTGAAAAATGTAATCGTTTCCTCACAGAATATATATCGTTTATAAAGTATAGCAACGAATGATAATGGTGAACAATGTGGTTGAGAAGCTAAACTAAAGTGTTAGCATTTCTACTGCGTGTAAAAAATTTTTCGAATTAAATTCTTCCTTAAACCCTCATAATTCTTCATTTATATTTTAACAGCTATTTTCGCTTATTAATTAAGGTAGCTATTCATTACACAATATTATATCAATAATGTCCGCGTGAAAAAAATAATCTGTGTTCTGGGAAATATGAACATGAAGGTTTTTGTAGTTTATTCAAAATTTGAAGAAACATTAACAGTATCATGTATTTAATAACCAAGAATACACGTTAGAAATATGTTTACAGCGTCTGTGTTACATGCACTAGATTTTTAGATAGAATTCTGATTTGTTCGTTTCATTGATGTCGATAAGAGTTAAAATTCAATAGTTATTGCTGGCGATACGTTAATTAAAATACAAAGGTAAAATACAGATAGGTAAGGCCGATCATTTCGATGTGGGTGTGGTCGAATGAAACCGACACATAATTAAAGAAAGTAGTTTTAATATTTTCGGTTAATATGATCGTGTGCAAGCTCACATTAGAGTTGAGTATTGAGACAACAGCTTTAGTAAAAAAGAGTTAACATGACCCATAGCTAGTGTTTAAGTAATATATATATATATATATATATATATATATATATATATATATATATATATATAGTATACATTTTTATTTATACAAACATTATTGGTTACATATGTGCATACATGTTTCGGTTGTACCCTTCACAGAGAGTAAACCTCTTCAGACTAAAGAAGACAGAGAGGTTTCTCTGTCTTCTTTAGTCTGAAGAGGTTGACTCTCTGTGAAAAGTTCAGCCGAAACATGTATGCACATATGTAACCAATAATGTTTGTATATATAAAAATGTATACTGAAGTACAGCTCCACTTGTTATTGAGCACTTGTTATAAACCCTTGAGCTTCCACGGATATACATCTACAGAAACCAATACAATACGTGTACTATATATATATATATATATATATATATATATATATATATATATATATATATATATATTAACAATGTTTGCTTAAATATATATATATATATATATATATATATATATATATATATATATATATATATTTAATATATGTATATATTTAAGCAAACAATGTTAAAAATAACCAAATTATTTGCCTAATCATACGTTTTAATTTTTTTCAATTTTTCCAATAATCTTGTATGTATTAACATCATATAAATGAATGTATGTTCCATATTTATCACAATCCTTTTCGATTCTTCGTTAATCATCTTCAGTGAAAGAAACAAATAAACAAAATGCTGGAAAAAAGAAGATAATTTTAGAAGACAGCCGAGAATTAGTATC
The DNA here is from genome assembly GCA_963556195.1 of Sepiola atlantica. Lineage (NCBI taxonomy): Eukaryota > Metazoa > Mollusca > Cephalopoda > Sepiida > Sepiolidae > Sepiola > Sepiola atlantica. The sequence continues at coordinate 43,867,443 of OY744546.1, forward strand.
ATACGATAACAATTTATTATGTTAAGTATTTAAAAATGCTGTTACTGGTTTCATATGTAATGTTATTAATTGCGGGTTTTAATGAATATAGTTTCAAGGAATTTTTATTTTTTACAATTTTTTCGGAATGTTTTATTGTAGTTTTTTTAACTAAAATGTGTCTTAAATCAGCGGGGATGCAGTTATACTTTTTGTAGATGTTAGTTAATTAAACTTGAGTTTCCATAATGCATGGCTAGGCTGTGGTATAGTGTAGTGGTTGTGAAACCAATGTAGCTGCTAGCACTATTGATATGAGAGTAACATTCTACCAAAGGGCATTTAAACGTTTGTTCTTTCTAATGTTTTAAGGGAGAAGTCTATTTTACTACACAATTTTGGGTCTTAAATGTCTTATAGTAAATAATGAGTTAAATCTTATTATTATTGTCGATTAACTATGTGTATCTGTGTACAATATTTCTTATGGATTTTTCTATTATTTCTTTTATATTTATTTTTATTTTACACCGATACATATCACCAATTGACAATATATATACATATATATATATATATATACATATATATATATATAAATATATATATACATATATATATATATATATATATATATATATATATATAAATATATATATATGTGTGATACGAGGGGTGTTGGTGGTGGTTGTGTGTGTATATATGTAGGAATAGGTTGATTTGAAAATCGAGGGCAGACATTTGGAATTATTTTTCATACGTTTAAATGTCTGGGACGCTTGGTTTTCGAGAAATTGGTAAGTGGAACAAATGTTAATAACCATTCTTCATCGTGAACATCTAACACGTAGAATGTGTGTCACATTGTATTTTTATTTTTACATATATAATACATAAACGTAAGCAGTTTGACAGGATAAGATGTAAAAGAAGACTGACATCGTTATGCCACATTGGCTTCTTTGATAGCCAACATAGGGGAATGTTTTGGCATCCTGCGGATTTTGCCATCCAAAAACGATAGATTTCAGGTAACATGAAAATAACAGGCAAAATAACGTAAATAAATGTGAGCTGTACAAACAAAAACAAAACATGATTAGGAAAAATATGACCGTAAAATGAGTCAGACTAGTAATGGAGTTCTATTAAAAAACTACACCCTAATGAAAGATATTCAAGTTATACACAGATAATAGATTATAAATATATATATATATATATATATATATATATATATATATATATATATATATATATGCAGTGTCGCAGATTTTGTACGTGTCTGTGTAAATAAAAATAATCATATACACACACACATATATATATATATATATATATATATATATATATATATATACACACACACACACATATATATATATATATATATATATATATATATATATATATTAAACATTTGACTTTGTCAGCAGAAACAGCATATTTAAGATCTTCACGGCTATTTGCTGTTCACCGCAGTTAGAGTGCCTAATTGGGTCCTTCTACACCAACACGAAAGCGGTTAGCCCAGTATCTGCAGCAGAGTCAAGTAAGGATGTATTCTTGTTCCAACAACTCTTAGGAATCTTCCTCGCCGTCCTCCTAAAGTATGTTTTTGCCACTGCATCTCGAAGAATTTATCTGCGTGCCATATCAGATGTCGGGTTGTTCAACTTGCCCGCCTCAGGGTCAGGGAAAAGGTACGCAAGGGGCAATCAGAGACATGTTGTTTGCTGACGATGCCGCAGTTGCTAGGCACGACCAGCGGATACTGCAGGCACTGATGGACCGCTGCCAACAGGCCTGCAAACATTTATAAAATACCATTAGCTTGACTAAGACAAACGTTCCGCAACAAAACACTGAAGTACCACTTGATTACTACGAACTTGATGTCGTTCCCCAGTTCACGTACCTCACCCCTATTATAACCGAAAATCTCTACCTTGATACTGAAACCGACACGTTGATCGGGAAACCAGCAACGATGCTTGATTGCCTCACATCTAAAGTGTGGAGGTACCCGAAGTTGACGATGAAGACTAAGGAAGCAGTGTACAGCGCCTGCGCTATCAGCACACTGCTGTACAGCAGCAGGGTATGGGCCACCTATGCGAGAAAGTAGAGGCGACTCAATACTTTCCACCTAGGAAGACTCCGGCGCATACTTGGCAGATTAGGGTGTCTAGCACAGACGTCCTCTCTAGCGCGAGCCTTCCCAGCATGTTTTCTCTTCCCAGGCAACGCAGACCACGCTTATTAGGCCATGCATACCGCATGAAGTATAGGCGCATTCCTAAACAACATCTTATATGGAGATCAGACATAAGGGAAAATGACCACAGGCCGACCCCCAACTTCGATACAAAGATGTTGTAAGACGCGAAATGAAGGCAATCGACATCGGCATTGGGTTCTGGGAGAGCATTGCAGATGACCGCTCATGGTAGAGAGGAACTCGGAAGTATAATCTGAAGGCAGGATAAGTTTGCACGCAGAAATGAGAGAACCAATGCTTACAATTAAGGAGACACACACATTTATGACCTTTGCAACAGAGACTGTCACTCAAGCATTGGTCTCGTTAGCTGCAAGCGGCGCTGCTCAAGTTAAGCAAACAACCAGGACAACTAGGTTAATGATGCATAACTAATCGTCGACTTTGTCCAGCGGAGTTTTGCTATGATATGCTATAAACATTTCAAATAGTCGACACCCCATTTAAGCAGTTCATGCCAGCTTCTGACTACCTGTAGTCCAAATGAACGCTGCCTAGTGTCTAACCTGTTGCACTTCCCGGAGACAAGAGCATGAGGCTCTGCTCCCTTATCTAGTTGGTTGTGCTGATTTGGGGTAATCTTTTTTATTTTACTTTGTTTCTTCAAGTCTACAAGATACTGAGAGGAAGAAATCATGTAAACCAACATAGATTACTTCCTCTCAGTACAACCAATAGAAAAAGACGACCCAGCCTACAGCTCTACTCTCCAAGAATTATGACGTTTTAAACAGTCATTTTCATTTGTGATACAAATAATCAATGGCTGTGAGGAACTGCCACAATATATTTTCAACCAATTTAAATGAATATATAATATATATTTATAAAGCTCTACATGTATTTACCAGTTTTGTAAAAATTAGTTTTAAGTTCATTTTATTAACACATTTGAACTTGTATACACGTACATATATAAGGATATACTTTGAATGCCTACTAGACACGATCCTTGTATGTCCAAAGTCTCTCTGTAAACGAATTTATCAGGGCAACCTGACATGTGGATATGTTGCACTACACGTAAACTGTGGCTAACTATTAAAAATAACATAGTATTCGAAGCCCCTATACAATCCTCTTTGGCATTGAAACTCACTGGCTTTTACACGGTATAGTGCACATTCCCTAAGTGATGTTGTCTCTAATAACAGCACTAAGCTGGATATTCCACTAAACTAGATAAATTATTGCCCTGGAATGCTGCAAGATCAAGAGACTACAAGAAATATATAATATAACATAGTTAACCGGTCAATTGTGAGACTCAACGTTTGAGGGGTAAAAGAAAATGTAACTGCACACTCGGATATCTATGTATCTTATATAGAGTTTAAGTTTTAGCCCCAGGAAGGGTCGACTTATTTATTCAGATCTACGTTCCGTTAAATAATATATATATATATATATATATATATATATATATATATATATATATATATATATATGTGTGTGTGTGTGTGTGTGTGTGTGTGTGTGTGTTTGTGTGTGTATGTTTAAGTATATTTCGAAAACAACAAAATGGTCAGATGAATTTCAGAGGAAACAGTTTTATTCAATGAAACGTGCGGGTGGAAAAAAAAAATTGCTAACATTTTCCTTAAGCCCTTATCGTCTGACCCCCTAAGAGGAAACGTTAGAATGTTAAATTAAAAACAAAGAACATCGAATGAGAAATGAAGGGAAATTGTTTCAGTTGGAGAAAACGATTGCGAGAGAGAGAAAAAAACGTTATTGGGGAATTGAATCATAAAAGATCTTCAGCTTATGTTTCGAAATATTTTGTCTACACAGGCTAGGTCGAGAATTGTTGATAACTAACGCCTCAAAAATATTGAGATGATCGTTCGATCTGGCACTGTGTAAAACAAAAAAACACCCATGGGAATATTTGTCAGAACAAATATCGTTGAGAGATTAGAATTGAGAGTATCCTAACATATACGACGTGATATTCGTTTACACGAATATCACGTCGTATATGTTGGGATATTCTCATTTCTAATCTTTGGGGGGTCTTGCTAACGTAGTCAGTTTCACAATGATATAAGCATTTATGAACAACAGAATACTTTTGAATGACTGGCAAAACATCTTTACAGAAAGAAGAGAACAGCGTTCGAGTCGTGTAAACTACTTTCAGCAGGTTTGCTGGAAAACAGCATTGAGTAGAATAAGAAATAGTTTTGACGATGTCAAGGCTGTCTGGACCTAACCATGGAAGTTTCAAATAGATAGGACATTGTGACGGACTGACACATTTATCACAATTAAATGTGGAATCTTTGTGTCTTTTATGATATCAATAGGATAAGAAAAATATTGGAAATTTCACCAAGTTCCGAATTGAGTCGGGTTGGGGAACAACTCATAAATTCTCGATGAGTAAGAGTACCAATAACATGCATTATTCGTGATTTACCGGCGGAGGAAAACTAATTTAAATAACGACCTGTAAAAGTTTGTTTTCTATACACAGAGACGACAGATTTTGAAACATGATAGAGATTTTCATGATTCAAATACCCCATCATGCTTAGAGATGTACCCTTTTCTATCTCAATTGTGTTCTCTAATTGAAGCAATTTTCCCCGCATTTCTTATTCGAAGTTCTTAATTTTTAATTTATCATTCTGACGTGTTCATCTGAGAGGGGAAGACGATAAGGCTTTAAGGTAAATGTTAGCAACTTTCTTTTTTTCAACCTGTCCGTTTAATTTATTGAACATATTTCCTCTGAAATATATATATATATATATATATATATATATATATATATATATATATAAATAAATATTAAATTATTAATACCTACAGACGCTAGCGTTTCCAGCTTATTGCTCTCATCAGTGCAGGAAAGTAACAATTTCAGACGGTCAGGAAGCGCGGACCCGGTTAAGAGTCAGCCTAGAATCTGCAAGCAGTCGCCATATCCACTCGAGTAACGGAAACTGTCACGTAATTAAGGGAAATTAAGATCTATATGTACCTAGAAGCGGACATAGATAGAAGACTAGTCGAGAGTGTTTGACGAACGTATTCGGAACTTTGCATCAGGGCCTTTTGACAGTCAATTTTAACATCCCCGAGAGTGCACAACTTTAATTTCTTAAAGGGGCTCACTATAATATTTATAAATAACTATTACATTATTAATATCTACAGACGCTAGCGTTTCAAGCTAGCTATATATATATATATATATATATATATATATATATATATATACATATATATATACATACATATATATACATATATATATACATATATATATATATATATATATATATACATATACATATATATATACATACATATATATACATATATATATACATATATATATATATATATATATATATATATATATATATATATATATATATATATATGACACGCTGCCCTAGAATGGCTTCAGAGTGTAGTCTACACTAGCCCTTGTGCTAGGTAATATATTGATTCATACCTTTCCCCAACTATATTAGTGATACAGTATACCGAACAGAAAACAAATACGGAACGACGAGCGCATGGTCTGCACAGTTACCATTATGATTTCCCTACCATATTTTACATGATAGAAACACCATTTTGTTTGCAAATATATGTTACTTGCTTTTCAAATTCGTTTTATAACACACGATAGATTATTTCGCGCGTTTCCCGCCGGTCAATGAATGCTGTCCGTGGCTTGTTTCATAAAACTATCCTCACATCAGAAAACAAAGTTGCTCGCGGCTGAAAAGAAAGAAATAAAGGAATAAAAAAAATGTGGCTCATCCTGATATAAGATTTGAAAAAAATAATAGACAGATAAAATAACAATAACTAAACTCATAGCGTGTATTTCTTCGCTGTTGGTCAACGGGGTCACATTTCGACATTAGACCCCATCTTGTTGTCCTCTAGCCAAATATTATTGCATACAGCGGCCAAATCTATCATCAATCCTGACTTGGTCGGTCAACGGCCACTTTCCTTTTTTCGCTGAACTGTCCAAGGTCTTGCAAACTTTGACTTTGTTTACCGCCTCTTGTGAAACGAGTTTGGCTTTCTTTTTTTTCTCCAGCTTTTTTTTGTTGCTCATAATCAAGGGAGGCGCGAGAGCGCTCTATCCCTTAATAAACTCACGAATGACCTATGCTGGAAATCTCATTTCTTTGACAAATCATAAGTTAACACCCAATAAACCAAATTAGTTAAAACTTTGCACAAAATTTTTATTTGATAGGTTCTAAAAGTGTGTAGAATGTCAGCATCATTAGTCAAGGCAACCCAGAGATCCAGATTGTTCAATCATGAACTCATGTTATATGTGTGTACGTACGTACGTACGTCCGTACGCATGTGCCACCCTGTATCTCATCAACTATTTTGATGGATTCAGCTGATTTTTGGCAGAGATAGAGGTTCTAGGGTCTAGTTGATGGCATTTTAATTTCAGTTAACCATATACCTTAGTTTTCCAGAAAAGTCCAAAAAACCTTATGAGAAGGCATTATATTGAGGCATAGCCTTTACAAAAGTAGTGACATTCCATGAAAAATGCCAGTATACTGAAATCATATGCCCTTAATAGGGTTAAGATGAAAATTCAGATACACTAAATGTACAAAAGCAAGGAAATTTCCAATATTTTACACTTTTATTATCATTAAGGGTATGACTATATATAAACCAAACCATTTCATTATCACATCACTACAGTATGAATATCTATGCATGAGTGGAAGAAGTGTGTGAGGTGCGCTGAAAAATAATTCCTACCAGCAAAATACATGGCCCTGTTGTGCTCGCATACCCTTAATGACAATAAAAGTGTAAACATTTGGGAATTTCCTTGCTTTTGTATATTTAGTGTATATGAATTTTCATCTTAATCCTATTAAGGGCATATGATTTCAGTATACTGGCATTTATCATGGAATATCTTCTAGTGTCTTCCGTTTTTATACGGCCACGCATCTGTATGTAAATAAATGTCGGTGTTGTGTAGACGTACTAAACACATTACTGATCACACTTAAATATAAACTCAACAATTTCTTTTGTTTAATAACTTCATCGCAAAGAAAGCAAAATAATACATACAGCTTGTTTGTAAAGATTCGCCGGTGAGAATTATCCGATGAAACTTGGCAATTATAACGTAAGTACTGAAATTTTCTTGGATAGCTATTCCTAAAAAGTACCTATTTTCATCCTATACCGTGACACCATATAGTTGTGTTTTGTTCCTTTTCAGTACTCATTAATGTGACTGGCCATGGTAAATGTATCCACACTGAAATCCGAAACCCGAACGGCCGGTAAATAAAAATATGATCAGCAGCCATATACGTTAATTCACTGCGCTAAAAAACACTTGCTATAATACAAAATGTAGGGGCCTTCATATCTACTTTATCTGTTAATATATATATATTTTTTTAATTCTACCGATAATATGAGAAATCTTCTATAGAGATGATTATTAGTTTAAGTAGGTATCATTATTTCTTCGACCAGGGAACTCAACATATAAACAGTGGCCATGTATATATATATATATATATATATATATATATATATATATATATGATTATTTTTATTTACACAGACATCTACAACATCTGCGACACTGGCATGTAGCTGTTATCGATCAACATCTTTTATAAACTGAGATCTCGTCAGGCAGAGTCAGAATCCGATCTTAACTCATATCATATTTGGCTCTTTGTTGGTATTTCGTCAATATACGCTACAGAACAATATATATATATATATATATATATATATATATATATATATGTGTGTGTGTGTGTGTGTGTGTGTGTGTGTGTGTGTGTGTGTGTGTGTGTGTGTGTGTGTGTGTAGCTTAATCCATGGGAATCCGAGTAAGAGAGCTCAATGTACTTGTGAACAGAGCAGGGATATATTTTAGGGAATTGAACTAAACACACATTCAGTTCCTAAATGTGGATGTGCACGCGTTTGATGAGACCCATCTAGGTCGAAATAATTTAGAATGCGGATAGCCACGATGTGAGTTTAGTTTAATTCTTTTAAATACACACACACACACACACACACACACACATATATATATATATATATATATATATATATATATATATATATATATATACAGGCAGACATATATCACTAAGCTATAAATCGGTGACTTTTTATGTTATTAGAAATTACTACTAATTAGAAGTAAAATTTATACTTTACAATAGCTCAATCCCACAACTAAGTCATGTTTTTCAATTTATTTTGTGTCATTTAAAAAACTTATAGATCCACACACATGTACATATATACAAGAGAGAACCTTGATTCCTACTAGACATTGTTCTCGAGTGTCCAGCATCTCTCTGTATAGTGTCTTTTAAGACGACGAGCAATCATAGATACTTCCTCTTACAAGTAAACCCTGACCCAATATTCAATATAACATAGTATTCGAAGCCCAAATAAGATTCCCTTCGTATGACATTACCACATTAGAGTATACGAGCAATTGGTGAACGTTCTTCAAGTGATGTTGCCTCTAGTAACACAACTAAGTTCAATACTCCACCAGACTAAATGAATTCTTGCCCTGGAATCCGGTAAGATCAAGAGACTACAAGAAAGGGGTATTATAAAGTAGTTAACTGGTCAATTGGAGGGAGAGAAATTAATATTCTTTCTTCTTTAATTACTCAACGTGTGATAGGTAAAGTTGAACGTTAGTGAAATATTCGAATATCTATCGATCTCATATATGGAATAAGTGTTAGCCCAAGCAAATAGCTCTTTGATTTCTGAGAACTTCGACTGAAGTTAAATGAAACCAAAAATTATATATCTATCTATATTAATACATTTTGATTCTCATATATATGTATTTTAATCAATACAGTTATTAATTAATTTGTGTATATATAGATGTTTTACTTGATTAATTTATGCAAAAAAAGAGAAAACAATAACAAACAAATCAGTGTATAAAAAAATATATATATATATATATATATGAAATTACTTAAATAATATTGGTATATAGCACGTTTGAAAAACTTGGTGTTATGTTCACTCTATTAACGCATTTAGACTTGATCAATTAATATATATATATATATACACACATATGTGTGGGGGGTGGTCGGGAGTGCATGTGTGAGTATGTAATTATTTTCTCGTCCATGGCTAATATCGGTCCACACTGATGAGTGCCAAAGGATTATTTGATAGACATTCGGGACACCTACGACCCGTTTGAACGTCGTCCAGTGAACTTTCGTGCTCCCTATTCGCCTAAGAGCGCCAGGATGTCCGAATCTGACATATACATCCACCATTGATTGTTTCCAGGCTTGACCCATTGCACAAAAAAGTAGAAAAAAATCCACATTACTGAATCTCCTGACCAGTCATTATTATCAGGTCATCTGCTCGTTCATACTTATTTTTCCTCTTCGATCGACCAATATATATACTTATATATACATATATATATATATATATATATATATATATATATATATATATACATGTGTGTACGAGTATACGTGCAGTCAATATATATATATATATATATATATATATATATATATATATATATATATGAATCTATGTCTATAAACCAAGTATATGCAAAATAAACCGCTTATAATTTATTATTATTCATTATTCCTATATATATATATATGTATGTATTTGCGTGTATTTCTATAAACATAGTCATATATATATATTTATATTCAAATAAAACAGACATTTGCCCCGTTAGTCTAGACCATCGGACATCTTCTACAAGACCAGGATTAAGGAAAGGCACTCTCACAAATTGTATATATATATATATATATATATATATATATATATATATATATATATATATATATATAATATATATAAGTATATATATATATATAATATTTATAAAGAAATATTAAATTATTTATACCTACATACGCTAACGTTTCAATCTTATATGTATATATATATATATATATATATATATATATATTTATATATATATATATATATATATATATATATATATAATATACTTTTTATATACATACATTCTTATATATATATATATATATATATATATATATATATATATATATATATATGTATGTATGTATACATTGTATGTGCAACATTCAAATTTTTATTACGATACATTGTCTATTATATTGTATCAACGTGTCTAATATATATCTATATAGTTGCAAGTATATATATATATATATATATATATATATATATATATATATATATTCAAATATGTATATATGCACATAAATTATAAGAAAATGTAAGCTTAAAATCGGAACAGAGCTGTATCAAGACTTCAGACTTTGCACGCTCATCGAGTCTGTATATCCTGTTCCGATAAAGCGTTATAATGGTAGTAAATATTAAAAGTACACATGTCTTTATGTATATATATATATATATATATATATATATATATATATATATATATATATATATCTATATATATATGTATAGTTCGACAGCAAGTCATTTTTTATGAAATCGTCGTTAAAGACCACAGTATTTATAGTGTTATTATTAGTTATACATCGATTAATTTACACTTGTATACATTTTATATATATATATATATATATATATATATATATATATATATATATATAACAATATCAAGTTTGAATAAATAATATTAAATAATTATTATCCACATACGCAATCGTTTTGCAGGCTTTCGTTTTCATCAGTGTAGGGAATGATTTTTCATATATATGTGTGAGTGGGGGATTTTAAACGATATGTTCTCTACTCGCTTTTTTTTAATCATTTTCCCGACTCGGCGAACAAATTTCTGGGTCTTTGATGTCAATTTACTGATTATGGATCTGTCTATCTCAAGCGTGATATATATATATATATATATATATATATATATATATATATATATATATATATATATATATATATATATATATATACAGAATTAATAACGGATAGAATTACACCTCATTTTTTCTTCCGCTTTAACTAGCGAGTAATAAAAAGACTTTAAACAACAACAACATAGTGAAAAAACAACTCTTGAACATCGAAAGCGCGGAAAAAAGAACTCTCGAATTAATACTTTCTCGCCGATTCGAGAACCTTGTTAACACATGAGTAAAAAAAAAATTCCGTCGTTTGTAATCAGATATGTATCGAGAACACATATATGTATATATATATATATATGTATAGTTCGGCAGCAAGTCATTTTTAGGCAAGCGTCGTTAAAGACCACAGAGTGTTCTCTCTTCACGATATTTCTTGTCAATTTCTCGGCGCGGCGATCGATTCTTCGGTTTTCTAGTGTTAATTGGTGGAGTATGGCACCTAACGTTGTATCGTGAGCCCCTCCTCTAGCGCTCTCCGTCTCTCAACCGTCTTCTAGCAGGATGTCTTATTGTTACTAAGAGCCGTACTTATAGTTTAATTATTAGTTATATATCTTTTAATGTACATGTATATGCATATCTCTCTCTCTCTCTCTCTCTCTCTCTCTCTCTATATATATATATATATATATATATATATATATATATATGTATGTATTTATCTATCTATCTATCTATCTATCTATCTCTTTCTCTCTCTCTCTCTCTATATATATATATATATGTATATATCTAAATATATATATATATATATATATATATATATATATATATATATATATATATGTAAAGGAGTAAGGCTACCAACATTTGTAGAATGTTTTTTTCAACATTTATTTATTATTTTGTTGTTTTACCAACGGTGGTCCGCTTTCATCAGATATGAAAATCCATTTGAAGAAATGTCTTTCGATTTGAGAGAATGTTGTTTCATTTGAGGAAATTTGTTATTGTTTTTGCGCATGCGTGGGTTTGCGGGTGTGTGGGTATCTTTTATTTTTTATTTTTTATTTGCCATTTTTCCTGCTTCTCTTGGTCAAGTGCGTGTTACCCATCCATGACCCATCGGTCATCCCAGCCTCCTAGAGTGCGCAGAATTTGTTTTGAAATTTTATACTTTTTATTGCTTTTGTCGTCTCCAAGAATGAAGTCGCGTCTGCGTGCGTGTGTGCGCCCGTATGCATGTGGTCTAATCTTGAGTCTTGTGAATAGGTGAGCGATACATACACACACACATAAATACGCACACACACACCCATGCGCGCATACACACAGGCG
>OY744546.1:43882392-43892392 GCA_963556195.1 Sepiola atlantica
TTTATTTATTTGCCCTGTCTGTTTCAGATTCTAGACCTTAGATTTTTAGATTTTTAATTTTTTATTTTTTATTTTAATTTTAATTTTTTAACGGCTTTAATTTTTGAAATGTTAAATTTCTTTCCTTCTTCTTCTCTGGCTCTACCCCTCCACTTCATTCTCTCCAAATATGATCTGAGGTTAAGATCGGATTCTAACTCTGCCTGATGAGATCTCAGTTTATAGTAACTGTTGATCGATAACATCGACATGCCAGTGTCGCAGATTTTGTACATGTCTGTGTAAATAAAACTATCATATATTTATATATATATATATATATATATATATCATGTTCAAAAGCTGTACCAGTATCTTTATTTTATACGGTGCCCCTCACTCTCTCTCTTCCGTCTCTCTCTCACTTTATTTAAATATCTGTCTTTCACACCTTTTCTCACTCTCTCTGCATATTAAGAGTCAAAGGTAATACAACTGACTATAACACCTTAGGATAGGAATTGCCTGTTACTAAAATTAACAAGAATAATTATCACCACTAATAAGAGTGTTATTTTACTCGTAGTTGGAGAAGTAAAGAAAGGGAAAAGTTGTGAAATCGTGAGCAAAACGAGACTAATCTTGAATTGTGTCATTATATTAAAAACAATTAACTAGTTTCGTAAAGCCAATCTTCCTGATTTAAACTAGATAACCACGGCTCAATGGGTAACTCAACGAGCTATATTTGCTTTCTATTACAATATTAAGCTCTATAATAAAGACGATGAGGCAGTGCTTACCGACTTGGAAATTATTTGATTGTTGTTGTTAAGCGAGTTTAACTTCTGCATAGAGCTAACGAAAATCGTGCGTCAGAATTGTATGGTCTGCATGAAGTTCTCTTCCTCGTTAACCTTCAGATTTTTAGGGTTTTATCCGTGACACCGAGAGCAGAGAGGTTTAGCAGTTACATGCAAAGTCCAAGAAGGTTTGGCCCAGACCACACAAAGGAATGAAGCAGACACAATATTGCCTTTTTCACGCTATTGATTTGCGGGCACGTATCTGACGTAGAAGCAGAGAAAAGCAGAGAACTACAGACCCTGATGTAGTATTTTCGTGGATTTCCACAATAGCCTTTTTAGCCGGATTGCGGCCCGTATACAGCTTGGTGCCAAACCGTCCGCAATGAATGTGTCTGCCCTAAACCGGATTTCAAGACGAGATATCTCTGAAACTACAACGTTGCCACAAATACTACCACGGTTAGGAACGGTTTGATTTTATGGAGCCTGGCCCGGACTGTGGACATGATGTCCCATGGTTTTATTCTGCCATGCCTATTGTATTTATTTATCTCCTCTCCCATAGGTCAGACACAAGATCAAGTGAGGGTTTGAAAAGCCAGCGCACTAGGAGATGCCAACTATGGCTTAAAATGTATGTCTCAACAGTCCCATCGGCATTCCCCTATAGAGGCGCTTCAGGCGATTAGCAAAAACTAACCCTTTATCAAAGAGAAAGTAAAGCTTTGGAAAGTGGATTTCATGCACTGAACAGAACCATACCTACACTCTACAGCAAAATAGATACTGTCGTACTGATGATCAATGACGTATCCTCGATTGGTATGACCAATAGCTAATGAAGATCTGTCAGCTGTTGCCACTATTGTATCCCTTTAACTTATTACGTAGGTTAAGGTGTGAATAGAGCTGTAGTTTAAATGGTGTGATAGACTAATTTCATTACTTATGTGCCTAGTTAAAGTGGAAAATATACGAAATAACACCAGTTGTGCAGTTCTGGGGCCGTCACCTTTGTCACCCTTTTTAACAAACCATATCATGAAAATCAACAGTATTGCGATGATGTAACGTTACCCGCCACTAATACGACGTGTGTAACATTAGACGAAGGATCTTACGACCTAAATCGATTGACCGCCGTCATCTAGTTGACAATAAACACTTGTAATCTCGTTGAGGCGTTGCAATTAGTTAGCTTAATGAGTAGTGTCTTCTATCTCTCTGTATCTCTTCTTTTTCTATTGTCGTTAAGTCGGCGTCTTAAATAGTATAAACAGTAAAACTATAGCAGGAGTTTATCATGTATTTCCCTTCCCTTTTAGTTCTGTGTGAGGCAACAACAAAAAAACGAGCAACAATTTGGTAAAATACCACATTCTCTTTGCTGTTTGATTCTTTGGAAACGTAGTGAAGTTACATATAAAGGAGACTTTCTATCTCTTATTCTCGAGAATGGGGGGCAAGGAAGAAAAAGCATAAAAAATAGCGTCCGAATGAAATCGGCGAACTGACAAAGAGCAATATTTTTCTACCTTTTCACTACTTGTCAGTTCTGACTTCCTCTCCATGACGTCATATCTTGACACGCCACCCTAATTTTAATCTTTACAGTTCGAATAGAATGTTCTACTTTTTTGCCTTATATAACCTCATGTAAAAATATCGGTTTTAACATTATTTTTACATATCCACATAATTTAACACGTTTGCTACACGGAAAAATGTGGTTGCCGACCTTTAAGTAAGAAGATGGCACATGGAGGAGTACAAAGAGAAAAAAACAGTACAAAAGACAACCATAGATGTACAATAAAATTGAACCAAGAATGTATCACACACGAGCTTCAAATGTAGATTCTGACAAGGAGGTAGACAAATGTGTGCGTGCCTAAGAAGACGACATTTTGCTTTCGACTGAATTAGCTAAATTCAAAATGGCGGAATAAGATGAAACAAAATTACTAAGGCATGAGAGGAAAATAGACAAAGTGAGATTAAAAAATGAATTACATAAAACGAGGTTTCATTCAGAGAAGCGCTAAGTAGAATGTGAATAAAGAATTAAGAAATATATAATGCGGGCGAAACGTAAAAGAATCGTTCTATAGAAACAGCAACATATATCGTTATACAACTTCCACTATACTACCGCTACTACTACTACTACTACTACTATTATTACTTCTACTAGTGGTAGTACTACGACCAGTAATAATAGTAATAAAGAGATAACACAAATAATATAATAATAGTAATGATAATAGCAATACAAGAATAACAACGTGGAATAGAAAGGGTTAAACGTACGTATAGTTATTAATGATGAATAAAGAAGATGAAAAAAGAGGAAGAAAACAAAAAACAAATAAAGAAATAGCAGATTAGTAAAAACAAATAGATAAAGAAGCAAGAGAAGAAGCGTGGGGGAAAAAGAAGAATGGAAAACAAATAGATACTAAAGAAAAACAAGAATATGAAAAAGGAAAGGTAGACAACAAAAACAAACAAAAGATATAGAATTAAGAAAAATAAGTTAAACCACGAAGAAATGAAAAATATGAGGGGAATGAAAATGAAGAAAATAAAGTAAGAAGAATATTAAAAAAAAAGGAGAAAAAGAGCGAAGACACAAGAAGAAGCTAAAGGTAGAAAAAAAGAGGGAAAATGAAAAAAAAACAAGAACCGTAATGAATAAAATGAAGAAGAAAAAGAAGAATGAAACACGACAAAACGAAAACGGATGTTAATGAAACACAATAAGAAGATAAATAAGGATAAGAAAAACACCGGAGAAGGAAAGAAGAAGAAACACAACCACAAACAAATAACGCCCGCACCAAAGAATAGAAACAAATAATAATAATAATAATAATAATAATAATAATAATAATAACAATAACAATAACAATAACAATAACAATAACAATAACAATAACAATAACAATAACAATAACGATGATGATGATGATGATGATGATGATGATGATGATGATGATGATGATGATGATGATTCGGGTAAATAAAAAATATACCAACAAGCCTGCTGGTTGAAATCAGCAAAGGCTTCGTCTTGAGTGAAGCCATGAGAATATTAGGAAGCCATTTGCAAGAGCGCAGGAAAACAATGGTGAACAAATAGGAGATAATTGTGCAAATTCTGTACCCATGGTTTTAGGGGCGGAGGTTAGGGAGGGATATGTGATTGGGGGCTTGAGTAAGATCGGGCGATGAAGAGAAACTAGTGTTAGGTGGTGAGAGGGGGGGCGAGAAAAAGATAAACATATCAAGGAAGTTTGACAGAAAAGAGAGCGGTTATGAGAAATAGAAGAGAATATATTATTAATAAGTAATATAACAAAACGGATATTCGTAAGACAAGGACGTGAGAAACAATCGAAAAATGAAAATCAGAATTACAATAAGAATGAAAAATAAAGTAGATGAAGAATGAAAGGAACTAGAACAGCGTTGTAAAAAAAGTAGATGAAAAAAGAAAAGGAAGAAGTAAAAAGAAGAAAAAGAAGAAGGAAACATCATTAAAAAGATTAGTAGTAGAATAATAATAAGAAGAAGACGAAGAAGAAGAAGAAAAAAGAAGAAGAAGAAGAAGAAGAAGAAGATGAAGAAGATAAGGAGGAGAAGAATCATTGAACCAAAGAAGATGTGAAAGTAAAAGAAGGAGAAGAAAAAGAAGAACAATGAGAATAAAATTAATGGAAAACAGGAAGATAAAAAAGTGGAAAAATAAGAAGGGGGAGAAAAAAATAAGACGACACATACCCTGGTCTTATCTCTAGTTCAGGCTTAATCAGTAGTATTACTCACATAAGTCTCAACTGTGAACTCTTCTAAATCTCCTAAACAGGTTCAACCTTGTCGACATAATCCTTGCTCTTATCTCTAGATCAGACCTAATCAGTATACCAACATTATTACTCTCACAAGTCTCTAGTATACCTTAATTAATAATGTTAAACCCCGAATACAGAATCACTAAGAACCTTGTAGAGGTATCCTTCTAAGACCGACTAACATCTGTAAAGTCTGGACTCAGATTAAATCTTAATTTAAATTTCCTTTAGGTTGATTTTAAGTATTTTAATCCAGGCCTTGACTTTAGATTTGATGTGTTTTTAAACCTTTTTATTCTTACGTAAGTTTAATTCTTAAACTCATATTATCTCTATAGTATTTTCTAGAAGACACATAATTAACCCTAAAAACAATAACGGCCACATATACGCTCCCAAAAAACATTGAATCACGTGTTTTTTTAGAGACATCTAAAAAAAATGTTATACTTAATTTTTTTTCCAATTTTACATTTCAACTGTTACATACCCACCCCCTTCTTTCGAACCTTATTAAACTTTATAGTCTAACACCTCCCTAACACTAATTTTAAACAAATATACATACCACTCTGAAGAGAATAACGTATCCAAACAAGAGTGATACGTGAATTCACATTTCGGTAACAGGTTACAATATAAGCTGAAGAGAGCCGGACGGTTAAGTCCTTCTGAGCTTTAAACTGACAGTACTAATGTTGGACTATTTTTCTGTGCCGATATATATATATATATATATATATATATATATATATATATATATATATATATATATATATATATATAATGGTAATAATCTAGGTAAAAAAATATCCACATGGTGGTAATCCAGAGAATGTTAACCGGGTTTATAAAAAAGTGCTCAATATCAAAATAGAGCTTCATATATGATAATTTATATTTACACAGACATGTACAAAATCTGCGACACTGGCATGTCGATAACATACACATGCCAGTGTCGCAGATTTTCTAACTGTCTGTGTAAATAAATCATATATATACATATATATATACATATATACATATATGAATAAACATATATGCATATATATATATACTTATATGTATATATATATACTTATATTTATATACATATATACATATATATATATACTTATATTATATATATATATACATTTATATACTTATATATATATATACTTATATATATATATAGTTATATATATACACTTATATATATATATATATATATATATATATATATATATATATATGTATATTGATACAAGTTCGATTAAACAGAAGTTAAAGTTTCCGTGTATTACTGTTTTGATCAAATCTTTCCAGTTGGCAGACCAGCGATCTAATGTTATGTTCTAATGTGAACAGGTACTCATAATAATTGCAACCGTTTTTGACTTTCATAAATTGCCTTCAGGCACGTGATTATGTTACAAATTGGTTAATTTATTTAGAAGGTCTGGTATTAAAGTGTGTAAACATGTTTTAATATTACTTCCTCACCATCGTACCAAGCTTTGTTGATAGTAGTTTTATGCGCGCGAATGAATAATGCTTCGGAGATGGGGAGACGAAGTTTACAGTTAAAAAAAAAGCTGCCATCGCAATTTAAAACCGAATTTTTCGTCTCCCCATGCTCGAAGCATTATTCAAATTGAAAATCATATATTTAACAATATATTGATAATACTTCTAGAAATGCGAAAAATACCTGCTGAATTTAATAAACAAAACAATCAGTTACAGCGATCGGTGATTCATTTTATTTTGTTATTTCCTACAATTAATGTCAAAAGCTGAGGTTGAATCTTCTTAATATACAATTAATCGTACTTATAGAATACAGTATTTATACTTTTCATTCGTACAACTGAACCATTAAGCTGATTCTGTACTGGGTTCGTGCCTCCGACGATCTAAAATTGTAACTCCTACACTGATGAAAGCAAACGCTTGAAACCCATGAGTCTGTAGGTTGAAATAATTTTAATATTTATTCATAAATATATTATTAAAACCAAAGTTGAGTCCTGCTTGATGAGTTAAAATAGACTGTTACGTTGCTATATGTAAGGACTATAAAACGTCCGTAGAACCCTCTGGACTGTCTACTGTTTATTACCAGTTCTCTTAAAGCAGAATCTTATTGTGCCAGGTGTCAAAAAGTTAAATTTATTACGAAAAATCGCCATAGTATGCATCACCTTTGTAACTGTTGAAAAATGTGTATCTAAAAATATGTAATACTGTTGGATAATGGCCCTATGGGTATGGACATATCTGATGGGAATCGTTGATTTGACTTGCGCGAATAAACGCGAGGCAGTCGAGTGCAGGACAGGGATTGTTCTCACAGTCAGAGCTGCCAGACGTGACAAGGTTATCGTGTGACGAGACTCCAGCTCAAGGGTCAGTCTGCACCTGGAGTGGCTGTGACGTCACAGGCCCTTGCGTAGGAAACAGAGGCTCTGTGACGTCACTCGTTCTCGTGAGAAGCTAGTTTTAGTCAGTCTGATTCGGAAAGCGAACCGAGAGGACGTGCGATTCACAATGTAAAGATAAGGGATATTTCCCCTAGGGGAATGCAGGCGTGAGAAATCCTCCCCCCCTCTCTATGAATAGTTAAGATAACATTAATAACTAACTACGATAAAGTAGTGATTGCTCTCTCTCTCTCTCTCGGAGTGCACCACATGGCTTTTATTGCAGACAACAGACGGCGTGGTACTAGAAGAAAGAATTCACCCACTGGCGACACGACCAACCCTCTACACGACGAGTATACGAAACGCGTACTGCCGCGGTCCAAGCAGGAGAGGGGCTATGCAACAATACCTTGTTATACTTACCTGCCACAGGCTGAATAAATGTATTCTAACCAGTCGAGGATACATCCTGGACGTCAATCCGTCAGTGCTGTCGGGATGAGGTATGGTTCAGTTCAGTCTAAGGAGGTCCACGTTCTCAGGCTTTACCTTTTTATTGAGAAAGGGTTAGTTTATTGCTTATCGCCTGAGGCCCCATTACCTAGGGATACCAAAAGGGCTGATCGGGCATGTTTTGTAGACAAGTGATCTTGCTTTTCAAACCACACATGGCATCGTGTCTAGCCTTCTGAAGAGGAGGTAAATAAAAATGCTTTGGCCTTGTGTCTAACCTCTTTGGGGGACTTAAATAAACTTAGCTCGGTCACAGTGTTACTGGTCTTATAATAACACATTTATATCACCTCTAGGTTGGATTTTAAAGTTTGTTCGTTAGCCTCTTATATCTTTCTAAGCGATATAAATGTACCCTTTCTGGCATAAAAATGCAGCTTTTTCAGGTCACATAAAATTATATCTGATGTCTTTGTGTATAACTTTTCTGTTTGCACATTCTGACAAACGGCGTTTTTTTTAAATCGATGCAGATGGTCAAATAGAACCAGTGTGTCGAGAAGTTTTCGTAAGTTTTGGCATTGGCGATACATTTTCAGCTTTTGCATCTAACTGCTTGAGAACCTTGTGAACGAAGGATCTATCGACTTTTAAAATCACACTTTTTTGACATTTTTATAGTCAGCTTCTGCAAGCAAGAAAAGTGCGTGCCTTTTCATTTGTGTGTAAGCATAGTGTCTTCCATTGATAATAAAACATATAGAAAGTAGGAAGTAGAAAATATGTTGCTATAATTGCCCAATCACAGGTTGAGAAATCTTTATGCCTAGGACGTAATTTCTACTACAAATGGCCACGATGAAGCCATGCAAATGTGCACAACTTTCAACAAAAAAGTAAATAGTTATCATTTAAAACAACATACCATATCAGATAAATATTGAGATTATCATAACATACATACTGTATGTAATGCTGTATGGTAGCGAGTATGTCAAAAAGACAATCTAAACTACGAGAACACTTACTCTATTTGAAAATAACATTATGACAGCTATGCTTGCAATTAGGTAAACGGAGCATGTTAGACTAAGCACACTTGTAGTAAAGACGACATTTGTCTTCATACTATCTGTACTTAAATATTCGGAGACGCACAAAGATCAATAGTTGGTGTTAGCAAGGTATGTCTAAGAAGGAAATGGCGGAAGGTTTTAGAAAAGCAGGTAAACGACGGAAAATATTATTTGATAAAGTAAGATCGTTGACTTCCAATCAATCAATCACTTGAACCAAGTAGCGAGAGACAGGATATCTAATTGACAGTTAAGTCATGATAGATAGTCTGATCTCTACGATGAATTTATTTTTAGGTTAATACAAATAAAATATTTCATTAAATACGTTACTTACTCTCTCGCACACTCTCATGATTTTTCAAAATAGAAAGTAACCTTACTTTTCAATTTAACTTGAAACATCTAACCCTAACATAAACGGGTAAATAAGATGGCAATACTAAATATTGAGACTCACTCATTGTCTAAACCCCCATCCAGCGTGGTTGAATAAGCAAACAGTGGGATAGAGTATTGATTTACCCCTCTCCAGGAGTTAGGCACAAGGCCAGTTTTTATCTTACTCCCACAAGTAAGATGTGATCTAAGGTCGGGTCGGGAAAGTGGGGTTTAAAAATTGCCTGGGCAGCCCCGTCGGCATTCACAGTAAGCAATAAACTTACTCCTCCCCAAAGAGGGGAGGCGAAGCCTGGGAGGGTGGACCTCTTAGAACTGCACAGAACAGACCCATAGACCGGCGTAAATCAAGCCCCGAAGGCCAAGACAATGCGAGTCTATGGGATGCAGTATCCATCGAAACAGATACTACACTTTGATATTAGCCAAAAGGCCAAGTTGCCGAGTGAGAAACATATAACTTGTGCAGTTACTTCAGTTTTATAAGTAACTAGATAGAAAACGAGGTGTTGCTCAGGACCACAAAAACACAAAATAGATTAGGATAAGAAGTATGTGTGACATCTTTATATCAACACTCTATATCTCTACATCCCTGTATTTTCCTCCCTGTTATCATCTCTTCCTCCATCTACTGTTGTCCCCCTCTCCCTCTCTCTCTTACTCTCTTTCTCTTTCTCTCTCAAACGTCCTTTTTTCCTCCTTCGAGAACATTTTTGCTTCCTGTTTTAATTTATTAAAATTAAAATAGTAGAATCAATCCCAGCTGAAACATGTATGCGCATACATAGAAAATAATATTCGTATAAATTAAAGTCTATACTATAAACATATATATATATATATATATATATATATATATATATATATATATATGTATATATATATATATATAAATATAGAGATATCAGAGTATGTTTAATATTTAATAGACTAATATATATGTATATATATGTGTGTGTACATTTATACGTATATATATATATATATGCATATATATATGTGCATATACATATACA
>OY744546.1:43894892-43907392 GCA_963556195.1 Sepiola atlantica
CGTAAATTTTCATTTGTTTTTGTGGTATTATAGTACTTGTAATAAACTATCGCAATATGTTATAATATATATATATATATATATATATATATATATATATATATATATATATATATATATATATATTCATTATACTTTGTTCTACAGTGTTTTATACGCAAATAGAGCTTCGTATGAGTATAGAAAACATGTGTATCTCAAGTAAGCAACACGGAAACATTTCTGTTGCATTTCTAAAGGAAAAATAAGGCTAATTACATTTTTCTGGTCGTGTAATTGTAAACCCGTCTCTTCTCTAGCTTTTAACTAATCGGAGGTTTTGGTTTTCTTAGTATATTCCACCATTGCCTTCATCGACGAACGTTGAGTTAAAGAGGTGTGTCAGAAACAAGCAGTAGATTCTGTAACGAAACGTCGTATCAAGCAAGGTGAAACGGTCAGGCCGAAAGATTTGTCGATACAGTTAAAAGAACTTGAAAAAATGTAAAAAAAACTCATAGAAGAAGTAATTATTGACTCATTACAGAGTAGTCGCCTTATGCAAATATTATTGACATTGTATCGAAGTAGATAAAAGTGTTAATAGAATGACTAGGACTGTTTTTATATGAAATGTTGCCAACTGAAAAAAATTAACAAACTAGCAACACGTGTGTTTCGAACTGAAGAAGCGATATTATTCGGGCAAGAAAACGAATCGTCAAAACATCCAATGCGTACATTAAGGGTATAAAAGGCCGTTGAAATCTATTAATTTTAGTGTGATTCTTGCCACGTTTTCACTTCTAATCGCAGCCTCGTCTTGAAATTTCGTTCTTCTCTAATCTAATAATGTTATTTAATGTTATCTAATGTAAATTTAATAAATTAATAATAGTTTCCTAATTCTACATGTATAAAAATATTATGAACGCTGACTCGAAAAGCTTAATTAATTAAATCTTAATTACTCGACCCCCCTCCCCTCTCTCTTCTGTTTACAAAAATTCCCCAGGACGGACAGACAGACAGACAGACATCCTGACAGAGAAGTGCGATAGTGCAGTGTTTATTTTCTAGCCAATAACGATTACTCCTTTTGTGTGAAAGTAGGTAAAAAAAACAAAATATGTTCTTACTCTCACTCGGAAAAACGAATTTTGTTTTATTGCTAACTTTTGATGAGATGAAGATATGATGCGAACGTACAACTTACTAGATTGTATAGCTACTAACTTTCTCACGTCATTTCGCGACACTTTTCAGTTCACCTACAAAGAACGAATAGGATTTCACATACAGGGGCAAAACTAAGCATTTTTGATTCCTGCTCGTTTGTGAACGATCGAGTTAGCGAGCCGAGGGTGAATTCTTAATAAAAGGCAGAACTTAAATCCAAGAGATAGGACCTTATATCCATTCAGCTGCCTTGGGCCAGGAAAGATGGAAATAATACTCAACTACTGGAGAAATTAATGACGAATTCTTGAACAATGTTTTTCAACATGCATACGAATTCTTACACACACGATAAAACGACAACATACACTCAAACTGAAAACATACGCATAAGCGACCGACTACTCACTCACACATACAATTTCTCACATGTACAATCACTGACAAACAAAAGTAATTCCATGTATTCCAAATGCCACACTCCCTGTTACTCAAACACGCATATTCAAGTCGACACACTTATATAATACTTTAAACCCCTGTGACTAGTTAAACCTCGAACATTGTCTACAAAACACGAAGGCATTCACTTTTCTAAAACGAACAATTAATCACTAAGAATAAGGTTCATATTATTCTAAAATTCTAGATAATTTTATTTATTTTTATGGAAATTGCTCCAGGCATGAAGCAACTTGGTGGAAGGAACTATCAATAACTAAATATGATTATCGCAAAGACAAGAGATGCCTATTCGCATTAGTCTTGAAAAGAATAAGGCTATAGTTAGGACGAACACATTCAGCACAAATTGAGTTCCACAAGCCTAATGTTCTTGGAAAGAAGCTACTGAGATAGGAAGTAGTATTACAATGAATAGCGAATTGATGGAAATCACTAGAGTCAATTAGCCGAACGAGCTAGAACAAAAGAAGCAGAGAATAGATCAGGCAATTCTTAAGAACACATGTTATAATAGTATTTACAGAAAAGACTGAGACTAGCAACATCACGTCTGTGAGAGAGAGAGGGTGCAGAGAAGTGTTCAATCAAATTACAGATACGTTTCTGCATGAATGTTTTGTTTTTTTAATTATGTTTGTTTTTCCTTTTTTTTATAAACGCTACTTTGTTGGTGCATTTAGTACTTGATAAATGTTATTACTAAATATTATTATAAATGTTATTACTAAATATTATTATAAATGTTATTACGGTTATAATAACCGTAATAACATTTATAATAATATTTAGTAATAATATTATTTATAATAATACAGGGTGTTTCAAAAGTCTTGGGAACATTACAAATGCGTATATCTCATGAACTATTCCAGGTAGAAAAATGAAACTGGTGCCATTTTAAAGCTTGCTTAATCAAGTCTTTGGTCATACTAATGATTTTTCGTGTTATCTTTCCAGGTGCAGTAATGGCGTTCTCTAAACAAGACAAGGCATTTTGCGTCCTCTAATTTGCAAAGACTGAATCGAGGACATGTGTTCAGCGTGCATTTCGCAGGAAATTTAAAAAAGAAGCCCCTGAAAGGAAATCCATTGTCAGATGGCATGCTAAATTTGTGAAAGATGGGTGTTTGTGCCCAAGTAAGCGAACAGGTCGCCCTTCAACTTCAGAAGATGCAGTTGAGCAAGTTCGGACAGCCTTTCAGCGGAGCCCCCGTAAATCAGTGAGAAGAGCCAGCAGGTAACTTCAGCTTGCTCCAGCAACTGTCTGGCGTGTCTTAAGGAAACGACTGCAAATGGTACCTTACAAGCTCAAGTTGGTCCAAAAGTTGAAGGACACTGATAAGCCACTTCGCCGTGACTTTTGCATTGCAATGCAAGAGAAGTTGGAAGATAACGGCTTTGATGACCGGCTTGTTTTTAGCGATGAGGCGACCTTCCATCTGAATGGCAAAGTTAACAAGCATAACACTCGCATATGGGGTACTGAGAATCCTCATGAACTTCTTGAGCACGAGCGAGATTCACCAAAAGTGAACGTGTTTTGTGCAATTTCCAAGAAAGGTGGCTATGGACGGTTCTTCTTTGAAGAGGCAACTATCACTGGTGAATCCTATCTCAACATGCTGGAAGACTGGTTAATGGCTCAGTTGGAACAAGCAGAATCTGATGACTTCATTTTTCAACAAGATGGTGCACCACCACACTGGAGTCTTAGAGTAAGGCAGTTTCTTAACACAAGGCTGCCTGGTAGATGGATTGGGAGATCTGGGCGAGGTGATGACGTTCTCATGCCCTGGCCTCCTAGGTCTCCAGATTTTACCCCGTGTGACTTTTTCCTTTGGGGCTTTGTCAAGCAACAAGTCTATGTGCCGCCCCTTCCAAGAGATATTGACGAACTAAAGGCTCGAGTAACGGCAGTTGTGGGAACCATTGACGTCAAGATGCTGGAACGCGTTTGGCAGGAAATGGACTATCGACTAGATGTCTGCCGTGTGACGAATGCTGCTCATATTGAGCAACTTTGAAGATTCCCCACAAAACTTGAAACTTTAACCTTTCCAACGGTACCAATTTCATTTTTCAACTCCTAATAGTTTTTGAGGTATTAAAAATTGTTATGTTCCCAAGACTTTTGAAACACCCTGTATTTAGTAATAATATTATTACTTGTTTGTGTATTTATTACTTGATAAATGGTAACATACTCATTATTAATTAATGATTCTTCGATTTTCAATATATGCATACTTTTATTTATTTTACCTCATTGCCGTTTTATAACTACGGTAATCTTCAGAGTTGTTTCTGGCAGAATGCAAACAGGAAACCATCAACTAATACTATAACAAAGACAGGAACCACGCTACAAACTATCGCCATGATAAGAATCTATAATATTTATATTTTCAGCAATTTGTCTTTTTTTATTTTTTAGTTTCTTCTGAGAAAATTGAGGAAACAAAAAAAAAAGAATCATCCAGCAGTAAATTTACCGGAAATGACCGGAAATAACCGGAAATAACCGGAAATACTATTTTTACCAAAATGCTAAGCATTTAACCACGAATTAAAAATATTAGTAAAAAGTTTTTTGAGATATGGAACACACACTAACTTCTTTGCTGCGGCCCCAGTTTGTGTGTGTGTGTTTTTAAGGAAAGCTTATAATGATTTTATTTACAATTTAACAAAAGAATAAAAGAGCTGACTTGTGTACGAATATACCGGCATGCATTATGATGGAACTTGATTTCGTAATGAAATTAATGTATTCATAAACTTGTTTGCTTGGTGATTATATGATTACAAGGAAATATTAATTACTACAATTCACATATCTTAAAAAAACATAAGATTATAGTAATAACATTTTAAATGTCATTTTAATTAAATTAAACAAAATTGGGTGCTTAATTACCGTACATGGAGAAAAAATGACCGGGGATTTGAGACAATTTTTGATGGTGTTGGTTTTCAGCGTCACACATCCACCTTTCAAAAGACCAGCCATTTGGTACCGTGCTATTACCAGACCCCCAGAACAATCATAAGATGAGCTCAAAATGTATCCAGCAACCTCCTCCCCTTGTTATCTCTCGTGCGAGAAAAAAGTTCATGCATTTTTGTCCTTTTTTTTTAATGTTTAGTTTTTTTTATTAGTTTCCAATGGAAAACCGGATCGCAAGCACAATAACTAAATTCATCTGAAAAGTGTGCCTTACCGCATTAATGTCACACTCGAAGTTCTAAGGTATCTCGTTTGAAATCGTTAATGTAACTATTTGTTAACATGTTACAGATGGATCACAGTATTTAAGGACTAGATAAGTATCGCCAAGACCGGGTATTATTCGCAAAATTACCGACTTTATAAGTACTACTCAATTAAAAAGCTAATGAACCTTGATTACATATTGGGTACGCAAACCAAGATAAATATCTAGGCGATGGGTTTAAACTGTACAAGAACTACAGAAAGTGGCACACCTAAACTACTTTGTTAATTGTTTTCTATGTTAGAAATTCCAGGTAAAAGTCAATCGGATAATAGAAATTCGTCGACGAACGTTTAGTTTAAGTTTTTTTAGGGAAGAATTGCGACCCTGTAACGAAACGTCGTATCAAGCAAGAGCAAACGGTCAAGCCGAAGAATTTGTGGGTATATTTTACAGAACTAAACACACACTTATGTATAAGAACATTAGCAATAGAAAGAGGCAATCTTTACTGCATCCAAGAAACATATCTAATGCGAAAATCATTGGCATCTCATGTGGATAACATGCTTAAACGAAATATAACTGTTTCTGAATGAAATG
The DNA here is from genome assembly GCA_963556195.1 of Sepiola atlantica. Classification (NCBI taxonomy): domain Eukaryota; kingdom Metazoa; phylum Mollusca; class Cephalopoda; order Sepiida; family Sepiolidae; genus Sepiola; species Sepiola atlantica. The sequence goes on from OY744546.1 coordinate 43,900,334, forward strand.
TAGTCAACGGAGAATAGAATAAACAAAAATAGCAACATGTGTGTTTCGAAATATTGAAGGAAAATAATTCGAGGTTTATCAGAAAAGACAATGAATATTCTAAACATCTAACACATACAATGTGTGTGATAGTTGACTGTAAGAAACACTATCTATATGATTTTTTTATGTATTAACTAGTAATCACTTATCAAGGCCTATATTCCACTGGAGGATAAGGGTAAATGAGTTTGTCAGGAGGATAATTAAACAACAACGGGAGGATTGATAACAGTTGTTTAGACTGGACATACATGAGATTATTTAAGAGATCGGTTCAATTGTTAGCATTGGACTTGAAAACAACAATGCTATAGTCAGCTAGTAAGCAGTCCAGTGTATTCTGTTTCACAAACGGATAGTTCTTGGAAAGAAACTCTGCTTATGGAAGTTATGTTTAGTTTTACGTACACAAATGGAGAGATGAACTTTATTTACAGTTTTTGTAACTAAACGAGTTATTGCTGTACATGTTTTACAGAGAGACTATAGATTAGAGCTCAGTTGATCACCTACATTGAGAATAACATTAGACAAGAGACCGACTAGCAACGTATAGTCTGTGAGAAATAGACTGTACAGAAGAGAAGTAGACATTTACTACATGATTTCAAAGTCGATGTTTTACTCTGATGCGGCAAGAAAGCGTTCTCTGAGCGGCCTAGTTAATTGCAGATAGTTAATTGGTAAAAGATTTCACGTGGGTCCCTCCTCTAAGTACCTGATTCTAGAAAGAACCGAGGAGACTGATGCCAACAACAGAATGGAGCCAGTCAAAAAGTCGTACCTGATACTGATTCATACGAATTTACATTTAGGGAATTTTCTCAAACAATCTAAGAAAAATCAAAAAACTTTGGAATCCTCTATGAGTAAAAGTGTTTGTTTTTGTTAAATAAAATCATCTTAATTCAATAAATTTAAATATTTTTATAATAGTCGTAAATGTTTTATAATTTTTAAATGTATCATAATTGTCGTAGATGTTTTATAAGTACTATTCAGGACGTATTTGACTCTTATACAAGTAAAGGATTACGTCAGGAGTGAAATACTTTCTGGAAAGGTATACAAAACCCAGCAATGGTAAAAACGCCTTGGCCTAATATGCGACATACATAAAAAACCATTAGAAACTGACACCAAGCAAATTTAAAAAAAGTAGAGTTTAGGAGAAAATGTGGGCGTTATGATCGGCACTAGATCGAACAATAAAACACATTGAGGACCCAGTCGATGAGAAGAGAAATTCGAAAACAACCGATAACGCCGTGTACGAGGTGGTTAAACGACTTAAACAGCTCAGTGTTAGTTCCAGGAAAATACATCTGTATCCGTCGATGCACATGTTAAATAAACATCTGATCCAATTTTCTTTTATTTCAGAGAGATAGTCTCGTTTTAGAATGAAATACTTTACACACAGTCAACTTTACAAATTCTGTGTTTTTGTTCTGTCCAGCTTTATGTTGATTGTTTTGTTACGTGAAGATTATTCGACAACAAATCTAAAGTACCCGTAATACATATGTAACATGCATTAATAGTTTTGCTTCTGAAACTAAAATGATTATTAGAAATTAAAAAAAAAATGATGAAGGTGCAATCAAACGGAAATATTCTGCTGATTTTAACAATATTTGCTTAAAGCAAATGGTAGTATTTAAATATAAATATACATGCATATATATATATATATATATATATATATATATATATATATATATATAGAGAGAGAGAGAGAGAGAGAGGTATATATATATGCATATATATATAAATATATATATATATATATATATATATATATATATATATATATATATATATATATATATAGTCTAAAAAAGCTTTGAGTCATTTAAAAAAAAAAAATGTAAAATGCAGTTTAAATTCCCAGACAAACTAACTAAATCCAAGATATTGCAGACTTAACATTCGTTGGAAAATTAATAAATGAAAAAATATAAGTAAAATAAAAATAAAATAAAAATAAAAAAGGGGGGGTTAATTATCTGCGAGTGAAACAAAAACAGGAGACCTTAAGCGTCTAATATTAACACGGGGATCATCATATATATATATACAGGTATATATATATACAGGTATATATATATATATATATATATATATATATATATATATATATATATATATATATATATGCAAGTATATATATATATATACATATATATATATATATATATATATATATATATATATATATATATATATATATATATATATATATATATATATATATATATACATATGAATTGAAGGTTTCCGATAAAAAGAAAATCTCGTATCAATCGAGTTTAAATTAAAACATAACGGCTGTTTCTTCATAATTCTACAATAAGAAAATAGCAAATCTTAAAGCCTGACTCATATCGACATAATTAATCTTCAGAAATCCAGAAAAAAACGATTATCATTGTTGTACACTTTCATCAAAACATCCGTATTTTTCGGTAAACACACTAAATAAACCTCCACAATAAGCCACATTTTATTTTAGAGAGTTAGCCTCGTTTTAGATTTAAATACATCAAACAGAATTATGTTTCTTTACAGAAATCAAAAAAACTTGAGCTTAAAAATAAATTTTAAAAAACAAATTTAATTGATGCATACATAAGGAACAAAATACTGATCATATCCCCTAGAAAATATCTTCCTAAAAATTAATTTTACAAATATATATATATATATATCAAGGGAGACGCGAGAGCGCTGTATCCCTTAATAGACTTCAAGAATGGCCTATGCTGGAAATCTCATTTCTTTGATCAATCATAACTCAAAAAACAATAAACCAAATTAGTTAAAACTTTGCACAACATTTTTATTTGATAGGTTCCATAAGTGTGTAGAATTTCAGCATCATTAGTCAAGGCAACCCAGAGATCCAGAAAGTTGAATCATGAAATCAGGTGATGTGTGTACGTACTACGTACGTATGTGCCACTCTGTATTTCATCAACTATTTGATTGATTCAGCTGATCTTTGGCAGAGGTAGAGGTTCTAGGGTCTAGTGGATGGCATTTTAATTTCAGTTTACCATATACCTTAGTTTTCCAGAAAATTCGAAATCACCTTGAAAATGACCATTGTATTGAGGCATAGCCTTTACAAAAGTAATGACATTCCAGGATAAATGCCAATATACTGAAATCATATGCCCTTAATAGGGTTTAGATGAAAATTCATATACACTGAATGTAAAAAAGCAAGGAAATTCCCAAATTTTTCACTTGTCATTAAGGGTATGCTAGCACAACAAGGCTATGTATTTTACTCGTAGGAATTTTTCTTCAGCGCACCTCACACACTTCATCCACTCATGAATAGAGATGTATACTGTAGTGATGTGATAATGAAATGGTTTGGTTGATAAGTAGTCATACCCTTAATTAATGACAATAAAAGTGTAAAAATTTGGGAATTTCCTTGCTTTTGTACATTTAGTGTATATGAATTTCCATCTTAACCCTATTAAGAGCATATGATTTCAGTATACTGGCATTTATCATGGAATATATATATATATATATATATATATATATATATATATATATATATATATATATATATAGGCTATTTTTTCAAATGCTAATCATCATTTTAAGCCAAGAAATATATTTTATAGAGACCCAATTATATATATATTGTTTGAAAACAATAAAGCATGTTAGTTATAGCTGTATATTTCTCCCAGTCCCCCTTCCTTTACAAAAGTATGTGCTTCTTTCATAAACGACTTCGAATCGTATATATTTGCTCGTCGCTTTCTTTGCGATAGTGTCTACGTGTTCTCTTTGTCTTTGGTTAATTATTAACAGCGCATATATTTACGATGCTGGTCTGGGAAGAACAGTTTTAACAGTGTGTGTGTATGTCTGTGAGCGTAAATCGAGAACTCAGTTGGCTCCAGGAACCCATAACAAATTCCCATTACCCCCAAAAGCCGAACATATGATTAATGAGGTCCGTAGATCAAGAATGAAAACAGAAATAGCAAACGTACAAACAAAAGAAATGAACAACAAAATACCGAGATAATAAACAGATATCAAAATGATTAAGACAACCACAAAAACATGGAAATAAAACAAAAGTTATCATAAAAGGGAACACAAACCAATTATACACAAACATGTTATACGGTACTTGCGTCTATAAAACCAACGCCTTGTAGCGATGAGTGTATTTTATTTATACTTTAAGCGGGATATACAGACGAAAATCATACATTAGACATTAGAGTGTCTTTATTTGTTTGCTTTCCAACCCGTGCAAAGCTAGAATATGGGTCGTTATTTAAGGTGGGGAAGATTCAGCTCCTTAAACAGTGGACACACTTAATTGGAGGAATAATCAAAATTGCCTTAATCTAGTGAGCGATGGTAGAACGAATAAAGTGAATATTCATAACAGATATTACACATTGATCTTAGAAAACAAGCATTAACACCGATGTCAGACTTATTGTAAGCAGGATTGTCCTTAATGTTCAGCACACTTTTCATCATGCACAAGAATGTACATAAGATATATATATATATATATATATATATATATATATATATATATATATATATATATAAAATGACTTTCCCAAATGTATATATATACATATATATATATATACATATATACATATATATATATATATATATATATACATATATACATATATACATATATACATATATATACATATATACATATATATATACACATATATATATATATATATACATAAATACATATATACATACATATATACATACACACATACATATATATATATATATATATATATATATATATATATATATATATATATATATATATATATATATATATATATATGCCCCCGATCGGAATTCAGAAAACTCTTAGTAAAAAATTCGAAATCTTAAAATATAGTACTAACAAACAAAAACTCCATATATTAGAAGACCTATATATAAAAACCCAAAAATAACTAATTAATAGAATTAACTTTTATATCGGTAATAATATACCAAAATGTCTATAGTTCTAAATATATTATCGTACTTACTACATAATTTCCGCCACAACCTTCTATAATACTTATACATAGTCTGTACCTGATTGACCTCATTCCCTTGAAGATGGACCCGGATGGTCTCAAAGTACTTGGGAGACTAATCCAAACTATGGCAAATCCATCAGCCAATTCCCCTCCGAAACTAAGACCTTGATTCGGACTATTGAAAGGATCTACTGAAGAATATCTAGACGTGAGTTTTTTCTTATATTCAACAATACTTGCCTAGATAGATGTTGCCTATATATATATATATATATATATATATATATATATATATATATATATATATATATATATATATATATATATATATATATACTGGACATTTAAATACGACATTCTGTCAATAATTGAGACATCTTTAATATTTTTCAGAGCTTAAATCAAGACACAGTGTCTCTCTAGTATGTTTCAAAATTCTTCCCTTTTGCATTTTCAAGATATTCAAGATAATAATTAATTAATGTTCAATTATTATTCGCTTGATATTCTGACGATAAAGGCGTTATATTTGAAAAGCTATGGGTAAAAGGTCTTCTTGTTTGAACACTTAAGGAATTATATATATGAATAAAATTATTTTTGATTTCAAGCGTGACAGATCGCACCATGTACTATTTACAACGGTAGCGTGACAGCTAGACATATGAACAGAGTCTCTACTTCGAAATGGACGCATCTAAAACAATGGTCTAAATGTATTCTCGTATGTGTATTTCTTGTTTGAACACTTAAGGAATTAATAAACTTGTCAACTATACAATTCATATCCACTTCATCATGTCAGTATAAATATATACATATATATATATATATATATATATATATATATATATATATATATATATATATATATATATATATATATATATATTATTCCTGAACTTAATAAACACTCATTTCCCCAATAACAACATACCCCATAACATTTTTAATAAGAATACACTAAAACTCAGCTATTGTTGTGGTGACAACTTAGAAAAAATCATAAAAAGCACAACATGAAAATACTAAACACCCCAGTAACCTCAAATTCTAAAAGAACATGCAACTGTAATAACAAATCAAACTGCCCCCTAAATCAAAAGTGCCTATCAACCCAAGTGGTCTATGAGGCATCTATCTCCTCAACTGAAAACCCATCCCAGACTAACTATTATATTGGTCTGGCAGGCAACAACTTCAAGGAAAGATTCTACAAGCATAAACTCTCCTTCAACAACCCAGACCATCCTGGCCAAAGTGGACTTTCACTACACTACCACAAAATAAAAACCAAAAAAGAAACTCCCATAATAAAGTGGAAAATCTTGAAAAAATCCAGCACCTGCAAATCAATAAACTCTCCATGTAGATTATGCTTAAATGAAAAACTGGAAATTATCCGCTTTAAGGACAAAAACAAACTCCTAAATAGAAAACAAGAGACATCTATCAACTGTAAACATAGTAGACTCTACCTCCTAAGCAACCCACATACCCGACCTTAACCCCACACCAACCCCACATAACTTAAAAATAAAATTAAAAGTTGTTTTTTTTTAATTTTTTTTAATTTTTTTATTTTTTACAAAAATGAATGATAACATTAAACCCCCACTATACACTACCCCAAAACACACTATAACCCCCTACCCACCCACCTAAATTTACCACCCAATCCCACCCCAACAAGTCATGATGAATCTATAAATATATAACCACCCCTCTAAACTACCAATAACATCAAATCTCTACGTACTACCTATAATGCACAGCCTCAATAGCCTCTCAGCCATACTACCAATTCTAACATAAACCCATAACTGGGACAGCTATTAACACTGATATCACTTGGACTAATCTAATCTCAATTACTTAACCCTTCGATCACTACCTTGAACACTTAATTATTAACTGGTACTTAGTCCTTGTCATTGGTAGTAGAACAAAAAAGCCT
>OY744546.1:43909892-43914892 GCA_963556195.1 Sepiola atlantica
TATCTGACCCCATCTCACTTATATTTCTTCTAATGCGTGTTTTAGTATTTACTTATATATCATATTTTTATGTTTATGATTTATATTAGTTTCGATTGATGCTCCCAAACAATCATTTCTCTTTCTTTTTCTCTAAACACATTCATTATATATATATATATATATATATATATATATATATATATGTATATATATATGTATATATATATATATATATATATGTATATATATATATATATATATACATATATATATATGTATATATATATATATATATATATATATATATATATATATATATACATATATATATATATATATATATATATATATATATATATATATATATATATATATATATATATATATAATCTGGGGCGACCACACTAGATCTGATGTCTGGACTGTTTTTGTTTTTGTGTTTTAAGTGAGATGTTGTCTTATCAACACTGTTGTCTTATTAACACTGCTGGGCAGATATGTTATTTAATAGTTTTTTTTGTTTTCAAATTTTCGAAACAGTTTTTCATGATTACCAGCATATCATCCCTACAATAATATTAAGACAATAATACATTTTTGCTAGTAAATTCATGATTTACAAACAATTGACTTAGGACTAAAAGTGTTTTTTTCTTATATTCTGTTAAGTTTAGAAAATTTCAGAGACTTTTCTATCTATCTATCTATCTATCTATCTATCTATCTATCTATCTATCTATCTATCTATCTCTCAATCTTTCTATATATATATGTATATATATAATTTATGTATATATGTATGCTTATATATATATATATGATGTATATATATGTATGCATATATATAATGCATATATATATCTATATATATATATATAAATATATTTACATATATATGATGCATATATATAATGTATATATATAATGTATATATATGTAATGTATATATACATATAATGTATATATATAATGTGTATATATATAATGTATGTATATAATATTTGTATAATGTGTATACATAATGTATATATATATAATGTATACATATATATATAAAATGTATATATATATATATATATATATACATAAGTAATATATAAATATAAAATGTACATATATATACTGTATATATAATATATATATATAAATTTATATATATATATACATATATATATATTTATATATATATATATGAGAAATGAAGTATCTTTTTTTTGTTATATATTCATCAACGTCTTATTTTATTTATTTGTAAGACTTCCTCAGGATGATAATTTTTCTTAAAGAAAAATCTCATGCAAGTACGTGAAAATATTGGGTTGACATGATGGGTTGATAAGAAAAAGTAGTAGCCACTACTGGGTGCTCAGGACCGAGGTCCGGGCTTAGTGAATCAGTAGCAAATCTTTACCCACACACCAAAACCACAGAGGTACCCCCTCCCCTCCTAGTTCCCCACCCCTCCACTTCTTCACTAACAGCCATTCACATTATTTCCGTTCACCCACCACCCCTCTACTTTTTCACTCAGAACCATCCTCATTAATTTCATTTCATGCTACTGACTTCACTATTTAATATATTGGTGTTGTTATTGTTTAAGGTCTCAATTTAAACGAAGTGGATCTATCGCGCTCTGCTTCCGAACCCTTCACACACATATATACATACATACACACACACACACAGATATATATATATATATATATATGTATATACATATATATACGTATTTATACATATACACATACATATGCACATACATATATATATATACACACATACATATACATTTTTTTTTATATTGAGCATTTATTGGGCATTATATTTTAAATGATTATTGCATTATTAGTTCTTACTCCTTCAAAAAAATATCTTATTTACTAGTTACCATTTCTTCACTAATTAGTACAGATGAAAAGTAAAATGAAAAAAATTTCTGCTGACGCTCTCATGATCTGGCCCTCTTACCATTTCATTATAGGCTAGGTTTAAGCTTAGTCGCTTCGGTCATTTTAGTTATGAGGGATGTGTTCTATATTTAAATGTTTTATATTGGGGTATTAGTACTCCGTCATCTACTATTGGTGTATGGTTTATATTACCAATATAGTATTATATTATTCCTATACATTAGATACTTTCATATTTATGTTGATGAAAGTGTTACAGCCACATGTATTTTATATGGGTCTGTAACGGGATAGGATATATGCGGTTCTATGTAGACAGTTCTGAACCACTTCCTGGCTTTTATTTAATAAATTGTCTTTACACATACCTATATTGTACGATTCCAGAATACAGAGGGTAAATCTCTTAGATTTGTTAGGTGTATATTTCCCTGCTCTACCTACTATATACCATCTTAGGCTGTATTGTATATTTTTACTGTTAAGTTCTCTTACATGTTTAGCTAAAGTCGGGACCGTCTTTGAATTGGTATTATGTTCTTTGAAAGGGTGTATATGGTTTCGAAATCTGTCCTTGAAATTACAGACCGTAGACCCAATGGATGTTCTAATTTTGTTTTCCTCTATGGCGTTACACTTATACACTATATATGAAGTTAAACATCTCCCCTGTAAACGACACTCATTGCCATTTCTACAGTTATATTGGGAGGTGTTTCTGGTTCTGGACTGTACTAGTATTTAAGTTACTATTCTTTTTGGTGTTTGTGTTATTTGAACTAACTATATTTGATATTAAGTTCATCGATGTTGAAAAGGATAGCTGTAGTGTATTTTTATTTATAACTTTGCCTAGTCTACTATCCCTAGGAACATTTTTCTCGATAATTTGGTAAAATTGTTTAGGTATGTTAGTGAGAATGTTTGAGCCATAAGGAGGGTTGAACCTGACTTACATTTGGTCTGTTGTCACTAATTGAAAATAATCGAGCTGATTTTTTTAAGGAGACTGCAAAGTAAAAGGGCACTGATAGTATATGCTAATACATATATTGCCATTTATTATTATATATATATATATATATATATATATATATATATTATAATATGAAATTATAAAATAAGGTGTCAATCAAATTTTATAATAATTCAAAGTTCTAGCAAAGTATCTTAACGTCCTTAGCTCATTAGTTTTCAAAGATAATTCTTCTCCTCAGTTGTTATCCGGATGTTTCACTAATCATAAGATATTAGTTGACGCTTTATCTTTTGTTGGATTACCTTTATATATATATATATATATATATTTGATCCGTAATGGATGTAGTGTTTTTATCGGATATCTTGGGTAAGAGAGCAGAATGTACGAATGAAGTTAAAAAGGAAAAACAAAACTCGAAGCAATAATGTAAGCAATTTGCATCATGCAAGTTGCTTTAAATGTTGCTTTGAGTTTTTTTTAACTTTTTTAACTGATGTATATACTCCAATAGTTATCGATAGTAATTAATTTGCTCTGGGAAGGTCGCTAAAATCGAAACGTCAACTCGTTATGCAAAAGTGATATTATAGTATACCACAAAAATTTAAAAAAAAGTCTGTAATAACATGACTGAGACATCTTTCTAATTAATTTTCTAATTTTGTTTACACTAAACATATACCTGTCAATAACATGTGTGTCATACATGTACTGACTTTCTAAACTTCGTATAAGTCTTTATTATACGGAACAAAATAAAGAGAAGGCATTCTGACCATAACTATCTTACACTCATATATCTTCTAATATTTGTATCTGCTTTAATACAGGGTGGGCCAAAATAAGGTTCCTATCTTTAAATTTGAATAACTTGAATTTGAATAACTTCCACAAAATAAAAGTTAAACTCACCAAACTTTATGTGTGTGTAGACTGACCCTTCCGAGATTTTTTGAAATAAACAAACCAAATTTTAGCCGAAAAACACTTCTTAAAACTTACAAAAACTAAAGTATTGTTTTTTACACTGTTTTGAGTTTTTTTAAGCAAAAATAATGTTTTCTAAATGAGGGTACGTTCCTTAGGGCTAATACGGCTCATGCTTGCTTCGGAAGGGGTCCTTTACTTATTCTAAAAAAAAATCAAAAAAAATCAGTAAATAAAAAAGTTATGAATTTTTAAAAATAGGACCCTTATTTTTGCCCACCCTATATATGCATACTTATCATTGATATATTGTGTATTCTATGATGCTTCGTTTAATTCATTCTGATTAGCTGGAAACGTAATATTATAACGTGAAACTTTATTGAAATACTACTAATAAGCAATTGGTTCGCAAATAAAACTCAGTTGATCAAGTAGATATAATACAAATTTATACACAATTTTGAGATGTGTGTTATAAATAAAATCTATTCATGCATTTATTTTAATAGATTTCGAAATACCCATTAAGTAAATAGTAATTAACACATTATTTTGTGTAGATAATACTACCTGATTCTATTCAGGAAGTAAATTAAGCATCATTACTTGAACCTTACAATCAAGTTATTTCGGCATTACTTCCTATTATTACTAGTGTGGCGTAACATATATAAGTGTTGAGTAACTAATCAGTTCTTAGTGACAGTCATGGCTGAAACAACAAAAGCAGGCTACCACGTGGATGAAATAAAGTGTTTCTTTCTAAATTCGACAAGAAACATCTGAAGAAGGTAAGAGGTTACATCGGAAAACACTTTGTGAGAATCACATTCCTGATGATTAACAGTAGTCCAAATACTCCAAATAATATCAATATATCAATCAATATATATACATACATATATATATATATATATATATATATATATATATATATATATATATATATATATATATATATATATAGTAAGCTATGAAAATATATTTATGGCAATTAAGCTACACAGATGCTCCCTCGTTTCATCCCCGGGGGGATCTTCAGGCTAAAATGCCTTTTAGCCTGAAGATTCCCCCCAGGATGAAACGCGGAAACCTCTGTGTAGCTTAATTACCATAACTATATTTATATAGCTTACTACCTAGCTCTACTAACGTATCGAGTAATGTTGAAGTAAATACTGAAAATTGATACA
>OY744546.1:43919892-43922392 GCA_963556195.1 Sepiola atlantica
TAATAAATAAAATCACATGAAATATTTTTTGCAATTATATGATTTTTTTGGTGAACATATTGATTAAACAATGCTTTATTCAATAATAATATCGCTAATTCAAAAAATTAATTTTTCTTCGAGTTATAGTGATTTTATTAACACGGTATTTAGGGGCCTTTTTCGTAATATATACGAAATATTTTGAACAAAAATGTAATTGTTAACATCTACGATGTAAACAACATTTAAAAAATCATGCATTTTTTGTATTAATATATAAAAATATAACTTTAGTAAAGGTGTATTTTCTTTTTTGAAAATAATACATTTTCACTAAGATTTAAAGAAAAATAAGGGTTTCATTATATTCCGTGATTGTTGATTAATAAATATTGAAAATTTCAGTAAAATTGGTTGATTTCCTGCATTTTAGTGTATTTGTAAGTGAAGGGGGGGTCAAAATGTTTTTTTCATTTTGGGAATCGGCCATTGATTTTGCACGTACCTATTTCTTTTTCTCTCAAATTTAAAAAATTATATATTTCCGCTAGTTTTATTTAATTATCATGTATAAATGACAACGGTCTGCGAGATAAGCTTCAGACAGCTTGATCTGGAAGCACCAGCTATATAGGTGGTCAATTATTCGGAATGGCACAGTTCAAAATGTGTGATGTATTTAAATACCGTGAAATTTAACTTCCTTATCATTGTATTATCATGGCATAGGTTGACTTTTGTTTTTGCTTATATTTCAGTTTTATTTAGGTTAATTTTATTGATACAATTATTTTATTCGTACTTTTCAGTGGTACTAACATTTAATTCCCATATATTTTATATTATGTTATTGCTTACCAGAAAAGGCGCTTGCTTCCTAGGTGCCATCTCCCGATACGTCGATGTCGGGTTCCGCTTACTAGTTTAAAACAAATGAGTTTGCTCTTAATTTGCTTTTTTACTTCTCAAATATCAAACATAATTGTTATTCCCTTTTTAATGTAATATACTAGAAGTTAAAAACATTCCTCGACATTGTCTCTTGCGCATAATAGACAGAGAACTTAATCTATATATAGGGTGGGCAAAAATAAGGGTCCTATTTTTAAAAATTCATAACTTTTTTATTTATTGATTTTTTTTTTTTTTTTTAGAATAAGTAAAGGACCCCTTCCGAAGCAAGCATGAGCCGTATTAGCCCTAAGGAACGTACCCTCATTTAGAAAACATTATTTTTTCTTAAAAAACTCAAAACAGTGTAAAAAACAATACTTTAGTTTTTGTAAGTTTTAAGAAGTGTTTTTCGGCTAAAATTTGTTTTGTTTATTTCAAAAAATCTCGGAAGGGTCAGTCTACACACACATAAAGTTTGGTGAGTTTAACTTTTATTTTGTGGAAGTTATTCAAATTCAAGTTATTCAAATTTAAAGATAGGACCCTTATTTTGGCCCACCCTGTATATATCTATATATCTATATACTATCAGGTCGTTGCAAAAATAATAGTCACTTGAATTGCTGGATTTTTAAAAAGTCATTTTAACAAATAATTTATCGTTTATTTCTGGTAAATTTAACATATATAATAATTAATGTGTTCTTAATAATAATTGTAACTTTATTTTGGATAGAAAGTGTTATTAGATAAGCATGCAAAATCATGACCTTCGATTCGTATGTTGTATTAGTTGAACTTAAGTGCCAATAGCTCCAAAACTTCTGCCAATATTAATAGAGCATGGGGAGATGAAACCCCAAGCGATCGGACAGTACGAAAGTTGTTCCAGAAATTAGTAATCTTGACAATGAACAATTGCAAGCACTTGTTGCGAATATTATACGTCAAAGTGTCAAATACATTGCTCAGACACTTGCTGTCAGCACTGCAGCAGTTTTACATTACTTACAGAGAAACAGAGTGTTCATGAATTGATGTATGTTTCTGAAATCGGTAATTATTTTTGTACCGACCCAATATTAAAACGTCATGGTGGTTTGGGAGTTCGTCTATTTATACGAAAATAAATACATGTGATTGGTTGAAAAAAAAGAATAGACAAATTATACTTAACTTGAGCAAGCTAGAGGGAGAGAAAGAGAAAGCTAAATGTAAACATTTTTGGTTGTCATTCGCTAAGTTGGGTTGACTTCGAATGTTGACCACTTGCAATAGCCAAGTTCGAATCTCATGTAAGTTTAAATTATTTTTTTAAGTAAATAAGTGTTTTATAAATTCATAGAAATTAACATAATATACATAAGAAACATTAAATATGTATATATTGTTTTAAATAAGTGAATTTTATTGATATATTGGTTTTAATCTTCGTAGGGAGACATAAAAGTGGTGCATAATTATTCTGTTCGTGTAATTAATTTCTAGTATATGTAAATTATACGGATTATAACAGTTGACGATGTATTATAGACTTAAATGACGTCAGAATACCTTCCAACGTTTACATTACTTTAATAACTTAAAGTATTCTTATATTATGAGTTAATTACGGTTTTTGTTT
>OY744546.1:43927392-43937392 GCA_963556195.1 Sepiola atlantica
TAAGTTTTAAGAAGTGTTTTTCGGCTAAAATTTGTTTTGTTTATTTCAAAAGATCTCGGAATGGTCAGTCTACACACACATAAAGTTTGGTGAGTTTAACTTTTATTTTGTGGAAGTTATTCAAATTCAAGTTATTCAAATTTAAAGATAGGGCCCTTATTTTGGCCCACCCTGTATATATATATATATGTGTGTGTGTGTATATGTACGTGTGTATTCATCCTTAGAGATCGAGATATATATAATGACTGACACATATCCACCTCGGCAGCTAGATTGCTAGCAAAAGAGAATCGTAGTTACATCCATATCGATATTAACTGAAATAAATTGATAGATATACCGGTAGATAGCGTTGTTTGCTGCTTACTCATTCGCACTCGGAAAGTCTTTTACAAACAATGTGATTAGGTCACATCCTCAGCGCTAGACAAGTCCACACATCATTAATCGACCGATCTTTCAAAGTTATCCGGTCCCCTTGATTCGTCTAACAGTCAGAATAAACAAGGTTTATCATGGGCTTTCGTGTTCGCCATACATTGGTTCATCTGTCGCAGCATCCTTGTTGTCCTGCCCCACGAACGACTGTACACGTTTCTATGTGTACGCTTCAATTACCAGACAAACGGAGTCGACAATCAGCCATTTCCTGAACGTTGTGCCGGACTGGGTCGATGGTCAGGCATGGCAAATAGATGTGGCGACCAAGAAGCTGCTGATGATGAAGAAACTGAATAACAAGATGAGAATAAGAAGGTTGAAGCAGGAATGTATCCGCAAATAGCAAGAAGAAAGAAAGACGGCCAAAGGAATACAGAGTGAAAAGAGAAGGATAATACGAAATAAGTCAGAAGATTGAAGGAAAATAAAGACTATAAACAAGAAAGAATTTCAAAAATACTATTAAAAAAGGAAGATGAAACAGAAAGAAAAAATATCAGATGAAATAAAAAGAGAAACAGATAAGATAGAAATAGGTTTCGGATTCTTTTAGATTTATAATTTGGATTATTTGGATTATTATGACTACTGTTCTCATCCTGGATGTTATACTCACAACCTTTTATGACGATGTAACTTCCAAACTTCTTAAGGTGCATCTTGTCGAACACGGGAATCGTTCTGTCGAAATCGGAAATCTGTACGGAATTTCGAACGGAACCCTTTATTTAATTCACGGTGTAAGCTTGATCTTTTTCCATCAGCCATGACCGGATAGACGTCTTAATTACTTCGCAATTGTATTGTTAATATCGCCTGCATATTGATTGAACCTTCAACCTCTTAAAGACTATTACTCAGAATTGATAATAACTTAGCACTTTATCTATTACGCCATCGGTCCTTGCGAACCAAAAGGATTATTAAAAGGTTTCGTTTAAAATTCTGTACAGAATCCTGAGTTCGACAAGATGCACTTGAAGAAAATCAGAAGGTTACATCGGTCGAAACGTTGTGACAATAACATCAAATATGAGAACAGTAGCCGAAAGATTAAAATAATAAAAAATATAGAAATACATTAGACGGAATATAAGCATTGAAATGAAGTAAGAAGGAATAAATAGCATGTCAGCACCAACATAATGATTAAAAAGACATAAATTAAAAAATAAAAATATGAAAAAAGATAAACGCAAAAAAGATTGGTACACATAGACAGAAAAAACATTAAAGGAGATAAAAGAGAAAAAAGATAACATTGAAAGATAAGGAGAAGGAAAAACAAGAATGAGACAGAAAATCGGTAAATATCGAAATATTTTTTAAAAAAAGAGAAAAATAAAGTATATTAAAATGGGAGGTAGGAAAATAAAATAAAAAACAACTAAAAAAACGGTTGGTGTGATAACGAAACATTGTTTGCACTGGTTTTTGAAAGAGGTACAGAGTATCTGAAATCTAGCGAGACTTGTTTTTACTAACACTCATGGGACCACTATCGGTTTTTGTCAGTGAGCAATCGGTGATGGTGACCTGTGTGAAAACTCTTAGTGAGTTGATAATAATAGGGGGGGGGGAACCAATCACATCGTCACGTGACATCAACCAACCACATGAAAGTTGAAATAAAATAATACTACATGAATGCAACTAGAAATATAGAAAGAACATGCCACGAAACAAAAAGAACTTAAAATACTACGGTAGATATGTAAGAAAATCACATTATCTGACACCCATATCTCGCACCACCAAAAAAACCCTCGGGATTTGCTGTAAACTCTCACATCTATTTTTTTATTACTAAGTATGTGTTGCACGGTATTATCAGCTACTTACATGCTAAGTGTAGGATTTGAGTTTAATTTTAACACTTTAAATATTCATAAATCAAGTTTTTTTGTTTTTTCTCTGTACAAACTTATTTGAAAATTTGGGCGGATTTTTTATAAAACAATATTAAAAATTGGCACAGAATCTCTAGTATCATTTTATAAAGCGTTCAAATATCCCAACAACTTCTTTAGATGTTTGAACTAATTTAATCTTAAGTTTGTCTTTGAATAAAAATACTATTCTTTCACGCTTTTACAGTTATGTATATTTTGAATTTTTGACAAGGGATTAACATTGGTTTGTACCAGAGACAATTGTCGTGAAGTGTCTGAGAGCATGGACATACCGAGGGTTGAAAGAAACATTCAGACATCGAGTGGAAGGACAATGAAAGTACTGAAATACTAAATAGTATTTTCATTAACATCTCAGAGAAAGCCAACGGTCGCTATAAATTAAAACACAATTGTAAACAGCTGGTGTGAGAACACAAACTGCTCTGCAACGATAATTGAAAAAAAGATACAAACACTGGAAACATGTGTTGTCACTCATACCCCAGGGAACACCATATATTCTGATCAGTGAACCATTACTGGTAATGACTCGTTTGAAAAGTCATATTGAGTAAGAAATAGTGATAATTTGCCAGTTCTATACTGGAAGAAGTGAAGATTATTAGGACTCTGGGGAACCTTGTTGTCACTTTGACCCCAGGCAACACCACGTTTTTTCTTTGCAAGTGATCTCTTGTAATGGCTTCCGTCAGAACTCCCAGAGATCAGACACACCGTTTTCGTTTATCAACGAGTAAACAGTTATAAAGGTCAAAGGACAACTCAAGAATATGAGTTATTTAGATAGACACATTGTCAGTTGAATAATGAAGAAGATTATGAGAGGATTGAAGATTATGAAACGAATGAACACAATGTTATTACTTGTGAGGACAGTTTATGGCAATTATTTGTTTACATAGGATTCGAAAAGGGTCAAATAGTTATCTGCTTGGAAGAAGTGCCGCGGTAATCTGTTTCCCATATTCGATATTGTGGAAATTGTGTGAGATGTTAAACGTACTTATGAAGAAAGAAAAGAAAGTTCTTTGCGGTTGTGAAAGTCTAACACGGGTTTTTGCTGTGACTCTCTTACAGTGAGTAACTGGAGATCGGACGAGCACCTTCTATGGCAACAACTATATAGTAGAGAACAAAAAAGACAACATAACTTACGAAGGCATATGCGGTATCGGACATTGGATAGATAAATAAATAAACAGTGGGAAAATGGCATGTCTAATGCGGATATTGGGCATGCCGTTTTCCATTGTATTTATTTGTAAGGGCAGCTTTAATTATCAAACGAACGAAGTCGACAATCGGCCATTTCCTGAAACTCCAGCGAAGAAGGATCGATGCACATACGTTGCAAATAAATATGGCGATCAAAAAGAAACAAATAGAACAAATGAGAAAGAAAATAGATAAAACATAAAGAAGGACGAATATTAAAGACGAAAGAAAGAAAAGAAGAAAAGCCGCGAATTGAAAGAAACTTAAAAAGAAAATGTAATCAAATAGCGAATAAAATAAAAAAGGAAGAAAAAAACATACATGAGAAAGAAAGAAAAGTGAAGATAAAATAGAACAGCATGGATTAAGAAAATCTTAAATAATTTTGTTTTGTTCAGAACTAAAATAAAATTAAAAATCAATTTCCTGCTTTCCCCGCTTTGACGAATACCTGTATTTATTTCCTTCGTCGTACGAACACAATTTATATTTCTGATTTTCAATTTTCAATTTCTGTTCATATATTCCGCGCGTTTCACAGCTTATTCAAGGAGAACAGTTTTTAGTTAAACAAAAAAGGAATAAATAAAGAAGGGAAATACAGAAGAAAGCGATTAAAAAGAGAAAATTAATATAAGACACTAAAATATATAACACAAGAAAATGAAAAAAAGGACAAACACTGGAACATTCGTAATCCGTTGGGTTAGTATTTGCTTTATTTCCTTCTTTCTCTCTCTCTCTCTCTTTCTCTCTTCTCTTTTCTTTTTCCCTTTCTATTAATTATTTACGTGTGTCAGTTGCTTCCACACATTATCTGATTATTCGACCATTATTTACGGTATTCTCCGCTTGCAACGTCACCCAGTGTGTACAGTAACAAGTACACAAAATAACAAGCAAGTAAGACAGATAACAAAATCAAACATCCACAGGGACTTAGGATATGCTAGATGTAGAAGGTTCTAGAAGGTTCGCTTGGATTAAATGTCATAAAATACTTCTCCTCCTCCTCTCTCGGTCTCTGGTTTAAGGAATGAGGTCATTAGCCGTTTATGACGACATCTCTTGTGCAGGGATATTCTACTCTCCATGTTTGTATCGATGAGGTCATCCGCTGTGCACAGTTATACTTACCTCTGTTTTAAGGGATGGCATCATAAAAGGATGACGTCATCCAGCGTGCACGTGGACGACCAAGATAACAAACAAACAGGATGCATTGTTTTAGTATAGATGGAAAAAGAAAGAGAAAAAAGAAAAAGATAACAATAATAAAAACAAGATGAAGATGAAAGTAAAAATTAAGTAAAAAAAAAATACGGAAATAAAATTGAAATGAAGAATATAAAAAGGGGAGAGAAAGCGGGGGGAGAAGGTGGAGAGCAATAGAGGCAGCGATAAAGAGGGAGAGAAAAAGTCTGGCACACAGAGATAGAGATAGAGAAATAAATAAGATAGCAATATAAAATATTAAAATATAAAAGGAAATTCCATGCCAAATCATCCAGGCTTAAAACAACCCCCTTCAGATTCTTTGTGCATTTTAAAACTACTATTTATCTACGTCCCACAAAGTAGAATGTGACACAAGGTCGGAAGGTGGGAATTTGTACTCTAGAGAAAGAGTACGGAGTTTCTTAAAAAATTGCCTGGGCAGGGCGCCTCAGACAGTAAGCAATAAACCCACTCCTCCCCAAAGAGGGGAGGCAAAGCCTGGGAGGGGGTTAACCTCCCATAACTGCACAGGACAGTCGGAACAGATACTACACCTTGATCCTAGCCAAAAGCTTTACTTAACAATTAAGAGAAATGTGTACTATCAGAACTATTAGCCAAGTAGAACCCTATGTTCTATTTTCGTTTAAAAAGATTAACCGAAGACGACTAAAATTCGTTTTGATTATATTTCGCGTGGACTTTTTATCCTCTGCAGTGAAATTTTTCAAGAAAATAGCACTTACTAGAATGTTCATTTATTAAGTGTGTTGCACACTGTTTCAAACAAACTCGATGTTTTGTGTTTGGTTTTAGTTTTATTTTGAAAGTCATAAATCAAGTTTTTCTTTGCTGTCCTCATTAACTCCTTTGAAAAGTTCTGCAAATTTTTTAATAAAAATATTGAAAATTGGTAAATTTCTAGTATAATTTTCCTAAGTGTCGAAAATATCTAAAAAACTTCTTTACATGGTTTCTTTTGAATAAAATAGATCATTCTTTCTCAATATCACAGTTATCTTTTTTTTAATTCCAATTTGTAAATCTCTTCTTTGCAGCATTTAAAAAAAAATACGCACTAAACAAATATGAACCTAAAAGTAATGTTTTTCTTTCATTTTTCTAAGTATCATTTTTGTAATCTGTGCCTTAACAACTTACATGGTGAAGTTTTCAAAGCAGTTCATGAAGTTTTGGCTTACACCAACTTACATGGTGAAGTTTTCAAAGCAGTTCATGAAGTTTTGGTTTACACCAACTTACATGGTGAAGTTTTCAAAGCAGTTCATGAAGATTTGGCGTACAGAAACTTACATGGTGAAGTTTTCAAAGCAGTTCATGAAGTTTTGGCTTACGCACTACGTTTTTTGTAAACCACTAAAGTCGGATTTTGCGCTCCGAAAAACTAGATTTAGTCTAGAATACATTGGCCTAGAAAATAGTGTACTACTAGTCCGATGCTTCTGATGTCGCCTATTTCTATTACTTGTTAGGTAGAGATGAAATAGTGTTAACACCCCAAAAAAGGGCACTTGAAACTAGAAACGGGGTCACTACATACAGCTACACAGAACAACGCTATCAGAACGAATTATATCAAAGGCAAAATAGACAAAACCCAGGAAAACAGCAAATCTAGACACTATAGACAAATATACGAAATAGTTAATCACATAGTAAGTGAATGCAGCAAACTAGATCTAATAGAATACAAAAAACAAACACGACTGTGTGGAAAGGGACGTCCACTGGAAACTATTCAAATGCCCGCTGTCAGTTTACTGGGAACATGCAACCAAATAGTACCGACACAAATCGGAGACAATGCTTAAAAATTAAAAACACAAAATCTTCTGAGACATGGTGGTACCAAAAGACAAACACATACAAGCAAGGAGACTGGACGTAATAATAGTTTACAAGAAGGTAAAACCCTATCAAATCATAGATGTCGCTGTCTCATCAGACACCAAGGTGAAGGTTAAGAAGGCAGAAAATGAAGCTAATACACGAAACTCGCCACAAAAATAAGAGGAATCTACAAACTGAGGAAAATCACTATAATACCAATAATTATAGGAGCACTAGGAATAATACATAACAACTTGGAGAAATTGGCATCAGAAGGAAGATAGACACCATATAACGGACTGCAATTATTAAACCAGCCTGAACTCCCAAGAAAATTCTGTCGAATGGTTGAGCCATTTATAAGTTGCACTAGAAACAACACTAAAACACAAAAACCATCACATGAACTTAAGGGAACTGAAACTGCCAGCACCCCATAAACTGGCGCCCCCTAAAACACACACACACGCACTCACACACATGAGCCTCGGCTGGTATCACACACAATTAGCATACAGGGTCAATGACGATTGAAAGAGTGAGGGGGAGGGAGAACACCATCCAGACATCTACTGGAATTGTGCAAAGTGCACTAAAATCTTGGAAAGGCCTGTAGTCACTCAAATTACGGAGAAGCCTCACGCTTGGTACTAGCGATGAATCAATGACAAACGTCTACTGCGGTAAAGTAAAATGACTTGCAACTGTTGTCGAACTAGTCTACTTGACATCTGGGGAGACTTGTTGATACCCGGACTCCAGAGAACACCAATGGTTATTGTCAGTGAGTAATCATTAGTACTGATTTGTGTGGAAACTCGTCGTGGTAAATCAGATTGTACGACAGTGATGAAAACAGTCGACATCTTAAGGAAACTCTTTTAATACGGAAACGAATACACATTACCAACAAACGCAATACGAGCCACAGATCCTTGTAGATAGTAGTTAAAGAAAAATATAGACAACGCGACCTTATAGTAGAACATCATACGAGACAATTTATTTACCTCCCTAGGAGGTTAGGCACAAAGCCAGTTTTATCTTACTCCCGCAAGGTAAGATGTGACCCAAGGTCGGGTCGGGAAAGTGGGACTTTAAAAGCCAACGCCCGAGAATGTGAGCACTCTGGCTAATAAAAATTGCCTGGGCAGCCCCGTCGGTATTCCCAGGTTGGGGCGCCTCAGGCAGTAAGCAATAAACTTACTCCTCCCCAAAGAGGGGAGGCAAATCCTGGGAGGGTGTACCTCCTAGAACTGCACAAGAAAACCCACAGACCGGCGGAATCAAGCCCCGAAGAACAAGACAATACCGGTCTATAGGGTGCTGTATCCATCGGAACATATACTACACTTTCTTCCTAGCCAAAAGGCCGTCATACGAGACAAAAGGAAATAAAACTGAAAGAAATCCCATAAACTTAGCCCTCTAAATAAACACACATCTAGCATCACAAAAGTTTCGTGAACGTTCAAAGAGGATGGAAAGACAGGATGAAAAGCATTAAACAAACACCAACTGAAAAGGTGGGGAGGATACTAGAACTGGAGGGCGGTTTATAATTACAAAATAAAATCCACCAGAATGCATTTAAGTTTATTCGTAAACTAGTCAGCTATTTTAGTATTTTATTATTAATTGAAACAAATAGTACACTACTTTTTTCAACTTTTCGAAATTTGAAAGGAATTTGGAGGCATTTAAACTGTCGAATAAAAATGCTTTTATAAATGTCAGTGTATTAAAGGATTGAAAGTTTTGGAAGCTATTTATATATAATTTTATAAATAGGGAATACACACATATTACGTTTAGAAAATTAGTCATAGTTTTACAACAATTTGGTTAAATTAAAATATATAGAATTAAATATTTCCATAATAATCAAGGGGGGGCGAGAGCGCTCTATCCCTTAATAGACTACAACAATGGCCTATGCTGGAAATCTCATTTTTTTGATCAATCATAAGTCAAAAACCAATAAACCAAATTAGTTACAACTTTGCACACACTTTTTATTTGATAGATTCCATAAGTGTGTAGAATTTCAGCATCATTAGTCAAGGCAACCCAGAGATCCAGAAAGTTTAATCATGAAATCATGTTATCCGTGGAAAGTCCCAAATGTTTACATTTTTATTGTCATTAAGGGTATGCGAGCACAAAAGGGCTATGTATTTTACTGGTAGGAATTTTTCTTCAGCGCACCTCACACACTTCATTCACTCATGCGTAGAGATTTATACTGTAGTGATGTGATAATGAAATTGTTTGGTTGATATGTAGTCATAAAATTTCCTTGCTTTTGTACATTTAGTGTATATGAATTTTCATCTTAACCCTATTAAAGGCATATGATTTCAGTATACTGGCATTTATCATTATTACATTAAACTTTCAAAATCCTATTTACAAAAAAAACAAATTTAGTAAATAATTAAGAAAAGGTATGAAGAATAGGACAAAATGAAAGTAATTACTCCCGGGCAACGCCTGGTA
This sequence comes from Sepiola atlantica, assembly GCA_963556195.1. Taxonomy (NCBI): domain Eukaryota; kingdom Metazoa; phylum Mollusca; class Cephalopoda; order Sepiida; family Sepiolidae; genus Sepiola; species Sepiola atlantica. The sequence continues at coordinate 43,936,536 of OY744546.1, forward strand.
AGAACAGCTAGTATATTTCATTTAGGAGAAAGATTCTTTTTCTTTCCTATAAAAAAGTATAAGCTTGAAGTTAGACATTTACACATATTTTCATTCTAAGAGTAGAGAATAAGCAAAAAAAAAGACCTGGCACAGTCTCAGATAGGCATCCTCTTAAACATTATCTCCTCCTTTCGGAGTGGGATCGGTTAATTGCTTGAGGGAGTTCAAACAGGATTTAGATGCAATATTTTGCACGCAATACCTTTTTGCGGCCGGGTGGATACCCTACAGTAAACTGATCTTCTATCTATTTTTGTCCTTTTGTGGGAGACAGGTAAATAAATGCGTATCGGGGATTTGTGGGCGACTATATATGCTTACATATATAAGTGATTGATGCGTATGAACACGAGGTCAATAGATGGATACGAATTGAAATAGACGTATGAGATGAACAAGGAAATAAAAAAAACACAAAGATGGATTGAGTACATAGTAATTCCATGAAACAAAAATAATAAAACAAAAATATTGACCGAGTAAAAACTAATAAAAAATAAATAAAATTGCAACGCTCTCCACCCCGCAACCAATTTAGAAAGGATACATGAAAATAAATAAAAAAAGCTAACAGAGACGATCCGAACCGGATGGTTTTGTGACACTGTCCTTGGATGTCCATTCTTGTAACCCTTCTTTATTGACATTTCATTCATTTTATATTATCTGTTTGATTTTTTTAGCCATTACTTTTTTAGCCATTATAAAAAAAAAACAGCAGATAGTTATGACTCTCCGCCATTTTGTTTATTCTGTCCTTTTTTAGTGTTGTTGCTTTTTATTTATACATAGATTTCTTTTTGTGAGTCTTTTCT
>OY744546.1:43942392-43959892 GCA_963556195.1 Sepiola atlantica
GAAAATTTGGATATCTCCGATTCGTGTAAGATTTAAACAATAGGTAGTAGACATAAATTCATACATATTCCTTTAAGTTCAGTTATTTTGAGTATTTTAAAGCATGTTAGGTGGCATAATATGGGAAAAAATCCTATTTTTTAAAATTCTGTTTTAAAATGTACATTAAAGTTTATCCATATTCCTTAGAAGATTTCCCTAATTTCAATTTGTTGAGACCCATTAAGATTAAGCCTTAGATTCTTTAGACGTGTTCTAGTATTAAAATCATTGAATTGATTTTTTTTCAAAATTGAAATAATAATTCTAGACAAAAGTTATAGTGTCATTATATATTGATGTACACTTTTAGAAGGGGCATAAAAGTAAAATAGTGATGTTCGAAAAATTAATTTACACGTTCTAGTACAGCTATTTTCCTAGTATGTACATATATATATATATATATATATATATATATATATATATATATATATATAAGTATAAGGGTTATAAGGGTATACTCAAAAAAGAATAAAAGGGAAATACCATGTCTGATTAAAATCTGTATTTATAAATAATATATATATATATATATATATATATATATATATATGTATGTATATATGTATATATATATATATATATATATATATATATATATGTATATATGTATATATATATGTATATATATATATATATATATATATATATATGTATATATATATATAATAGTATAATAGAAAACCAATTTTATCGAATCGGAACAGAGCCGAACCAAGACAGAAAAATATCGCTCTGAATCGATTTTGTTTTAACTTGCACTGAATTATAACGGTGTATATAGGATTGAATAAGCTTTTAAAAAGGGGATCTACCGTGCAACTGGAGTATAGTGTTAAAGTAAGCCCCATTTAATTGTTATTATTGTTTATTTTGTTCATGTACACACGAGTCATCACTTGTCTATGTTAAAACATACGTTTGCCATCTCGATTGTAACCGTGTGCGCTTTTGAATGTTTCCAATGGAGAGAGGAAGGTCGAACTATTGTATTATATCTTGGATGACAGCATACCTTCTCATATCCCACCTCCACCTGTTACATTTTCATATCCCTCTTAGACTAGTAGGTCACTTAGAGTTTTGGGACCACTTCCATTGTTTTTCTCGGAAAATGTTCTATATATAATTCCAATTTCAGAAAATATGATAGATTTGAAGTTTTGAGAATGTTATGCCTTTACATTAGAATACACTTTTAGACTTCATGTAAATTCCCTAACCTTTCTTTTCATAGGGATAACACAACCATCACACAAACACACACAATACACACAGACATTGAGATTTGTTATAAACTAAATCTATATTTAGTTTATTTTTTTACTTTGTGATATTCATTATTTATTCTAGTCTGCGGACTAAATAACAATGTGTTCGTTTAGTAACATCACCCGCGCAAACACAAGCATGAATATAAAAGCTGCATAATACATAACATATTGAGCGAAATAAATGTCCAATATTAAAACATACAACATGCTCATCGTATTTCTCTTGCTTTATTCAGCAAGTGTATATGGTTACATTGATAGTAAAAACGTAAACGAACTTTTAGTGCAAGCCTGAGATATGAGTTATTTGTACAAGTTGTTATATATAATGTTTCTGCCAATACCTGTTTATTTCTCTTTTTACGCATATTTACGATACTTTCATGCTTCCTTACTTTCCCCTTATTATTTTGTTTAACATATTTCTTCTTTTTCCTGTACTTCCATCGAGAATTTGTTAATGAAAGGCAACCTTTTATTGCTACGGATGGATCAAATAATATATAATTGCTCCAATCTCTCTTTTTATTTACTATTATTTACCATCGACAAGGTACATACGTAAGGGGCTACTGTTAACTAGGGGACATATCCATAGGGGAATCCTAAGTGGGTAGATGTGCAGAGATACGTGTGTTCACATTGAATCTACATGTCTGTATGTTGATACAGTCATGTAAACAAGAAGAATGTAAGGAATTCTAAAGGCTAGCACTCCGAGGAAAAACAATTAGATTAGAAACCTTTCCGGCATTTAAGGATCTACAGTGAAGGGGTGCGATTATGGTGATTGTCGGGTTAGCCGGATGTGTTTTCGTCGAGGACGTCCCAGAGCAACAAGCTTGTCGGAGCATATTCTATTGAAGTACTTGTAAAACAAGCATAGGGATGAAACATTGCGGCAATGGGGCAGGGGCTGCAGCTTGGCAGACAGTGTGGGACCTATTAGACTAGAGGCTCTTTTTTGGGCCCTGTCTAAGAGGGAGATACTACTTGATAATGCGCCAACTTAGATGTGACAAACATACTCCATGCATAGGCATGTTGTCGCCTTGTATGTATATAGGATACTGGCAGGTGTGAGATGTTTTCTAGCACGATAGATTAGACCGCTCTTTTTAGCAGCCTTGCCAGTTCCTTCTATGAATTTGTTTCAACTCATGTTACCTTTGAATGTTAGACCGATGAGTTTGACAGTTTGACTCCCTCGGGTGGGTTCTATTAGCCATGGCAATCGGTGGCTGAAAAGGTTTCTTATATATTTTAAAGAAAAATAACCTTTGTCTTAGTATCATTAAATGAAATGCTACCAGCTTTTTTGTTTTCATTAAACTACAGACTAGAGGTCATTTTCTGAAGATTTACTCATTGCTTAGTGTGTGCACGCTTTCGTATTACCCACATGTCGAGAATAGTGTGGTATCATCAGCAAATATACTCATCCCGGCACAATTTCATCAGGGAGGTCGTCTATTAAAATCAAAAAAAAAAAAATACGGAACCTAGGATAGACCCTGGGGTACACCCACATTAATGTCATGTTGTGTTGATGTACGGCCATCGGGAACAACCTGGATATTTCTTTTGGCAAGGAAGGATCTGATATGTTAAATATTCGTCCAGTAATACGATACAAATACATTTTAATGTGAAGACCTTCATGTCAGACCTTGGCAATGCTTAAAATATATCAAGCGCTACCGCCCTAGCTTACCTGTCTTGTCCAGTGTATGGGACATGCGTTCAGAGATGACCGTTAGTATATCCGCCGTGGAAAATATTTTCCTAAATCCATACTGATGGTCCAAAAGAAGTTTACCATAAACAATGTGGTGGACTATCGCGAGAACACTCATTTATTCCTTCAATAATCAATCAGCATCATAATGGAGGTATACGTGAATGACTATATTATATATTATAATAGATTGAAATGTTATCTACAAACGAGTCACCGGTTATCATAGTTCAAAGACCACACTAGCATAAAGTATAATGAGTTTTGATTTACTCCTCTCCAGGAGTTAGGCACAAGGCCAGTGTTTATCTTACTCCCACAAGTAAGATGTTACCCAAGGTCGGGTCGGGAAAGTGGGATTTTAAAAAATGCCTAGGCAGCCCCGTCAGCATTCCCCGGTAGGGGCGCCTCAGGCAGTAAGCAATATACTTACTCCTCCCCAAAGAGGGGAGACAAAGCCTGGGAAGGTGGCCCTCCCAGAACTGCACAGGACATATCCATTGACCGGCGTAAATCAACACCCGAAGGCCAAAACAACCCCAGTATGGGGTGCAGTATCCATCGGAACAGATATTACACTTTGATCTTAGCCAAAAGGCCAAGCTCGAAAGCCTAGACAAAACTGCATGGAGTGGAAACAATGGTTGAGACCGAGCAGGATTTTATTATTTGAGACGGTTCAACAAGAATTTAACATTGGACTTGAAAAAGAGCATGCTATAGTTAGCTGGGAACCAGACCCGAGTAGACGGATATAAACTTAGCTAATAGAAGTTTTTTTTAGGTACACAGAGTAAGGAAATACAAAAACTTAGAGTGGTTGTAGCTCGACGGATGTTTCTTGTAAATAATCTATAGGTGTGGAACATTGATTGGAGCTCAGTCGTGAAAATATGAGTAGAGTAGAGAAAACTAGATTCCTTTCTTCGAGATTTCAAATTCGATGTTGTGCTCCATCTAGGCAGAAAAGAATGTTCTGAGATGAACTTCCCCATATTTGGTAACAGTACACCATCTTAGAAGGTAAAGTGACGCTAAGATTGGCGTCCATTAATGTGTTTGATAAAAGAAGAAAACGCATGTACAAATAGTAAGTTTTAAGATTAAGCCCTCAGAAGAAAATACTATGCGAAATCTGCCGAAAAATAATAATAAAAAAAACCTAAACTAGCATTATATATGTATATGACGTCGATATATTCCTGGGTTTTGTAATAGTAGACTTGGCTCGTGTTTAGGCGAGAAGGAGACGTAAATCGTTCTAGGCATTTAAGTATTTCCATAACTGATTTAAACAAATGATACATCGGGGGTTAAAGTTGGCGCTTAGCAGCTCCGCTCCCTCGATATAAATATATATATATATATATATATATATATATATATATATATATATACAGGGTGATTCATAAGTCACTTCACTTGGCTATTTAAAATGATTACCATATGAAGCACAAACATACTATGAACTTTTGATAATTGTTATCTTACTCTCTAATTACTGCTATTTGTTATTTTAAATTTGTTCATTTATATATTTGTTTCTATATATATTTATTTAATAATCAATCAAATATGCTACAAAGACTCGTAAATTCCTTGCAAAAAAGAATGGAGCTATGCATGCAGAACGAAGGTGGACATTTTGAGAATTTGCTGTAATTTTTAACTCCCGTAAATGAATTTGTTGAATAAACTTTCTGTTTTGTATTACCGTATTTCTTAACTTTAGAATTTCAAAAATAAATAGCTAAGTGACTTATGAATCACCCTGTATATATATAGTAAGCTATGAAAATATATTTATGGCAATTGAGCTACACATTAAGCGTAATTGCCATAAATATATTTTAATAGCCTACTACCTAGCTCTACTTACGTATCGAGCACTGTTGAAGTAAATACTGAAAATTGTCATAAAAAATTGTATCGCCGTATAATATTTTATGTGGGTACATGAAATAGTAATATTAAATGTCGTAACGGATCGTCGCAGTTTTTTTGGTGGCCCCGTGAGATGGATGGATAGATATATTCAAATACAAGCATGTGTCAATTAAAACAAAATAACAACTCGAAAACAATGAAGTATATAACAAATACTTTATTGTTTGCGAATCCTACTGGATTATCTGTGTAATTGTTTGACGCGATCTGGATGTATTGAACATGGGTAGTTAATGCTACAGACCTTTATTGTTGTGATTTTTATAATTTCTTTTCTCAATATTATTTTACATTAATTTAAGCCTCGTCTTAATTCTTTTTCTTTAAAAATACAACATTTCATGTCTGCGATCTTTTTTGTTTGGTTATTTTTGAACGAATTTTTGTTTTTATCTTTCTTTATTTTTGTCTGTTTCATTATTTCGTGTCAGTAAGTTTATTTCGTATTTCTCTATATGATGACACTTTTCTACATTTTCTGGTTTTTCTTTTTTCTCCTGTTTTGTTCTAGCTGAACTTGTCTTTTTTAACAGTAACGTCATCATCATCGTCATCATCATCATCATCATCATCATCATCATCATCATCATCATCATCACTAACTGCTTTATATTGCCCTGATCTTCCCGTTCCCTTCTTAATATATTCCTTCTTCTTCTTTATCTTCTTCTTCTTCTTCTTCTTCTTCTTCTTCTTCTTATTATTATTATTATTATTATTATTATTATTATTATTATTATTATTATTATTATTATTATTATTATTATTATCCTCTTCCATTTTCTCTCTTTATTGTCATCCTTTAACTTATTAAAAAAGACTCTCTTTTTTCTGTTACACCGTCTCTGTTAGCTCTTCCTATTGCCCTTCCTTCTTTTTATTTTCTTCCTCCTTTTCCTCTTCTCCCTTTTACTTTCTCTTCTTCTCCCTCTACTACTACTACTACTACTACTACTACTACTACTACTACTACTACTACTTTTCCCTCTTAGCCTTATTCTATCTTTCTGTTTTCTTTATAATTATGTCTCCGCCATTTCCCCTACAGATCCCTATTCTTTGATTATTCATCATCTAGTTCCCTATTCGCGTTCCTTATATTCAACGCATGTTTGTTTATTTACTCCTTGATTTTGTTTCCTCATTTTTTCCTCAACATCCTCCATGTTTTGGCTTTAACATCACCCCACACTCCATCTTGACGAGGTTGGCTAGATGGATTGTTCGTTATCCATTTCGGACATTTTACTTTAAAATAATTTTTTCTTTCTTTGTTTCTTTTCATTATTTTTCTGCCATTTCGTCTTTCGCTCATTGCCTCTCGGTTGGCGCCCATCTGCATATCATTAACTTCTTCATTTCATCCGACTGGCCATTGCTCGCCTCTCTCAGGCGAAACATCTATGTATTCATACTGACATCAAATTGTATCCTGGAACCCTATTTAGCAAGGACGGCCTCGTATGTTTGTTTTTTGTTCTTTTTTTTTATCATTATTTTTATTCGCTGCATCAATTTTCTGGCGTATTTTTTGTTCGTTCTCTAAGAGCTATTCTGTCGCATTTTGTCATTCCAATTCTCTACTTTTATCCGTTTTTGTATCGTCTTTGCTTTTTTTGCATGTGTGTTATTCGCATTTCTTAGATAAAGTAGGAAAAGAGAAGAATAAATAGGAGAGCGAAGTAAAAAAGAAGACAAAAAGAAGAAGTAGAAGAAAAAGGAGAAGAATTAGAAGAATTAAAATTAGAAGTAAAAGAACAAGAAGGAGTAGGGGAGGAATAAAAGGAAAAAGATAAACGAAGTAGTAGAAAAAGATGGAATAACAGGAGAGAGGAGAAGATGGAAGTAAAAAGGAGAGGGGGAAAGAAAAGGGAAACGCAGAAGACAAAAGAGTCGAAAGCGAGAGAGGAAAAGTAGAAAAAAAAGGAAAATGAGAAGGAGGAGTGGAAGGGGGAGAGAGCAAATAGAATAAGGAAGAGGGAGAGAGAGAAGGGAGGGTAGTGAGATAGGGGAGAGTTAGAAAAATAGACAGAGGAAAAAGTGTTAGAGCGAGAAGTTTTGAAATAAATATTTTACAGACACATTTTTAATCTTCTATTTTCTAATGTCCGCTGCCGGGCAACGTCGTGGAGCCATGCTAGTTTAAGAAACGACAAAGCATTTCTACACCAATTGTGAGAGAACCTGATCCTTAGATATGTCAGTGCATATTTCTGTTTGTCACGCTCCAGTTTTAAACAGAATGCAAATTAAATGTACACATATTATCTTCTCTTAAAAAACGACAGTTTGTTTTTGTTTTGTGTGTGTCTGTAAGTAAAAAACTACACAAGACACACCAGCAAAGCTTATATATTCTTTTTCAGCATTGCCTCGGAGAGGATATTGACGCATTCTTGTAATAGTTATTATTTCAGGGGTCAACAGGAACAAGATGAGTCGACTTTTACAGGTATCGATTCTATCGAACTTTGGTGTGAAACTTGAAATAAAAATACACTTTATTAGCCTTTGGACTAGCATTAAAATGTAGCATCTCATCTGTTTTTGGTCAAAAGAGAAGTAATCCTTTTTGAATGAGGTGGGGGTGTGAGGGAGAGGGGCAGAAAGAAAGGGGACGAGTGGTAACGTGATAGGGGGAGCGGGGAGCAAAAAAGGTAAAGAGGATATAGGAAATAAATAAAGATGAAAAGAGACAGAATATGTTAGACATTTTCTTAACTCTTCTATGTTGATTAGCCATGTCCCGGGCAATGCCGGCCAGCCATGAAACTTTTAAATAAGCTATCGCATATCTACAAGGAGACTTGTCTATCGAATGGTCCTACCTGTCTCTTTCCTGGTGCGGCGATTCGCCCTGGTTTGATTGACCCGGTTTTCCCCGAAGGAAGAATATGCTAGGGAATATTACATTCACAAGTAACATAATAGTCCACTAATAGGCCGAGAGACAGAGGTTCAATCCTCGGTCGAGTCATACGAAATCCAAAAATAAATGGTATATGATGCTTACTTTCTTAACATACAGCATTATAAGGTGATCATCACATGTAAGTGAACAATTCCAAGGAAAGAAGCAGCGTTCTCTTCTACATCTCGGTTGTGTATTGATTTACTCCTCTCCAGGAGTTCGGCACAAGGCCAGTTTTTATCTTACTCCCACAAGTAAGATGTGACCCAAGGTCGGGTCGGGAAAGTGGGATTTAAAAATTGCCTGGGCAGCCCCGTCGGCATTCCCCGGTAGGTGCGCCTCAGGCAGTAAGCAATAAACTTACTCCTCCTCAAAGAGAGGAGGCAAAGCCTGGGAAGGTGGACCTCCCAGAACTGCACAGGACAAACCTATTGACCGGCGTAAATCAAGACCCGAAGGCCAAGACAACACCAGTATGGGGTGCAGTATCCATCGGAACAGATACCACACCTTGACATAGCCAAAAGGCCAAGAGCAGGGTAGCCAATGAAAATGAAAGCCGTCGGTGGATCCCCATGTTTATGTTTTACATTACATTTACAACGCTTATTCATACTGAAGTTTCAAATCGCATTGCCGTTGGTATTTTACGCTTACGTTGAAAATAACATGTATGTAACTAAAAGTGCAAATTCAATTCACTTGATGTCTATGCATACTCCAGAGAGATTCTGTCATATGCTTGAGAACAAAATTCCTCCATGTATGAAGATTTTAGTTTTCACTTTCAAGAGAAGCATGCCAGCATACCCCTTATCTACTCGGCCTATCTTAGTGATGTGAGCCTTCTTAATGTGTTGTCGATTAAATAATCTGTAGATGATTTATTTACATAGCGGGAGACTAGTAGCCGGCTAACATGCCCAAATATAGAGGGGTCTCTTAATATTAAGCTTTTGATATCTGCATTTTTTCCTCTATCCAGCAGATTTAACCCAAAGATAATTCATAAACATTTCATTTCAAAGACATTATGCTTTATCTACTGTGGTGTCAATATAGGTCATAATTTACTTGCATATACACCAAGAGGAACTATCAATGTATTGGAATGTCTTTACATCAGAGGTGTAGATGTGTCCTTTCTGCTCCATGCAATTTCATTATTGTCGTTCAAACGCAGAAGTTGCCATTCCTATTATTCTGTTGATTTTAGATTCTGAAACTACTGAGCCAGGAAATACAAAATCCGCGCCTTTTATTCCAGAAATATGATTGAATCGGGAAAATCTTTTTTCCGTCAAATCATCTATTTAGAGAATTCGTCCGTCGGTCATCTGTCACGCTTAAGTTTAAAATATAATTTTGGTCGGTCTGTCAGGCTTAAGTTCAAAATAAAATTTCTTGGCCATTTGGCTAAGATCACAATGTAGTAGCTGTTCCGATGGATACTGCACCCCATGGCCTTCAGGACTTGATTTACGCCGGTCTATGGGTCTGTCCTGTGCAGTTCTAGGAGGTCCACCTTCCCAGGCTTCGCCTCCCCTCTTTGGGGAGGAGTAAGTTTATTGCTTACTGCCTGAGGCGCCTCTACCGGGGAATGCCGACGGGGCTGGCCAGGCAATTTTTAAACCCCACTTTCCCGACCCGACCTTGGGTCACATCTTACTTGTGGGAGTAAGATAAAAACTGGCCTTGTGCCTAACTCCTGGAGAGGAGTAAATCAATACACACTGTCTGTCATCTGTCACACTTAAGCTTAAACTATCATTTTTCTCGCTAAACGGGTTGATAGATTTGTCACATTTAAATTCTTATTTTACTTTAAGTCACCCGAAACAAGGCCTATAGCTAGTGAGGCGCAAGGGGCTACTGTGACGTAAAATGTCTTCTATAATTCTGGCACCTAAGGGGGGTGGAGGGGTGGCAGCGAGATGTTTGTTAACTTTACATTTACATTTCTGCGTGTGTGTAAAGATGGGGAAAATGGGGGCAAGCAAGGAGAAATTTAAACGGCAATCGATCCAAAGAAATAAGCTATTAGAGTAGAAACGTTTCCCAAATTTTCGGACTTCCACAGTGAAGTGGTGGGATGTTGCCGCTTGTCGGTTTTGTCAAGGGTATTTACGTTGGAGGGGTCCAGGGGCAGTAAGTTCGCCGGAGAACATCTCGTTGAAGTATTTGTAAAACAAGATCAGGGAAGCTATATTGCGGCGATGGGACATGATCTGGGGTTTCGATTACAGTGTAGACCTATTAGGTTAAGGACTCTTACTTGCATTCTGTCCAAGAGGGAACTATTAGTGTGTTTTGTTTGCGTTCGTTGATAGACAACAGTGGTCTATGAGTTGACTCTTACGGCAGAAAGTAATACTTTAGATAACAAATGCACTTTCTAATATCTCCTATTGCCTCCAAAATACGTGGAAGAATTTTTAGATTCTGTGGATTTTCCTGAAAAGTACAAGAATCACAGTTTATTAGTTCGGATTCCTTATTTTGTTTACGTTGCTACATCGTTAGTTACATGGACATAAAAATAATGCAAAACGCCTGAGAATATTTCACAATTCCTATTTAATTTATTTCAAACAAAAAAAATGCTATTTATTCAAACTGATGTGGCTCTTCCTTCAATATTCCTTATACTAGACACTCGAAACATATTTATTTGTAATAATAACACCTAATTTAACAGTTTATATATACAGGGTGGGCCAAAATAAGGGTCCTATCTTTAAATTTGAATAACTTGAATTTGAATAACTTCCACAAAATAAAAGTTAAACTCACCAAACTTTATGTGTGTGTAGACTGCCCCTTCCGAGATTTTTTGAAATAAACAAAACAAATTTTAGCCGAAAAACACTTCTTAAAACTTACAAAAACTAAAGTATTGTTTTTTACACTGTTTTGAGTTTTTTAAGCAAAAATAATGTTTTCGAAATGAGGGTACGTTCCTTAGGGCTAATACGGCTCATGCTTGCTTCGGAAGGGGTCCTTTACTTATTCTAAAAAAAAAATTTTTTTAAATCAATAAATAAAAAAGTTATGAATTTTTAAAAATAGGACCCTTATTTTTGCCCACCCTATATATATATATATATATATATATATATATATATATATATATATATATATATATATATGTACCACGTGATACACGCGACTTATCAACATTTTCGTCCATAACATCGAGACGAATTCATCCTTACTGCTTGTCTAAGTCGGGAAGAAAAGAAATGAAGAAAAAAAAGAGGAAAAAATATGGTTATTCTACTGAAGATGGTAATATTATTACCGAAAGCGCTCAAGTTAAAAAAAACTGTTTTTCAGATAAATAAATAATTTATATTTAAAAACAATAATTTGCGTTGTGAAGGTTTTCTAAATATTTTATAAAAAAAAATATTCTCTTTATCTTTGCCATTTTCGACAACGCTTCTAATGTGTGACTTTTCAAATATATATATATATATATATATATATATATATATATATATATCGTTAGTAGTTATGCCAACTTTATTACCTAATAGTTGTTAACTTATCTGCGTTACTATTGTTTGATTAAATGTGTATGTTTCAAGTTATAAATGAGATAGCAGGTTGATCTTACTTTTGACAGCCTCGTAACTCTTGCTTAATTATTTTGTCCTTTAACTCTCACATTTCATTAGCGATGTTTCTGACAAAGAGGGAAGAATTGCTGTTTTCTGGGTTGGAATATATCCATCTAACATTTATCATTAAATGGTGTTTGACCTAGAAGAGGACTTTTTTTAACTCCTTACATCAAGTGGCGTCATGCCTTCTCTGGATCAATTTTCATTAAACAAATTGTTATAGCCTTGTTTAAGGGTCGGAATGAGAACACGGACACGGGGTTTAGGTAAAACAAATATATTGGAGAAAAGTATATGCAACAGAAAAACAAGAGAAGTACTACATCAGTACTGACTGCCAGTGTAGACTGATGTTGCATTCAACAAGTGAGGAGCGTAATGCTGCCAGTATTTATTGAGAATGGACGAGTGCAAATGTTTGTCGTAGGTACGGCACCGTAACAGCCCCTCCCAAGTATTATCCTCTCAGGAGTCTAGTATTTGTTTCTTTTTGGATTGATACTATTCTGAGGTTGCTTGAAATAGCTGTATGTCGAAAGTGTTGTTTTGGTAGCCATAAACTCATCCTGGGCTGTGCTGTCGGTGTATTCCGATAGTCGTTCCCTAATTTTGTTCATGTCTCTCTTGTGAGAGAACTGATGGTCTCTATAATATTCATATTTGATACCCACCATCTTTTTAATCTTAGATGTCTGACTATTTAACACATCTTCACATTTTGAAAAAATGTCGCTTTTTCTTCGACATTCGACTTCAAAACAAGTCAGCTTATCTTTTATAGTTTTTAGTTCTTCAGAAAACTCTTCGATTTGTAACATAAGTAATTGTAGTTCTTTAACTCTGAGTTCACTTTGATTTGTTACTTTAGTAGTTGATGTTTTTTTAACTATAAGTTCACTCTCATAAACCTTCCACTAGTTATTAAAATAATGTTGCTTACTTACTTTCAGTTTTATGTTCGCTTTTTTCCAGCGTGCTTTTTGTTTTCCCATGAGATTTAATTTCTGTCATTTCTGCTGGCAATTTTATTTGAGTCCATTTAATACGATTAATGGTTGATACAAAATCCTTTTTTCGTTTTTCTGATCCGGTCGTCAGATTCATTCTCTTCTGGGAATAATACTTAGTTGATTATCCCCATAATTTGAATAGTTTAATAAGGTCTACGTCAAATAAATTACATGTTTTTTTATATATAAATGTGTACTCTTTTGCCGTTCTGTTAAAAGTCATGTCGGTAATTATTTAACCCTCGAAATTTACTTTTCACCAGTCACCGTTCTGGGAATTTGGTTGGTTCTTAATATAGTCGGTTTTCCCAACCGTCTTCATGTCTGCATGTTAAGAATCGACACGTCTTAACCCGAGTCCAATTGTAGTTTTACTTTTTTATTTAAGATATTAACCTGAACATATTTTCTTATGATATTTTATATCTGATTTTTTTACAAATCAGGCAGATTTAAAAACGAAGGTGGCATTCGGTTACCCAATGCAGGCTTCCGCGCCGATAACAAGGGCTTGGTTGTAATTTATTTTTATAAGGCTGGTTTTAGACGGGAAAATACCGTTTCTTGTTTAGAATTGTATTTGGAGGAGAGTAGAATGTTGATTTCGTGCGTACTTTTCGTGTTTGATGTCTTTCGAATCCTGCTTAACACTCATAACTCTCTGGCTCATCAGCTAATTTCTACAGTCTTAACTTTAGTTCATTTTCAAATTAATTTAGAACTCTACGTCTTATTTCAGCGTCTTTTCCTGTTACTAATCTTTGAAAAAAGTTTAAGCATTTAAAATTATCTGCACTAAGTTCGGATTATTTACAACTGTCGCAGAGCTTATTTACTACTGATGTGAACGTTGAATTCCCTTTCGTTGTCGTTTTTATCAGGTTTAAACACTTCAAGCGTATTTGAAATAACTAAGTCTTTGGGTTGAGCAGCTCTGTTAAAATTTTGACGGCTACCGTAAAAGTCTAATTGCTAGTCTTACGAGGCAAAAGGAAATAACGAACTTAGTATGTTCGGTGGTGCCTAATTTCTTAAGTAACAGGCAAACATTTTTAGAGTCTGCAATCAATTTTATGTGAGTTTTCATATCTTTTAAAATACGACGCAAAAAGTGTTATCTTACTCAAAGGAATACGTGAAGTTGTCGATCGCACTCCACACGGCATTATGCGAAAAATCATTATCGTGTTCGCCACTTTGGCCTCTAAGCGATATTGTTTGCATTAATATTTCAATCTTTTCGTCAGGTTCTGTTTTTGCTCTATAAGCTTTTCGTTTTGTACTAGAATAAGCTTTTGAAATTATTCTTCAGTGTTCTGTAATATATCATCTGCCTCTTTATTATGTTCGAGTTGTTATTTCATTTGAATTTTTTCTAATTTTTCAATCACCCCTTTAAATTCTTCCTTATTTTAAAGTGTGCCCTTTTTTGTAAGAAAGTAAGTGTTTCCTTTCGTCTACGGCTTGTCAAAATTATTTTCTTAAGAGTATGCTTGCTAGACGTCAAAGTAGTTGTAAAACAGTAGACAACCTTTTTTAATCGATAAAATAAATCGCTTTGTGTTATCTTCAAGTGCGCTTTTACGCGTAGTGCGTATCCGTAGAATTTGCGGTCGGTGCTTAGGTCAGAGAGAAAAAAATAAAATACGGTTACATTTTTTTTCGGTAGAAGTAACTGTCTATCTTTTTTGGAGAGAAACATAATTATGTATTCCCTTATTGTTAAATATTACAAAAGTGTTGGAATAGGAAATAAAACAAAAATCACTAACTTTTCTTAACTTAAGAAAACAATAAGTTGGTCCTAAGTGTTTTTTCTTTTTTTATCGGTAAGCTAGTTTTTTTAAATTAGGACGTTGTCGATTTCTCCAAGTTTTTTTTCTCTATAAGCTTTACTATATTTACTTTTGTCCCTCGTTGTGGCGTCCATTTGAAAAAAATACTACCTAATCTTCTACTATACCCATGCTGTCAGTCTATTTTAGTGAAGTAAGTTTGACATTTAAAATCCCAGGTTACCGGTAGTTGTGGGGTTCTTTTTTGAAGGTTCTCAAGAAAAGATCCTTAATGTTTTTGTTTCCCGTGTAAATTCGAATACTTCGTTGCCAGTTTTTGTGATGTCCTTAGTAAGGTTTATAGTTATTGTGTATTCCCGTGTAAATTCAAATGCCTCGTAGCCAGTTTTTTATGTACGGTCCCGGGGTTTAGGTAAAACACATATATTGGAGAAAAGTATATACAACGGAGGAACAAGAGAAGTAGTACATCAGTACTGACGACCAATGTAGACTGGGGTTGCATTAAACGAGTGAGAAGCGTAATGCTTCCAGTATTTATTGTAAATGGACGGGTCCAAATGTTAGTCATAGGTACGGCATCATAACAAACATATATTGATATTTTGGGGTCATTTAATCTGAATCTGAGTCTGAATTCGATCGGTTATCGCCAGCTATTGTTCGGTCGGGGAAGTTTACAACGAGCAGCCCAGGACTTTTTACGTTCGTTCTAAAAAAATATAATTTCCTTTATTTAACAGTCGAGAACAGTTTTAGTCTATTTTTCTAATTCGTCTAACTTTAACCATTGTGTACCGTAAACCATAGATTTTGTTTCCAAGAGGTTTCCTCATTACCACAGTATGCTTCTCTGTAGATTGCAACATACTTGTCTTCAAATCCAATACCCACAAAAACTTGTCATTAATCGTATTCATTCCATTCACATCTGAAATCATCTCATAATATTCGTCATGATTAAACTGACAATCGATTCCTCTAACCCACCCTTATCTACAAGTGTATTTAGGCCTTGACGAAGTGTAACTAATGTATGAACATTTTTTTAATAATTATTAAACCTGCTGCAAAATTCTGTGTTTATGCAGCGGTCATATTTCGTTACCTTAATAGAAAAGGAAAGATAAAAAAAATAAAAAATGGGTCGTACATGAGCTTAATGAAGGCCAGAAACTGTATCGTCTTGTAGTTTTTGTCATCGCCTTTCTTTTCAGTAACTCTAGCTAAACGTCTAAAAATGTGATATTAAATTA
Organism: Sepiola atlantica; assembly: GCA_963556195.1. Lineage (NCBI taxonomy): Eukaryota > Metazoa > Mollusca > Cephalopoda > Sepiida > Sepiolidae > Sepiola > Sepiola atlantica. The sequence goes on from OY744546.1 coordinate 43,957,993, forward strand.
TACACATCCCATATATCCCCTAGATATTTCACTACTTATTTAGGCATCAGACGCTATCGATAAGGATAGTTTTACTGAGGTGGTCCCTCGTTAAGTTTTTCAATGCTGGTTATTGTGACATGCAAAACGAAATTGTTAACATGTTTGCTGATGACCCAAGGCTTTAGAGTACAAATGCATATAGTTCCCAAGAGTATTATTTTAAGTGAGAATATTTTGCTGAAATTTGAAACGGGTCTGCTGTCTCTGTTTCATGAGCTGATAAGAAAATAGATTGTGTACATGAAAAAAAAATTATATGTATATATATATATATATATATATATATATATATATATATATATATACATACATATATGTGTGTGTATGTGTGTGTGTGTACACATACAATATTACAACTGATATATGTATATAAATATATATATATATATTATATTATCTTCGTATATATAATAGTTATAAAGATGTTTATTCATACAAACACTATTTGGCTACACAATTTCAGCACGTGTTTCGGTCACAGCTACAAGACACCTCACCTTATCAAACCCCAAAGTATTTTGCTTACGCTTCCATAGGGTAAAACATATGTTTAAAAGAGCACGTTACTGATTCCAATTATTTTAAAATATAACTAACTGTTAAGTTCCTCATTGCTTTATTTTCTTTATTTATTCAACCGTCTGACTATTTAATATGAATAAATAATTTGAATTATTAACGTGGTCGTTTAAGGAGTAGATTTGCCTTATTTCGCAAAATGAAAGCTTAAAGAAAATACATTATCGCCTGATAAGTTCGGGCTTCTTATAGCTGTGACAGAAACACCATTTTGTACATGTGTAGGAAAATAGGGTTTGTATTAATACAAATCTGTATAATCATTTAAATGCTTTTTTTTATTTGAGGACGTTTATAAAAAACAAAGTAAGGGTTCTCTTTTTTTACCCTGCAGATGCACGTTAAACGGCATATATATATATATATATATATATATATATATATATATATATATATATATATATATATATATATATCGCATAATGAGAACCTACAACATACGAGTGGAAAAAAAAGGAAAATTGTTAAATTTACCTTAAGGCCTTATTGTCTGACCCTCTGAGAGGAAACGTCAGAATGGTAAATTCAAAACTAATAGTCGAATGAGATATGAGGGGAAAAAACTTATTTCAGTTGGAGGAAACGATTGAGAGGAAAAAAAAAGGGTAAATCTCTCAACGTTATGGTGGCTTTGAATCATTAAAGATCTCCAACTGATGCATCAAAATCTTTGGTCCACACTGGCTATGTCGAGAGTTGTTAATGACTAACGCCTCAATAATATTGAGATGGTAGTTCGACCTGGCACTGTGTAAAACAGAAAACCACCCATCGGAATAGTTGTCAGAACAACTATTTGTACTAACGAGGTGATTACCGATGGCTGATATATATATATATATATATATATATATATATATATATATATATATATATATATATATATATATATACATCGCATAATGAGAACCTATGTTCATGTGTGAAAAGTTCTGATCATTCAGGATGGTGTTACGGTATACTTTATAGTGTATTAAACGATGTAGAAGTCAACATCAAAAGGTGGTTTCATATCTATTAATGCGTCATTAATAAATAAGAAAATACAATTAACAGAAGAAAAAAGAAGAAAGAGTAAACGAAAAGATGAAGTCAGAAAAACAGATTAATCTTCTCGGTGAAAATAAATAACGAAGGCAGGCGAATATAAGCATTCTAACGAGATTCAGAATTTAAAACTTAATACTATAAATGTGTGCCTCATATAGAGATCAAGTGTTAGCCGTAGGGGCGTCTTGATTTCTGAGAAAAACGAACATTCACCCACCCACCCACACAC
>OY744546.1:43964892-43969892 GCA_963556195.1 Sepiola atlantica
TAATGGTAAAAGGTCGATTGGTCAAATAAACCAATTTTATATTACTGAGTAATTCGAAATTACATTATTCCATGGTGGTGGGGGTAGAACGTCTTTACGCTTTAGATGGATTGGTAACAAAAACCCCATCGAATTACCTTACATCAATTTACCGTAAACCTACGTTTACAGGATTATATACTCGCTGGGATTCGATTTGCCATAACAAACGAAAGGTAAACTTGATTTGGACATTAACACACAGAGCCCTTATGATTTGCTCAAAATCAAAATTGGACGAAGAAATTAAAACTATAACTAGTACTTTGTCTAAAAACGGCTATCCCCTTGATGTGATTAGGGCAGTCACCCAAAGGAAAATAAACACTTTTTCTGAAATTAAACCAAGTACAGTGACCAAATGTCCAATTTACATTCGTTTACCTTGGTTAGGCACAGTAAGTGAGAACTTTGCTGAAAATTGTTATTTTTCTTCGAATGTGCGTGTTGTATTTTCTACAAAACCTTTATTGGCGTCCTCTCGTAAAGACGTTCTACCCCCATCACCATAAAAATAATAAAAATAATGTAATTTATCATTTCAAATGTAGTAGCAGTGCTGACTACGTGGGTAGGACGACGTTAAGATTGGATAGTAGGGTCCAACAGCACATTCCGAGTAGGATCAGGAATGGAACCTTCCGATCAACGGACGTTCAAAACAACACATACGGGTCTTCCATTACAGACCATTTACTTAAAAACCCGCCGTGCGCTAGGAATTTTAGCATGGACACCTTAAACCATTCTCAGTTATGCTCACTCGTTATATCCTCTCAAAATCTTGGAGACGATCCACGTTCGTCTTAAACGTCCCTCCCTTTGCAAGCAAAAGGAAGTGTCTATTGGGATTAGATGTGATCAGTCTCTAAGATTCATCCTCCATTGTACATATACCATAACGCTATTTTATTTTCTGTACTCTATCTCTTTTCACCCCGATTTTTTTTTTTTAAATCCCTTGGTTTTTTTTAAAAATCCCTCGATACAGCATTTGTTAAGAGAGGGCGAAACCGGTCGGCTGGCATATTATTATTTTTTCTCCTCTTCGTTAACTTTTAATCATGAACTATAGAATTCGTCTTCCCTTCATGCTTACAAATTTGATGTATGACGATTCTTTTCTCTAATATTTATTTTGTATCTTATTCATTTTATTTTTTTCGTTAGGCGGAGAGTTCCGAGAGGCACCCCCCCGTAAATTGTCAAGTTTACAAAAGGAATAATGCGTCTGAAAAAACCTACACTATACAGTGGTGCATGTTTGTGTGAAACCAAACAAAAAGCCAAGAAAAGAGTAAACTCACGCGTTGGTGAACCTACTAATACGCCATTTTGAAATGTTGCTGGTGTGCCGTTTATTCAAGACACTTTTATCCAAGAACTTTTTACTCTTTGTAAATTTTTCTGATGATTTTGTAATGTTGCAGAGACGATATTAACAGAAAAATCTTGTTTGGCACAATACAAATGAAACGGACCGTAAAAAATGTATCTCACAGAAATGTTGTATTTTTGAAATGTAAAAAAATAATAATAATAAAAAAATGTTTTTTAAAAATTATCTGAACTTGACCTATATATTTATATATATATATATATATATATGTATATGTGTGTGTGTGTGTGTGTGTGGGGTGTGTGTGTGTGTATGTGTTGCCTGGAACATTTAGGCCCTCAATTCTACGCCATTATACACAATGGAAAAATATGCATGAATAGAATGTGTCTGATAGTAACATGAAACGAGTCATCCAATACAGAAACAGAGATAAAAATAGAATTGGGAATTTGCGACAGTTTTTTTTGCATTGGAATATGCAAATTAGTTGCTCGCATATCCATGACTTAGTATAGTATGAACTATTTTTACTTTTAAAATAGAAAAGTGAACTTTTAATATCAATGTCAGTGCGATAAAAAAATTAAACTGTATATGGCGTACCATCAGAGAATCATAATACAGTCCGACTGTGACTTTGTTGCTGTCTGGCTGGGGTATGGTTCTCTTTAGTCCTAGGAGGTTCGCCATCCTAGGTATTTCCTTCTCTCTGAGAAAATATTAGTTTATAGCTGATTGCCACAAGCCACTAGAGGATAAGGGTTATTTCGTGTGTTAGGTGGACGGTGAGACAACACCTTGAAGAATAGCAATGATGGTTGACACTGAGCAGAATTTGATGATTTGAGAGGGTTGCTCAACAAAAATTTGTTACCATTGGACTTGAAAACGACCATATTGTAGTTAGTTGAGAAACCGCCCCTCGATTTTGTTCCATAGATGGGTAGTTTTTTGGAAGAAACTCTTCTCATGGACGTTCTGTTCATCTCAGGGGAAGAAAGGAAATGTATTTACGGTGGTTGTAGCTGTGAGTGTTTTACATGGAGAACCAGTGATTGTATCATGTTGGAAAGAAAGTAATGTCGTATTTCTTACTTCATCACTTTGAAGCCTCTTAATTTGTACACAGTTCTAGATTCTTTTTTGAATTGCTGTCTTAATATATTGTTTTGCCTTTCAGATATAGTAATTAGTTGGAAAATATTAAGTTTAGCGGTCTCAACCGTCACAAAATTGATATTTGTGAGGAGCATCTGAGACATTGCATGCTGTATGAATTCAAAAAAAGAAAATCAGCTGCAGAAGCTACAAAGAATATTAGAAGTGTTTATGGAATAAATGTTCTGAATGATCGAAAATGTCAACGGTGGTTTGCAAAACTTTCTTCTGGAGACTTTAACCTGTCATATCGGCGACGTTCGGGAAGGCCAAAATCAATTGATCAAAATCAGTAAAGACGATATTGAGGCACATACAAAGTTAACCTGCAGAGAATTAGCTGAACAATTCAATACAACCCATACCACAATTATTTCATACCTTCACGAGTTAGTAAAAGTTTCAAAACTTGGACTTTGGGTTCCCACGATTTGACCAACACTCACCAAAATTAAAGATTGACTGTTTGCACATCTTTGCTTTCCAGTAATCATCGAGAACCATTTTGGCAAAGAATTGTGACTGGAGATCAAAACTGGGTTCTTGACAAAAATACCCAATGCAAAAGACAATGGTTAGACCGAAACCAAAGTCTACAGTATGTTCCAAAACAAGGACTACACCCAAAGAAGGGTATGATCCCTTTATGGTGGGACATGAGAGGACTGGTTCATTATCGGTTACTAGAGCATAATTAAACAATCACAGAAGTAAAATATTGTTCGTAGCTGGATGATTTAAGAATTTCTATATATAAAAAAAACGACAAGCATTACTCAATAGGAAGCGTGTAGTGCTTCAGTATGATACCGCGAAACCTCACACGGCAAAACCTACTCAGGAAAATGTCATAAGTTTCAATTGGGAGTTTTGCCTGATCCGCCTTATTCACCTGACATTGTTTTATCCGACTACAATCTTTCCCGATCGTTGCAGCATCACTTAAACAATAACATTTATGAAATTACGACCAACTGAAAAATGACCTAAATTTTTTTCTTCTCAAAAATCAGAATTATTTTGACAAAATAATCAATAAGCTCATTGATCGTTAAACAGATGTCATAGAAAACTGGGAAAATTATTGTAAACACTAAAAATGCCCTAATGTGAATGTTTCAAATGATATAAATGTGTTGGACAAACACGACATTACTTTCTTTCCAACCTGATAGCTCAGTCGGACATATATCACCAAAATAACGAGTAGAGAAAGACTATCAACGTTTTTTTATGTGAGAAAAATGCATTAGGGAAAAGAAGATTCTGTACTGAATTAATTAATTAATTAAGACGAATTGGTAATGAATGAATGAATTAATTAATTAAGACGAATTGGTAATGAATGAATTAATTAATTAATTAAGACGAATTGGTAATGAATGAATTAATTAATTAATTAAGACGAATTGGTAATGAATTAATTAATTAATTAATTAAGACGAATTGGTAATGAATGAATTAATTAATTAAGACGAATTGGTAATGAATGAATTAATTAATTAAGACGAATTGGTAATGAATGAATTAATTAATTAATTAAGACGAATTGGTAATGAATGAATGAATTAATTAATTAAGACGAATTGGTAATGAATTAATTAATTAATTAAGACGAATTGGTAACGAATGCATGAATGAATGAATTAATTCAGACGAATTGGTAATGAATTAATTAATTAATTAATTAAGACGAATTGGTAATGAATGAATTAATTAATTAATTAAGACGAATTAGTAATGAATGAATGCATTAATTAATTAAGACGAATTGGTAATGAATGCATGAATGAATGAATTAATTAAGACGAATTGGTAATGAATGAATTAATTAATTAATTAAGACGAATTGGTAATGAATTAATTAATTAATTAATTAAGACGAATTGGTAATGAATGAATGAATTAATTAATTAATTAAGACGAATTGGTAATGAATAAATGCATTAATTAATTAATTAAGACGAATTGGTAATGAATGAATGAATTAATTAATTAATTAAGACGAATTGGTAATGAATGAATTAATTAATTAAGACGAATTGGTAATGAATGAATGAATTAATTAAGACGAATTGGTAATGAATGAATGAATTAATGAATTAATTAAGACGAATTGGTAATGAATGAATCAATCAATTAATTAATTAAGACAAATTGGTAATGAATGAATGAATTGATTAATTAATTAAGACGAATTGGTAATGAATAAATGCATTAATTAATTAATTAAGACGAATTGGTAATGAATGAATGAATGAATGAATTAATTAATTAATTAAGACGAATTGGTAATGAATGAATTAATTAATTAAGACGAATTGGTAATGAATGAATGAATTAATTAAGACGAATTGGTAATGAATGAATGAATTAATGAATTAATTAAGACGAATTGGTAATGAATGAATCAATCAATTAATTAATTAAGACAAATTGGTAATGAATGAATGAATTGATT
>OY744546.1:43974892-43987392 GCA_963556195.1 Sepiola atlantica
AATGAATAAATATATTCATACCAGAAACACATAAAACGCAGCGGTATGTTTAAATTGTATCAGACTAGGGTACCCTGGAGTTTAGAAGGCGACCGAGTAGAAATAGGCCACGGATAAATATTTCTATTTTCTTCATGACAAATCCTTAATGCTCTTCTTAACGGTTATTTTAGACTCTTAATATAGATGGCCCTGTTCAGCTCAGTGTTATTTTTTCAAGATACGTAATGTCTTTAATAAAGCTGACTATATTTTAGTACTAAAAACTTATTTCATTATTATATATAAAAAATCCGAACAATTATACATAAATGTTTGCTTTGATTATTTGTCAGAGAAAATAAATAATACATATTTAAGTAAAACAAAAAGCTGTTTGTTTTCCTCTCATTAAAAACTTGCGTTTTGGTTTTTGGTCTGTTGTTTTCAAAATAGATTTAATATTTATCTTATTGTAAACTACCATTTTAAATGTTTTTTTAACTATTCATTAATAGAATGAACGTTAAATTTTTGCGACTATTTTATACTATACTATACTCTTTTCTCTCCTCGGATTAATACCTCTACACCTCGACAATTTTTATTTTCGTCCCAATCCGAACAGTTTTTTTTGGGGGGGGGAGAGATGGATTTTATACACATTAAAAAGCGGATGCTTATTCCGAAAAAGTACCATACATTTATTAAAATAAACAAAATAACATTAAAAAATATTTTTAGTTAATTATAACTTTACTTTCTATATTATGATTAGGAGGAAACCGAATCAAGTTTCAACGCTTCTACACCATGACTGTTATAAACATTTCCCGACCCCCATGCTGGTCTTCTATAATTTTCGTTAACGTGATCGAAATAAGACAAGTAGTTTTCTTTTCAGACTATTTTGTCAACAATAATTTCAAAAAGTATTTTCATTTTGAGTTTCGGCATTACTCATATTTAGCGTATATTTGTATTTGTTTTAATAAAGCAACACTTCCAACGAAACATTACAAACCCTAAGTTATGTTATAAATGCTGAGATTGACAGTCAAAACAGAAAGTGATAAAAAATTGTATATATGTGATAACAATGGCTTTATATTTTTTGTGTTTTAAAAATATCATTACATAATCTCTTTAGTATTAATCATGTAATCTGAGGAAAAACACGTATAAAATGGGTAATTCATGCTAGAATAATGGAGATTTTAAAATGGAGTCTTAAACATACTGGAAGTGATGTTGTATTGCTCATGGACCCATTTTTGTAAATATTGCTCAAGATGTAAAGAGTTTTAAAACGTACCTTTTTACTTATTACTACGTAATACTAAATTGATGTTAAACCTAAAACGTTATTAAGTTCATCATCGTTAAAATAATATGTATATATATATATATATATATATATATATATATATATATATATATATTTATAATCGCTTACCCATTGATTTTATTCAAATTTTTTAAGAAACTATGGAAACCGTCAGTCTCGACATTCACCAGTTATGTTAAGATTCATCGTACATGTGAAGCGCTGAAATGAAAATTAGGTCGAAAATATATAATCGGAATCTAAACAAGTTTAGGAATATAGTAGCTAAGGGAGATACATAACTCAACTTTATTTCTGACTCATTGTTATTTCGGCATTTCACGAAAGTTTTTCTTTGACCTATCTTAAATATATGTGACAATAAAGAGGAACACTCACCATCAGGAAACAGAATGAGATGCTGCGCATGTCGTGTATGCAGCTTACAAAAGGGCTTCTCTTCATAGGTGCAGGTGTTTGTGATGGTCTCTGATTTGCATAGGTAGATTTCAGGTGATATAAATGAGGAATACAGCTGGGAAGGAGAAGAGAAGCGATTTTGATGGGAGAGATAAAGGCAGAGAGAAAGTTGGTTGCACAAAATACGGTTGGAAATTGAATTACAGTTTTATTCTTTATTTTTCTGGCACAGTTAGTTAACAATATATTCATATTAAAACAGTCCATGATTATTTACTTCTATGATAGAACATCATATTTAGTTATGCTGTATATATATATATATATATATATATATATATATATATATATATATATTAATCGACAAACATACTTTTAAACAATTACTAAAAAATGTATATCATCTAATTCGTAATTTTCATTATCATATCTGTATATATTTCCACACAATACTAACTGTTGTAGACCCGTGCTAGGGGTCACGAAGAAATAAACCACAAATAGTGACAGGTTTAAAATATAACAATGTATTTATCATAAAGCAATACAGAACGCCACTAATGTGGTAGGAGATGAACGGGTTCCTAACATGCGGTAAAACATGGTATGAAAGTCTCCCTCTGAGTCTCTGCCACCAGTGGTATTTATTATACCTGGTTGATACCATCAGTTCTCCAATAGGGGGCATTTGTACCCCACAACACTAACCGAGAAAAAAAACGACATCGAAAACGAAAACGAAGTTTAGGGTGAATTGAGTGTAAGCTTCCTTCCTAAACTTACGAAGTAACGAGGCCGTTAGGGTAAAAATTAAAATAAAACACTTCAGTTCGATAAAGTTCGTTATCGTTATGATACAACATCATATTTTGTTATGCAGTGTATATATAGTAATCCACAAACTGATTTTTAAACAATGTCTAATAAATTAATATTATGACATTTGTAATATGCATTATCATATTTTTATATATTTCTACAGAATACCAACCGAATAAAAACGACATTGCAAACTAAAACAAAGTTTAGAGTTAATTTAGGTGTTAGGTTAATTTAGGGGTAGGGTAAAAAGCAGTTCGATTCGTATTGCATAGATTGTTCGGCGCAGTTCATCATCGTCACTTTCACTTAGCTAAACATGAAGATTTTCAATTCCTAGTCGATGTTTTTGCCAGTACTCGCTAAATCGAGTATTCTCGATTTAGCGAGAACCGAAATCTAATATATATATATATTTTTTAATCACCCCAACTATTCAACTTTAAAACAGAAAAATAAAAATTGTAGTAAGAATAAAATTACCCACCCCAATTTTTCTCGTTCCAAACTTCAATAACCATTATATATATTATATATCTCGATTTACCGCTTACTAGGTTGGACGTGGGTGCTCATTTTACGTTAAAGTTATATATGAAATGAGTCCTAATCAAAAAATCTAAATTTTGCTATTTTAAATAAAACCAGACACAGGACTGCTTACGAAGTTTCCTTTTAACTAAACAAAACATTCGCTTATGTGTTTTTTGCCGGACCGTTTTTTAAATGTGTGTTACTTATAAACAGAGGTTACTATAAGTAATTTGTTTTTGTTGTAGTTGTTGTTTTAAATAAGGTCTCGAAAGTTAATTATAAGTAAATCCTTATTTAAAATATGGGAGGGTAGCCGATATTTTAAACTAAAAGTGAGAGAACCTAAACAAACCCCACAAAATAAATTAGAAAAATAAATTGTATTTGCTACGCAACAACATAGTAAATACTTATTTAAAATATCGATTTTAAAATATCGATTTTAAAATATCGATTTTAAAATATCGATTTTAAAATATTGAGAGGGGAATTTTCCGTTACCGAATTGTTCTTGTTTGTGCCATATTTCTCTCAGTCAACGCCGCGAGATGGATCCTGCTAGCATAATAAAAAATAATTATATATATATATATATATATATATATATATATATATATATATATATATATATATATATATTGTGTGTATTTAGGCAGCATATTTTCATTTAGGAAAACATTATTAAATAACACGGAGTGGTTTTGTTTGATGCGACTTTTTTTGATTTTTTCAATTTTCCGAATTGCCAATCTAATGTTGCGGTCAAATTGATGTAAATATGATCCATGGGTTTCTTGTTCCATTCTTTTTTCTTTTTTGCAAGTACTTTCGATTTGAATCGACAAATCATCTTCAGGCAGTATTAGTTTTAGTGTCTTTACAAATTATGACTTTACTGTTGTGCTCATTTTTGAATTATAACGGCGAGTAGAGTATAACTTGAAAAAGCGTCGTAAAGTAGAAATGTACATGAGAGCGTGATGGCGTTCTACACATATGGGAGATTTAAAAGTTTGACTCTTTAAACCGTTAAGAAATTGATGACGTTAAAGAAGTGCATACAATTCAAACGCATAACTACCTAATGGCTAAGAATTTTGTAATGTTAATTATTATGCTAGACACTTTAAAATGTTGCGACTAGTTTCATAATTGACATTATTAATTTTGGAATGTTTAGTTTTTATGTAGAGAGCTTCAAGTATTTTTAATTTTTTGATATTGGTATCGTGGTGTATTATTTTGGTATTGTTAACAAGGATGTTTCTATATTGGGAGGGGTACAATTATGTTTTATATATATATATATATATATATATATATATATATATATATATACATATATATATATATATATATATATATATATATATATATACATATATATATATATATATATATATATATATATATATATATATATATATATATATATATATAATGGCTACCTTTCCGATGGATACTGCACCCCATACTGATGTTGTCTTGGCCTTCGGGTCTTGATTTACGCCGGTCAATGGGTATGTCGTGTGCAGTTCTGGAAAGTCCACATTCCCAGACTTTGCCTCCCCTCTTTGGGGAGGATTAAGTTTATTGCTTACTGTCTGAGGCGCCTCTACCGGGGAATGCCGACGGGGCTGCCCAGGCAATTTTTATACCCCACTTTCCCGACCCGACCTTGGGTCACATCTTACTTGTGGGAGTAAGATAAAAACTGGCCTTGTGCCTAACTCCTGAAGAGGAGTAAATCAATGCCTTCTGAAATCACGCTTGTTATTTTTTAACTGAGTCTGATTTTCCAACCTATTAAGTCACTCTTTAAATAAAGTGTGTCAACATATATTCGTAAACAATTTTTCTCACTTCACATTTGTATGAACGTACATTGTCATCTGGTTTAAAATTATTTCCATCATATCTTCTGCGATGTCATTTTGACATGAACACGCTCTGTCAAGTGTTGGCAAATCTATCCGAAACGTGTAATTTTATAATCAATATTTACCATTGGTTGGGGGGGGGGGGTGAAAAACGCCACCTCCTACTATGTCATCTGCAGTTATACGCAAAGGTTAAACGTCAGCGAACAAACGGAATATATATATATATATATATATGTATATATACATATGTATATATACATATATGTATATATACATATATGTATATATATATATATGTTTATATATATATATGTATATATATACATATATATATATGTATATATATGTGTATATACATATATGTATATGTATGTGTATATATGTATATATGTGTATATATGTATGTATATATGTGTATATATATGTATATATATATGTATATATGTGTATATATATATATATGTGTATATATATATATGTATATATATATGTATATATATATATGTATATATATGTATATATATATATATATATATATATATATATTACGCTGCTTTATTTATTTGCTTTCTATTTTTCTCTTATATACTGTTTTCTTTAACACTCTTTGGGATGATGAAGACAGACTGTGTTTTTCAGATTGTCTAGATTGTTCCGGTTAACCAAGGCCACTACCGTACATAATTACGCTTCTCTAACGCGCTCTTTCTCTCTTTCTCTCGCTTTACCTACTTACTTCCCTCCTGTTCTCCCATGTCCACATTGTGACAATCACTGTCTAGATGGACAGTAGATGCATTCCTCTCTCACGGTTATATGCTAACCTATGACGTCAGAGGGTAAATGTCTTTGGCTAATATTGTTCCCTTGCGCCAAGAAAAGTTCCACAGTTTCCACATCCTCATTTCGGCGCCTTTTTTATTCTTACTCCTTTTCTCCTTCATTGTTTTTGAATAGATGTCTATTACTTATGTCTGTCCATTTCCATGTCCAGTCGTAAGTATGCCTTGCCATTTTAAGCTTCTGGTTAAGGCTACTCTCTTTCTCTCTCTCAACCATTCGTTCTCCATTTCTCTTTCGCCCTCTCCCTTTATGTATCACCCCCCTCTCTCTCTATCTCTGTACTTTTCTGTCTCCTAATAAATATGTGTATACATATACATTAATATACAAAAAAGGCTTTTTCATAATTACGTGTAATATAACAAGAAACACATGTTTAATTATTACCTAGAAAAGAACAACAAGAAGTATATTTGAGTATTACGTCTAATATAACAACGAAAAGGATATTTCTATAAAGATGTCTAATTGTACGAAAAAAGACGTTATTTAATAATTACGTCTAATTGAACAAAAAAAAGTCTATTCCATCATCACGCTTAATAGAAAAACAAAAAGGATATTTCAGGATGACGTCTAATCGAACAACAAAAAGTATATTTCATAATTACGCTTAATAGAACAACAAAAAGGATATTTCAGGATGACGTCTAATTGAACAACAAAAAGTATATTTCATAATTACGCTTAATAGAACAACAAAAAGGATATTTCAGGATGACGTCTAATTGAACAACAAAAAGTATATTTCATAATTACGCTTAAAAGAACAACAAAAAGGATATTTCAAGATGACGTCTAATTGAACAACAAAAAGTCTATTTCATAATTACGCTTAATAGAACAACAAAAACGATATTTCAGGATGACGTGTAATCGAACTACAAAAAGGCTTTTTCATAATTATGTGTAATAGAACAACAAAAAGGATATTTCAGGATGACGTCTAATCGAATAACAAAAAGTCTATTTCATAATTACGCTTAACAGAACAACAACAAGGGTATTTCAGGATGACGTCTAATTGAACAACAAAAATTCTATTTTATAATTACGTCTAATCGAACAACAAAAAGTCTATTTCATAATTACGCTTAATAGAACAACAAAAAGGATATTTCAGTATGTCGTCTAATCGAACAACAAAAATCTATTTCATCATTACGCTTAATAGAACAACAAAAAGGATATTTCAGTATGTCGTCTAATCGAACAACAAAAATCTATTTCATCATTACGCTTAATAGAACAACAAAAAGGGTATTTCAGGATGATGTCTAATCGAATAACAAAAAGACTATTTCATAATTACGTCTAATTGAACAACAAAAAGGATATTTCATAATTACGTCTAATAGAACAACAAAAAGGATATTTCAGGATGACGTCTAAGCGAACAACAAAGAGGCTATTTCATAATTACGTCTAATAGAACAACAAAAAGGATATTTCAGGATGACGTCTAATCGGACAACAAAAAGTCTATTTCATAATTACGTCTAATAGAACAACAAAAAGGCTATTTCATAATTACGTCTAATAGAACAACAAACTGCCTATTTCATAATTACGTCTAATAGAACAACAAAAAGGATATTTCAGGATGACGTCTAATCGAACAACAAAAATGTTATTTCATAATTACGTTAAATAGAACAACAAAAAAGATATTTCATAATACTTCAAATAGAACAACAAAAAGGCTATTTCAAGCAAAGTCTGATAGAACAACAAATAGGCAATGTCAAAATCTAGCGTTACAGATTAATAAACATGCCATTTCAAATTTGTTCGTAACAAACAAAAAACACGTTATTTAATATCAAACGTGGTTTACTCTGACGACGTATAGTTCAGCTCATTAATTTCTTAGACGTTTACAAGAAGATGAATCCATTTAATATGCGTGGTTAGCGATGGAAATGCTATTTGAAACCTGATTTTGGCACACTTACCGATGACTGATGGTACAAGCCTCTCATAGATATGCGAGTAAAAGACTAGGAAAGGCGAAGAAAGAATAAATATGTCCAGTAAAGAATGGAAGTATCAATTCAATGAAAATATGTCGAGACTAATAAAAGGAAAATAAGAGTTTTGAAGATGATGGAGAGAAATAAAGGAATCAAATCGAATGAATCAGCAAAGAATACGCAATAGAAGAAATAATAAATCTATATAAGTATTACTTAAACTTTGCGGATGTTGTTATCATACTCGCTTGTTTGTGTGTAAGCGTACACACTTCAAATGTGCATAAATGGTTGAAATGGTGGGAGGAATGATAAATAAGTTAAATGAACAGCGGATCATAAAAGAGGTTTTGAGTTGAACTAACTTATTCTTTTTGTGCCAGTCGGGGATACGTTGTCGACAATCAGTCTGATGGTGAGTTTGTTGCTGTCAGGCTAAGATATTTTTCTGTTTAGTCTCCGGCGGTTCACACTTCGAGGCTTTACGTTCTCTTTGATCATTTATCGCTTATCTCCCTGAGGCGCCCCTACAAGAGAATGCCGACAAAGGTTGCTCAAGATTTTTTGTACGCCACAGTGTGCTAATCATATTGCACTGTTTTTCAACTTAACACCTGACCTTGTGTCTAACATCCTGGAGAGGTAAACACAAGTAAGAGAAGTGGTGAGAGTAATGAAACAATAATAAATTAGAGAACATCGGATAGGTGAGAGGGAAGCACATATTAAAAAGATTAGGAGAAGTGGGGGGACTCTATTCTAGCATCACAATATCACAATATATTCTGAGTTTGAAGCATCCTTTGACTTCATAATTGAAATAATGACAATGAGAGAACGATGAGAAGGATAGAACAGAGGAATGAAAACGGAGAGGATCAGATGAAGAAAGAGAGTGAGAAAAGCGAAATTAGTGAAAAAGAGAAAGCGAGAGAGAGAAACGGAAAAAAGCAAGGAGAAAGAGAGTTTCGATTTATATATCTATTTGTATTCTGTATTTGTGAAACCCAGAGAATTTGTATTCCTTGTGAAAATATAATAATCACCTAACGTCAAAGTTGAGAATATATATATATATATATATATATATATATATATATATATATATTATGTATATACATTATGTATATTTAACAATGATATTATTATGAATATTTTTCGAACGTATCATACAGTAGACACTATTTGGCTGGAACCATTGATATTCATTGTTTAGCACTTTTCGAATAGTTGATTTTCCATTCATTAACTATATATAAAATCTTTTGAAAAATAATTAAAGTTGATTCTTATTTATCAAATCAACTTATTTCTTTCTCGGGAAAAGTAGAATTTCTTTATATATACACATATACATGCATATATAAATATATGTATATACATATATACTCATATATATACATATACATATATACACATCCATATGCATATATAAATATATGCATATACATGTATATACGCATATACATGCATATATAAATATATGTATATACATATATACACATATATATATACATATACACATACATATATACACTCACATATGCATATATACATATATGTATATACATGTATACACATATATACATATAAATATGCATATATAAATATATGTATATGCATATATAAACATATATACATATGAATATGTATATATATGCATACATATATATATATATACAGCTATATATATATATACACACCTATACATATATGCACCTATATATATATATGTAGATATATGTATATATATATACATATACATATATACACATACATATGTATACATATACATGTATATATATACACATATATACATGTATATATGTATACATACATATATACATATACATATGTATACATATACATGTATATATATACAAATATATACATGTATATATGTATACATACACATATATATACATATAAATATATATATACTCATATAAATATATATGTATGCATATATATGTATAGCCTTATGATACCTTACACAGATAAAACTTGGACTCCTCTCTGTAGCTTAATTGGCATGAATATATTTTAATAATATACTACCTAGCTCTACTTACGTATTCTGCCCTGTTGAAGTAAATACTGAAAATTGATATATAATATAGAAATTCCTTTTATTATATTGGATGTGAATACATAAATAATTATATATATATATATATATATATATATATATAGAGAGAGAGAGAGAGAGAGAGAGATAGAGAATGAGAGAGTGAGAGATAATATTAAACTATATTTTAATATTTTTCCTAACGTGTATATGTACACACATATATATATACATATATATATATATATATATATATATATATATATATATGTGTGTGTGTATATACCTATATACATATACATATATACATAAATATACATATATATATATGCATACACATATATATAGACATATATATATACATATATATATACATATATATACATACATATATACATGTGTATATACATATACATATACATACATGTGTATATACATATACATACATGTGTATATACATATACATATACATACATATGTGTATACATATATATATATATATATACATATATATACATATATATACATATATATATACATATGTACATATATACATATATATATACATATTAATACATATATATATATACATATATATATATATATATATATCTATACATATATATACATATATATACATATACATATATATATACATATATATACATATACATACATATACATACACATATATATATATATATCCATATATATATATATATGATGGATAACAAGTGATGTAGTTATTATTATCAGTTGAGTAATAATAAGGTAACGAACAAAAAGAAATAAAGAGGCAGAACATACACTTAAAAGAAAGAACAAAAGGGCAATGAAAGAAAATATAAAGATTTTTTTTTTAAATTAAATGAAGTCAAAAAGAAAGAGGCATGATAAAAGGAAATCTCGGATATTGAATGAAGGCCACAACATTTCGGAGAAAGAATACAACGTAGTAAATGCAACAACGATAATGAAAACAAATGAATCAAAAGAAAATATAAAAGAAAAAACATTAGAAAATAATGAAGTAATTATAAAAAGTTGTGAAGGAAACCGGAAATAAACAAAAATAAAAAAACACAGAACAAAATGATAGAAAATCAGAATAACAAACCGAAGGAAATCATAGAAAAAACATAAGAAATAACGAACTAACATAGATTAGAAAAGAGAAGAACCCATACGAGGTTGATCAAAGTAATAATCACAGATCACTGGAAGGATTCATTTCATTTGAAATGCAACTAAATAGAAACAATGATTGAATGAAGTGTAAGATGAGTGTTAGAATGAAAGAGAAATATTGACTAAGTACAAAGAGAAAGTAAACCACAACAATTATGATCAAATAAAAGATTAATTTTGATGAAAAAGTCAGTATAATTTAGAAAGCTAAAATGAAAAGAAAACAGATGACTAAAATGAAACTCTTGGAATACTATAATATATATTAATAAACGCAAAATGAAGTATAGGAAATAGCCAAGAAAAAAAAAGAAGATACTCGACAACATCGAGCAAAATGATCGCTTTAAAAAGTCTAATGAATAAATAATAATTACCTTTTGATAGAAAGAAAATATTGAATTGAAAAAGAAAGTAAATAACATTTAATATAATATTATAAAATAATGTGAAAAACATGAATGGAGGAATGATATATGGAGGGAGTAAAACTAGAAAGGGTTGGTAAATAAAAAAAAACAGCATACCTATCAATTTAACTAACTTTCGTGATGGAAAATGGCAGGGTAAAAAATACTAGTACTTCTATTAATAATAGAGATTTGGTATCCGTCACACTGAAGCGATTACTGTTCAATGAAGTTTACTATACTATTTTACGCTTATGTCCTTTTTTCAACGCCGAAATTCAGAAAGTCGGACTAGTGTAGTATATGTTCTGTTAGCATGAGACTATCCTCCCAGGCATTACTACCTCCTTTTTAGTGGGCAGTATGTATCTATTCTGTGGTCATCATGCTCACATTTTTTGTGAGAAGGGGTAGTGTTGTTTATATTAATTTATCATAATATTATCCTCCCAAGAATTGCATCCTCCTTTACGGGGCGGCAGGGTTTTACGTATTCGTTCCTTATCATGTCATATTCCCAGGTTAGCAAAAGTATTCGACCGGAGGGAGCATATATTTGCTAGTTTTATTACATAAGGAATTAAAAAGAAGTTATGGCATCAAAAGAAATAATTAATAAATATGTAAATAAATGAATGAAGAAAAGCTACTCAAGAAAGAGAAGGATAAATGATTTGAAATAGGGAATAGGAACGACGAAAATAAGAAAAAGAAAGCGAAGAATACGTAATAAACAGAACAACTCAGATTGAAAGAAGGAATTATTTAATTGCAGAGGGAAGTGAAGAAGAATAGATAGAATAGAACCAAAGAATGATTACCGGATTGGAGAAAAAAAATCAGCGTATGAAAAGAAAAAAAAAGTAAATTATAAATAAATAAGCAACAAAACAAATAGGAAAATAGAAAATGGGCAAAATGACAAAAAAATAAATAAGTAAAGGTAAAAAGGGTGACGGCATGTGCCAAAACGAAGGGATAATTATGAATAGAAAGAAAGGGATAGGAAATAAAGGCAAATAACTAAAGGGAAAAGAGAGAAAGAAAAAGAGAGAA
>OY744546.1:43992392-44024892 GCA_963556195.1 Sepiola atlantica
ATATATATATATATATATATATATATATATATATATATATATGCGCGTGAGTGTAGTGTGTACATACATATTTATATGGAATCTTGTATTTATTTTTTAGTTTGTCACTCCTCCCCCCCCCCAAAAAAAAAGACACATTGCCACTGAGACGTTAGGAGTTACCGCAAATTAGGGGCATATATACATGAAAATCCTAAGTTTAGTGCTGTCCAGCGATATGTTTGTTCACATTACAATTAAATTTAGGAATGTTGATACAGTCTGGAAAACAGTGTGCAGGAAAGTAAACTCCAAAGGTGACCAGAACGAGGGGGAAAACACTATTAGATTAGAAAGCCTTCCGGGATGTAGAACCCTCTATAGGGGAAGGATGGCGTTTTAATTGGTTGTAGGAAACACATTCCATATTGTGTGTATCTAGGCAAATGTTATTAAATAACAGGGAGTGTTTTTATTTGATGAGATTTTTTAAATTTTCTTCAACTTTTCGAATAGTCCATTTAGTATTTAGGTCAAATCGATGTGTATTAGTTCCGTCGGTTTCGTATTCCATATTTGTTTGCTCTTTTCCCCGAGTGCTTTCCATT
Source organism: Sepiola atlantica (assembly GCA_963556195.1). Classification (NCBI taxonomy): domain Eukaryota; kingdom Metazoa; phylum Mollusca; class Cephalopoda; order Sepiida; family Sepiolidae; genus Sepiola; species Sepiola atlantica. The sequence continues at coordinate 43,992,980 of OY744546.1, forward strand.
TGTATGCATCAAATTCTCATCAGCCGGGGTTAGTGTTGGTGTGTTTACAACATGTCTTTACTGTTGAGCTTTGTAACGGCCAGTAACTCATGACTTTAAAATCAGCGTCTTTAATATTGAGATGTTGTATGCGAACGTGATAACGTGCAAAGCGTGTTCTAAATTCAACAGAATGTTTTTTAACAGTTAAGAATGTTTTAATGTTAATTACTACGCTAGAAAGATTAAAAGTTTGTGACTAGTTCCGTAATTAATATAAATTGTTGAAATATCAAATTATAATGTAAAAGGCTTCAACAATGGTTAATCTTTTGCTGTTGTTTTCATCGTGTATAGTATTTGTATTTTTAAGTAAAATGTGTAACTAGGTGTTGACAAATTGGTATAGTCTCGAAGATATGTAAGGAGAGCTTATCGGGAATGTATTGTGGTAGGAAAACAGATGTGAAGATGAGTTTTTATTATCATTGTCGAATATGCATTCTCCCCAAAATCATTACAACTGCCATAAAATCATACATATATATATATATATATATATATATATATATATACATATATATATTAGTACTTCATGTATCCACATAAAATATTATAAGGAGATATAATTTTTTTATGTTTCAGTTTTCAGTATTTACTTCAACAGTGCTCGATACGTAAGTAGAGCTAGGTAGTAAGCAATGAAAATATATATGGCAATCAAGCTACACAGAGGTTCCCGCGTTTCATCCCCGGGGGGAATCTTCAGGCTAAATGCATTTAGCCTGAAGATTATATATTTTCATTGCTTACTATATATATATATATATATATATATATGGACATTTCTAGCATCTTTGAGGTACGCATGTAAATGTATCAAAGTGAAATATTTTTGAAACTCAACACATCGTGCAATTTAAATGAAAAAAAAACGTTTATTTAATTTTTTTTGGCAAGCTTTCGTTGTGGAATAACTTTGCCAGGCGAGTCTGTCTTATAGTTTCTTTCTTCTTCTTACTCATTTTGATGATATTAACCCCGAGAGGCTGAATCACGGTAAAGGCAGAAGAGCACGTCAAGTTCTAGAAGACGTTAGGATAAGTATAGTCCGATGTTATGTGCAGATTGACGCTTTTTTGAATAAAGAAAAAAAGAAGAAAAACTATGAGACAGTCTCGCCTGACAAAGTTGATTTACAACGGAAGCTTGCAAAAATTTAAAAAAATTAAATAAATGATTTTTCCATGTAAATTGCTTGATGTGTTGATTTTCAAAAATATTTCACTTTTACGGCACTTAGTTAATGCTAAACTTCTATCTGACCGCCAGTATGGATTTAGACAAGCACGATGTACTGCAGACATCCTAACGGTCATCTCTGAACGCATGTATCATACACTCGACAAGGCAGGTGAAGCTAGGGCAGTAGCGCTTGATATATCAAAGGCCTTTGACAAGGTTTGGTATAAAGGGCTTCTGAAAATACGCTCATACTGTATTACTGGGCTACTACTTAATATAATTAGATCCTTCCTAAACAAAAGAAAAATCCAGGTTGTCCTCGATGGCCGTTCATCTAAGCAACATGACATAAATGCTGGGGTACCCCTGGGATCTATTCTTGGACCTTTGTTGTTTCTGATCTATATAAACGATCTCCCTGATGACATAGTGTCTGAGATTGGTTTATTTGCTGACGACACCACGCTTTACTCTCGCCATGTTGGCAAAACAGACGCGATCATATCTGAGGCGATGGCTGAATCTTTAGAAAATGACCTCCAGGCTGTAGTGGATTGGGGTTACAAATGATTGGTAACTTTTAATGCCGCAAAGACAAAGCTCCTTTCCTTCAATAACTACAAGAAGCCTCTCCAACCACCGATTGTCATGGCAAATAACACCTTACCTGAGAGTTCATCATTCAAACTCCTCGGCCTAACCTTCACAGGTAACATGAATTGAAACACATACATTGAAGACATTGCCAAGGCTGCCGCAAAGAAGGTTGGCTTCCTCTACCGTGCTAGTAAACTCCTTACCCCTGACATTATCCTGTATCTCTACAAAGCCACCATTTGCCCATGCATGGAGTAGTGTTGCCACATCTGGGCTGGTGCATCTCCTACTAGTCTCTCCCTCCTTGACTAAGTCCAAAAAGAGTCGCCAACCTAATAGGTCCCTCACTGTCAGCTAAACTCCAGTCCCTGTCCCATCGCCGGAATGTAGCATCCTTATGTTTGTTTTACAAATACTTCAATGGATTATGCTCCGATGAGTTGGCTACTCTGGTGCCCCCTCGATATAAATTCACTAGACTAACTCGACATTCTACTCAATCTAATTCATTCACTGTGGAGGTCCCCAGATGCCGGAGAGCATTCTACTCTAATAGCTTCTTTCCTCGTGCTGCTGGCCTCTGGAACTCCCTCCCTGTCCCCTGTTTCCCCGACAGTACTGACATGCAGAAATTTAAAACTAATGTAAACAGACATCTCACTACTCAGATCCCAATTTAAGCTGAACCCCCAAACCTTCTCCCCTTTTCTTTTTTCTCAGTATCCCCTTACGTTTACAGTGGCGGTCTGCCTTGTTTGGGGTGAATCATGTTAAAATAAAAAATAAAAACATTTTCATGCGTGCCTCGAAGATGTTGTCGATTAACTTATTCAAAAAAGCGCTAATCTGTGCATAACATCGACCGGCCTATACTTATCCTAACGTCTTCTAGATCTTGACGTGTCTTTCTACCTTTACCGTGATTCGATCCCTCGGGGTTAATACCATCAAAATGAGAACGAAGAAGAAGAAAACCAACTATAAGACAGTCTCGCTTGTACTACAACGAAAGCTTGAAAAAAAAATTAAATAAATCAGTTTTTCATTTAAATTGAACGATGTGTTGATTATCAAAAATATTTCACTTTCATATATATATATATATATATATATATATATATATATATATAAAAGTGAAACAAGAAAATAAAGATATAAAGTTAATCTTTAAAATATGACCTATCATGAATAGATAATGTTCGATATACAAGATAGAGAAATAATATAAACAACAAGTTGGATGCAGTGTCGAAGAAAATACCGGTTAAATTTGAATTTCAAACCAGATTCAAAAAACAAAATAAACTTTCTTTTTTCCTTGTTTTTATTTAATATCTTATTTATCTATTGTTATCTAATTAATTTATTTATCTAATTACCTTTATTAACATTTTCATTTTTTTTTTGTTTTTACTTTTTAGAATCTTTTTTTTTTAATCTAATCTAAATTTCAAATTAAACCGGTATTATCTGCGAGACTGCATCCAATGGCCACCTTCATAGGCACGCTTGAACATGAGTTGAGCACGGTTCTGCAGAAGAAAAGAGTTCCCGAAATATTATATCATACGGAGTTTCCACCAGACCATCTTGATACAGGTATTACATAACATTGTAACATTGTGTAGATAAACAGATATATGTGTGTTTGTTTGTGAAATATATATATATATATATATATATATATATATATATATATATATATATATATATATATGTATACATTGTATTAAGGGTGAAACTATTTAATTTGTTCTACTATTATATGTCTTATTTGCTCCAACTTGTGTCTCTCCGTCACACTTCTGCATTGCATTGCCTTCTAAGTATTACATTTCTATATACTGGTTCAAGCAAGCTACATACACCTCTAATATATGTATATATATATATATATATATATATATATATATATATATATATATATATATATATATATATATATATATATAGGTGTGTGTGTTTTACCTTAATTGAATATATTTTTGATTTTTTTAAATAACGGTGATAATAAATATGTTGCCGTCAGACGTCAAACGTGATATGAAAAACATAAATGATTGTCTATCACGTGTATGGCGTCCCTGTAGGGGGTCACCAGGAAGCATAGAACACATCCGGCAAGAACACCCGTCTGTACCCAAAGTGCTCAAACCAAGATATAAACAATATTCACACCTATCTTCTATAGATAAAAGAAAGACGGGATAAAATTTTCTGCTGATGATTGGAATTACAAAAAGTATCTCATTTTGACGCAGTTCGCTACCTCTATAAGAATCGAATATATCCCAAGACAGAGTACTGTTACAACATCTGGGAACGTGCCACTCATAGCATATTTTCTGCCTAGACAGAGTAAAAACCCGACCTCGAAATCTAGTGGGCTATCTCTTATTATCCAGCCTCTTTTTCATAGAACATGGGTTGCTCGTCCTTTTCTACTATATCGTTATTTTCATTGGAAGTTCTCAACTTTCGTAGAACTGCTTGTCTGTGAAACACAGTACCACGGGGCTGCTTCCCATCTGACCATATCATTGCCAGTTTCAAGTCAAATGTAAACAAATTCTTGTGGAGCCGTCCTCTTAAATAGTCAATTGAATTGTCAAACTCAAAAACCCTTATCCTTGTTTGGTTTGTGGGTCTTGATAATTGTTGACCCGTATTTAAAAAATAATTTTCAAAAACAGAACAGATTAAACACCTGAACAAATAATAAAATTATATTTCTGATGGTCATCATCAGTGTCACTACAGACCACAGAAACACATTAATAATGACAGCTATTGTGTAAATATATTTTCAATACGTAAAATGAGAGTAAACACTGATAAAAAAAAAACTACACTGAATTCAATCACTCTACGACAGGGATGGTCACTCTTTTTGATTCAGGGCCGACATGGACTTTAAAATTGGCAGACTAGCCATGCCAGCACCACTGCATATAAAACAGAAACAAACCAATGAAATGCACTTTAATATTTACATTCACTTTTAGTAGTAACAGTGTTGGTTATCCCCTTTTTTTGATAGTTAATCGCAGTCTGTCAGTTTTGTCGTGGCAAGTCTCAACACAGATCTGACGTGTTCATCACTCAACTGGAATCTGTGGAGAGATTCTGCAATAAAAAAGCTTTAGCAATTCTATCAATCTTCAATTGCTCGAATTAAAAAGACTAACGTGCCGGATGTGGCTCGCGGGCCTTAGTCCCCCCCCCCTCAACAGCTCCACTACCCCAACTAAAACACATACACCAGGTATTCGTTACCTCCTCTTCAGGAGGTTCGGCACAAAGCCATTTTTATCTTATTCCCACCAGGTAAGATGTGACCCAAGGTCGGGTCGGGAAAGTGGGATTTGAAAAACCAGCGCCTGAGAAGGTGAGCACTCTGACCATTAAACCTCACCTGGGCAGCCCTGTCGGAATTCCCCGGTAGGGGCGCCTCGGGCAGTAAGCAATAAACTTACTCCTCCCCAAAGAGGGGAGGCTAAGCCTGTGAAAGTGGACCTCCTAGAACTGCACAGGACAGACCGATAGACCGGCGTATATCAAGCCCCGAAGGCCAAGACAATACCAGTCTATGGGATGTAGTATCCATCGGAACAGATACTATACTTTGATATTGGCCAAAAGGCTAAAGCCCAGAGCGATAACAAAATTAGTCAACACCTTACTCGACACCATCAGCCCTGCACACATAACATATTCAAGATACCTATTTCAAACAAGTACAACACCTGAACTTACAAACCACACTAAGAATAGCCTCGACATTCCCTCTCTATACACACACATACCGGTCACATTATGTATTACTCTTCTTGTCAAACACTTAGACAAAATATAATTTCCCTAGCTCACTCCCCATCAAAAACATGCTATATCTCAAGTAATACAAAGTTAGGTATTCGTTTATATATTTGTATGCACATGATTCACTCCTACTGTTAGAACACAGTTGCTAGTCTAAAGGGTGGTTAATGTTGGCTATGTTTATCTTAACTTAGTATTATGCAAAAGGTGCAAAGAGGTTAGGCAGAAGCTTTTCGTTAAAATTCAGATATCTCCGATGTTGTAAAATTTTAAAAATAGTTATTAGATGTCAATTTATAAATATTCCTCAAATATCAGTTTCTTACGAGTATTTAAAACGGTCTTTAGGTTAGGTTATATGGACACAACTTCCCATTTGAAAATTTAAATATTTCAAATTTTCCTTAAATTTGATGTATAAGCATGTAATTAAGCAAGACTTATTTAATTTCCATTTATTCTTGAGACGCCTTAGATTTCAGACATTTTCTAGTATCAAAATCATGAAATAGATTTTGATTGAATTGGAATTAGAATTCTAGATATAACAATTAGTTGCATGTAATGGAACTTTATTTCGAACTTCGTAAAGGGACCATAAATTGGTGTAAAACTGTTCAATTTGAGGAACTCATTATACCCGTCCTATATATATATATATATATATATATATATATATATATATATATATATATATATATATATATATAAGGGGTAAGGTACACGATACATCTTGAAAATGAAATGCCGTGGTAGACAACATGTGTGAAAAAAAGACAAACGGAAAACAGGTTAAAATGCAGGAGAAAAACAAAAAACAAAAGATTTGACCGGTTTCGTTCATATTAACGAACGTCTTCAGAAAAAATGAAGATTTGGAAACAATTTTATTTTGAAGGCACACACATGGGAGAAGGAAAACATGATCCGATTGGACCATATGAGAAGACTTTTAGCGACATTGAATTACTATTTGACAAGTAGGTGACATATTCTTCTTTATTTCTTTTTTCTTATTCTTTTTTTATATTTTTATTTATTTTCTGTTTCTTTTTCATTTTCGCACCTACTGGGGAAGCGGTAGGCGGAGGGGGTAAAGGCGATAAGATGGTAGAAGACAGAGAAACTAGCCAGGATAAACACGCATAAAGCGGAAGATATAAGCATGCATGCCATTATTTATGTAAATATATGTAAATATAAATAAACGCAAACTAAACTATCACACATAGGAGTGGGCATGAAATTGATACACCGAACGCAAGCCCCCAAAAATTAATCGGAATATATATATATATATATATATATATATATATATATATATATATATATATATATTCTTAGTTCAAATATACTGATGAGCCCAAAGGAGGGCAAAAATCGAATCCAACGATTCCGGACTATGGTTTTCCTTGTTTGTGTTTGCTGCGGCGTTGTTAGATTGGGTAATTATTATATAGTACATCGCGCCAAATCTAATATTTAAATGAATAAATGCGAAAGATTTGTTCATCTATCCTAACTACATTAAAATTAAAACAGGTTGTGCTTATTTAATCCTATAATACCAAATATACACTTTTTACAAACCGTATATGTAGGAACCTGCAAATATCTTCAAACACATTTAGGTCTTTATAATTTTGATATTTATAATATAAACAGCTTATAATAAATTAATATTATGTAATATACAGTTGTAATTTTGTATTGTCATATTTCTTATATATATATACACGCAATACTTTTGGTCGATAGTAAAACGTATGAGGTCGGTGAGATGATGAGAACATATATTGAGAACAGATATTTCACTTTGATCTTAGCCAAACGGCGAAGTAACTATCAAAATAATGTTTTTATTGCTAAGCATTTTGAAATGAATGAAACCAAAATGAATTAATATATTATTGTAGTATCCTTTAATGGGGATAGTGTAGTATCGGGTTGGTTGTCATAAAACTGTTCTCCCAGGAATTAACTCCTTTTTAAGGGAGTGGGATATTCCTCCCAGGTATTAAATCCTGCTTTAGGGGAGGGGGTAATGTGCTGGTCGAATTAGACGATCTTCGCAGTGACTACCTTGTCCTTTTTAGGGGGTTGGGATAGTTTAGTATCTGTTCTGTTTCCATGATATCATACTTACAGGCATTACCTCTTAATTACTTCATCTCATTGTGCCAGTATAGTATATGATTGTTCCTCATGATACCATCCTTCAATGATTTTCTTATCTCGTTCTTTTTGGGGGAAGGGTGTACCATTGTGTACCATCCGTTTTGTTATGATATCATCCTCCAAGGAATTAACTGCTCTTGGGGTGGAGGTGGGGTGGGGGTGTCCTCATTACCTCTTCCTTTGGGGTCAGTGTAGAATATGTTCGTTCAGCATAATATCATTCTCCTAGGCTAGCAGAAATATGCTCCCTCTAGTCACATATTTTATTTAGATATTAAGATAAAATGTATTCCATAGTTCGAAATATTAATTAATTTATAGGCTTTCTTCAGATATATATATATATATATATATATATATATATATATATATATATATTTGTTTCTTAAGTTTCTCGTTCCTATTCTGTCCGACTTTTGTTCAGAATGATAATTATATAAAGAGGGAAAAGGAGTGTTCGTTAAGAGGGAGGGTTGAAAGTGATGCATTAACAATTTTTAAAGGTTAACGGACAGTTACCTAGGTTTGACTGACGCGACCTTGGACTGGATTTTATTTTGTCTTCCCTGTTTCTATTTTTCAGTTCCGTTTTTTTTCTGCAGCGATATTAATGCGAGTCGTTTTATTCACTATTTATTTGTATTCAGTTTGTGAAACGATGTTAGATCATTGAAACGCTGTCTACTTAACGTAGACTGTAATAATGTTTATTTAATTATATATATATATATATATATATATATATATATATATATATATATATATATATATATATATATATATATATATATATTACAAGTTGAAGTAGTATTTTTGGTCAAAATAATATGTGACTAAATTGTATGATACATAAATAAAAATGAGTGTAGTTAATTTTAACGCTGCTCGAAACCTGCCTTTGTAAGAAAGTGGCCATGAAATAATAAAATAAGAAGACTCATATGATATGCATCATGATAATTACTGTTACGATAAAATGCTTCCTCTGAACCGGGTTCGAAACTTTGTATGCACCTTGATTAAAATGGCATTTATTCTTGAAATGAGATTGAATTCTTATCCTGATGGGACTTGATTCATTTCTACTTTTCCTGGCCTTTGGACAACAATTAAAATGTAGTACCTGTTCCGATGGATACTTCACCCTATAGACCGGTATCGTATTGGCTTTTGGGTCTTGATTTCCCCCGTTTGTGGGTTTGCCCTGTGCAGTTCTCGGAGGTCCACCCTCCCAGGCTTTGCCTCCCCTCTTTTGGGAGGAGTAAGTTTATTGCTTACTGCCTGAGGCGCCCTTACCGGGGAATGCCGACGGGGCAGGGCAGGCATTTTTTGTAGGCCAGAGTGCTCACCTTCTCGGGCGCTGACTTTTCAAAACCCACTTTCCCCACCTTGTGTCACATCTTACCTTGTGGGAGGAAGATAAATAAAACGATTAAAATTTAGTATCTGTCCTGTCCTTACTCAAAGGATAAGTTATTTATGACTACTTGTTTTTATTTTGTGTCCCATCCAAAGTGCCCCTTTAAGGGAGCTAGATTTTTTGCACTATTAAAAACAGACTTCGTATTTAACTTTGCCCTATTGATTGGTTGCCTTGTCTGTTTTACAGCTTACCTTTCATTTTGGAGTTGTTTTATAGAGAAGTACATTATATCTTGTGAATTATTAATTTATTTACATGTTCTTCTCTTTTACGGCATATCAACCCATTCTGAATTATTTACTGTCGACACACAATAGCTATCGGCGACGATTAATTGGAAACGATTTATTGGAGACAAGTATCTATGCTACTCATAAATAGTTTTTTTAAATTTTTATTTTTTGTCCCCAATCAAAAGTACTCTTTTGTTGGGAGCTTGCTATTCCCCACATATAAAAAACGACTTTGTGTATAGATCTTCCCTCGTGGTGCGGTACGTATATAAGCGCTCTACAAAATGATCCATATTGTAAGATTCTATAAACCTCTACAACATTTAGTGTGTGTGTGTTTTTTTAAGTTTGTCATTGCCCAGTTGATGTGACCCCATTTGTGCTTTTCTACGAATAAAAAGGTCCCAAAATAAACCCCACAGCTGTGCGATAATAATAATAATAATAATAATAATAATAATAATAATAATAATAATAATAATAATAATAATAATAATAATAATAATAAGAAGAAGAAGAAGAAGAAGAAGAAGAAGAAGAAGAAGAAAACATAGCGCTGATGCAAAATATGTTGGGGCCGCCATTATAGTTTCACGCTTATCTGTGTTACCAAAATCAATTTCTCACTTTGGACATGTTTCATTTTCTTTAACTTTTCTATCTGCGTTATTCAATGCAGAATGTTTATCTTCTTTTATTTTTTTTCATATTTGTTCGATTTTCCTTCCATTGTGAACACCAGGAAATGGCCGGTGTAAGAAGATAATCTTCAGAAAAAGCGGGAAAAGATTAATTATGTAACGATACCGAAGGGGCGCTATTGCTAAACGCCGTATACAACCATTGGACTCAAGTATTGTGTTCCTCATTCTTCCCTAATTCTTCTCCTGCTCATGCCTTTTCTTTATAGGCTACCATATAAAGCATCCACATCCTTCTTCACTTCTATTTTATTCCTTTCAAATTTTAATCTTTAAACGCTCCTTCATTTCTACTTTACCCCTTGCCCATTTTCATCTTTAAACGCTCCTTCATTTCTACTTTACTCCTTGCAAATTTTCATCTTTAAACGCTCCTTCATTTCTACATTACTCCTTGCAAATTTTAATCTTTAAACGCTCCTTCATTTCTACATTACTCCTTGCAAATTTTAATCTTTAAACGCTCCTTCATTTCTACATTACTCCTTGCAAATTTTAATCTTTAAACGCTCCTTCATTTCTACATTACTCCTTGCAAATTTTCATCTTCAAACGCTCCTTCATTTCTACATTACTCCTTGCAAATTTTAATCTTTAAACGCTCCTTCATTTCTACATTACTCCTTGCAAATTTTAATCTTTAAACGCTCCTTCATTTCTACATTACTCCTTGCAAATTTTAATCTTTAAACGCTCCTTCATTTCTACATTACTCCTTGCAAATTTTAATCTTTAAACGCTCCTTCATTTCTACATTACTCCTTGCAAATTTTAATCTTTAAACGCTCCTTCATTTCTACATTACTCCTTGCAAATTTTAATCTTTAAACGCTCCTTCATTTCTACTTTACTCCTTGCAAATTTTAATCTTTAAACGCTCCTTCATTTCTACATTACTCCTTGCAAATTTCAATCTTTAAACGCTCCTTCATTTCTACATTACTCCTTGCAAATTTTAATCTTTAAACGCTCCTTCACTTCTACTTTACCCCTTGCCCATTTTCATCTTTAAACGCTCCTTCATTTCTACATTACTCCTTGCAAATTTTAATCTTTAAACGCTCCTTCATTTCTACATTACTCCTTGCAAATTTTAATCTTTAAACGCTCCTTCATTTCTACATTACTCCTTGCAAATTTTCATCTTCAAACGCTCCTTCATTTCTACATTACTCCTTGCAAATTTTAATCTTTAAACGCTCCTTCATTTCTACATTACTCCTTGCAAATTTTAATCTTTAAACGCTCCTTCATTTCTACATTACTCCTTGCAAATTTTAATCTTTAAACGCTCCTTCATTTCTACATTACTCCTTGCAAATTTTAATCTTTAAACGCTCCTTCATTTCTACATTACTCCTTTCAAATTTTAATCTTTAAACGCTCCTTCATTTCTACATTACTCCTTGCAAATTTTAATCTTTAAACGCTCCTTCATTTCTACATTACTCCTTGCAAATTTTAATCTTTAAACGCTCCTTCATTTCTACATTACTCCTTGCAAATTTTAATCTTTAAACGCTCCTTCATTTCTACATTACTCCTTGCAAATTTTCATCTTCAAACGCTCCTTCATTTCTACATTACTCCTTGCAAATTTTAATCTTTAAACGCTCCTTCATTTCTACATTACTCCTTGCAAATTTTAATCTTTAAACGCTCCTTCATTTCTACATTACTCCTTGCAAATTTTAATCTTTAAACGCTCCTTCACTTCTACTTTACCCCTTGCAAATTTTCATCTTCAAACGCTCCTTCATTTCTACATTACTCCTTTCAAATTTTAATCTTTAAACGCTCCTTCACTTCTACTTTACCCCTTGCCCATTTTCATCTTTAAACGCTCCTTCATTTCTACTTTACTCCTTGCAAATTTTCATCTTTAAACGCTCCTTCATTTCTACATTACTCCTTGCAAATTTTAATCTTTAAACGCTCCTTCATTTCTACATTACTCCTTGCAAATTTTAATCTTTAAACGCTCCTTCATTTCTACATTACTCCTTGCAAATTTTAATCTTTAAACGCTCCTTCATTTCTACATTACTCCTTGCAAATTTTCATCTTCAAACGCTCCTTCATTTCTACATTACTCCTTGCAAATTTTAATCTTTAAACGCTCCTTCATTTCTACATTACTCCTTGCAAATTTTAATCTTTAAACGCTCCTTCATTTCTACATTACTCCTTGCAAATTTTAATCTTTAAACGCTCCTTCATTTCTACATTACTCCTTGCAAATTTCAATCTTTAAACGCTCCTTCACTTCTACTTTACTCCTTGCAAATTTTAATCTTTAAACGCTCCTTCACTTCTACATTACTCCTTGCAAATTTTAATCTTTAAACGCTCCTTCATTTCTACATTACTCCTTGCAAATTTTAATCTTTAAACGCTCCTTCATTTCTACATTACTCCTTGCAAATTTTAATCTTTAAACGCTCCTTCATTTCTACATTACTCCTTGCAAATTTTAATCTTTAAACGCTCCTTCATTTCTACATTACTCCTTGCAAATTTTAATCTTTAAACGCTCCTTCACTTCTACTTTACTCCTTGCAAATTTTAATCTTTAAACGCTCCTTCACTTCTACTTTACTCCTTGCAAATTTTAATCTTTAAACGCTCCTTCATTTCTACATTACTCCTTGCAAATTTTAATCTTTAAACGCTCCTTCATTTCTACATTACTCCTTGCAAATTTTAATCTTTAAACGCTCCTTCATTTCTACATTACTCCTTGCAAATTTTAATCTTTAAACGCTCCTTCATTTCTACATTACTCCTTGCAAATTTTAATCTTTAAACGCTCTTTCACTTCTACTTTACTCCTTGCAAATTTTCATCTTCAAACGCTCCTTCATTTCTACATTACTCCTTGCAAATTTTAATCTTTAAACGCTCCTTCATTTCTACATTACTCCTTGCAAATTTTAATCTTTAAACGCTCCTTCATTTCTACATTACTCCTTGCAAATTTTCATCTTTAAACGCTCCTTCACTTCTACTTTACTCCTTGCCCATTTTCATCTTTAAACGCTCCTTCATTTCTACATTACTCCTTGCAAATTTTAATCTTTAAACGCTCCTTCATTTCTACATTACTCCTTGCAAATTTTAATCTTTAAACGCTCCTTCATTTCTACATTACTCCTTGCAAATTTTAATCTTTAAACGCTCCTTCATTTCTACATTACTCCTTGCAAATTTTAATCTTTAAACGCTCCTTCATTTCTACATTACTCCTTGCAAATTTTAATCTTTAAACGCTCCTTCATTTCTACTTTACTCCTTGCAAATTTTAATCTTTAAACGCTCCTTCATTTCTACATTACTCCTTGCAAATTTTAATCTTTAAACGCTCCTTCACTTCTACTTTACTCCTTGCAAATTTTAATCTTTAAACGCTCCTTCACTTCTACTTTACTCCTTGCAAATTTTAATCTTTAAACCCTCCTTCATTTCTACATTACTCCTTGCAAATTTTAATCTTTAAACGCTCCTTCATTTCTACATTACTCCTTGCAAATTTTAATCTTTAAACGCTCCTTCATTTCTACATTACTCCTTGCAAATTTTAATCTTTAAACGCTCCTTCACTTCTACTTTACTCCTTGCAAATTTTAATCTTTAAACGCTCCTTCATTTCTACATTACTCCTTGCAAATTTTAATCTTTAAACGCTCCTTCATTTCTACATTACTTCTTGCAAATTTTAATCTTTAAACGCTCCTTCATTTCTACATTACTCCTTGCAAATTTTAATCTTTAAACGCTCCTTCACTTCTACTTTACTCCTTGCAAATTTTAATCTTTAAACGCTCCTTCATTTCTACATTACTCCTTGCAAATTTTAATCTTTAAACGCTCCTTCATTTCTACATTACTCCTTGCAAATTTTAATCTTTAAACGCTCCTTCATTTCTACATAACTCCTTGCAAATTTTAATCTTTAAACGCTCCTTCATTTCTACTTTACTCCTTGCAAATTTTAATCTTTAAACGCTCCTTCATTTCTACATTACTCCTTGCAAATTTTAATCTTTAAACGCTCCTTCACTTCTACTTTACTCCTTGCAAATTTTAATCTTTAAACGCTCCGTCATTTCTACATTACTCCTTGCAAATTTTAATCTTTAAACGCTCCTTCATTTCTACATTACTCCTTGCAAATTTTAATCTTTAAACGCTCCTTCATTTCTACATTACTCCTTGCAAATTTTAATCTTTAAACGCTCCTTCATTTCTACTTTACTCCTTGCAAATTTTAATCTTTAAACGCTCCTTCATTTCTACATTACTCCTTGCAAATTTTAATCTTTAAACGCTCCTTCACTTCTACTTTACTCCTTGCAAATTTTAATCTTTAAACGCTCCTTCATTTCTACTTTACTCCTTTCAAATTTTAATCTTTAAACGCTCCTTCATTTCTACATTACTCCTTGCAAATTTTAATCTTTAAACGCTCCTTCATTTCTACATTACTCCTTGCAAATTTTAATCTTTAAACGCTCCTTCATTTCTACATTACTCCTTGCAAATTTTAATCTTTAAACGCTCCTTCATTTCTACATTACTCTTTGCCCATTTTCATCTTTAAACGCTCCTTCCTTTTTTTCTACCCTCTTTCCTTTCGTTTTTCTTTTTCGTCATTTATAATATTTTCAGCTTTGCATCTAGATGTAATCTTCTTTTTATCAAAACGCAGCCTCCCATGACTCTTCCCTTTCTTCTTCATCTTCTTTAACCAACTCTACTCAGTTTCTTACTCTTTTCTGTCTTCATCGTCATTTATTATATTCTCATATTTTCATCTTGATCTCGCATTATTGTTCTCCAAACGAATCTTCATGATCTTTCATCTATTTATTCTCTTTTTCCTCCCCATCTTCCTCTTGCTCCTCCTTGTTTTACGGACGTTTTCTAATTCATAATTATCTCCCTGTTCTTATTTCATATAATGTTAATTCTCCCTGTCGTAATATATAGGATTTTATTGGAAGAATTCGAGTACAAGCAAGAGAATGGGAAAAGCAAAAGTCGTTGGAAGTTGGGGTATACGGATGGACAATGCGCCGGGATAGAGAAAAAGGCAATGACGAAAATAGGTCTGCAGCTGTGCGAGATGCAGCGTGTGAAAAAAGAGTTTGATTGAGATTACCGACCACTTATATAAATAAAGAGAAGATAAGTAAAGCGAACACGAATGTCGACAGATGTTTAACAAAATTTCTACCCTGAAGGTAAGCAAACTGTCAGCCAACTAAATCTCACAAACTAATATTGGGATGAGACAATATGTGCCAAAATAAATGTAACCACCCTGTTTGATATTGTGTTGAGAGAATTCTTTTCCAACCACCTTTATTAGTTCGGCAATTGTCGGATAACCAATATAGAAATTCGGTATTATTTTTCTGAATAGTAGGCACATCCGAACAAGAATAGGTGTAAGGCTCTTAAAATGCATACTAGAATTGTTTGCAAGGACTTCTGGCGTAACTTATAACGTGCTAAGATAATAATCAGTTCTAAGTTGTTGTCTTCTGGATGGTGGAAGGTTAAATCCTCAGTGCGGGCAGTATAAAAAATATAATATAATACAATTACAAATTAGCTAAGACTGTGAATTAAATAAATTGTTCCATTTGAATCCCGTACATATTCCCGAGTTCGACAATATACACCTGGAACAGGTCGAAGATTACATCGGCTGAAACGTTGTGAGAATAACATTCAAGATGAAAACAGTAGTATGGGTAATCATAATAATACAATAAAGGGGACATCTATTAAACGAATGTATTAAATTCATTCTGTGCGACAACTTGACTATATAACATATGTTCTAATCCCAAAAATAAAAATGATCACAAAAATTTAGAAGCATAAAAAGAAACATATCAAATGTTAAAAAAGAAATAAAAGTGTACAAGAATTCAATGTAAAGTATATAAAATAAAGAAATTATAAAAAAGAATACATACATAAAATCATAGAATTGAAAATAAATTAAACATTTACAAAAAAATACAAATTGAAGACAAATAAAGAACGAATCGGAAAGAATGATACGAAAAATTGTAAACCAAACGCAAATTAAACTTAATCCTTATAAAATAAAGTTTAAATGTAAAATTTGTAAAACAAAACGATATGCACATGCAAGTGTATTAAATGTTCGTTATGTATTGCGTATTTAGTGTTTATCGACATATATCCGGAAGTACAGTCCTAAAGTGAAACATTTATAGGTAAGTCGATGAAGTGGATGCGTTAGGTTGCGCAAACTTTCGCTTAAAATACTTATACATATTGAAGCTACAAACAAAAGCGATATGCACCTTTAAGCCCGCTAAATTTTTGTTATCTCCATGGAAGATACCGACTAAGCTCCAGTCTCTTCTTTCCTCACAAAAAGGAAAGGGAGAAAAGAAAGGAAAGAAGAAAGCAAGAAGAATCATTAAAAGAAAGAAATAAGTTAAGAAAATTATTCAATAAAATGAAAAGAAAATGACGTGCGAGATTTAAAAAAGTAGCAACGGACACAAATCTTTAAGTTTTTGGTTTCGAGTAAAGTGTAATACATGCTCTAATACAATACTTTCTCTTTTCGAGCCTCAGTCAAAAACAATATCACAATGCACACTTGTTAACGAATTCAGCCATCTAAGCTATCTATAAATTTCTCGCGCACCCTCTCTCTTTTATGTTGATTCAAGAACTGTAATATGGTTGTCAAAGCCCATTCGGTGAATGCTTTTAAAGCCAGGTTTAGCCGCCTTATGGAAAGCCGTCTTGTAAAATAAAACTTCAGAGCCCTGGATCACCCACAGTGTCAGTCGACTAAAGAAGAGGTACAAAAGAAACGGTCTAAACTAGATGTAAAGCATCCTACCTGACTGAAGAATCTACTCTACTATTTCTTAATGCCTATGTGAACATTTAGAGTAAAAGTTACTCTCTTTTCCACAGCGTTTACATTTGATTTATATACGTTTATATATACACACCATTTACTGTATGTGAATTAGATAGCAAAATAATACATCTATTTACTTTTATATTATATTAGACTAACAATGAATAATAATACTTCTACATGATACTAGTATTAATACTGCATACTCGTTAATATATGTTAACATACGCCGTTAACATGTGAACAATAGACATTATATACGAGATACCCTACATTTGCGGTTTTCATTCTGCAATCCGTTTTGTCCGACGTTAGTTTTTGCAGGGAGTGGTCGCCGTCCTTCCGCATACAGCGCCTGCTATTCCCAAAGCGTAACCAATCTAGTACTCAACATCGCTTAACGTCGGTAGTCAAACGAGAACCGGTGTGCCACCGTGTTTTTGCCTGTCAATAAAAAAAAAATCCTTCTCAACTGAGACAAATTGTATATCTGTCCAAATCCAGAGTCTAACTTTCGGGGAAAACTGTATTTTCCCCACATTAAAAGCCGACCTCGTGTTTAAGTCTGCCCTCATGGGGAGACAAGTAAATAAAAAATGACGTCGTATGAAATATTAAAATCAAACAAGAAATGAAATGAAAGTAAGAATACCAAAAAAATATAAGCTAAAATAAATAGAGAAAGAATTGGAATCAGCTTGCAAAACAAACAAAAAATACACGAAAAAAAAAACATCAAAAGAGAACACGCAAACAACAGAAAATAGAGATGGAACGCTGGACAGAACGTGTCCGGATAGAGAGATGGAAGAAAACCGCGCCGTAGACGAATAACAAGCACTTAGCCATGATTGGTCACTTTCAATATGCACTCAGCAATAGACATCTGCCCAGCCGACCGGCTGACCGAGCGACAAGCTGACCTAGCGACCGACTGCCCTCCTTTCTTTTTTCCCTCTCTTCCCGGCATGCATTGCGCCAAAACTGGACTGCATATTACGCGCCGCTAAACCATTACTCTTCTCTTAGTAAGTATGTTCCACCTTCCACTTTGCTTTTCTTGATATATATTTTATTTGCTTTTTTTTGTTCTTCTTCTATCTCGCTTCTGCCCTTGGCCTCTAAGGACTCCTTTTCGATAATCGAAGCACGCTCGTGCGCGTCGTGCACGCAATGGCCTCACTTTGGCGGGAAACAGGGCTGTTGATTTTGCCGCCGTCTCGCCAGGAAGACCGCGCCGATGACAGCCGTGGACGCGAACGTGCTTACACTTACGTTTTTATCTTCTAAGCAGACGTACACCTTCGATTATCGCCGCCATATTCGTTTGCTCTGTTTTTTTTTATTGCTGTTGTTGGCTGTTTGTTTGGTTATATTTTGTTCCTAGTTTACTGTTTTTTTCTTCTTTTTCTGTGCTTTCGGTCAACAATTTTTTCTTGTTATGTTCGTTTATATATATGTTTTACTGTTTTATATGTTTCCTGTTTATTATATTTATTTATTTGCTTTTCTCTCTTTATTCTTGGACATGTTAATACTTCTATTCTTGTTCTTTCTTTGGTAAACGATTCTTCTTTCACGCAATAGTTCAGCTTGTTTGTTCTTTTCTCCTTTTCGCATGTATTCTATCTCTGTTAATTTTATAGAATCACTCCCGGCTTTAATCTGGTGATTTTTTAGCGATTTAATGGATTTTTTTTAAAATGCTAAACAAAACATATTCTTTTCCAACGGCCAAAGATATGTAGGAGAAAAAACACACTCATCTTTAACTTTTTAGTCTTATTTCGACATCTTTTTTTCTTTTTTCGTTATTTTCTTCCTTTTCGTTTAATTATATTTTTCCTTCCCTATTTTTTTTCTTCCTTCATGTTTTTTTTAATTTCCAAACATTTAAACATTAGGTAATTTTAATGGATTGATATCAAGATGATTTAAATTTGTATAGAGTCAGTCGCGAGTGTGGACGGAGAATCATGAGTCAGTCCCGGAAATGGCCGAAGCAGTTTACGATTATAAATCCGCAAATAATATATAATAAGGCAGTCGACACTAAGCATGCCACACAAAAAAAAACAGAAATAAAAAGTAGATTTAATATCGTTAATTTATTTGGCCATTTCCGTGGCTGATAGTGGATTCTCCGTCAATAATCGAGACTGATACGGTAAGTACTCATATCCTTCGGATACCAATTCATTGCAAGTACCTGAGTCTTGTCTTACTTAGTGGTTTTCTCTTTTTTCTTTGTTCAGTTTTCTATTCTTTCTTGCTTACTTCATTATTTACATATTTATTAATAAACCCCTATTCATTCCCGGTCTTATAGTTATTTACTTATTGGTCGTTTGTTCGTTATCTTATTGGCCCCACGATTTATAAAATCGGGGGACTTATGTTTTGAGGCATGTCCGTCCGTCCGTCCGGATTTTTCTCCACAACCATCCATTGAATTTCTCTGAAATTTTGCATGAAGTTGTAACTTTGATTAGGTTAGAAAGTGACATTTTCCGATTTTTTAAAAATATCTGGTTAGCCCCCGAGGTGCTCAAAAGGCCCCGAAATGGCAAAAAAATGATATTTTTGCCCCATAACTTTTCATCCATCCATTCAATTTCTCTGAAACTTGACCAAAATGTGCAGCCAATTGTTCCTAATAGAAAATAAGGATCGCTGATCTTGGAAAAATCTGGTTCGCGCGCCCAGGGGGTCAAATCCCCCAAAATGGCAAAAAATGACCATTTTCTCCCATAACGTTTGATCAATTCATTCAATATTTCTGAAACCTTGCCAAAATGTAGAGGCAAATGTTCTGGATATAAAATGAGCATCCTTGACCTCAGAAAACATCTGGTTCGCGCCCCCAGGGGGTCAAGGGGGGGGGGTAAAAAATGCCCCAAATGGCCCAAATTTATTGCATTTTACACTCGCCACATCGAGTCACATACAGAGGGGGACCACGCATGCTCGGCTTGTTCCTTTTCGTTCTTTGCCTTTCCTGTTTTATTTATTTACACGCGGAAACGTTATTATTCCTTCTTTATTTATTGTGTTTTATCCCTTTCGTCTTTATTGTATTTCTGTCTATGCTGTCTTAATTATTTGTGAATGTCATTTAACACTTAACAATTGTTCTGTTCTAATTTCATGTAATTCTTTGATTTCTTTTTTTTTAATGAGTTCTATCTTTTCTCAAACTCTTTCTCTTAATTATATAAACGTATCTGTCTTTCTGTTCTTTATTCATTTTATATTTTTACTTATTACTTTCTTTCTTTATTCCCTTATTTCTTACCCACATCCATTAGTTCTACTAGCGCAAATATCCCCCTTCCGGTGGTATATTCTTGCTCGTCTTGGGGAATTGTATCATGACGAATAAACATATACTACATAGCCCGCTTCAAAGAGGAAGACATCTATGGGAGGCTGGTCTCATTACAATGGAGCAAATACTATACTAACAACGCCTTCCCAAAAATCAGAAGGTAAAGCTTACGAATAACATAGAATCAATACTATACAATCGTCCCCCAAAAAGAAGAATGAGCAGACAATGATTTGTTGAACAGAGATATACTACATAACCCTCCACAAAAGTAGGAGGTATTTCCTACATTACCCCACAATAAATAGGAGAAGGTAATGCCTTGGTAGATTGTTTTATGACAACAGAAAATATACTACTCTAACCACTCAAAAGATAACGTACTGCCTAGAAGGACGGTACTATAAAACAGATCATATACTATACTACACTACACCACCCCAACACATGGAGAATGTTTTTCTTGGATGATGGTATTATGACAACTGAACATATACTAAACAATGCCGCTATGTACTAAGCATTGGAAGATAGTACATTAGTCGGAAATTGTATAGTAAACTTAAGTAAGCATTAAACTATACTATTAGTATAGTTTCAGATAAGATAGACAGGTACCGAATCGCCATTAGTAATAGATGAAATGCATTTATTAATTTCTCTAGCTTTCTATAGTATATATTGACCTGAGATAACTTTGTAATAGTTGAAAGGTCGTTAGGCCCCAGCAGACTCACTTCTATACAATATTCGTTTTTCTTTGTTTATTTTTATTTCCATTTTTCTTTCGTTCCTTTTTCTTTCCACAGCCTTTAATGATAAATCTCTTTCTACATGTACTTACATATTTTTCTCGCTCTCGTATTTCATCTCATTTGTTTCCTTCTTTATATTTTATTAGTGGGGCTGGAAGGGGTAGTGATTGATTGGGCGTGACTAATTTTCTAATTACTAGTGGATATTATAGTGTTGGCCAAGTTCTGCATTGTTGAGTAGGAGATCTTAATGGTGTTTTATTTAGGATAGCAATATATCTGTGTAGGTATTTAAATAAGTTTTCAATTATTTTGAAGAATTCCTTAGGGATATTAGTTTTAATATAATTGTTGTATGGAGGATTACACTAAATGCTTTTTTCCTCTTTAGATGTTTACGTTGATTTTTAATTTGAGGTGTAACATGTGTGTCCACCTACATGTGATCCCATAAGCCCCTGCCGCACCCATTTCCCCCCTCCACACACACACCACCAACAGCTAATATTCCTACCCATCCCAGCAGGCAAATAGTTATTTTCGCCACCGCCTACAAGCAAAACATCTAATCCGCTCTGGCTTGAAAAATATCGGATCTAAATATATATCTATAACCTATCGATACACTGATCAACCAGGGAGCTAGAGGTTTTCGAAATGCACACATTGATATATACCGTACTCTAACTGACAAACTTCATTCGGAACCCTGTTAAACGGATAATTCCAGTACCAAACTACTGCACATACAGGATAAACTGGACGTAACAAATTGCCGTCTTAATATCCGCCTCATAGTCTATTAACTACCGTCTATTTTCGCTCATAGCATAATATCTAATGTCTATTCTTCTCAATAGTATCTGATTTACCATATTTACTACTTTATATGATACGGTCTACCAACCATTTAGTTTCATAATGTACCAATTACTACGCATACTTAGGTATTGTATACAATCTACTGATATACGGCATACCCACGTTGACACACCGGTTCCCGTTAGATATCCGAAGTTAATCGGCGTTGAGTCTGGTCAGTACTAGATAGATGACCATTTGGGAATACGAGGCGCTTCATAGCATCTAGCTTAGGGTAAATAGCGTCATCTGCAGTGTCTAGCGTGGAGATTATGGTAAACAACCCCGAATTACTCTCACCAATAACATGTCGGAAACCAGGGAGAGGGTCACTCTGACAGGAGTGATCAAAAACCGGGATTGCGATGGTAATTATAGTCTTCTGTCCATAGATTTTATATATGCTGGATCACTCACCATCTTTTATTGTATTCGGTATATCCTCAATATTATGTCATAGTATATCGTACAGTGTGCATACATTTTTAGTACAGGCTAAACAAGCAATAATCTTTTATAGTATGTATTCCACCGTTCATGTTTTTATAGTGTATGTGATAACATTAATTCAACTTTAGGTACTGATATTGATCCTGACCCAGTTTTCGTGAGGTTCGACTCGGAAACGTTCGACTGCCCTACGCAAACGCCCGAGTGTTGACGAGCCGAATGGTACCAGACGACAATTGTGATACGGTGTTGCGTCCTGTGATTGTAAGTAATATTTTCAAGAAATGTTCTAAAAGAAACAACAACAAAAAACAAAACGAGCACAACATAGCGAAGTTACTGTTATCAAATAAATATTTTGGTTTATTTTGATACGTTGCTGCGTCCTATAATTTTTAGTTATAGTTGCAAGAAATTTTTTAAACAACAAAACAAATAAAACAAGCAAAACAGAGCGAAATTACTGTTATCAAATAAATATGTTAACCTTAACCCTAAACACTAACCCAAACCCCTAACCCTAAAGCCTAACCCTAACCCTTAACCCTAAACCCTAAACCTAACCATAACCCTAAACCCTAACCCTAACCCTAACCCTAACCCTAAACCCTAACCCTAACCCTAACCCTAACCCTAACCCTAAATCCTAACCCTAACAACAATAAAAACAAAACAAGCAAAACATTATTATCATAGGACGCAGCACTGTATCAAAATTGTCGTCTGGTACAAATCGGCTCGTCAACTCTCGGGCGTTTGCGTAGGACAGCCGAATGCTTCCGAGTCGAACCTCACGAACACTGGGTCAGGATCGATATCAGTACCCAACTTTATATCATGTAGACTACCATTCATTATATTTAATATTCTTTTCAATGCTACGCCAGTTATCTTTTGTATTCTACTTATAAGATTATGTTTTACTTTCTAATATAAAGTATCATTACATTTACGATACGTTTTCTAATGCAACATCTATTCTGCCTTTATTTTAAGTATGACATTTAGTCAGTCCCACACTAGTCGTTTACTGTATAACGTGCATACTATCCATTCTACAAAATAATAATACATATGATGTTAGAAACACTTACTTACTATTCCACCTTACGAAGGTGGGTTTTTACAAACCTCACAAGTTTGTTATATGTAGTATAATGTTTATTTGTTATTGCTTATGCTCGTTTCGTTTAATATATTTTTTCTATATTTTTTCACGATGAAGGGAACATTTAGAAAGTTAGTTTTCAAAAGTATGCAGAAGTTTAAAATATAAAAGCGTCTCAGTAAAAGATAATCTTACACTCTAACAAGATTATGCACTTCTAATTTCGTATCAGAAAACAAACAGAAAAATAATTAATCTTTCCGCGCTTATATAGACAAAAGGTAATAAGACACATAATTATATATATATATATATATATATATATATATATATATATATATATATATATATATATATATATATATATTGCTTTTTTTAAGCTCTAAAAACTTAAACAAATTATTGTAATGGAATCTGGTTATTGTGTTAACATTATCAATTTACAACTAGTTTGATAATCTACAAGGTTTGGTAAACTTTTTCGTAT
Organism: Sepiola atlantica; assembly: GCA_963556195.1. Classification (NCBI taxonomy): domain Eukaryota; kingdom Metazoa; phylum Mollusca; class Cephalopoda; order Sepiida; family Sepiolidae; genus Sepiola; species Sepiola atlantica. The sequence continues at coordinate 44,017,069 of OY744546.1, forward strand.
CTCCCGTTATCTTTTCCGACCTCTCATTCTAGGAAAAACATCTCGTAAAACATTCCAAAGATAAAGAAACATTTTTTATGTTTTCCTATCAGCAAAATAAAGCTTTGCAAATAGTCTTCTGGCGCAAAGGTTTTATATAGTCACACTTTCTATCATAGTAAGTAGCTCCACATAATATGTATTTTTAACAAAATGCAAACAAACTGTAGTAATTAATATAATTATACATTATTTAATTAATAATTAATTAATAATAATTAATTAATAATAATTAATTGATGATACATTATTGGTAATTAATAAAATAATACATTATTTAATTAATAATTAATTAATAATAATTTATTGATGATACATTATTGGTAATTAATAAAATAATACATTATTTAATTACTACAACAACTGAAAAGAGCTTTTCGTTCTCGGTCCGGGTGTCTAAGTTCAAACGACATTATAGATCATTGTTTCTTTCCAAGACTAGCACATTGCAAAATAAATTACCACGAGATTGCTTCCCAGTTGACTACAACATGGTCGTCTTCAAATCAAATGTCGACAAATATTTGTCATAAATCGTCTTCATTACTTATCCAACTTTGTTCATTTTATTCGTCATTTTTAATCCTCTCATCGTGTTCTTCATCATTCAACTGATAATGGACCTCATTAACCTTTATCCCCGCGTGATTTTTTTCGGTGATAAGTGGGGTCTCATTAGTAAGGAACATAGTATATCATCAAATATTGTCATTGCATTTTGCGTATGGGGTGCAAACAAAGGCAATCCGAGCATCCTTGTATTGGGAAAGTTTCTCCAAGCGTTTCAATGATTGTCCAGTCTTTTCACATGTGTATCTTATTAACGATCTCAACTGTTTCTTGGACTACGTCTGTTTTGTTTTCTTTATGGATTCGAAAAGATGTCATAGCGTGTTGTACTAGACAGAAGCCTATGTAAAGTGTTTTCCACCCATTTCCAACGTATTTTCTATCGATATGTACGCTCGTCCATGTTACGCCACCTTGTTGCTAATGGTAATATATCCGGCTATTTCAGAGGGTTCACTAAAAACATTACAATAATTCGGATTTACTTACTTGACAGAGTAAAAGTGATGAAGACAAATGTTTAAAACATGCACAACGCTGTTGTTCGTAAAATACGATCATATCTGGTCTTCTAAATACATGGGCAATGTGGATTAACAAGGAAATGGACTTACAATGAGTACATGAAGCACATAAATTGTAACTGCGCTTAAAGGAGATAACATTACTTTTATTGTAGATGTTTTTTACTTGCCAGAACAGGCTTTGCTATCATATTCACGATCCTGATTTTTGGATGTTTAGACAAGTCCAGGGCTCGACAGATATGATTTTAACTGATGGAAGGTTACCCATGATTTATCAACAGTACTTAAAAAACAGGACCAATTTAGTTGCCTTAAAAATCCGTTTCAAGAAATATTTTTTTCTTGACATTATACATGTATACACATATATTCCCCAAACGTATCCATCACGAGAGCCACATTCAAAATTAAACTGCCCTTTCTGCCGATTTAGTGAAACGAGAAATATATTTTCTGCTCATTCGCCAGGACGCACCAACGAGTTCCTGTTTGTGACGTAACTTCCGAAGAACGTAGCTCTCACTCGACTTTTAATGGAAAATTCCACCCTACCTTATTCGAATCTAACGTGTATATTTCCTATTTTAACCATATTTTTTACACACCTATATTAAAAAAAAGAAAATATATTTCACACCAAACAAGGCAGGTCGCAACTGTAGACGTAAGGGACTACTGAGAATTATGGAGTAGGTTTTGGGGGTCATACTAAGTAGGGAGCTGTGCAGCGAGATGTCTGTTTACATTAGTTTTAAACATGTGCATGTCAGTACAGTCGGGGGAGCAGGGAGGGAGTTCCAGAGGCGGTAACGCGAGGAAAGAAGCTGCTGGAGTAGAAACTCCCCGGCATCTGGGGACCTCCACAGTGAATGGATAGGACCTAGCTGATTGTCAGGTTTTTCTAGTGTATTTGCGTCGAGGGGACACTAGAGCAGCTAGTTAATCGAAACACCGCCCATTGAAATATTTGTTAAGCAAGCACAAGGATGCACCATTGCAGCGATGGAACAGGGGCTGGAGCTTGGTGGATAGTGATGGACCTATTAAGTTGGCGACTCTTTTTTGGACCTTGTCTAAGAGGGAGAGACTAGTGGATGATGCACCATCCCAGATGTGACAACAATACTCCATACATGGGCGTATGGTGGCTTTGTAGAGATACAGGATAATGCCAGTTGTGAGGAGGTTACTAGCACGGTAGAGGACACCCACTTTCTTTGCAGCTGCCTTGGCAATGTCTTCAATGTATTTGTTCCAATTCATGTTACCTGTGAAGGTTATGCCGAGTAGTTTAAATGTTGAACTCTCAGACAGGGTTTTATTTGCGACGGCAATCGGTGGTTGAAGAGGTTTCTTGTAGTTATTGAAGGAAAGGAGCTTTGTCCTTGCGGCATAAAAACTTACCAACTATTTCTGCCCCCAATCCACTTCAGCCTGGAGGTCACTTTCTAAGGATTCAGCTATTGCCTCAGATAGGTACGCGTCCGTTTTGCCTACATGACGAGAGAAGAGCGTGGTGTGGTCAGCAAATATACATATCTCAGACTCGATGTCATCAGGGAGACCGTTTATGAAAATCAGGAACAATAAAGGTCCGAGGATGGATCCCGGGGGTACACTTGCATTCATGTCACGTTGCTTAGATGAACGGCCATCGAGAACAACCTGGATCTTTCATTGGGCTAGGAAGATAATACATATAATTACAGTGTTATGTCTTACTATTTTACGGCATTTGAGCTACATAATTATAAATTTTATATGAATAATCATTTGTATATGCAGATTACTTGAAGGGTTTCATATTTATTTTATATATAGAAATCTCGTAATTTTTTCATGTGTGTCTTATTAAAAGTAAGAAGCTAAGAAGGATAAACTTATAAACCCTTCATCATCGGGTTCTGTGTAACAGGATTTGGTTATGGTAAATCAAGAAATGAAAAAGTATTACATACGTTAAATACAATAGAAATAAGTTCGGTATAAGATAGGAGGTGATATGATACACACTGTCAACGAAGATCCAGTGAAGACTTTAGGTACAAGGGTGCATTAAATGATAGAAGTTAAAATGTTAAAATACAACAGCAAGCGAAAGAGGGACTACAAACTATAGAAAAAGGCTGATCACGCTGGAAAATTCAAATGTTGGTGCTTACAGTATGATTTGTACGCAAGGTTAATGTGACCTTTACAGATGTATGAGATACTATGGACCCGAGTTGAAAGAATATCACAGCGATGCAGCATGGATGGGATTTCTAAAGTTGCTCAATAATACTGAAATATTTGACAGGATTAATCAACTACAAGTGGATGTCACATATATTGTAGAAGAATATAAGGTTGCTAGAATGTGTACAGTAATGATGCTTCGCTTTTCTAGTGACGAAAAAATCGAAGATAATCAACATTTAGTAAGAACTTGGATGAAATGGAGAGCAGAAGCTGCAGTCAGTTATGCAATAGCAAAGATGGAACATGCAGATATTGTTGGAGTAGTGCAAGATGGTGCAAATATATTTGGAAACTTTAAACCATTTTCTAGGAGTAATGTAAGGGAACAGAGGGATGCTGTAGTGAGAGAAATTAGGAAAGAAGTTCAAGAGAACCGATATTTACATCTTTTTAAATGTGATCATCAAGGACAGTTATTACGATGGGAGGAGTGTGTTGTTGAGCGAAAAATTAAATAGGAACGGGCAAGGACATCGTTCTTGATTAGATCAACATAGGATGCAATGCCATCACTTGTCAATCGTGTTCGGTGGAGGGTGTGTTCTAATTATAGGTGTCGATGCAGGAAGAAGGGAGCGCTAAGGCATATTCGTTCAAACTGTGAGCTGGCAAGAGATAGGTGTACGTGGCGTCACAATCAGGTGTTTGCAATAATTACCCAAGGTTAAAGAAATGAAGAAGATGGGATTTCACAAAGCAGACACAAAAAGTAGTAATCTGAGTAGTCATCCAACGACTATAAAAATAGATGACAGATGGACTGGGAACTGGAAGTAAAGTGTAGATCTGGAAAACAGTTTGGTGTTTCCGTTTGTATCATCTGGACAACGAACATATATTGTGGTGTGGTGTGAAGAAAAGAAAGAAGGAATACTACTGGAATTTACAGTACAATGGAAAATAAAACATTGCTGCTGCAGAAAATAGGAAAGAGAACAGATATAAAAAGTTGGTACATGAATGCCAATATAAAGGATTGAATATCGAATTCCATTATTTGACCATTGAGCCAAGAGGAAAATGTAGAGCGACCAGTTGCAACCCATTTTCGATATAGCTTTCATTGTTACAACTCAGAATTGTGAAAATTGATTAAAGATCTTCAGGAAACATCAGAGAAAACATCTTATTGGATATGGCTGAAGAAAGATTATATAGACTAGAAGGCGGGGTGAATTGTGGATGGTGAAAGAACGGAGATGAAAACATAGTGCTGATTCCATATGCAGGGTAGTGTATGACGTCACACTGCAATCGAAACGAGTTGTTGATAATGATGCCTGAAACGTGTATCTGGCTTGGTGGCATTTATAAGCAGATGACACCAGTGTTACATACCACTTACTGACAGAGGGCCCGCGCCACTTCAGAAAAGCCGTCTGAGGAATAAGGGCCGACACTGCGAAGTGGTTCTTCTTCTGATTGGTTAGTGCTGGATTCGGTAGTGTAGCCATCAGCTGCGATGCACAAAAAGACCGTGTCATTCAAATCAAACAGAGAACAAAATATTACACGGGAGACCACGCAATTATGTTCTTTTAATCTCATTTGTAATTGTTTAAAAACAATCGTGAAACTAGATGAAAATACAGTGAGTTTTCTTTTCTGTATGTTTATTATATTGAACTAGTTGCAAGAAAATGGTGGAGAGAGAGAGAAAAAGTAGATGAAGAGGTAAAGAGAATAGAGAAGCTTGAGTAAAGGGAGAGCGAGAAAAGCATGAGGAGTAAGAGGTATTGTCAGACGTTTTAAATGAAACATGTTATAGAGATTTATTTTTACTGAGCTATATTGCTATACTTATGCCTGGGCAACACCGGGTCGTTCTTCTTGTTGTTAATATAGCATTATATTTTGAACTTTTATTTAAAAAACGTAACATTTTTCATGAGTAATTATTTCGAGATTTAATAGATTTTTCTATAAAAAAGGTTTTGTGATCATATGTAGCATTACGCAAAGAACGTGATAAGAACGATAACTCGATATAAACGAGAATTAGAGATACAACCTTTTTAATCAAAGGTGACGAGATCTGCTTATTGTCTTAGTATTATCAATGTAAAACATCTAGATGAACAACGATTTTGCGTTTACCTTTGTTTACTTTGTTTTTCGCTTTCTCACTCTCAGTTTCATTCCTCTGCCCCATTCTTCCACCCACTTTTCCATTTTTATCTACGTCAATCATCGCTACAACATTAATCCGTTTGAGAGATAGAGATAATTTCATAACCAATTTCCCACCAAGAAAATGAAATCTTTTATGATAGTCTTTTTCGCATACTGTTTTTAGAAATTCAAAAAAGGTTTAATTCAAGTTGTTATCTCTGTAATTATTATAATATTACACATGAGATGCCACCTTTTATCAAAATAAAAACAACGTGTAAGAATTAATGAAACACGCAACTATTTAATTAAAAATGAAATATAACTTTTTCTAACGACTAAATCATAACAAATTAATTAATCCATAAACATTTGTTCACTAATTGTTTCTTGACTCTATAAATGTATGTCTATTAGTAGCTGACTTATGGCGGCTGAATTTACGGAATGCTTGTTGCCTCTCAGCAATGGCAGCTGCAAATTCCGATGAGCACCATTGGGGAGAGTGGGGCTTGCTAAAGAATTTTCGCATGGGGACATAGGCTTCAATGCCTGCTTTGACCCATTCAGTTTATTCATTTACACACTGGTCAGCAGGGAGTGAGAAGGTTTCCCTCCATGGGGAGTCGCTGATGTGATCTCGGATTGACTCAAAATCAGCCTGCTCGTAGTATCTCGTTGTTTTGAGCAACGGTTCATCAGCTTTTGGGCGACTTTTTAGGGTGAAGTGTATCATTAGAACAATGTGATCAGCATTCCCGAGTGGGCTATGAGCTTTCGTCACACAAGCCTCAGGCATTGAGGTCAAGAAAAGGTCTAGAAGTGAGGCTTGTTAGCCTACTCGATCGGGGATGCGGGTCGGAAAATCGACAGTCGATATATATATATATATATACTGTTGGGCGCGCGGTTTAAGGCGTTGGATGCAAGTTGAAAAATACTTGTTATCCAGGGTTTCGAATCGTACGACCGGTAGTGAATAGTCATATCTCTATGCTGATGAGTCCTGATTGAAAAGGGACGAAACGTATACGTACATAGATTATAAACAAAACAACAAATATTTTATATATATATATATATATATATATATATATATATATATACATATATATATATATATATATATATCGGATATGTGTATATATGTGTCTGATATATAATTATATATATATATATATACATATATATATATATATATATATATATATATATAGTATCCATCTATATACAGCTGTTTCGTAGTCTACGATTCATCAGTGGCTTGACGTAGAGAGTGTATTCACGCCCATATTCGTAAATCTTAAATTCGACTAATTGACCCAACTGACTTACTTTCTGCACTGTATATTAGATGTGTAGATGATTGGAAACCATTTGTCAACATGAGGTCATCTGTGTGGATATTTAATTTTGATTTTTTTTTGTCTTTAAAATCTGAGCCCCTATCTACGTTCGATATTCTTCAACCGTTTGTTGTTTTGATCGTCCGATTAAAATTTATTAACTCTTGTTCAACTGCGTTGTGTGGTGGGTTGGAGGTATCAAGAGTTGGGAAGCTGTTCGGGGTAGGACGGATTCTAATATCAGCAGGTCTTAATAATTTACAGCAAATTCCAACAAGCCCAAAAGGGAAATCAAAGATGAGAACAGAACTTTCTTTAAAAAATGTTCAATTAGGTAATACTTTTAAGAATTTTTTTTTTTTGGTAAAAAGTGGTTTTCAAAGTAAAAAAAAAGAATGTAACAGAGAGGAATGTTTTTATAAAGAGAAAAGGGAAGGAAATATGTTTATTGAGAGAAAAGAGAAGGAAATGTGTTTATTTAGAGAAAAGAGAACGAAAATGTGTTTATTCAGAGAAAAGAGGAGACAATGTGTTAAAAAGAGAGAAAAGGAAAAGAATACTTGTTTTTAAGGAGAAGAAAAAAGAAATGTGTTTATTGAGAGAAAAGAGAAGGAAATGTGTTTATTAAGAGAACAGAGGAGACAATTTTCTCAAAAGAGAGAAAAGGGAAAAATACTTGTTTATAAAGAGAAGAAAAAGGAAATGTGTTTATTAAATAAAAACGGGATAAATATACTTATGAAGAGAAACAAGAAGGACATTTATTCGAAAGAGAAAAAGAGAGAGAAATGTTATTTTGTAAAAAATAAAAGAGGGAAATGTGTTAATAAAGAAAAAAAAGAGGGGGATCTTTGTATAAATAGAAACAAAGAGAGAAATGCGATTATAAAGAGAAAAGAGCGAAAGTGAAATGTTTTCACAAATAAAAAATAGAAATGTGTCTACGAAGATAAAAATGAGAAGACTGTGTTTATGAAGAGAAACATAAA
>OY744546.1:44029892-44037392 GCA_963556195.1 Sepiola atlantica
CTATATTCTTACTGATGTAATATGAGTTCTAAAAATTAGTCTTATCTTATTTATATTTTAGATTAATTTGTTATTATAAATATCATGCGGGGGGGTACCGTAAACAATGTTATTCAATTTGTTATCTTCACCGTTATCAGTCTAGAGGACCATCGTATTATTAATTCAAGTCTAATAATGTCTAGTGGTAATATTTGACATTTATACCTATATTAATTCAATAACTAGTGTATTACCTGCAGACAAATTTTCATACCACTATCTTATTTTAAGTAAATAATCTGAATAAGTAAATATTTCAAAATACCATTATATACGTATACACACAAATACTATATATCACCAAGTCGGTAATTCTGTGTCTATAACAGATATTATTATGAATATTATGGGGGGGGGTACCGTACCTAATGTTATTCAATTTGGTATCTTCACCGTTGTTATTCTAGAGGCCCATCGGATTACTAATTCAAGTCTAATAATGTCTAGTGGTAATATTTGACATTTATACTTATATTAATTCAAAAACTAGTGTATTACCTGCAGAAAAAAATTTTTCATACCACTATCTTATTTTAAGTAAATAATAAATATCCGCGTTCACACAAATACTATATATCACCAAGTCAGTAAATCTGTGTCTTTAACAGATATTATTATAAATATTATGGGGGGGGGTGTTACCGTAAATAATGTTATTCAATTTGGTATCTTCACCGTTATAAGTCTAGAGGTCCATCGGATTACTAATTCAAGTCTAATAATGTCTAGTGGTAATATTTGGCATTTATACTTATATTAATTCAATAACTAGTGTATTAACTGCAGGAATTTTTTTATTTTTTATTATTTTATTTTTTATTCCACTATCTTATTTTAAGTAAATAATCTGAATAATACCATTATATACGCGTACACACAAATACTATATATCACCAAGTCGGCAATTTGAAATAAAAACTATGTAATCTGTTGGACGGTTCTGAGATGAGGATTTATAACTTGTATTATTTGGACTACATTTCTAATTTTGGGATGGTGTTTTAACATGGTCTCGGCCGAGGTGGACACGTGGCACAGCGGATAAATTTTTAAGTAATAATCAATTATTCTAGAAGTTAAAGGTTCTATTCTCCGTACAGGCTATACTAACTAAAGAATAACATTAAAAATAGTTAAGACTTTACTCGGCCACGGCCGTCGGAATGAGAACATTCTACTACCGTCGATTACAGAAAGGGTTGAGTTTAGAAAGTTTTCGTACAAATTCCAGAGTTCGACATGAAGATTTCTGAATTTGACACCTGAAGAATGTCAGAGGTTCCATCATATAAAACCCTGTGATAATTACATACAAGATGAGAAATGTGAGTTGGAATGATCTAAATAATAAAAATGGGCGTTCTTTCAATATGTGATCTACCGAATGTTTACTAATTTTGAATAATTTAACCTAACTATAACCGTAATTAACTCACTCTAACCCTATTTAACTAACCCTAACTCTAACGGTACTCTAAAATCTCGTTAGATCACATATTTGAAGAACAGAAAATATGTATGTAATAACATTAAAATAATTGATAGTTTTATTCATTAAGACGATTGACTTAAGAAAAACTATTTCTTATGTACATTAGATTAAAAAAAATTAACTCATTGATTTTTTAACTCGGAGTTGTTACGCTTAAAATTATATACTTTTAATTGGAAAATCAAAGTAAAGTGATGTTAGTCTATATGTTTCATTTACACCCGAATGTTTACTTCGAACAAAAAAATAAAATTATTTCATAGTTTTCTAACTGATTTTTATAATTTTCACTAACCGATGGTTTTAATGTAGTTCTATTGCGTTCAATACATCATATACACGTGTCAGCGTAATCGCTATACCTAGTTGGATTTTTTAAAAACTGCCTCTCTAATAATATCAGGAGAAATCGTGTGTCTTCGGCGGCGACACCTATAGATCTCGACAATGAAATAAAAGAACAAAGTTGCCTGTCGACCACTGAGAAAAGGCTTGTTACACATAAATATTTTTATTTAAATACATGTTTCATTTATTTGAAAAAAAAACCCGCGCATCGTTATATCTGGTTTTCTATCTGATTATCATCAAATTATTTTAATTTCTTTTAATAATGTAAATAAAGTTCGTAAATGTCCCTCCGAAATCATTATCAATTTTTAAGTAATGTTTTTAACTTTTTCAAAAATGTTCATGTTTTTATTAATTAATAATGACCCGGATGGCTTTTTGTTCTCGTGTGTTTCTTAACTCTGGTGGACGTTTGTTTTATTCACCAAATTATTTTTTTTTAAATATTTTGAAAGTTAAATTTTATTATTATCGCCTAATTTGGTCATTAAATCATAGACTGAATTATATTGTGATAAAATTATAATAATTTTGTTTAGGCAATGTTGGTCTCATCCCTATAACCTTATTGTGTGTAAAACGTTTCTAAAACTTTCAATCTGTTAATACCGTGCAATTGGCTAAGGATGTTTAAGCAATAAATTACTTTTATTTGACAATTTATATTCTTTAAAATTCCGTGAAATTTTCGAAGTGTCAGAATTTAGTCGATCCCTTTTTTAAAAGTTTTAACAAAAAAGTAAAATGACTTTTTTCCTCTAATAAACGAGTCACCGTTTATCAAGGTCTAAAGGCCACTCAAGGATCAGAGGTTATGTGCTTTTCAGGTTGACTGCTGGACAACATCGTTAGGATTTAAATTTGATTATTTAAGAGGGCAGCTCAAAAATAATTTCATAACATTGGACTTGAAAACGACCATGCTGTACTCATCTGGAAAGCAGGTCGTTGTATTGTTTTCCAAAGACAGGCTGCTCCTGAGAGGAAACTTTGCTCATGGAAGTCCGATTATGTTTTAAGTAAACAGAGGAAAAAATTATTTACAGTGGTGTGTTTACCAATCTACTGAAATGCATTCTGGTGGATACACTTTCGTGATTAAATACTTTTTTAAATAGGATTTTTAGACTTTATTTTTATTTTTGTTTTCTATAAATATTTGCTTTACATATTAGATGTGTGGTTATCAAAGTTACGTTGGTACGAGAGATACACACTCATGCACAAAAGAAGTGGGCACAAATGTTATTAATATAGAAATAAAACATCAATAGTAAGCATTTCTACGTAAAGGCCTTCCGCCTGTAGAACAAAGCTCCTTTTCTTCAACAACTACAAGCAACCTCTTCAACCAAGGACTGCCATGGCAAATAACATCCTACCTGAGAGCACGACGTTTCATCTCCCCGGCTTAACATTTACAGGGAACATGAATTGGAACAAATACATACAAGGCATTGCCAAAGCTGCTGCAAAAAAAGTGGACTCCTACTACCGTGCTAAAAAACTTCTCATACCTGACAGTATCTTATATCTCTACAAAGCCATCATCCGCCCATCCAGGGAGTATTGTTGTTTCATCTGTACTCGTGCACCATCCAACAGTCTCTCCCTCTTAGACAAAGTCAAAAAAATATAATATAATATAATAGGTCCCTCACTATCCACCAAGCTCCAGCCCCTGTCCCATGGCCGAACTGTGGCATCTATGTGCTTGTTTTACGAGTACGTCAAATACACTCGACCAACCCGACAATCAGCTAAATTCCATGCATTCACTGTGGAGGCCCTCAGATGCCGGAGCACCTTTTACTCAGATAGCTTCTTTCCACGAGCTGTCTGCCTTTGGAACTCCCGCCCTGTTCCCTGTATCCCCTGTTTTCCGACTGTATCTACATGAATAAATTAAAAACTTATGTGAAAAAGCATCTCGCTGCACAGCCTACAATTTAGGATTACCCCCTGAACTTTCACCATAATTCCCAGTAGCCCCTTACGTCTACAGTGGCAACTTGCTTCGTTTCGGATGAACTAAGTTTTAAAAAAATAATAAAAAAGAACACATTACCGTGGAAGTGATTCCCTGCTGATTGAAACTTGATCATCTCCAAATCCGATATCAACAAAATCTTGTCCTAAACCGCCACATAAATGATCAACCATTGATCAATTTTAGTACTTCTATAGTGACACTAATGTTGTCTTATTAACCCTTATCTTCGATTGGCTCTTGGATTAGATACGTTGTGACCCAATATAAAAAAAATCAATTTTTTACAAGTTCTTTCTTGTATTTTCCTTCAATTAAGAGTGTGTAGAAGCTATACAATGCTTTTACATGTTCACATTTATTTTAATAATAAAATAAATGTGATTTTATCTTTGCAGATTTTCACTTATCACGCGTGGATCTGAAATGTAATAACTGCGATAAGAGCACTGTATCCTTTATTCTCAGTACACAATGATAGAGCCAATCAAATATTGATAGTTCTGGTGACTAGTGAATGGACGATTCCAAAATTTACCCCGATAACGATAAAATTAACGATTCTGTTCTAAATTCCCGATTCCGATACAATTACCGATTTCGATGTTTTTCTTATTTTTTTTCTATATTCTTCTTTTTGTTTCTCTATAACTTTCTTTACTTTTTCTATCAGCATTTCCGCCCGTATCATCTTAACATATAAAACTAGGTAGCATCTCTTCGTTTTTCTCGTCACCATTCTCGTCGCTTTCTCTTCAACTTTTTTTCTTAAAATATCCAGCGTTTGCCTATTACCTTATTTTTTTCATTCCATTCCCCCAATTGTTTAATTAGATAATGACGCAAATATTTATTTAATAATTGTCATTTCTCATTTTCTCCCCTTCTGTGTCAGTGTTCGCTACTGTCATTTTTTTGTTTCTTTATTTATTTATTTTACATTTCTTTTGTTACAATTTTAATTCTTTGGATTTCCCTTTCGGATTCGGATCGATTTTGCTATTAATGTTTAATTGATGGTCCGTTGGTCTGCATTCTGGTCTCTTTTGATAATTGTTTGCAGATGGGGAAATATGTTTGGAGATGGAAGGGGGAGATGCTGAATGTGGAGTTTTAGTGCAGTAGCGAGAGAGAGAGAGAGAGAGAGAGGGGGGAGGAGTTTTAACGAAAATGTGCAAGCGGGCGGACAAAAGAAGAGGGATGAGAGAAATAAGAAAAATGGTGTTAAAAGAAGAAAAATGAGATGCTGCAAAAGAACAACAAAATAGAAGAAAAAGAATAAGACGAAGAAAGAGGGTGATATGAAGAAAAAGAGGATATGAAAAAGAAGACGAAATAAAGAAGACGAAGGAAGAAGAAGAAGAAGAAGAAGAAGAAGAAGAAGAAAGAGGTTGAGATGAAGAAAAAGAGGATAATATGAAAAAGAAGACGAAGAAAACGAAGAAAGAGTGTGAGATGAAAAAAGAGGATGATATGAAAAAAATGAGATAAAGAAGACGAAGAAGAAGAAGAATAAGAAGAAAAGGGACAAGATGAAGAAAAAGAGGATGATATGAAAAAGAAGACGATATAAAGAAGAAGAAGAAGAAGAAGAAGAAGAAGAAGAAGAAGAAAGAAAGCATTATATGAAGGAGAACGAAGCTAAACTGATGAAGTAAAAAGTGTGTGAGATAAAGAAAAATAAGGATGGCATAAAGAACGAAAGAATTGACGAGAATAAGTAAAGAGAAGAAAAAGGATTAGATAAAAAAGAACGAGGATTTTATCATAAAGTAGAAAGCAGGCGAGATGATTAAGAAGAATATGAGGAAAGTGGATGAGATGAAGAAGATGCAGAAAAAAAGTAACATGATGAGATAAAAAAGAAAGGGAATGAGTTAAAGTAGGTAAAAGAGGACGATCAGAAGTAAAAAGATGGAAATTGATGAGATGAAGAAAAAGTAGGAACATGATGAGTTAAAAACGAAGACAAAGAAAAAGAAAGGGGATGAGATGAAGAACAAGGATGATACGAAGAAAGAAAAATGAAGATGTATACGATGAAGTCGGTGAAACGGAAGAAGAAAGGTGAAATAAAAGAGGGCATGCGTAGAAGACACGGAAGAAAATAAAATAAAAGGTTTAAGGGTGTTAAGTAAAATAAGAATATTAGAAAGAATATAGGCGTTAGACGAAGAAGAAAACGAAGTTTAATCGGCGAAAGAAAAAGAAAACCACTTTCAAATAAAGAAGAATTGAAGAAGAAAACGCGGTATAAAAAATATTAATAAGGATGCTTTGTTAAAAGAAGTATGAGGTTGTTCCGGTGGAGCGCTCAGAGGATGGTGAAAGGGATAGTTTAATACCACATTTTTAAGACTATCTAGGGATTGAAAGTGGATAACTGACTTGAGGTAAAAAAAGATTGCTTCAGTTCCCAAGTGTGTGAACGGCCTTGTACCGGGACACGAAAGAATAGAAATGCAATTTACGGTCAAAAAATTAGCATAACATGACAAAAATGGCCATTTTGAAATAAGATACGCTTAAGAAGCTATAAAAGATGTATTGATTTGATGTCAATGCACTTAATGCACTGCCTAAACGTTTTGTGATGTGTTTGGCCATGTCGGTAATTATGACGTCACTTGTAAATCGCTTTCAATTTTAGCTTAGTACCAGGCAGCAGTAAACTGAACTTATTAATTATAGCTACATATATATCTGATAGTTTCGTATATATTAGGTATACATTGTTTTATTTATAAAAACATTATTCGGCTACACATTTGCAGACATGTGCCGATCAAAGCTAAAAATAGAGCTCTTCGGTCATAAAATAAACTTTTCGTACGGCTGCAGACAGTCGAAAAGAATTATATTTCTTTCTAGAATCGAACACGTAATCAACTGATGATAAAAATAATTCAAACTTCGTGAAATGTTCGTAATTTAAGTTTATATAATTTTGAAATATTCTTTTATTTATCTTCATTTAATCAATTCGAATAAAACACGGAAGTCGTTTAGATGCTATGCCCTCAATTATCGCGTAAAGTTTCGTATCATAAACAAATGCATGTGAAAGCGTTCGCGGCTGGTACACTTCAACACAGATACGTAACATTGAAGTTGTTACATACACTAAAAGCAAACGGTTCTTACGGACTTAAACATACACGCACAGGAAGCTGCCAAGCAAACAACATATAATATATAACAATAAATTTAATAAAATGAATTAGATACATCTATAAATTAACACATCTAAATTAGTTTTTAATCTTCAGTGTAGGGGATGTTACTTCACGTCATATATATATACATATATATATATGTATATATATATATATATATATATATATATATATATATATATATATATATATATATATATATGTGTGCGTGTATATATATATATATATATATATATATATATATATATATATATATATATATATATATATATAATTTATTTTGGTACAGAAAAATTAGTACAAAATTCGTACCGTCGCTTTCAAGCACAGAAGAACTTAGCCATCCGGCTTTCCTCAGCTTCTTAGCCTGAAGAGTCCCCGGGGATGAAACGCGGGAGTCTCTGTGTAGCTTAATTGCCATACATATATTTTCATAACTTACTACCTAG
>OY744546.1:44042392-44047392 GCA_963556195.1 Sepiola atlantica
TGTCCGCACTCCAGGATTTTCCTTAATATTTGCCCTATGTTCACTAGTGCCGTTCAGTGTATGTATGTCCATCCTTCCTTGTATATACATTTCTCTTTATCTCCGTTCGTCTTCGAACTGTCCCTAGTGCTCCTAAAAAAATATTTGTATCATAGTGATTTTCTTCATTTACCATAATTCTATCAGCTCACTCTTCACTTCCATGTATTTGTCGAGGTTTCCGATTCCTTGATCTACACCTGTGACCTGATGAGGCGGAGAAATCTACAACTTAGAAGTTTATACCTCCATGTTTCAGAGGATTTTATAACTTACATTCCCCAATACTGTCTTCGGTTTGTGTTTGTACCGTAGTTCATCATCATCATCATCATCATCATCATCATCATCATCATCATCATCATCATCATCATCATCATCATCATCATCATCAGTATCATTATTATTGTCATTATTATTATTATTATTATTATTGTCATTATTATTATTATCATTATTATTTTCATTATTATTATTATTGTCATTATTATTATTATCATTATTATTATTATTATTATTATTATTATTATTATTATTATTATTATTATTATTATTATTGTCATTATTATTATTATCATTATTATTGTCATCATTATTATTATTATTATTATATTAACTCTGAGTTAACACAAGTCATCATCAGTGATTGCTCACTGACAATAACCGGTGGTGTTCCCTGGTGGCTTAGTGACAACAAGTCCTCCCAGGTTTCCAATATTCTCTACCTCTTTTAATAACCATTGCAAATGGGTTTTCGTTATCGCAACACTCGCTTACCATTGATTTATCGGTAGAAACGACCATTGATCTTTTCTGGAATTTGTGTAGCAAAAAGCCCCCACTAGGTCTCAGTACACTTCGCTATCTTTCAGTGAAGGTCTGATTATTTCTCTCCTTACTTTGCCTTTCCATCCTCTTTGTACCTTCACGACTATTTCGTGTGATATCAGCCGAGGTTGGTGAAATCACAATTTTGCTATTTTCGTTAGAGGGCAGTTTGAAATTTCTCTGCAGTTTCAGTTCTCTTGGGTCTATATGATCGCGTACTTTCTATGTTTTTGTTTTATTTGTATTGCAATTTCCATGTGAATGGTTATCCTTTGCAGTTTTGGGTGCTTGAGTACAGCTTTTTCTATCATTATTGCCCGTTATTATTATTATTATTAATAATAATAATAATTTATTATTATTATTAATTGTTACTATTATTATAATTAGTTATATATTCACCACTTGCAAATTAAACCTATAGGCCCTATTAAGAAAGGAATTAACTCCCTTGAATAGATTATTGCCATTAGTTGTAATAATGGTAAGCAAGCAAGCAACCTCTTTACCAGGCTCCACCAGATACCACATTATCAGATATATTCATAACATGAGACTTCTTATTAGAAAGATGTTCTCTGAAACGCTTATATAACTATTAATTCATATATATGTAATTGTTGGTTGTGTATGGCCCTCCTTTGTTTTATATGATTGTATGCTCTTATTTTTCGACACCTGTTTTGAGTCTAAACTGTTGAAAAATAAAAATGAACAATAAGTTTCTTTTTTTCTTGTATTGTTAAATATTGGATTTAAATGAGCTCTCAAACAATTGAAATTCGGCTTGGTATAATAATTTATTTCTTAAATTTGACTTAGTTGTTCACCCTTTCCTAGCCAGAACAAACCCGGTCAATCTCTATTTTAAACTATTTTTTATTGTGTGTAATCATGTTTTTATGCGTTCTCTATTTCCTACCAACACAATATATATATATATATATATATATATATATATATATATATATATATATATAAACAAGCTTTGAGTTATTTTAAACAAAAAGACAAAAAAGGAAAATGCAGTTTAAATTCCCAGAGAAACAAACTAAATCCAAAATAGTGCAGACTTAACATTCGTTGGAAAATTCATAAATAAGTAAATAAAATAAAAAGGGGGATTAAGTATCTAACAGTGAAACAAAACAGGAGACCTTAACGTAAGAATCTAATATTAACACGGGGATCATCAGCTGTTTACCATGTAACTGTTTCGGAGATTTAAAAACAGGACAGTTATATGCATGGCTCTCCAATAGTACAGACCAAACTACCATTTCCCCAATAATCAAGTGTCGAAATAATTCAGCTTAAAATTTTACTTATATATACATACATAAATAATAATAATAATAATACTAATAATAATACTAATACTAATAATAATACTAATAATAATAATACTAATACTAATACTACTACTACTACTAATAATAATAATAATAATAGTAATAATAATAATAATAATAATAATAATAATAATAATAATAATAATAATAATAATGATGATGATGATGATGATGATGATGATGAACCAAGAAAAAGAAATTACAAGAAACACTCCCTCACCCACCCACCTCCCAAAAATTAAAAAGAATTAAAAAAATTCTTTTTTTTACCATAAGGGAAGAGAAAAGGAAAAAAAAAAAATGAATTGAAAGGAAAAAATTTAAAAATTAAATTTTTTTTTTTTTTTTTAAATGATGCCGGCCTAGGCTGACACCAGACAACATATTTGTAGAGGGTCGAGGAGGATGAGAAGACCGAAGAGGGACAGCACACACCAGACCTCCACTGGAAAAGTGCTGAGATCTTGATGAGGCTTGTTGCCACCCAAATCCCAGAGAAGACCAATTGTCCTTACCGGCGAGAAATCAATGGTAAGAGACTGTTGCGATACCGCATCGTTATCGAAAAGAGGTGAAGAACACTGGAAGTCTGGGGAGACTTGTTGTCACTCAGACTCCAGGAAATACCACTGGTTGTTGTCAATGAGCAATCACTGACGATGATCTGTGTGAGAACTCCTAGTGAGTACAAATAATAATAATAATAACAATACTAATTATAATAATAATAATAATAATAATAATAATAATTATAATCAAATAATTATAATAATATACTACCCTTAAGACTATCTATATATATATATATATATATATTGGAAAGTATGTTCGAATGTATGTTATTTATTATGCTGCGTTTTTGCCGACGATCCCTTTTCATGTCTGGATCTCATTTGTCACGTTGTGTTATTCTTTTGTTATCCCTAGGACTAAATAAATCATTGGTTTACATTGTTTATCCACAAAAGCATTAACATTAACATTACTGATGCAGCAAAGAGATTTAGTAAAATTCATACTGAAAACGTTAACCAAAATACGCTGCAGAATTTTGGAGAAGAGCTAGTTTTATATTTTTTTGTGTTTTTTCTAGTCGCACTTTCTTGTTAGTAAAGAGTTCAAAGACGATGCCGGCGTTGAGCGATCCGTCTACTGAGATGCAGGTTAGAATCTCTAAAGATGTTTTTTTTTCCTAGATTTAATTGATTTTCAATTCTATCTTTCATACATCCTGTCTCCATGATATTATAGACTCATATATATATAAGTTAATGATGCGTACATGTTTATATATAGACAAACACACTGATCATAATGAGTTATGAAAGAAATCTTTTAAGCGTTAGGAGTCGCGATGTGGTTCATATTTAACTAACATTAGTTTTATGCAAAAGACGAGCGGGGTGTTGTTATATTTGGTAGATTGTTTTACGGCATATCAACCATTTTCAGATGATTTAATACCGAATCCGCTAATTGTTGTAAAAGTTTCTATATTTCCAATTCTTTATATTTTCAAGTATTTATTCATGGTGTTTTGTTTGATTTTTTTTGTTTTACGGCATACCTATTCTTTTTAGATTAATTAATGCAGAATCCGGTAATTTTGGAAATAGTTTCTATGCTTCAACTTCTTAAAATATTCAAATATTTATTCATGGTGTTTGGTTTAGTTGTTTTGTAGGAGAAAGGAAGTGCGTGGAAGCCGTTTGTAAAAATTCAGATACTTCTGATTTTTGTGAAATTTTTACAAGAAATACTCCCAAAATGTCTGTTTCCTTGCAGTATTTTAAAGGGATTTAAAAAAAAGATAGTATGCAAAGAACGTACAATTTAAAAATTCCAATATGTCAATTACATTGAGTTTGATTCAGTCATGAGACATCAATGAAACAATTTCATTTTATTCTAAATAAGCTTTATGCCTGCACCTTAAATTTGAGACATTTTCTAGAATAAATGTCATACAATGGTTTTTTATCAAATTCGGAATATTATACAAGGTTTAGTAGAATAACATCATGATGTTTCATCCTCGTAAGGAGAAAGACAACTGGTGCAAAACTGTTCTGTTCGAGGAATTAATTTTACCCGTCCTACGCCAGGTATTCTTCCTCTATTTTTTCTTCTCTCTTACTCTCTCTCTCTCTCTCTCTCTCTCTCTATTTCTATATATATATATATATATATATATATATATATATATATATATATATATATATATATGTATATGCATATATTAATTAATCTGTACATAGTATATATTTAAAGATGTTTAACCTGCATATATATATATATATATATATATATATATATATATATATATATATATATATATATATATATATATATATATATATATAAATACTGTGTGTATGGGTGTGTATGTGTGTGAATGCAGATATGTGCTTGTATTTTTATGTTAGTAAGTTTGTTTCAAATCAAAATTTCGGTTGTGTAAAGCGAACTGAAATTTGCCTGGAGCCTTGTTTAAGTCACGCATAAACTTATTAGCGTTTGTCAACTGCTATATATATAAATATATATAATGTATATATGTGTTTATATATATATATATTATATATATTATATATAATATATATATATATATATATATATATATATATATATATATATATATATATATATATATATTATACATACACACACAAATAGGAATATTTAGATTTAACTTCGATAAAAAAAATAAATGCGTTGAATTAAATTCTAATCAAAATCGTGATTGCCCCCAACGGCGATTTCGTGTCCACCATCACCCTA
>OY744546.1:44054892-44057392 GCA_963556195.1 Sepiola atlantica
TTTGTCGGTTTTTGATAGCAAAGGTGAATATGGGACAACCCATCGGTTATCAACTTCTATATTGCCATTTCGCATTTCTAAAGTTGCTAATTTACCGCCATCTTCTACCGACCTTCTTTTGTATAAAGGGTATCCATCATTTCCGGTAACTGTGTTGGGTAGTAATGCTCGGGGATACTGCTTTGAGCATTTTCCATCAAGCATGCATGGTGAATTTGGATTAATTATACCGCAAGGTCCGTGTATCATATGTTTAATTACAATTTCATGCAAATCCTTGTCAATGTCAGCATCAGGTAATTCTGCAGATATTACATTGTCGATTTCATTTGGACTGATTTTGTTGTAGAGCCAGATTAGAATATGGGAGTGTGGCAATCCTCTCTTTTGCCATTCCACTGAATACATCCAGCAGCACACAGAACCAAATACTTTATGTTTTACAATGAAATTTATTAGCGATTTAAGCTTTTGTCTGAATACACGCGCTGTAATATCATGTCTATCTACTGATGATTGGCCAGGAAGTAAAAGTTGTTTCATATCATTCCAAGCTGGGTTGCATGTAAAAGTAATGAAGAGGTCAGGACGCCCATAGAGACGAACATATGCAAATGCATCTTGAGTGTACTCATGCATATGACGTGGACTGCCTAAATATGAAGATGGTAAAATTGTTAGTCTTCCAACATTATTTGTATTGCCATCATTTACAACTGCATCTCGCAAATGAACATATTCTTCAGAACGAAGTTTGGACTGATTCAAACGGATGAATAGCAGACGGTCAGTTTCAATTTTTGCATGCGTGTCTACAATGTATTGGTGGTAAAATTGACGGCATTTCAGAATGTGAATGTTTTCGTTCTCTCGAATCATAATTC
Source organism: Sepiola atlantica (assembly GCA_963556195.1). Lineage (NCBI taxonomy): Eukaryota > Metazoa > Mollusca > Cephalopoda > Sepiida > Sepiolidae > Sepiola > Sepiola atlantica. Next base: position 44,055,777 of record OY744546.1, read on the forward strand.
GGTATGAGTAATAATTCATTGCGCTGCATTTCTTATCCGTTTCTTCGCCACTAACTGGATTTATCATGATAACATTGAAATGATATCCATCAGCACCATCCCAAAAAAGGAGTGGATATTGCAGGGCATCGTAGCATCGATGAGTTTCAGCAATGTTTGTTAATTGGTCATTCCTCCTATGAAGAACAATATCCCTAGGTTGAAATTGATCTCCAACTATAACAATTGCCACTTCATCTATACTTGGAGCATGTAATCTTCGCACATGTTCTCCAGCAGGCGTTTTTAAAGCATGAATAATAATTTTGTGTGTATCAGATGGCATCATTTCAATGGCAGTTTTGAATAAAAGAACTAAATTGCTTTTATTATGGAGCATATCTTGCAGTTGGGAAACAATAGACATTTTTATACTGGTTGAAATTCCACAGCGTGCATTCAGTTCATCATTGTTATCACCGATAAAATACATTTGTAGAAATGTATGTTGAGCATCTGGATATGGAAGCAGAGATCCAACTTTATGGTAAATTTGTCCTTTTACTTTAAAAGTTGGCATGAATTGAGCTGTAATAGTTTCTGAAGCGAACGACGTCATTTGGAAGCATGAGTTGTAGTTCCTGATGTTTGATAAAAAATGCTTTGATTCAGCCGTATTACCAGCAAGCAAAGTTTTTAATGGTTCTGGTGGATCTGCCAGTTGAGGTAGTTTAATTTTCCCTGCGGCACAACACAATCCTTTTGTTTCTCCCTTAAATTTCAGAGCTTTGCAATAGGGACACACTTCAGTCATAGTGCCTATGTGAACATGGTGGCTTAAACTATAATCCTCATGAGGGTTGTAATGAAATGCTAGGCGATCATAATCCAGGGATTGTTGAGCATGGAGCCTTGTTTGACGCCGATCTGCTAGTCTCACCCTCTCGCGTTCGTTACGTTGTGAACGAAGCAGATCTGAAGAATCCTGACGGAATTGTTGTACCCGCAACCGTTCCTCTTCAAGTCTGGCTGCACGTCGCTGTGCTGATTCATTCGCACGTACTTGAATCATCCTTTGTCTAGCTTGTTGGTTTGCAGATGCCAGTTGTTCATGTGTTTTATTTGCAAGTAATCGACGCCTTGTTTCTGCACGGCGAGTATGACGACCTAAGTTTGATCTTCGGGGGGCATGTTTGTTAGTTACGTATTAAATTTTACCTATATAAATGTAACAGTAGGAAAGAATAATTGTATAAAGGTAAATGGATTAAAAAAAACAATCAATTATAACCCGCTTAAGGGTTGTCGAAGAAATGCAAGTATGGTTTTTTTTAATAGATGAAGCATGTTAAAAGTAAGAAAATGAGGAAGAAGGCAGGTTTAAAAAAACAACGAAGTAGATACGAAATGAAATTAAAGCACGTCTGTTAAGTATTAAATCGTACCGGAAGGATGGTTTAAGTCTAAAAAATGAGTAAATGCGAAATTAAATTAAAGCACATGTGGTATGTATTAAATCCTACCTGTAAAAATAAAACAGTAGGAATGAATAATTTTATAAAGATAACTGGTTTTAAAATAAACAATCAATTATAACGCGCGAGTAAGGGTTGTGTAAGAAATGCAAGTAGTGTTGT
>OY744546.1:44062392-44072392 GCA_963556195.1 Sepiola atlantica
ATATTAATAATATATTTATAATATGTATATATGTGTATATAATATGTATATAATATGTATATATATGATATATATATATCTATATCATATATACATATATAATATATATAACATATATGTATAATATATATATATATGTTAATATAATATATATATATATCACCATAATATATATAGATATATAAATATACATATATAATATATATATATATCCTATATATAATATATATAACATATATATATAATATATATATATATAATTTATATAATATATATATAATTTATATATATTTTATATATATAATATATATATATATATATATTATATATATAATATATATATATAATATATATATATATATATATTATATGTATAATATATAATAATATATATATAACATATATATAAATATATATATATATATATATGTAAAAAATATATATAATAATATGTATACATACTATATATATATAATATATAATATATATATGATAATATATATATATATATATATATATATATATATATATATATATATATATACACACACATATTGATATATATACATATAATGTATATATATATATATATGTATATATTTAACACGTGGAATTTTATTAAATTTTAATTTAGAGTAAAAACTTAATAAAAATAGCATGGCTGAAAGCCCTTATCAGAGAATTGTATCCAGGGAGCATTTAAGGTGCATGATGTTTTATCAGTTTGAAAAATGTAACTGCAGGCGAAGAGACTAAAGACAGTACACGCGTTAGATAGTCCCTTGTTCGGAGGATGCCTTCGAATCATGCATGTTTTTATTTTTCATTTTAACATATCATTATTTCATGAACTCCTAACGAAATCACCTGTAGACGATATTACTTAAGTATTTAATACTATTACTTCTAAAACATGAGCTCAATTATGTCTGGTCAAAATACAATTGAAACTAACAATCGATGAAAGAATCGGTACTGTTTAAATGTTGCGTAAAAAACCGGCGAAACCTGCTCAAACAAACAACCGTGGCTTAGCTTCCTTCCTCTTTGCCGGACTGCTAAGGCAGACAATCGCAATGACGACAATCCGAAATAGGCAAGCGACACGCTGATGATGACTATGGTCATCAGGATGATGATTGTTTGGGTAAAAAACAGGCCTTATGAGAAATAGGGTTTAACATGTTGACCTCACCCTCTCCTCAGTGATACTACTTAATGACTAAGAAATACATTGTCAAAAGATCAAGGAAAAGCTTGGGGAGGATCAAGACTCATTCAGTTTTGGTTGACACTAAAGTATAACTATTATGAAAAAAGGGCCTTATTTTGCTCGAGGCAATGCTGAACACGAATATACCAGCTTCATAAGTGTAGCTTTTAGGGTTTACACTTTTAGCTGGACACAAACACAAACAGTCAAACGTCGTTTATATAAATATTACACTTCATAACTGTATACATGTATTTTTATCAATCTAACAAAACTCTTGATTAATCGTGTGACGCCATAACACCATGTCGAAATAAATCATTCATTCTTATTGGTCAGTAAAATATTGTATAAGGCCTTGGGGCATATTATGGGCGAGCTACTAATGTGAATTGAAATATTTCAAGTTTAAATTTAACTAAATCCAGAGTATTCAAGCACGTATTCTAATTGCTTTTTAGAAACCCTTAAATTTAGGCATTTTACAATATCAAAAGTTATGTTTTAGTATATATATATCTTGATTTTAATATTAGTTAGGGGCAGAGTCATTCAAAACTCTTCTGTTCATGGAATTCATTATACCTGCTCTAGGTCGGATATTCTTCTAGAATATATATATATATATATATATATATATATAGGGTAATCGCTGAAGACATAAACAGAGGCTGACGAGAATCTGGCATAGGAACCCAACTATGTGACCTCTTTATTTGGTTTTGAAATCGTAACAAAATAAATATGTATATATATATATATATATATATATATATATATATATATATATATATATGTATATATATATAAAGACATTGTTTGTTATAGGTTTTAGTATATGAGCGTGCGCATGTGGGCAGAGAAAATTACATACACGCACAGACCCACATTGATTTACGAGGAAATAACAAACAGTTTCTAAAATATTTTAGACAAGTTCACAGAGCAACAAATATGCTGCTGTGATGGAGCGTTTTCAAATTGACAATAACATGAACAGCAGATGCAATTCTGAACGTAATACCGTCTTTTCGCTTTTAAAATTCAAATTGGGCTTACACAACTGGTATGTAACTTACATGGTTGACATCAATATTTTGGCGCAAAATAATAATAATAATAATAATAATAATAATAATAATAATAATAATAATAATAATAATAATAATAATAATAATAATGATAACAATAATAACTAGCGGAACCCGTGTAAATTACACGAAATGATTTTTTAAATACTAATTATCTTGTTCCTAACCTATACATGTTTGAATAAAATATGATAATATTTGACTTATATATATTTTTTTTTAAATGAACCATACATGAAACAATTTACAACACTCTTTAAATACAATATTTCGAGTGAAGGTAATATTTCGACGACAAAACGTTACATTTGGCTCCAATTCATATACAAATATTTTGGAAGGTCGTTCCTTTTTATGTAAGCGTGACACACAAAATAACACACTCGCTATCGTATTAATATGTGTCTTCCCGGCGGTCCCCTCCCTACTTCCCTCCTCCCCCTCTTAGATGTGGAAAAATAATATTAGATGTTGGTTGGGATCGTTATATAAACCAGTCGCGCCGACGTCAAAAACCGACGGTAAAATCCTACGTCACTAACCGGTGAGCTAAATGGAAATACCTGAAATATTACGAAAATTCCGTGACTTGAATGCTTTTCCAAATCTAGGTGCGGCACGCATGCGCAGAGCTTTTGATGTAAGCGAGAAACACGAACACACCCGCTATCGTATTTATATATAGATAATAACTACTATTGTTACTAATAATAACAATAATCGTAGGATCACTAGAAACGGTCCTATAATTCCCTTGAAAAAAGACTGGGAGGAATTAGAATCGATGATGTAACTGAAACAATATAAAGGACAGCAATGATCAAAACCACTGCAATCTTAAGGAAAATATTCAAATGCGGAAACCTACTCGCCTAAGGTATGAATTGTAATCAGTCACATGGAAGATACAATAGGAAGAAAACGAAACCAAAGGAAGAAAACTACCACACGAACCAAGGAACATGAACTGCAAAAATATCTCATAAACTGGTTCCAACACACTAAAAAATTAACTGTGATGGCACCAGCATCGGCCTATACTTACAAAATAGTCGTGAAAGATCAAGGAGGATCAGAAAGCTGACAAGGGAAAGCACAACCCATACTTTCATAGGAAGAGTGTAGAGAGTACCGAGACCTTGAAGAAGCTTATGACCACCCAAATCCCAGAAGAAACCAATATCGTTATCAGCGAAAAATCAATGGTAAGCGGCTGTTGTGATACTGCAAAGTCATTTGCAATGGTTATGGAAAATAGGTGGGCAGTATTGGAAATCTGGAAAGACTTGTTGTCACTACGACTCCAGAGAACACCACCGTTTATTATTTGTGAACAATCACTGACGATGATTTGCGTGATAACTCCTAGTGAGTAAATAATAATAATAATAATAATAATAATAATAATAATAATAATAATAATAATAATAATAATAAATATAACAGGACAACTGAGGGAACATGTCTACCATTTCCTTAAAAATGAGGAGCTGTTTCCCTAGGAACAGAAAAGGTGCAGCAAATTAAAAAGAGGGACGCATTAAGATCCTGAAGGATGTAAACAGCTTAGAAAAGAATACAGCCATGCCAAGAGTTGATTACAAGAAAGTCTACGACAGAATCCGTCAAGAATTGATAATTATATGCTTAAAGATGTGCAACTTATCGGAAAAGATTATTAATCGCATGAAAAATGCAATGCAGACTGGCACTGGCAGCTACAGTACAACACGTAACTTATATAAGAATACATAGGGGTATCTTCGAAATAGACATTTTTTATCAAAACTACTGTTTCTCATAGCCATGATGCCATTCAACAACATACTCAGGAAATGTGATGCCGGATACAATTTTACAAATACAGAAAACAACAAACCACCTCGTGTATATGGAGTTATCTGCAAAGAGGAACTAGAAAATCTGAAAAACACGATCAGAATATTAAAATAGTAGATTCAAGCGGAAGTTGGAATGGGCAATTGTGTACTGCTAGAAGAGACATTGGAGGGTACAGAACTACCAAATTTTGAGAAGATGAGGGCTCTAAGTATATATGATACTTAAATATATTTGGGAGTTCTGGAAGCAGACACCATCAAATCGACGAACATTAAACAAGATTGTAAAATGATACCTGAAAATTACAAGAAAACTCTTATAAACAACATTATATAGGAGAAATCTAGTAAAACAATAAACAGCTGGGCAGTATAACTAATAAGATACTCACACTATTTATAGGGTTGACAAAAGAATTTGTCCAGAAGACTAGGAAACTAACGTAGAAATATACTGAGCGGCTCTACATTAAAAAATAAAAGAAGGGGGAAGATGGCGGGTTAGCAGAGAAGACTGTGTGGGAGAGATCAAACACAATTAGAAAAATACATAACTTAGAACATAAAAAGGTTGACCAGCAGGGCCATAAGCCCCGTCAAAATGAACAAAACAAAGAATAGCAAAACGAACAACAAAAAGACGAGAAAATAGGAGGAAGCGAAACATCTATCTGGACGAATGACAAGAGAAGTTACTTACGGAAACATTTGAACACGGCTACAAAAATCATACGTGAACAGAGAAACGGAATTGCTAGCGACAGCTGTACAGTACAGTGCTAATAGAACAAACGATATCAAAGCTAATTTAGATAACACCCAGGAAAAGAGTAAATGTAGACGGTGTGTACATATAACCCCTTACGTCTACAGTGGCGACCTGCCTTGTTTGGAGTGAAATATCTTTATTTAAAAATAGACGAAACAGTAAATCACATAATAAAAATACGTGAATGAAGAAAAGTAGCTCAAATAGAATACAAAAACACAGCCGATTGGATGGAGAAAATAGTACACTGGGAACTATGCAAACGACTGCATTCTGAACACACATCCAAATTGTACAGACGCAAACCGGAGACAGTGCTGGAAAACCAACGATTACAATATTTTCTGGAATATAGAGGGACAAGCAGAAAAACTCGTCTAAGCAAGGATATTGGATTAAAAACTGCCAAATTGTACATTTTGCCGTCCCAGTAGGCGGCATGGTAAAGATCAAAGAGACAAAAAACTAAGCAAATACACGGAATTCGCGAGAGAATTGAAAGGAATATGGGGCATGAAGTAGGTTGATACCAATAATCGTTAGAGCACTATGAAAGATAGCAACGAAAGCTGAAAAAAAGACTAAGAGGAATTGGAATCAAAGAGAAAACTATGACTACACAAAGTGCGTAATGATGAAAACAGCTGAAATCTTGAGAAAAATCCTTGAATGCTGAAACCAACTAACATAAAGTACAAACATTAACCAGCTACATGGAAATTGCAACATAAAAAAAACATGGGAGGAACACCACATAAATCTAAAGGAACTAAAACTGCACGAAATCTCAGTCTCCCCCCCACTCCGAAAATAAATATACACCGTGATTGAACCAGCCTCTGCACCATGGGTCCTTGCGGGCAGTTCTAGTAGAGTAAACACCTGGATGTTACCAACGTCCTATAGTGCGAAAGAACCGTATCATACACACATTTCACGCCATTTTTCGCGTCTGCCCCGGTTGCTTTCTTTTACTTTATTATATCGGTGAAAATTATGCGATACAAAAAGATGTAAGTTGTATATGTTGTTATATTCACACCATTTCGACCTTCTGAAACTGAAAGGCTTACGTCTATAAAATCTCTGACAATAGTGTAGTACCTCTTCTGCATTTTATCTGTTCAAACCTTGATAAGTGAGGGAGACATTATTGTAGACTGGGATAATTTCATGTGGTTTGAATCTAGAGGTCCTCTTTTGGGGGTAGTTGGATTTCTCCACATTAATATTGACCATGTGATTAACCGTGGTTTAGAGGAAGAGGCAAGCAAATAGGAGTATAACTAAAGAAAGGGATCCTGATTGCAAATAAGGCAATGCTGCCATCAAGATAACGCGATAGACTCCTAGAGACGGCTATTGCGTTTGATTCGCTTCAACCCAAATAAATGAGATCTTATCGTGGTCAGAAAACCAAAACAATAAACGATAGAGTCGAACATATTGTAACGATTAAAAATCCGCATCGCCAGACACCGACATAATAATGGATTATTTCTTTCCCTTGGTTATTTTCAACAGACTTTTGTCCTTAAATTTCGCCGGCATTGAAGGGTTGCTTATGATTGAGACCAAGAATGTGTACTATTTACGTCTTTAATATGTTCAGCAGATGGTGATCGGTTCCAAGTGAGTAGCATGGCCTTTTTCATAGTGATATGTTGAGAGATAGATAGAGAGAGATAGATAGATAGAGAGAGATGGAAAGAGGTAGAAAGAGAAATACAACAGGTCCTAAATTCGACATGTTAATCTACACGTTTTTCCACCTACTCAGTACAAATATACAACGCGCATTCCCGAGTTATTTGTGGTCTGGCTAAGTGTCATGATGTTATATAGCGTGTTTGTTAAACATTCAATCATGCCAGTTCTAACATCCAACCACTTTTCAATTAAAATAAAATAAGTCCTGAAAAACCTTGTTTGACATGTGAACATTTTACAGTAAATAAAAAGGGGACTTATTAAAAAATATGCGAATAATGTTTACATGTGTTGGCATGTCATACATAATAAATAAAAAACACGATTTATTATTTTCGTAATTTTATTACGGTGATGTAATTGAAACTTTCAAAAAAATTCATGCGATTTTAAACTATGGTCAACATTATTAAATAATTAATAGCATACAAAAATATGGTTAACATTTTAAAATAAGTAATGGCAATTCTAACTATGGTGAAAATTTACAAAGTATTCATGGCATTGCGAACTATTGTGAACATTTAAAAATAGTTAATGTAAATTACAATAATTAATGACCGTTTAAACTATGCTGAACGGTTTAAGACAAAGTTGGTTTAAGACGTTGGTAATTCTGAAACCACTTTTAAATATATATATATATATATATATATATATATATATATATATATATATATATATATATATATATACAGGGTGATTCATAAGCACTTCACTTAGCTATTTAAAATGTAATTTACACTTGAAGAGCGAATTTTTATTGTTATTCATATAACCAAATTTGATGAATATCCCACACTTGTTGACAGGCAATGGAAACGTGATGTGAACAGAAAGCCTCCTTCGCACAACACCAAAATCAATCAAATATGCTACAAAGAGTCGTACATTCCTTGCAAAAAAGAATAGAGCTATGCCTGCAGAACGAAGTTGGAAATTTTGAAAATTTTCTGTAATTTTAAACTCCCATAAATGAATTTGTTGAATAAACTTTCTGTTTTGTATTACCGTATTATTGAACTTTCAAATTTCAGAAATAAATAGCTAAGTGACTAATAAATCACCCGGTATATATATATATATATATATATATATATATATATATATATATATATATATATATATACATATATATATATATATATATATATATATATATATAATTAAAGCCAACATGAACTAAACATATCTACTTTACTTATTTTATTTGTAATTATACAAAAAAAAACCTTTTTATTTACAGTTCTTACAGCGTCATTTTATGAACTGAAATGTTACCTTCAGATGACATAATTTCTAATGCCGGGTAACAGTGATTGTATTTTATAATTGCTTTTGATAGATTCGTGGACGTAACATATTCGATAGGTTTTAGACGGAGTGTGCTAATTGCAAGGGCAAGTTAAATTATACCCATTTACCAACGTCTATTGCACCTTGGACAAAGTGGATGAAGACAATGTCTACATACAGATAGTTAAGTAAGTTTGATGCAGACTTAGAAACTTAATATTATTGCTTTCCAAAATACAATGTGTATCACCCCCCCCCCCTTGTTTATAGAAATATTGTGGCGCTCATTACTTTTAACCGTGTCAACTGAACACACATTACTTTACTCTGACACGTGAAAACTGAAATAGTTTATGTCTAACATTTCTGTTTACTATCGCCATATTAGATTGAATATCAAATGTGTTCATTTATTTATATTTATTTTATTATTAATATAATATTAGATGCGTTAGATTTTATTGTGTGTGTTTATTTTATATATATATATATATATATACATATATATATATATATATATATATATATATATATATAAATTCTTTGTAATATGGCAGGAATAATCTCAGCAAAGTGCTCGATTAATTGAGTTAAAAATTAAAAATCAAGAGCGTAATATTTATTTATTTTGGTACAGAAAATTAGTACAACATTCGTACCGTCAGTGTCAAGCACAGAAGGGCATAGTAATCCGGCTCTCTTCAGCTTCTGTGTTTCATCTGTTTCTGAAATGTGAATTCCCGTCTAACGCTAGTTTGGACGCGTTATTTGCTGAGAGCGTTATGCATGTTTGTTTAAATTTAGCGTAAGGAAGTTTTAATAAGTTTTGAAAAAAGGGAAACAGTTGAGATTTAACCCGGAGTAAATTTAAAGGAGTATATATATATATATATATATGTATATATTTATATATATATATACATTTATATATATTTATATATATATATATATATTTATATATATATATTTATATTTATATATATATATATTTATATATATTTATATATATATATATTTAAATATATATATTTATATTTATATATATATATATTTATATATATATATATATATATATATATTTATATATATTTATATATATATATATATTTATATATTTATATATATATATATATATATGTATATATTTATATATATATTTATATATATATATTTATATATATATATATATATTTATATTTATATATATCTATATTTATATTTATATATATATTTATATATATATATATATATATATATATATTTATATATATGTATGTATTTATATTTATATATACATATTTATATTTATATATATTCATATTTATATATATATATTTATATATATATATTTATATATATATATTTATATATATATATATGTATTTATATTTATATATACATATTTATATTTATATATATCTATATATTATATATACATATTTATATATTATATATACATATTTTTATATGTATTTATGTATATATTTATTTACTCCTCTGCAGGAGTTAGGCACAAGGCCAGTTCTATCTCACTCCCACAAGCAAGACGCGACCACAGCCCGGGTCGAGCAAGTGGGGCCGAAAGCCAGCGCTCGATATTCATATATATATATATATATATATATATATATATATATATATATATATATATATATATATATATATATATATTCATATATATATATTCATATATATATTTATTTATACATATATATATTCATATATATATATATTCATGGTGTAGTGCTCTTGCTACACGGACTTATGTTTAGTTGAAATATTGTTGGTTACTAACTTTTTATATATATATATATATATATATATATATATATATATATATATATATAAATGAAACTTATTTAAAATTAACTAACAAATATAATAACTTATTATGAATGTAAGGCGTAAATAAAAGATATAACATTTGGAAATATTGTTAAGAAACAACAACTATGAGTCATTTGGGTTACAGAAGAAATTGAAGGCGATATCCGGAGAAGAATTTAGACTGACACAATTGTTTTGAGACTGAAGCAATACTCTTTTTGTGTTCGGGTAATTTTTTCTTTGAAAGTCTAAA
>OY744546.1:44077392-44132392 GCA_963556195.1 Sepiola atlantica
TTTGTCATTTTTCCTGCTTCTCTTGGTCAAGTGCGTGTTACCCATCCATGATCTATCGGTCATCCCAGCCTCCTAGGGTGCGGAGAATTTCTTTTGAAATTTAATACTTTTTATTGCTTTTTATCGTCTCCAAAAATGAAGTGGTGTCTGCGTGCGTGTGTGTGTCCGTATGCGTGTGGTCTAATCTTGAGTCTTGTGAATAGGTGAGCGATACATACACACACACCCATATAAATACGCACATACACCCCCATGCGGGCGCACACACAGGCGTGTGGTTATAGTGACAGAGAGGGGGATAAAGGTTGAATTATATATACATACATACATACATACACACACACATATATATATATATATATATACATACATATATACATACACACATACATACACACATATACACACATATTTGCAAAAGATAAATTAATGCAAACGGTCCAAATAGATTTGAACTTGGTTGGGCCGATTTCATAGTTCGGTATTTTATGTGCAAATTTAATGTCTATTGTAAATGATTCATTTAACACAAGTTGCTATTTGACTCATAGCTGTGGAGAAGTGCGCAATAAGAAGTTATGTACTAATATTATCTTCCTTTTATAAGAATTTTCCAGTCTATAGATAACTATAAATAGTATTTATGTTTGTACTTAACTAGAGGTGGATAAAGTGTGATCAAAGTGTGTGTTGTTAGAGTTATGATCTGTTTAATGTTGGATTAAATTTAAGTATGAAGTTTTTTTCTTGTGTTAGTAAGTAACTGTAGTCTTGGCTTTGGAAAATTGGTATTATTTTGAATTTTCCTCCGCTGCATGAGTGCACATGTTGGGAGACGAATAATTTACGATTTTCTTTGATTTTAATGTTGCTTTTATGTAAAGATACTCTATTATTAAATGTTTTCGTCGCACCTATATAAGCTTCATTACATGTTGTACATTCTAGCACATAGACAACGTTCTTGGAGGTGCAGTTAAGGTCTTTTTTTATTGTGAATGTTTGTGTTGGGTTTTTAAATGTGTATGAGTTCCCCTCCATTTTTATGTCACAGACCCCAAATCTTTCCTTGTTGCATTTTGTGACCCCTTTTATTGCGTGTTGGTTGAGTTTAAATGAGGTTAAAATTTGTTTGAGGTTTTTCGGTTGGCGTTTGCTTTTTATTATTTTTGTTGGTTTTATATATGTCGTTTAGTTTGTTGTTATGGTTGAGTAGGGTTTGGTTTCTTGTTATTTCTGTGAATAATTCTGGATTGTTTTTGTTGTGTGTAGAGATGTATGCTAATATTTGTTCTTTGTTTCGTTTTTTGGGATTCGTAATTGTTCTAATGGAATGTTTTCTGCTAGTTCTATACCTTTATGTATTATTTGTAGCGGGTATCCTCCTCTTTTAAAGTTGTCCGTAGTTCCTCCAGTCGGACAATCCGGAGGTCTTTGTCACTGACTATAGTACAGATCCTGCGTGCTAGGGAGTAGGGTATAGATTTTATGCAGCTTTTGGGGTGATGGCTTCTAAAATGGAGATATTGTTGGGTGTATGTGGGTTTGTGGTAGATGTCTGTGATTATGTGAGTGTTTTTAATTTTAATCAATACATCTAAGAAGGGTAGTTCTGTTTGACTGTGTTCAATGGTGAATTTAATCTTGGGGTGTAGGTTCTGTAGTATGCTGTGTAATTTATTGATGTCCCCCATGTGGGTTCCCAGAGGATAAAACAATCATCCAGGTATCTTTTCCAAAATTTTATGAAGAGAGTTTGAATATTCTGTCCATATATTTCTTCTATCTTTTCATATAAGATCTTCTCTAGGTAGGCTAGTGTTAGGGTGGCATATGTTGGTGCCATTTTGGTTCTCATTGCTGTACCTAGAATCTGGATGTAGTTTTTGTTATTAAACTCAAAGGATTTGTTGTTGAGAATAATGTCTATGCTGTCGAGGATGAATTGTTTGGTGAATCTGTGGTGTAGTATTTTTGGGTGTTTGTCCATCCAGTGTGATATTGCGTGTTTACCTAAGTCATGGGGAATGTTGCTATATAAGCTGCTGACGTCAAATGTAACTAATTTAGTCCCGGGATTTACTATTTGTGGTAAGGAGCCTAGGAAGTGTATGTCGTCTCTTATGTAGCTCTTGACTTGATCGGTGAATGTTTGTAGTAATATGTCAATTAAGTTACTCAGTCTGCTTGTTGGGCATGATGGTCCTGCTACTATGGGTCTAAATGTAAGGTCACTGGGACTCGGGACACTAATATATTCTGATGCCTGTGTGTTGATGGCATTCCTTATCTCATTTGATTTATGTATTTTAGGTAGTCCGTAGAAGTTGTTTGTTTTAATCATGAAGTTTGTTAGGAAATCTTTTTCTTTTTTTGTTAGTATATTATTGTATGTTGTGCAAAGTTTTGTGATTTTTAAAATGGTGTTGTTATCAATGTTGGTGCTAATTGATTTGTAGTAATCATTGTTTTTTAGTACCTCTGTAATTTTCGATTTATAGTAATGTTTGTCCATGATGACTACCGCACTGCCTTTGTCAGCTTCTTTTATAATTATGTTATTATTATTTAGGATGTTATCTAGTGCTTGGTTTTGTTTAGATGTTAGGTTACTAGTAGGTTTAGTTTTACTCTGAGGGTTGATGTTCCATAGGTTTTCAAAGTAGGTGTTTAGTTATTTCGTATTGTTGTGTTTGTTAGGGAAATATGTTGATTTGTTTCTCACTAATGACTGATCTGTTTTGTTATCTTTATTGTTTGATGTTTCTATTAGTCTAAATTTGCGTTCAAATTCTTTAAGGTCCTTCCTCAGTTCCGTGATATTACTGTTGGGAGTTGAGCAGAATTTGAGGCCTAATTTTAGTATTTCTATTTCCTCCTTTGTAAATGTGTATGTGGATAAATTGATAATTTTGGGTTTTAAATTGTCTAATCTGGGATTGTTGTCCGGGGAGGGGTTTCTAAAAAATGAGGATGAGTGCTGTTTGTTTCGTTGATTTGAGGAGTTGTTGAAGAGTGATTGCTTTCTATATATTGTGTGTGCTTTAGAGGATTGTGTTGGTTTCTGGCAAAATTGGTGTCGTGCGTGTTGTTATAATTGGCGTTGTGTGTGTTGTTATAAGGGTTTATTTTGGTATATTTGAATGTGTTATTATTGTGAGTTAGTTGTTTCGGGTTGGGGTATCTTGGTAGAGGTTCTTGATGGTGGACGCAGTTGTGGGGTCTGTATTGTTGTGTAAGTTTATGTCTGTAGGAATTGTTATATGGTTGTTTTGTTTGATGATGTGGGTAGTGTTTGGAGTATTTCGATTGTATCCATTGGTGTGTTGGGTGGTTGTAAGGTCTGTTTTGTTGTGTGTGGTAGGGTGGGAGGTTGTTGTATGAAGGTTTCATCTGTTAGTGTGGTTGGTGTGGGTAATTGTTGTAAGGTTTACTTGGGTGATTTTGGTAGGGGTTGTTGAGTAAGGGTATTTTGTGGTGGTTTGTTGGTGTGGTGTAGGGGGTATGATAGGTTTTTTTTATTGTATTGGTTGGTGTGGGTGAAAGTATTTAGGTTTGTATTGTGTTGGCCCGTATTCGTAAGGGTTAGTGTATGGTTGAGGTGTATGTGTGTTTATGTTGTATTTGTTGTGTGTATGTGTGTGAGTGTGGTTGCGGGGTGAGTTTAATGAAGATTTGGATTGAAACTGTTGAGAGGGGTGGGTAAGTGATGTGGGTATATTTATGTTGTTTCCTTGTGAGTAACTGGATCTGTTGTGTACGTATGTTTGTGTGTGGTATGTGTTTTTCTTCTTACCTCTGTTTTGTGTTATCCATTGGTTTTGTGTATGACGTGTGTGGGTGTTTTCCATTGGGTCTTGTTCTGGGTTGTTGTTTTGGGCAATGTATGATGTTTGTTCTGTCTTTTCTTTATCGGGTAGGCTTCTTAGCCAGGTTATTTTTCTTTGGACAATATTCCTGGATTTTTCTTCCTCCTCTTTGCATACGGATTCCCAAAGTGCTGATAGGAATTGATGGGTTTCCGTGGGGCATGTTTCTTTGATTTGAGTGGAAATTTTGTTGTCGATTTCCGTGTATTTTTGTGTGAAGTGTATTTTGTTGTCTTCTTGTATGTCGATTTGGGCTTGTAGTTTGGATATATTTAGGGCTTTTTTTTATTCTTTTTTGTTCTTCCGTGTCCTGTGGGTTTATTTTTTCTCGGAATTTTTTTGGGATGAATTGTTCCTCCATCTCCAGAAATGTTTTATATGTGGATGCGGTATCACTACTTTTTATTGTATGTTAGAACGCCATTTTTCTTAGTTTTAGGAGGGCTCCCCATATTTTGAGGTTTTGTTCTTTCGTTTTTAACGATTCCTCCTGGATATATGCTAGTCTGTAGTGTTCTATGAATTCGTGCTGGGGTGCAAGTAGTTGTATAATTGTTTCTTTGATGTTGTCTTGTTCCTTGTTTTGTTGATTGGATAAAAGATGAAGAACCGTATCAACTTTCTCGTTGAGTTTTCGTAATTCTTCCTCGAGAAGTTCTTGTTTGTTGTTGTGGATTTTCTGGAGTTCCAGTAGGAGGGGAACTCATACACATTTAAAAACCCAACACAAACATTCACAATAAAAAAAGACCTTAACTGCACCTCCAAGAACGTTGTCTATGTGCTAGAATGTACAACATGTAATGAAGCTTATATAGGTGCGACGAAAACATTTAATAATAGAGTATCTTTACATAAAAGCAACATTAAAATCAAAGAAAATCGTAAATTATTCGTCTCCCAACATGTGCACTCATGCAGCGGAGGAAAATTCAAAATAATACCAATTTTCCAAAGCCAAGACTACACTTACTTACTAACACAAGAAAAAAACTTCATACTTAAATTTAATCCAACATTAAACAGATCATAACTCTAACAACACACACTTTGATCACACTTTATCCACCTCTAGTTAAGTACAAACATAAATAACTATTTATAGTTATCTATAGACTGGAAAATTCTTATTAAACGAAGATAATATTAGTACATAACTTCTTATTGCGCTCTTCTCCACAGCTATGAGTTAAATAGCAACTTGTGTTAAATGAATCATTTACAATAGACATTAAATTTGCACATAAAATACCGAACTATGAAATCGGCCAAACCAAGTTCAAATCTATTTGGACCGTTTGCATTAATTTATCTTTTGCAAATATGTGTGTATATGTGTGTATGTATGTGTGTATGTATATATGTATGTATATATATATATATATATATATATATATATATATATATATATATATGTGTGTGTGTGTGTATGTATGTATGAATGTATGTATATATAATTCAACCTTTATCCCCCTCTCTGTCACTATAACCACACGCCTGTGTGTGCGCGCATGGGTGTGTGTGTGCGTATTTATGTGTGTGTATGTATCGCTCACCTATTCACAAGACTCAAGATTAGACCACACGCATACGGACACACACACGCACGCAGACACCACTTCATTTTTGGAGACGACAAAAAGCAATAAAAAGTATTAAATTTCAAAAGAAATAATCTGAACCCTAGGAGGCTGGGATGACCGATGGATCACGGATGGGCAACACGCACTTGACCAAGAGAAGCAGGAAAAATGACAAATAAAAAATAAAAATAAAAATAAAAGATACCCACACACCTACAAACCCACGCATGCGCAAAAACAATAACAAATTTCTCAAATGAAACAACATTTTCTCGAATCGAAAGACATTTCTTCAAATGGATTTTCATATCTGATGAAAGCGGGCCACCGCTTGAAACGCGTTATATATAAAATCATAAAATGGTAAGACAACAAAATAATAAATAAATGTTGAAAAAAACAACAAAATAATAAATAAATGTTGAAAAAAACATTCTACAAATGTTGGTAGCCTTACTCCTTTACATATATACTTTTCTCTCGTTGGAACTGCACTAATACTGAACTACCCTCTTTTCTATATATGTATATATATATATATATATAGATAGATACTTATATATATATATATGTATATATATTGATATATACTTATATATATATATAAGTATCTATCTATCTATATATATATATATATATATATGTATATATATAGATAGATACTTTTATATATATATATATATATAAGTATCTATCTATATATATATACATATATATATACGTATATATGTATAGATATATACTTATATATATATGTATATATATATATAGATAGTTACTTATATATATATATATATGTATATATATAGATAGATACTTATATATATATGTATATATATATATATAGATAGATACTTATATATATATATATGTATATATATATAGATATATACTTATATATATATGTATATATATAGATAGATACTTATATATATATATATATATATATATATATATTATTTCATGTATATCAACATAAATTTTATAAGGGGATATAATCTCTTAAGTATCTATATATATATATATATATATATATATATATATATATATATATATATACATATGAAGTCAATGCAGTTTGTTTGAAGCATTGTGTGTAATATATATACAGAATGATTCATAAGTAACTTAGCTATTTATTTCTGAAATTCTAAAGTTAAAAAATACGGTAATACAAAACAGAAAGTTTATTCAACAAATTCCTTCATGGGAGTTTTAAATTACAACAAATTTTCAAGATTTCCACCTTCGCTCTGCATACATAGCTCCATTTTTTTACACGGAATTTACGACTCTTTGTAGCATATTTGATTGATTATGGTGTTGTGAGAAAGAGGCTTTCTGTTCACATCACGTTTCCATTGCCTAACAAATAGCAGTAATAAGAGAGTAAGAAAACAATTATCAAAAGTACATAGTATGTTTGTGCTTCATATGGTAATCATTTTAAATAACTAAGTTAACTGACTTATGAATCACCCTGTATATATATATATATATATATATATATATAAGTTTACCTTTTAGTTATAATTTACATATATATATATATATATATATATATATATATATATATATATATATATATATATATATATATGTAAATTATAACTAAAAGGTAAACTTTTAGAGAGTTGGACCTATTGTGAAATAAGGAAAGCTCAATATACTGGATAGAGCAAAAATATCGTACGTCAATGAAAATTAGTAAGACCTGCAAATGGAAGCAAATCGGTATTTTCAGTTGTTCAAAACAAGGAGTAGTTTAGTTAATAAAAACATTTATTTTTCATCTCTTTCTTTCCTTAAACCAGGCTTTTCAAAGATTAAAATCTTATCATCAGAGGAAAAATTATGATTGATAAGTTGACAGGGTAGGACTGTCAAAGTTCCAAATTTGAAAAAGTTTTCTTTTAAAATTAAAAATTAAAAATTAAAGAAATTCAAAAAACTTCTTTAAAATTTTAAAATCTTAGACAAATGTTTTAGATTCCCCCATAAATATTGCACAATACTAAATAAGAACTCCATTAAAATTTCCTACTCCACTATGCCTAACATAGCACAAAATATAATTTCCTCCAATAATAAAAAAATAAAAACTGCCTAACAATCTCCCACCCTTCCTTCCCAAAATTATTGTAATTGCCGTAGACCTAGAGAATGTCCTCTTAATGGTGATTGCATTCATAGTGATGTTATATATGCGTGCACTATTAAGGAATTTCGACAGAACTCTAACTTTAATTCGAACACCGATTCGGCAACCCTACAACCTTTACGTACTTCCTCCCATTCCTCTGCCCCGATATCTCAAAATACAACTAACGACCTCCATAGATCTTACTCCTCATCTTCACCAAGTAATTTTGAACCCTATACAATTAGCAGTAATACACCGGTTGTTCTAGACCCTATCCCAAGACCCCAGGCTAATATAGTATCAGATCCATCCCCTCAAACAGTTACCAATGACCCTAATTATTCAAATGCAATTTCTACACCTTGCAAAATTCACACATATATAGGTCTTAGCGCCTTCCCAATTAAGATAAAGATCTCAAACCACATACAATCATTTAAATTAAATAACAATAACCCTAGTACCTCGCTTTCTAAATTAATTAGAAACCTTAAAAACAATAATACACCCTACTCCTTACATTGGTCCATATTGAAACAATCTAGATCATACACCCCAGGAGCTCCACACTGCAGCCTTTGCACTTCGGAAACTTACGCAATAGCCACAGCTAATAAATCATTAAATACTATTAACTCTAAAAACGAATATATCTCCCATTGCAGACACAAGCGTAAATACAAATATGCAAACTTCTTGGCCCCTCCAGATATACCCCCACCTAACAATAATCAATAGATTTCCCCCTCCCCATATCTTATAATTCTTTACACTTACTATGTACCTTTCCATGATTGCCCCTATACCAATCCCTTCTGATGTGAACATTAAACATATCCTTTAGAACATACTTATATAAAACTGAATTGCTTTGCTGCCAGACTTATAACTCGCGGTGTCGCTGATGTTGATACTGATTGGCCATCCCCTACAACTTTTTTCGTTATTACACCCTATCCACCGTCGCTTTTTTCTCCAATTGCATGTTTTTCTCCAATTACGTTTTATCCAATTGCAATTCCCTGTATATACCTCATTCCTATTTACCCTATCCTTACCCATTTGTTTAGGCTTCCTTTCAGTTTTAACATCTAATAATCTCCTTTTATACTTGTGTATATGCGTACCTTTAGTGGATACTCTGAGAATTCAGATGCATGTATTGATGCGAATGAGTATGGGAGTAGTTGCCTTCTATGTATGAGTATATATATATATATGTAGTTTTTCTGGAATAGCAGGTACATGTATGGATACCACGCTTGTGTATATAAGCGGTTTTTTGTTTTTTTTTTGCTGTGCAGGTATGCTGGGGACGCTTGGGTGATAGTGGCTATTGTACATTTATGTGTATATATATATATATATGTGTGTGTTTGTGTGTGTGTGTATGTGTGTACATGTGTGTGTGTATATATGTATATATACATATACGTATGTATATATATGTATATGTGTGTGTGCATATATATGTATAAATGTGTGTGGGTGTGTGTATATATATGTATGTATGTATGTGTGTGTGCATATGTATATATAAATGTGTCTGTGTGTGTGTGTGAATGTATGTGTATATACATATGTGTTTGTCTGTATGTACTGTTTTTTTTGTATGTACACATGTGTGTGTATATACGGCTTTGCTCGCATGGCTTTTACATGTGCTTTATTAACAATTCATACCAGATTACGGTGGATGTCCAGTGATGTAGTGAACAATAATCCACAGCCGCGAGTGAGTGGAGGCAGCATTGCAAATATATAACTATACACCCCCATATTTAAATCCCATTATCTATTCTTTAGGTTTCACTATTTATTACTACTTTTATTATTTTTATTTTTATTATTACTTTTACTATTATTCATTAGCCTAAGGTGTTTTACATCTGCTTAATACCCCCATCTCCCTATTTTAAACTTCCTACATTGTCGATTTATTCATAAATTGACCATTTGATTCAAAGCTCCTTAGCACCCCTTAAACATCTAAAAGAAATTCACTCAGACCTTAAGAATTATAATAAGACAGACAATCCAATTTCTTGTTAAAATATAAAATGAGACTTAACTCTATTAGCGACACCAGTTTAATGCTCCTCCCCCATATACCCTTCCCCTTGCAAAATTAAACTAACCTTTCTTAGGAGACAGTTTTCTGTCTCTTATCCGTATTTAATCTACCTACATATCCCCTGGGAATATAACTTAACTGAGTTGACCAGCACTTGGCACTTTGTGTGGCCAATTTGAAATCTACTCTCCATATCTCTTTCTGCCTAAATATCATTTTGATCTGAATCCCTTAACCCCCCCACTTGTTAGATTACATTCTACTTCCGATCGCTTTTCGCTTTTTCTCTCTCCTTTTCTTTTTTCTTTTTCTTCTCTTGTCTTTCTTTATTTATACAATTCCCAAATAATTTTGATACAGTACGACGATTCGTCTTTGAACCCGTTGGAGCTTTTTGCCTTGGAATACGCTTAACTGAAAACAGGAAGAATATTCTTTTCCTTGAAATGGCCGTTTTAATTTGATTCCTCTCCGTGGACAACAGACCTGAGTGAAATCGCCGTCGTTGGATTTTTATGCAAATTCCTCCGGATTTACCAATATTTCTGAGCCCTACGTTTTTTGGATTTCGTTATTGGTGATTCCCATGCCCGTTTGAACCTTTTGGAAACATTTTTTAAAGAAGTTTTTTGAATTTCTTTAATTTTTAATTTTTAATTTTAAAAGAAAACTTTTTCAAATTTGGAACTTTGACAGTCCTACCCTGTAAACTTATCAATCATAATTTTTCCTCTGATGATAAGATTTTAATCTTTGAAAAGCCTGGTTTAAGGAAAGAAAGAGATGAAAAATAAATGTTTTTATTAACTAAACTACTCCTTGTTTTGAACAACTGAAAATACCGATTTGCTTCCATTTGCAGGTCTTACTAATTTTCATTGACCTACCATATATATATATATATATATATATATATATATATATATATATATATATATATAATCGAACTTTGATTAATCAACGGCTAGTTAAACTAACTTTTTTTTTATAATTAGCTAGTGTTCCCTATAGCTATTTGAAAATGTAGCTCTGTGTAATAATTTCAAAATTGCGATCTGATTGCTTTTCTGTCATCCTATTTGCGGGTGTGTGACCTTCTTTCTGGTTTTGTTTATTTTTGTATTTGTTTTTATCCACGAACTCAGTGCTTGATATGACATGTATATATGTCTTTCATTCAGGGACAGAATAGTAGAATTCCCGGCAAAAGAAATTAAAATGCATTAGAATTGTAAACGAATGATATATTTTGTGCGTATACACGTAGTAGGCTTGCCATAATACTGATATATTTATATATATAAGGCTGAAAGCAAGGCAGTCAACCGGAATGGTGAAAGCAGGCATGAACAAAAACTTACAACCATAAAACTATATTTATGGTTCAATTATTCATTTATGTTTAAATAAATATTTCATATACAGTATCGGCAAATATAAGACTTACTGTTTAAGTTAGTTATGTGTATATGATTTTATCTGTATATATTTCGTTGTACAGGAAAAACTCCTAAACTAATGCAACCGACACTTATGAATTTTCAAACGTACATTATAGGAAACACGATGCATAACATAAGCAATATATCTCCTTTGTAAACCTTTCCATTTAAGGGGTGCAACAACCGAAATTAGCACTCTGTCCCCCAAAACTTTTTAAATATGTTAGATACAAAAAAAAGTAACGGAGAAAAGAATTGCTCTACATCAAATTGAGTCATATTAAATAATACATTTTTAAAAAGGATCGGTGCGCGTGCGTGATCGTCAGTAATATTCACGTGTTTGGTAAAATGCTAAACGATTGAACTCATCAATATGAATTGTTTAATATGTATTCTAGGCAATACACTGAGTAAAGTAGGCACATTATAATTATTCTAAGTAATGAACTGTACCGTTTAACTGGTTGCTATGAAACTGTATCATAGCTCTAAAGAAAGAGAAACAGTACAATTGGTAATTTATGATATTTGTATTGTTTATACCCGTCTTGAGAGGGGTATTCTACTAGTTGGTGTATGGAATTATTTGTCAATTGGAGAGGTTCGTTTTTCGTGGAATTTACTTAGCATATGAATTTAATAAACTCCATGTGTTCGACGAATTTCTGTTTATTTTTTGATAAGTATATATGTGTTCCTCGTGGTGTTAGAAATATGGATGGTAAATAGAAAGAGGTGGTGCGTGCGAAGGGTGGTGTACGTATCAAAGGCCAAACAAATTAGCCGCTTTTGAGAATTTAACCCGCGACCGGAACATTCATGAAAAAGTCCAGCGTGATTTAAACTTAACCTTTCGGCCATGCCATATTAAAAAAAATATATCGATTACACACATACACTATATATATATATATATATATATATATATATATATATATATATATATACACTACGCTAATGTTTTTACAATATTTACTATGCCATGGCATTATCATCTTATTTGAGTGACCACATACTCGGAAAAATGAGGTGAATGCATAGATATGTTTGTACACACACCCACATACACAACCTCTTTGTCTCTCTCTGTCTTTCTCTCTCTTTCTCTGTCTCTATTTATAATATATATATATATATATATATATATATATATATATATATATATATATATATATATATATATATCCTGGAAGTTACCAAGATGTTATTAATGAAAATATACAAATATTCCTTAATGCGTGGGTATTGTCGAATATTAAGTTCGTTTGAATGACCACGGATATGGATGCGTCGAGGGTAGGGCAAATCTATGACAATTAGGTTTATTTAGAAGCATAAATATATAAATATATATATATATATATATATATATATATATATATATATATATTCCTGTTCGTTTTACTTTTTCATATATATATATATATATATATATATATATATATATATATATATATAATGATAATCCAGGTAAAACACCCATAGGGTAGTAATCCAAAGAATTCCAACCGGGTTTATAAAAAGTCCTCAATATATGACTATTTATATTTACACAGATGTTCTACATGTCTGTGTAAATAAAAATAATCATATATATATATATATATATATATATATATATATATAGAGAGAGAGAGAGAGAGAGAGAGAGAGAGAGATATCCGTGTATGTTAGTGTATATTTATGTGAATAGATATGTACAGTGCATACTATTGTTTTTTGGGTAAAAATAAAACAGAGTGCTCAATTACGTTTATAAGAGCATAGTATGTCTATCAGATATGATAGTGTAAAGTAATATTTCGATTATCTATTGATACGTATAGTTTCAGTGGGTATGAGAAAAATCTTCACCGTCGGACTAAAGAATAACACATCATGTTCATTCTCCAGAAAGTCGAAAGAGTTGCTGACAATTTTTGATTTTTAATATTTCAGCTCCCACAAAACACAACGTTTCAATTACTTTTGAGAATGTGTCTTGGATTCTTTTGAGGATGAGTTTGTTGGGGATGTTTGGTGTATTTTTATTAAGCTTACCAAAAACTTTCTAGATTTGTTCTTAGGAAATACACTATTTAGAGGGTATTTATTTAATATATAATATAGACGTTTCGCTACAGTGTATACTGTCTATAAAATAAAAACGAGTCAGGTAAACAGTGATGTCTGTCTGTTACCAACTCGATACTATAATACCGTCGGGGGTTTATGCTGTTTACCAGTAATAATAAAGTTGAGTTTCAGGTGTGGGTCCTAGAGTTTCTAGAGTTCAACACTATATTCCTCTGCCACACCGATAAGCAGATACCACTAGTTATATTGTGTACTGATTTAAGAATAAAGTATATATGCTCTGAAGCTTGTAATACAACCACATTGAGCTTGAAATGTGAAAGATGTTCGGATATTATCAGGTGTATATACTGAAATATATATTTTTTATAAAAACTCACAAGTATACTCTAGATGATTGATTTAAAAAAATAACATATAAATACAATATTCAAACGCTGAATACTGTAGATATATTAACGACATTTTACAATTTTTTTCCTTGAAGATACAGAAATAGAAAATCTTAAAAGTAAATAAAACAGTCGAATCCTTTATAAAGTTAACCTATAAAACAGAGTAACATAACAGGATAATATTTCTGGTCATACTTATAATAAAATTCAACTATAATCTAACTTTCGAAGTGTATCGAAAACTACACACAAAAATGACTACATACATTTTACTAACACCATATAAGAAAGTCAAAACAGGTATGCAACTCAGTGTTTCTTTGGTGGACTCAGAATTTGCAGTCCACAACATGTAGACGAAGAATTTAATACATCAGAAGTTCACTGCAAACATTGCAATACCCCACACATTTCATATTAAATGAAAAGAAAATATCACTACAAAACTTTCCAGAAACAATTAACAAAACTTATACATCTCCTATATGACCATAAATCTTCTACCCACGCCAGTAATTAAATAATTTAGAACACTAAATTAACTAGGAATTCAAACAATACAAATTACATCACAAACAATAAAACATACATTATAAACAACAAATTATTACAAAAAAAACACACATCTAATGCATGGATATATATTATTCAATGCAATGGTTGCAGATACACGTTGCTGAAACTCAACGGAAACTATAGAACACGATTGGTGAACATAAAAGAGATAGAAAGCATAATCCTTCTTTAAATACATTATTTTCTTATATAGTACATGATCATTCTTTTAACTGTAAGCAAGCTGAAATCATGAAATTCATTTTAAATTAATTTCGGCGATGAATCCTTGTATCAGCGCACTTTATAAACTCTAACACAATTACACGACTTAACGGTTCCTACAATGTATCTTCTTTAAGCAGCAAATTAATTCTAACCGAACAGAACTTTAATTTAGATCAAGGCTAGCTATTTTACACCACATTTTCAAGAAGACTTTGTAGATAACATCGATGTAAAAAATATTTTTTAGAAAATCACACGTACGATATCATGAACGTACAAAACATTATAAATTCTAACGGCTATGATTTGTTTGAAAAAGAACAAGAAATTATTTTCACGTCATAATCGAAGCATATCATTTTAATTCGAACGACTATGTTTCATTATAAACACATCTATTCACATCATAATCGTACCACATTTTTTTTATTTCAAGCGACAATGTTTCGTTTGAAAAAAAAACTATTTTTACGTCACTAACACACTACATATTTTTAAATATTGTACTTGCATGTTATTTCATCAAATAAATCACCCTCAGAAAATCTTAAAATGAAGACGAAACGTTAATTAATATATATATATATATATATATATATATAAATTTGGGTGACATTTTCCATCATTCTGAGTAATATTATTTGAATAATGTTCATCATACACACACACACACACACACACACACACACATATATATATATATATATATATATATATATATATATACACATATATATATATGTAAATTATAACTAAAAGGTACACTTTTAGAGAGTTGGACCTATTGCGAAATAAGGAAAGCTCAATATACTGGATAGAGCAAAAATATAGTACGTCAATGAAAATTAATAAGACCTGCAAATGGAAGCAAATCGATATTTTCAGTTGTTCAAAACAAGGAGCAGTTTGGTTAATAAAAACATTTATTTTTCATCTCTTTCTTTCCTTAAACCAGGCTTTTCAAAGATTAAAATCTTATCATCAGAGGAAAAATTATGATTGATAAGTTGACAGGATAGGACTGTCAAAGTTCCAAATTTGAAAAAGTTTTCTTTTAAAATTAAAAAATTAAAAAAGTTTTAAAAAAGTTTTTTAAACAACTGAAAATATCGATTTGCTTCCATTTGCAGGTCTTATTAATTTTCATTGACGTACTATATATATATATATATATATATATCAATATCAATGAATACATGCGAAAGAGTTTTTCTATTCGAACCATGTTAACATCAAAATAGTTTGGGCTTATTTTATTCTATGGTACGACATACTATTCTGGAATGTCGTATATATAGTGCATTGAACACACCCATAAGCACATTTAGGCCTTCTTAATTTGCATATTTATTTTATAGACATATTTTAATAAATTAATATTCAGTAATGTACAGTTGTATTTTGGCATTGCCATATTTTATGATACATACTAAATATTTTCGTGCATAATAAAACGTCTGATGTTGCTGAATTGCCTAGAACAGATACTACGTCATGATCGAAGCCAAAAGGCCAAGGAACAATAAAAAATGATATGTTTATAGATATACATTTTTTATTGAATGAAAACAAATATTTAATTTATTATTGTATCATCTGTTAATGTGGAGGGGTAGTGTAGTATTGGTTCTCTTGTCATAAGGCAGTCCTCCCAAGAATCACCTCTTTTTAAGCTAGCGGTGGAATTCTCTCAAATATTACATTCTCTGCTGGTGGAGGGTGTAATGCATCTGTTCTGTTGTCAGGAGACAATCTTCCCAAGTGGGGGGTTGGGATACTTAATTATCAGTTATGTTGTCATGATCCCATACACTACCTTCGGTTTTTTATGCGGCGATCCTCCCAGGTATTACCTCCTTTTTTTTTGACAGTGTAGTATATGTATTTTACCTATGATACTGTTGTTCTAAGTTCATATTCAGTGTTGAAGGGAAAGGGTGATGTACTATCTGGTTTGTATATATAATTTTTCGTAGGAATTCACTACCCCTTGGACGTAGGGCGTTCTTCATGATTAAATCCCGTTTGTCCTTACCGCCCCATTCAGTGGATCAGTTTAGTGCACCATATCGTTTAAGGCTTGCAAAATATGCTCCATCCGTTCGCATATTCTCGCTAGTATATGAATATATATATATATATATATATATATATATATATATATATATATATATATATATATATATACAGGGTGTCTCAAATAAATGTACTCACTCGTAGAATGACGAGAAAACTTTTATTTATGAACATAGAGTGAAATGAAATAGCATCGAATACATGAGACAGATGTAATTGAAGAATCATGTTCGCAAATGTTCAAACTGATGACCATTATTGTTCAAACAAAGCTGATAACGCGCACCAAGGGATTCGCAAACGTCTCCTCATTCTAAGAGTGAGTACATTTTTTTGAGACACACTGTATATATATATATATATATATATATATATATATATATATATATATATATATATATATATATATATATATATATATATATGTGTGTGTATATGTGTGTGTGTCGGGGGGCGCTATGGTAAAAAAAGGAATTTAAAAAATGAGAACCAACATTTGATGTTGGACAGATGACGTAGAGAACAACAGAGAACGGTCGGAATGTAAGTCGACAAAGGCAGTCCAGAGGAACTTAAAATAAAATGGACATGTCAGTAACGTTAAGCGTCTCTGCGCACATGTCATGGACATTCACCTGCTGTCAAATATTCCTGCTGTCCGATAATTAGAAAAACCGGACACTTGCCAGGTTTTCTCGGACTTTGTGATGTAGACAACCGAGTTAATCGCTTTTGGACACCGTTTTTTTATGGTCCAGCTAGGTTTAGGGTAAGGCTATATACAAGGACATTCATTTTGTGTGTGTGGTTTTTTTTTTATTGTCGACGATGTTTTTTAGGAAATATTTTTTTTGCATTTTTTCTTTCTTCCCCCCCCCCTTTATTCTGACTGAAATATAAAAAAAAGATCAACTACATTGGAGAAAGAAGGTGGGACACAAAATGGCGTTTGATCGGTAGACGGATAGGAACAGTTGATTACAAAAAAAATGTGATAAGGGAAGACTGATGCCAAAGACATACAGAAATAGAAATAAAAGAAAAAATAAAGTAACGATAAGAATTCGGCAAATTAAAAAGAGATAAAGGATGAACAAAAGATAAAGGTAATATATCAATATAATAAACAGCTGATTTTTTTTTTTAATATTACTTTTATAAAACTCATTGAAAGGTTATTTTCTACCGATCTGTCTAATTTCAAAGTGTTGAAAATTATTGTAAGAACTATTATTTTAGAAATTGTAATTATTAATTTCACTCATCCGAACACGAGTCAATCGCTTACAGTTTAGATTTTATTTCTAAAGTGGTCGCTAATTTCAAGCTTAAATCATAGAAGTCATAGGGATTACCTTAATCTGACTGGCAAGCACTGGTGGACTTAGGGGTTAGTGGTAGAGTAATAATATAATAAAAATTGTGTAATAAAAATAATCCTTATACTAACTATAGATATCTCTGAAAAAATACAGATGTTGCTGAAATATGGTTATCGTTATGGTCCTTAATATAGTACCATGGGCGCTAAGGCGTTAGCTTTCAGTGTGTGTTCATGCGTGCTTCCCAGACCAGTTCAAGCTACTGCGAAGAATAAAATCCAAGATGGCGATCGGGTTCAGCACATTAACTTCAGAAATCAGAGAGAAAGGATTGTTAGTGAAATATTATAATAATAGACCAATATCATATTGAGAGTAGCATAGTACGCAGCGCTTAGAGAAACACATACTAACAATTAGCGGTGTATTAAAATTAGATTAAAATTTTAAAAATGCAAAAAGTAAGTTTCTTAAAACTTGTCATGCCAACGAGACGAAAGAATTCGATTTTGGAACAACCAATTTTAAAATAGGTAAAGTAGAAATATTTGTACCTTAGTTTAGTTTCACTTTCGTCATATTTGACGATCGGATGCCCTCATTTTTAATGGGTGTGGAAGGTGGTGATTTACGTAGGAACACACACATGCCTTAGCGTATTATTATATAGATTTCAAAATAATTCCGTTAATTTCACCACTTCAAGATCAAAGTGTAGTATCTGTTCTGATGGATACTGCACCCCATAGACTGGTATTGTATTGGCCTTCGGGGCTTGATTTACGCCGGTCTATGAGACAGTCCAGTGCAGTTCGAGAAGGTCCACCCTCCCAGGCTTTTCCTCCCCTCTTTGGGGAGGAGTAAGTTTATATCTTATGCCTGAGGCGCCCCTACCGGGGAATGTCGACGGGGCTGCCCAGGCAATTTTTAAGAGTGCTCACCTCTCGGGCGCTGGCTTTTCTAATCCCACTTCCCGACCTTGTGTCACATCTTACCTTGTTGGGGTAGATAAATCTCTTCACCACTCCACCGGATCCATTCCAATCTTTAATGGTTACAAGTTGTAAAACGGATGTTTCATGTACCGTTCGTTGTTTAATTAAAACTGATCGTCCACTTTATAATAAAGGCCAATCTGTACTTATTTATATATATATATATATCCGTCTGGTCACACAAAAACACTGTCCGACGAAGATAGAACGCAAATCTATTTCCATAATGAGACTTTTCCTTACCCTTTTCCTCTTTATGCTTTCTATAACAATCTTGACGGTTTTTTTATGTGCATTTATTGTTTTTAAACATCCCATTTTGTGATGTTTTGTTTCTTTCTTATTTCATTAAGTATGCGATGTTTATTCTTTTTCAATGTAATTTTAACCGCTAACGTATTTGATGTGTTTAACATCCGGCGTCATTTTTCAAATGTGTAGTCGCCCCTTACTTACCAATAATTAAATGAAGAAATTAAAAAAAAAGAAGAAAAGTCAAGGTTCGTGATTTATTTCCTTTAGGTCATGAGAAACATCTCCCGTTTTTTTTACAACTCGCGATAGTTCAGGCTAATCCTATTGAAATAAAACATCTATAGAAATACATTGGAAAGCAAATAGCAAGTCAGACAAACCCCGCTTTCTAAACTGAATTCATAAAGTCAGATTCCTTTCTAAATAAACATAAACGTATGTGGTTTTTTTAATTTAGGTCCGTAGACATGTTGATAATAATTAATATATGCAACGTTAAATTTAACGTTAAATTAAACGTTAAATTATTGACGTACTTCTATGATTTTTCTGGAAATTAGCGCGAACACTTGCAAATCATATGTTTCCGTCATTTTTGACAGAGGCTGTATACTTGTATACACATAAACATTAAAAATAAGACTGGTTAATAACTGTAGCAGCGACAAATGTAAAATATTTCGATGATGTTTGTTTTTTTTCGAAACATAAGAGCGTAGTTCAAATGTATCTCAATGCGTTGTTCTGTCTCTGTGTGTATTCTGGTTATATTACTAGTGTTATTACCTCCGCCCAGGAGGTTATGTTTTCCGTCGATTTTTTTTTTTGTTTGGTTGTGTACATTATAGCGTCTTAATCGCATGACAAATCGTCACCGAACTTGGGCAAAATATCGGCAACTCTCTTATTTAGAACTGATTTAATTTTGGGATATGAAGATCAAAGTTCAATGTTATTATCGATAAACTCGCTATAATAACCCTATTGTCGACAATGGAGTTCCGCACGTTCTATAACCTTGACCTTGACATTTGACCTTAACCTTGAAAAGTTCGGGCATAGTGGAAATTTACTCGGAATTTCAACTTTCAAATTTGATGTAGGGATCTGATGCTCTCTGATAACAGTAACAATCATGCAAAATTACAACCTTATCAGATCAATAGTTTTTGACTAATCAAGGTTTTTATTGCATAACTTCGAGAATACTTCATACAATTTGGAAAAGTAAGGCTCAGATGAAACGTTGCCTCATCCTTACGGTGTCAGGCGAAGATATGCAATCTCACGACTGACATATATTCTTGTTTCCTTATATAATCATCAAATTGTAAGAAAAAAATAAATATGTTATACATTATGCTATAAAGATGGATGTGACCAGTAGAGATTCCAAGGATTGTTCACTCCTCATGCTTTTAAGGCCGGTGATTCATTGTAAACCCTATATTAGGAAATAACACTTTAGTCCAGATACTTTTTGAACAGTAATGGGATTTTAACCGAGATGAGAACAAATACTACAGTTTGATGCTGAGCCGAAGGTCATGGAGTACCGATAATCTTTTATAAGGTCAAAATGATATTTATGAAATTATATTCGATTATAGAACTATTCAATTTAAAGGAAGTAAAGCTGATTTTTTTGACAGACAACGACATAAGATAATCATCAATTATTTGTTGAATTTCGTGTTTGGTGATAGGGCGATCTCATTTTTGTTGAATGTTTGTGGAAGCTAACACTGTAAGCGCAAACGATGATGCACGCGCATGATAATTGTAACCTCCTAAATATATGCTCCCTCCACTCGCATAATGTTGCGATTCTCGCGACTGAACATATAGTACATGATTCAGAGGAGGAGGTAACGCCTGGGAGAAGGATATAATTATGAACGAATACATCCAAAACTACCATTCATGAAAATGTAATGCCTGGGTGGATAGTCTCATGAGAACAGAAAAGATACTACATTACCCATTTAAAGAGAAGATAAAGCCTGAGACAATGATATCATGACGAAGGAACATACACATCACTGCATCCCCAAAGATGAGGTAATGCATGGGAGCGTTATATCATGACAAACGAACATCTACTTAATTAGCCTCCTTCTGAGCGAGAAGGTATGCTTGGCAGGATGATTTAATGTCAACAGAACAGATACTACACTACTCACAAAGGAAGAGGGAATTCCTGAGAGGATGTTAGCATGACAACACAACAAATGTTAAAATGTATTCCCCGATAAGAATTGCACATTGAAAGATAGTTAATAGCTAAATAGTCTCGTGCTCGAAGTAGACAGAGCAATAAATAAGTAAATTGGGATATGCATGAGTATAAAAGGTTTGGTTTTATCATTATCAATTGTATACCTTCCGTAAATAATGGCAGAAAATAAAAGTTCTGCTTTGCCAGTGTTCGCACTTATATTCATATTCATATAAAATAACGTATAAATTATTGAAGTTAGAAAGGAAAACTGTTACAAACTTAAATGTTTAAAAAAAATGACAAAACATATTAATCGGTGCAAAAAGAAGAAATGAAATAAAATCGAAAATGTCTCATAATTTAAATACAGTTAAGAATTCGTTTCCCAATAAATTTCAGACGGCGGGCGAGATGTCGGAACTGATGTGTGTATATGTGTGTGTGACGAGTTCCAATGCAAAACGCGATAAACGCCATTTACAAAATTACAAGGCTATCACTAAAAAAAGTATTGCATTTTAAGACTTGACCACACCACACAATTTTGTTTTACATAATATAATACTGGCATAATTTATTTTTGTGTTCAATTAAAATAATCGAAGTCTATATTTAAATGATTCGTCCTTTTATTATGTAATGTCTCAATTTGAACTGATTGGATTTATCGCGTTTTGCATTCTAACTTTTCATATATATATATATATATATATATATATATATATATATATATATATATATACATATATAGTAAGCTATGAAAAAATATTTATGGCAATTAAGCTGCACGCGTTTAATTCCCGGGGGAATCTTCAGACTAAAATTTAAGCCTGAAGATTCCCCCCAGGGATGAAACGTGTGTAGCTTAATTGCCATAAATATATTTTCATAGTTTACTACCTAGCTCTACTTACGTATCGAGCACTGTTGAAGCAAATACTGAAAATTGATTCATAAAAATTATATCTGCTTATAAAATGTTATTTGGACACATGAAATAACTATATATATATATATATATATATATATATATATATATATATATATATATATATATTGGTCTGCAGGAATTATTATTGCACTAGGCTAGTTTCCAGAAGAGCTGAAGAACAAATAAGGGTCATTTTTGGTCATCCGTAAATATGAAAGTTTGGTTTTCCTAAATAAACGATTAAAGCCATTATCACTGTACAGCTGAGATGTTGTTCATTTTAGACTTTCGTAACAATAAGTGTTTCAATTTGTTTTATATCTCACGAAGACAGGGTTAGACATATGGTCGGTTTTTAATATAGAGAAAATCCAGTTTCCCAAGAAAGGGAACTTCGGATTGGGACAACATTGTTTTTCAAACATTGCCTCAATCTTCTTCACCGACCGAAGACAGACTAGTTACTAGATTTCGAATTATTTATTCGCAAATAAATATATTCCCGAATAGAAGTGATTGCACGAAGATTGAAATCAAGATATAATGTTACTAAACTTTATGTTTAGAATCTAAATTCCAATATTGATCGAAATTCATTATATGATTTTGATTAAGGACGATACCTTAAATTTAAGGTGGTCTTAAGAAAAAAATAGAATTCATGGGTTTTAGCTTTATTTATATACAATGACTATGGATCAAATTTAATGCAAATCTGAAATATTTCAATTTTTAAATGGGAGGTTGTTTTCATATCATGCATCCTAAAAAGACTTCAAAATACTCTAAATAAACTGAAATTTGGAGCATATTTTAATGATCAATGTTTAATACTCATTGTTAAATTTTAACAAAATTCGGAGGTATCTGAATTTTCACGAAAGTCTTAAGCTTTCTCTTTCCCATCAATTCACATTACGACTTCTTAAGGTGTGCAGCTGTGTTCCGAAATTTATATTGATAGGTTAATGTGTTTTGGAGTGGGCGTGTAAATACAAATATTTAATAACATGAACATATCTCTATACCGTGCCAGTAAACTTCTCACACCTGACATTATCCTATATCTCTACAAGGCCACCATCCGCCCCTGCATGGAGTATTGTTGCCACATATGGGCTGTTGCATCATCCGCTAGTCTCTCCCTCTTAGACAAGGTCAAAAAAATAGTTGCTAACTTTATAGGCCCTTCACTATCCACCAAGCTCCAGCCTCTGTCCCATCGCCACAATGTTGCATCCTTGTGCCTGTTTTAAAAGTACTTCAATGGATTGTGCTCTGATGAGCTTGCTTCTCTGGTGCCCCCGCGACGTAAATTCACTAGACCAACCCGACAATCTGCCAAATCCTATGCATACACTGTGGACGTCACCAGATGCCGTAGAGCTTTCTACTCCAAAAGCTTCTTTCCTCGTGCTGCTGGACTCTAAAACCCCCTCCCTGCTTCCTGCTTTCCTGACGTTACTGACATGCAGATATTTAAAACTAATGTTTGCAGACATCTCGCTGCGCAGCTCCTAATTTAGGTTCCCCCCCCCTTTTTATCAGTAGCCCATTATATCTACAGTAGCGGCCTGCCTTGTTTGGAGTGATCTATGATAACAAAAAATATCCAACTTTATATGAATAGAGATATTAGCAGCGATTCATATGACACTATTCTAGAGTTCAGGATAGGGCGAGACAACTTCTTTAGCCTGTTAATAGTATCTCTTTTGATTCTTCATCAGTTCTGCCCTCAGTCAGTGAAGGAGAAATCGTTTTAAACGGAGGCAAATTTTATTGTTATCCTAATCCAGTGTGCCTATTTTAGGGGAGTTCAACTTTAACCACGTTAAAAACAGGTCATGTGTCTTACTCTGCCCTCGTTGGGAGGCAAGTAAATCAGGGTATACGCAATTATAAAAGTTTGATTTTCATGAATAAATAAATACACCTATGGATATTATAATTAGACTGGGTTAATCCCCAGGATACACGGAGAAAAAATCAGATGGTATTTTGTCAATAAGATACTATAAGAACCATTTGGACCCGTGGAAATTTCACAGTTATATCCTTCATTTCTTGTATATTGCTGTTGTGCTTAAAATGATCTTACTCTATGGACGTCCGGCACGAAGGCAGATCCCACGATATTATTCTACCACCTTTGAGCTGATGTTGAGATTCGCGTCGGGTAAAGATTGCAATAAAAATGTGTATATAGGCAAGAAATATCTGCTTATTTTAGATTATGATCTGATAACACTTATTTTAGAATTAAAATCTATTTAACATTACGCATGAAATTTGAAGAAAAACACTTTTTAGATTAGCAAATATGCTCGTATAATAAACGGATTTCCAATGGTTTCCAAGATGGCGGCATGCGTGATGATCGTGTTTTGGTATCGGTCATGATGCAAATAGTGTTAACATGTGTTATTGTTATGGTGACTTACCTATGCACAACATGGACTCTTCCTCTTTGCTCAATAAATGCGAACGGCAATTAACTCTCGCTGGAATCGAGTAAGATAGTCGAACTCTACTTACCAGGCGCATATTTCTTCCCTCTGTACTCTATTTTCTTAATACACTTGTTTCTACTTCATACCGTGTTCGTGTCTTCATTTCGGTCCCTTTAACAGGGCCACACCAGTTATATTACTTTATACTACGTCATACTAAATTGATTTAAACTTTAAAATGTTCATGACGTCATAATTTTTAAAAATACGAGTATTATTGCATGTACACAATTTTCAAATAATCTGTATCCGACGAATATCTCAACATTTACCTATCTTTGATTCTAATTTCAGCATACTTATCTAAGTACTATGAATATATACGTTTATGATGGTCTATCTCCAAAATCTATATAGGAGTTTGCGACATATTTCCATTCTATGTAGGTGCGGCGCAAACGCAGACACTACGATATTAGTGTACACTCCATGGGCAGACCAAAAATTACTTAAGACCCCGAAGACCAAGTGTATTTTAGTTAGAGTTTCACGCTCGACACAAAGCAGCATCTGATGAAATTTATAAAAAACTACTTTTTTGCATTTTATCTTCGGCGATCTCATCTTTCAAAAAGAGGTGGAGGGTGACAACGTACGTCCAAACATAAAATTGTCTTCGCGTATTATTATATACATAAGTATTTTCATAATTAAATCCTTGTCAGCGTTATAAGTAGAATCTCTCTGATACGTACCGTATTTGATCTCGTCGGTGTATAGATGGGAATTCAGAACAGGAAATGGAATGATGTCTTTGAGCTAGTCAGAATTTAAAATGAGTTGATGCGTGTCTGATTTTGAACCATTGATACGAACGATGAGAGTTGTCGGGAGGGTTGGAAAGGCGGTCTTCAGTTAAGGTGCAAAGGACGACATGCGCATTATCAAATGAAGAAAACTTCTCGTCGGAAGATTGGGAGCCGCGTATGCACGGGAGCTTGTGTGGGTCGTTTTGAACGTCCTTCCGTGGGCACGCGTGCATGAAAGTGGGCGTTGGGAGCAGCTGTTTTTGGCAGAGGTAATACGTACTTCCGAGGAGATTCAATTATAAAAAGCTAGGGACAAAAAGTTCGTTATTTTTACACTCGTTCTTGTGATGTAAATATGTATAAATATAAATATAGTTTTCTTTTTCTCTGTTCTCTCTTTCTCTAGGAGATCCTTTACTTACTATTGAGAAAAAAGAGGAATAGTACGAAAAAGAACTATAATATGAACACGATTGAGAAACAAAGGCAGATTCAGATTAAAGAAATGAGAAATAAGGCTGGAGAATGAAAAGGGCTGTGCTGAAAGAAAATGAACAAAAAGGACAGGATGAATCTTGGAAAAAAGAAAAAATAGAAAGAGTATATATATATATATATATATATATATATATATATATATATATATATATAACTTCTTTGTAATATAGCAGGAAAAATCCCAGCAGATCGCTCGATTAATTAAGAATTAAAGCTGAAAAATTAAACATTAAGAGCGTAATATTTATTTATTTTGGTACAGAAAAATGAGTACACCATTCGTACCGTCGGTTTCAAACACAGAAGGACTTAGCCATTCGGCTGTCTTCAGCTTCTGTTGTCACCTCAACAGAAACTGAAGACAGCCGGATGGCTAAGTCCTTCCGTGTTTGAAACCGACGGTACGAATGGTGTACTCATTTTTCTGTACCAAAATAAATATATATATATATATATATATATATATATATATATATATATATATATATATATGTCAGGTGAGTTGTGGAGAACACCAGCACAATGCTCGATAATTAAGAAATTTTTTTTAAAAAGCGCAATATTTATTTATATAGGTGTGACAGAAGATCAGAACAACATCGGTACCGTCGGTTTCAAATTCTAAAAAAAGAGACTTATTATATGCCTCTTTACCGGACTTTCTTCAGCCTTTGTTTATTTCAGTCTTCTCGGAAAACGACGTCTCGACCGTTATGTAACTTTCTCAGGATATCTTAATTCTTTGTTTCATTTTAATTTTAATTCTAATCATTTTTACAAATTCGGTATCTACCTGCAACTCTGCCGATATTTTAGTCATGGCCTAGCAAAAAGGTGTTTTTCTTTATCTGTAAACGTCATGTTTATGTCGAGGCCGGTGGTGTGATAGCAGCGATCGAGGATCAGTATGACACTAGCATGGCATCAACATACATTCACAGATCAAGAGAAAATACATATTTTAATATATATATATATATATATATATATATATATATATATATATATAGAGAGAGAGAGAGAGAGAGAGAGAGAGAGAGAGAGAGAGAGAGAGAGAAATGAAGGGAAAGCAGCACGAGTAGAAAAAATGATGCGCATATTCGCAGCATTATAGCAATGTGTCACAGAAGATGAAATTCTATCAGCAAGTGGTTGTTGGCTACTAGACCCCAGCCATGGAAGCTTAAGATAAATCGGACACTTTGGGAGGGGGGGGCAAAGAATTTAACTTTATTGAAGTTATCGACCTTACGTCGGATAATATGTGCAACGACATGTTCAGTATATCCGTTATTAACGAAAATCTCTTTAATTCTTATAAGTTCAGACTTCACTTTGCAGTCAGAACAAATCATCAGCGCGCGATGCGTTAGTGTTTTAATGAGGTTCCTCTTTCTAGATTTGGGGGCAAAACAATCCCAACTCAAGTATAATCCCGTGAATGTGGGTTTCCTATATATACTGGTAATGAAAAAAGATGGAGTACGCTATATATATATATATATATATATATATATAAGTTTGTCTTTATCCATACAACGAATTGGCTTGATGCTCGAACCTCGGACAATCGATCATTATTGACTGAGAAAGTCCAAAGTCTTTGCTATCTTGATCAAATTAATTGCTGTTATAATGGAGAAGAATATAGTATTTAGTCACGATAATCAGTATACGTACAGGATTCAATTGAGGCGATAATTAGCCAAGTAAAACACTATAGTAGATTGCCCTTTTACAATTATTACAAAATCAATATAATCAATAAAATCATATTACGAATAAAATAAGATTTTGACTGATTTTTTTTTAATTTTTCGAAAGTACAAAATACGAAAATAAGTATTAAAGTGATTTATCTTCGTAGAAATATTCATAAATATATATACATATATATATATATATATATATACATATGTACACGTATATATATATGCATATATATATGTATATATATATACACGTATATATATGTGTATATATATGCATACGTATATATATATATATATATATATATACATATATGTGGGTATAAACAAAAAGGGGAAAGAAAGTCTCCTTGACCCAATGTTTGATCCATTGAGCTGATTTAATACCCCAAGTACTTATTGGTATTTTACAAACTTAATTCATTTCACCTTTCATTGATGTAACTTTGAGGTGTTTTTCTTTGTCTCGTTAAGTTATTTTTAACGTATTAAAAACATACATTCACTTTAATTTTTCTTCTATAATTTTATTCGATTTTTTTACGAGCTACTTTATAATTGAAAAGAAAAATATACGTGTGTTTTACTAGCTCTGTCAGTATTAAGTATGGCGCCGATTTATAAAAGTAAACAGTAACTTGTT
Source organism: Sepiola atlantica (assembly GCA_963556195.1). Lineage (NCBI taxonomy): Eukaryota > Metazoa > Mollusca > Cephalopoda > Sepiida > Sepiolidae > Sepiola > Sepiola atlantica. The sequence goes on from OY744546.1 coordinate 44,105,673, forward strand.
TCTTAATAAAAGTGTGTAATAAATGCTTCAGTCATGTAAGTGTTGTCTTGCTTTTCTAATGTTTTGGACACAATTTTGGCCTTCTTTCTGATGAGATACAATCGTTGAGAATCCAAGAGATATAACTCTGTATTTTATTTACATAATTGTTGATTAAACGGACCGTCAAGGATAAGACCCCTTTAAACATGAATAAAGACTATCTAAGATTTTATTATTTATATATATATATATATATATATATATATATTGATACACTAAAATTAGTACAAAATGAATATATATGTAATTAGTATATATATATATATATATATATATATATATATATATATATATATATATATATATATATATATTAACAAATACGTAAATGTACGTAATAAGTAATTAATACATATATATGGAAATTAAAAATAATTGATGACACGCCCGATTAAAGGCGACTGAATGCAGTACTCTGAATATTCTTAACCGATTAGAAACGGATAAATACTAAACGAGCAGGCAGAAGTGCTAATTCCGATACCCAACTCACCGATTATTGATTTAATAAGAGTTTAATATAATTATACAAGTAAAAAAGAGAGAGGAAGTTTTGATCTTTCTTTTTCGCTTCATGTATCTCTTATATTTCATTAACTTCGACTCCAGACAGAGAGAGGGAGGAGGAGGAGGAGGAGGAGGAGGAAGAGAGGAGTGGCTAGAAAAATGATAGCGTAACCATTTTATATTTGCCTCTGTCTTTTTGGTCGTTGCTCATCCTCGGGTGTCTCAAGTCCTATGTAACTAGTTTGATTCATCTGAAGAAGGTGTATACTTTACCAAAATGGTATATCAATTGAATACACCCTTTTTCATATCGAACTATGTTCCAGTCATTATATCTATATATAAATGTCAATGTCTGTGTGTGTATTACGTATAGAAAGAAAGGTTAGGCAATCTACATAAAAACTAAAATTGTATTCATATGAAAGATGTTCCAGGGAAAACAATGGACGTAGTCCCGAAGTGAACCCCTATAGAGGTTGTGAGGGCAAAGACACTTAAAAACTCTACATATATTCTATCTATAAAATGTTCTGGATAAAACAATGAAACTGGTCCCGACTCTCTATGTGCTACTCTGTTTGCCGACTCTCTATGTGTTCCTTTAAGGGAGCTATAGGGGCAGAATCCCCTTAAAACTTCAAATACGTATATCAGATTTCGTGAGTTTGAACGTTTCTAGGGGTATAATTAGTTCTACCTTGCTTTCGTTCCAGAATGAACTTTTCACATTCTAAATATAAATATATCAAGCATCTTGTTTAGTTTTTTGTTTGTTTCTGTGTTTTACGTCATTTACGGAAATTAGGACCCTGGGCAACGCCGGGTAGCCATGATTGTAAATATATTTTAAGAAGAGGAAATACGACATTTGAATCGCCTGTGTCTGTAACATGAACTCTTATTTCTTGTCCCAGATCTGACCCATTCTCACAAAGTGTTTCAGCGGACTGTTTACAACAAAACGGGATACCGGACACATTTTTTGTTAGTGGTATTTTTTTTCTTTAGACAAAGATCTCCAGCTGTAAATATACAATAAAAAATGTAAGTAAGTAAGCAAAGAGTAAAGAAAAAAAGCGGCAGACAATATCAGACTGGAAAAAAAAAGAAAAAAGAGAAAAGAGAAAATAAATTACAAAACATAGACAAAACGTGGATTTAAGTATATATGCGTATGTTCTCTTGGGTGGGAAGAAAAGTGCGTAGACGTATACAAATATATATATATATATATATATATATATATATATATATATATATATATATATATACATGTATATATATATACATGTATATATATATACATGTATATATATACACATGTATATATATATGCAAATGTATATATATACAAATGCATATATATACAAATGTATATATATATACAATGTATATATATATATATATATATATATATATATATATATATACATTAGGGGAGGTCGATTTTGAAACTGTAAATTATCGCACTCGAAGAAAGTTGCCAAATAATGTCAAAATTACCACAAGAAATATTTTTCTTCAAAACTTTGTATTTATTTGAGCATTGCAACTTTAAGATCAAATAAATCGAGATTTTTTCTCACAGCCTAGATTTCACCGGCAGAAGTATCGCCTTAAATTAAACCCGGGGTTTAACAAAAAAAAGTAATACATTACTTAATAATAAATATTTTAAAGTTTATTATACCTTTTCTTAAGAAATTAAATGTACATATTCAAATTAAAAAGGAATAAAACACTATAATATTTAATTTTATATACAAATAATTATTTATTTACATAGGCGTTTTATTTATTGGATATTTTTTATGGTATTCACCGGTTGAAAATTCAACGAGCGAATTTGAATTCACGTGTTGATTCTGTGTTTACAAATTTAATTATCACAAATATATATTGAATTGTCGAGCGCCGGCTTATCTAATCCCTTTTTTCTCGACCTTTTGTCACACCTTACCTTGTGGGAGTTAGATAAATAAAAACTAGTTCAGCCAGGGTTTTTTACTCCACCAAATAAACCAGTATCGTCCGGGTCTTTGGGTCTGGATTCACGCCCGTCTATTGGGGCTTGTCCGTCCTGTGCAGTTCTAGGAGGTGCACCTCCTAGGTTTTGCCTTCCCTCTTTGGGGAGGAGTAAGTTTATTGCTTACTGTCTGAGGCGGCCCTACCGGGGAATGCCGACGGAGCTGCCCAGGCAATTTTTAAATTGCCAGAGTGCTCACCTCTCGAGCACTGGCTTTCTCATCCCACTTTCCTGACCTTGTGTCAATCTTACCTTGTTGGAGATAGATAAATAAAATCTAGTTCAGCCAGGGGTTTTTACCCCACCAAATAAATCGGTATCGTCCGGGCCTTTGGGTCTGGATTTACGCCCGTCTATTGGGGCTTGTTCGTCCTGTGCAATTCTAGGAGGTGCACCCTCCCAGGCTTTGCCTTCCCTCTTTGGGGAGGAGTAAGTTTATTGCTAACTGTCTGAGACGCCCCTACAGGGGAATGCCGACGGGGCTGCCCAGTCAATTTTTTAATGGCCAGAGTGCTCACCTCTATAGCGCAGGCTTATCTAATCCCACTTTCATGACCTTGTGTCAAATCTTACCTTGTTGGAGGTAGACAAATAAAACTATTTCAGCCAGGGGTTTTTACCCCACCTAAAATATTATATGTATTGGAGTTGATGGGAGAATGGATAAGGACACATTGATGTATAAGGAAATTGTGGATGAAAATAGACAGAGAATTGTGAAAAAAACTAAGGGACCAGAACACCATTTAACTTTTACAAAAGAAACACCATGTGAAAGTAAATATCTGACACAGAGTTCTTCCTAATAGTGGTGCAACAGGTGCTGTTCATGCAGATCAAGTGGTGGATGTTTTGCATGAATTCCACAGTGAGAACAGTATCAAGGCTATACTTGTTGACAACACTAATACCAACACAGGTTGCGAAGGTGGAATGGTTGCAATTTTAGTAAAAAAACTTTTTAAAAATCTTCACACAATTGGTTGCTCTTTGCATCATAATGAACTACCTTTCAGGGCCCTTTTTAAAAACATAGATGGTTGCGCAAAGGGCCCTACAACATTCAGTGGCCCTCTGGGGAAATTATGCTCAAATGATTGCCATGATTTACCCCAAATATCATTTTCCACTATTAGCAATCCTCTAGAGTCAATTTTTTAAATTGATGAAATACATGATCTTAGTTCTGACCAAAGACTCCTTTATGAATACACAGTAGGTATTTCTAGAGGTAAGGTTGACTCTAGATATACCTCCTGGAAAATTGGTCCTTTAAACCAAGCAAGATGGTTAACTTTGGCCATCAGGCTCATGTGTTTTTGGACTCGTGGTGCATACCCACAAAGGCACACAACAAAACTACACTATGTAGTAAATTTTATTGTAAATGTGTATGCCACTTCTTGGTTTGAAATTAAAAGAAATAATAAATTCCACAATCAGCAAGTGCACATTTTTAATATGACCCAGAGGATTAAGGAGCAGCCTCAGGAAATCCAAGATATCACATTTAGAAATATACAAGGTAATACATTTTGTTTACTGCCTGAAAACTTTCTATATTCCATGGTTAAATCTGAAGAGATTGAAGTAAGAGAAGAAGCTTTAAAAAGAATTTTGGCCATTAGGTAAGTAATTTTTATTCATATATTTCTGACTCAATTATTTATTCCAATTTATAGAATGATTTTTAAAGACTTTATCTAATTTCACCATAATTATTAAAGCAGTACAGATTGGATTTTTTTAATAATTCAATTAATTAATTAGTTCTTTCAGGAGTGAGGAGTCAACCAAAAAAAGATTAAAAAGAATACCACCTATTAATTTTAATGCCACACATTGGACATAATTAATAGATTAAAAATTATGCTGCATTTTTGGCATTCTCAGGGCGTGGAACGGGCAGTTAAGTTAATAACAGAAGCTTCACAAACTGTATATGGTTTTGAAGCAAGGCATCAACACATTACAGCCAAAGTTTTGAGTCAGAAATTGAGACCAGCATTTTTGTCTAAGGGGTCTTATATGGAGCAATTTGACTCTCAATATTAAGCTCCATTAAAATAGTGTTTGGTTTTTCCTTATTTCTTTGCTTGTTATATTTTCACTTATAACAGAAAAAAATCATTTTTTTAGGTATTCTAATATTACTGTTTAATTCATAACGTTAAAAGGTAGTTTACAAAAGCAGATACTGAAAATGAGGGAAGGGGGGCAAATTTTCAATTTGAAGATTTCTTTAATTAATATCATTTTTATAAAATAAAAGGACATTCGCTGATTTTAAATGCACAAATTATTTGGTTTTCACACCAGTATTCAAGCAAATCTTGCAAAAACGAGGAATTTTCAGTATATTCTTGTCTACGATCTTTGATACCAAACGCTCAAAAAACCGCTGAAGTTTTTGATCTAATTTTTTGCATGAGTATTTAATAGGTCTATATACAACTTTCGGTACGTGCCTTTTTTTAATATTTAAAAAAAAGTGTAAAATCGACCTACCCTAATATACATATATTAGAATATATATATATATACATACATATATTAGAACATTGTTCCAAGGATACCAATCAAGCGATTACATGGCGTACGATGGTTTCCAAGACGATTTGGAAATATTTAAATTTATGTTATATCATGGTTCATAAGACTCCAAATCGTACATCTTCATCGCCCTTCACAACATCACATAAAGAAGTCCTTAAAAACAGTTGATTTCCGTATTATCCGAAATAAACATATCTTCAGACAATATTTGAAACACGAGGCCCTATCATGTAATACAAAACAATCAGTTCATAAAGTGCAATGGCAGTTAAGTAACTACAGCAACATAAATCAAATTAAACGCAAAAATTAAATATACAAATTATAAATGTAAAATATTCAAAATGCAGGATAAATCAAGATAAAAAAAAACAGAACAAAGTGGGTGATACCCAATACTTATAGAGAATACTATATATATATATATATATATATATATATATATATATATATATATATATATATATATATGATAATTTTTATTTACACAGACATGTACAAAGTCTGCGACACTGGCATGTCGATTTTATCGGTGAACAGTTATTATAAACTGAGATCTCATCAGGCAGAGTTAGAATCCGATCTTAACCTCAGATCATATTTAGATAGAACTCCATATGATCTGAGGTTAAGATAAGATTCTAACTCTTCCTGATGAGATCTCAGTTTATAATAACTGTTGATCGATAACATCGACATGCCAGTGTCGCAGATTTTGTACATGTTTGTGTAAATAAATATTATCTATTATATAAACGTCACCTGTCTGTATGGATGTATGTATGTATGTATGTATGTATGTATGTATGTATGTATGTATGTATGTTGGTCTTCTCCTCCGATACTACCCAACAGAAACTCACGCAGATGACTTTATTAAAACCAGCCAGCCCCCAGACGTGCTATCTCTGAAAATTGGGGGGAAACGTTCATATTTTCGTATAGAAATGGCTCGAAACGTTGAGGGGGGGGGGAGATGTTTTAAAAAATCAAGACATAGTACAAAAACGATTTGCGCATGCGTGAAATATATGTCACTTCCTCAATAAGACCATTTTGAACGCGCCAAATATGAAAAACGTAAGTTTACGTACTTTTTTTATTTGTTTCTGTAATCAACAATTATAAACAACTTAATTTTTATTTAAACAAAAAAATTCGCTAATATTATTTGTTTATTAAACGTATCGTAAAAAATATATATATATATGAGTTTATTATGCATTCTGTCCTCGTGGGGAGGCAAGTAATAACCGACACAAAAACATTTTTGTTTAGTTTTCCAACGTGAAACGCAATATATTTTAATAAATAAACAAAATATATACATTGGCCTCACCATCCATAATCAACAATTAAGATCGATAATTTTATTTACAAATATTTCTATAACTTAATTTTTTTGTTTATTAAACGTATCGTAAAAAAAAAAAACACGATATGACTTTATTATGCAATCTCCCTTCGTGGGGACGCAAGTAAATATTTACATTTCTCTTCGTAAGCGAAATAAAACGGTATTTTCACACTTAAATAAAAACATTTGACTGACAAGTGTTCATCCCCCCCCCCCAAAAAAAAAACACAACAAATTAAAATATATTTATTGCTAATATTATTTGTTTATTAAACGTATCGTAAAAAAAATATATATATATGAGTTTATTATGCATTCTGTCCTCGTGGTGAGATACAAAAACATGTTTGTTTAGTTTCCCAACGTGAAACGCAATATATTTTAATAAATAAACAAAATATATACATTTTAAAAAATAACTGTACATCAGGCATAATCAACAATTAAGATCGATAATTTTATTTACAAATATTTCTATAACTTAATTTTTTTGTTTATTAAACGTATCGTAAAAAAAAAAAACACGATATGACTTTATTATGCAATCTCCCTTCGTGGGGACGCAAGTAAATATTTACTTTTCTCTTCGTAAGCCAACCCCAAATAAAACGGTAAAATATTTGACTGACAATTGTTCATTCCCCCCCCCAAAAAAAAAAACACAACAAATTAAAATATATTTATTTTATTCATCTAATTCAGCTCTTATCATTGTTGCTACAATACTAACGTAATAAGTTCAGAAACAAAAAAACACTTACAGATTTAGCGATTGTTATTCTATTATTTATTCTTTCTTCGTAGCATTTTCACGTTAGCAAACAGTTTAATTTATTTTGCACAAAGAATACACATCAAACATATGATATTATAATACATACTAAACAATATTCCAAATAACTTTTATATTTCGTAGGGGGGGAATTCAGTTGGTAAATTTATAGAAGTGCACCTTTCGTATTTCGACCCCTAAAAAAAAAAGTATCAACTTTTTTGGCAAAATTACATGTAAACAGCCTCAACAAATATCCGCTATGAAAAAAATTTATGAAAATTGTTATTATTTTAGATTTTAGGAGGGGGGCACTTTCCTATATAAGTTATACGTAAAGTGAGCACGCATTTCTGGTCCACAGAATCTCAACTCTCGTATTTCGACCTCTAAAAGAAAAAAAAAGTTTCTACTTTTTTGGCAAAATTACATGTAAACAGCCTCAACAAATATCCGTTATGAAAAAAAATTTATGAAATTTGTTATTTTAGATGTTTGGAGGGGGGGGGGTCACTTTCCTATATAAGTTATACGTAAAGTGAGCACGCATTTCTTGACCACTTAGAATCGCACCTCTCGTATTTCGACCCCTAAAAAAAAAAAAGTTTCTACTTTTTTGGCAATATTACATGTAAACTACCTCAACAAATATCCGCTATGAAAAAAAAATTATTAAAATTATTATTTTAGATGTTAAGAGGGGGGGGGGTCACTGTTTTAAGAGTTTTTAATCTATGCATTTGTATGTTTTTGAATGTTTTTAATGTTTTAAATGTTTTTTTTTATTCTATGCATTTTGGGCGCTTATGGTCACGTTTTGCAAAATGAATGTCGCAGAAAAAATAAGAATGTGTTATTTATTATACAGTTTTATTCTTTTAAATGCTTAATTTTTTTGCTTAGTTGGATATTCCGAACAAAGCAACACTAACCCTAACCCTTACAAAAAAAATTGTATTTGTGAAAAGTCTCAAAATTTTAAAAAGTTTCTTTTTTCGGAATATCCAACCAAACACTAACCCTAACCCCCAAAAATGTAAGCATTTAAAAAGAATAAGTCTGTTTTTGTCCGTTTCAAAAGCTATATCAGTACCAAAATGCCCAAATGTGTACCTGCCCCCCCCCCCTTCGCCCCAAATAAAATCTAAAATAACGTTTGTTGAATATTTCTTTCAACACGTGTTCGCTAGGGTGCGATTCTAAGTGGTCAAGAAATGCGTGCTCACTTTACGTATAACTTATATAGGAAAGTGCCCCCCCCCTCCTAACATCTAAAATAACAAATTTCATTTTTTTTTTTCATAGCGGATATTTGTTGAGGCTGTTTACATGTAATTTTGCCAAAAAAGTAGAAACTTTTTTTTTTTTTTTTAGGGGTCGAAATACGAGAGTTGAGATTCGGTGGACCAGAAAGGCGTGCTCACTTTACGTATAACTTATATAATAAAATACCCCCCCTCCTAAATTCTAAAATAATAACAATTTTCATACATTTTTTTCTTAGCAGATTTTTTTTGAGGCTGTTTACATGTAATTTGCCAAAAAAAGTAGAAACTTTTTTTTTTAGGGGTCGAAATACGAAAGGTGCACTTCTATAAATTTACCAAAAAAATTATACTCTAACATATAAGATACAATTTTTTTAACGTTTTCCTTCTGTTAAGAAATATACACCTCAAGAATCAATATATACCAATAATTATACCTTTCACTTCTTTTATAAACAAACAAATATGTGACTTCTACACTATTTGGACCGGACTGATTAGTTTATACTAAGCAAATACTTTTTACAAATGGGATTTCAATTATCCTTTCATTTTTTTTTTTAAAAACAAATCTGTGACTTCTATACTATTTGGACCGACCTGTTTGGTAGAATTCGTTCGTAAACTAAGCAAATACTTTTTACAAATGGGATTTCCATTAACGACTATGAGAAAAAAATATTCAAAAAACGACATCCTTGAATTTTATTGTAATAAATACGCGTGGACATGTATTCAATTTACACGGATTTTCTATTTTCGTCATCATTACACGTAACGGACATCGACTACCTATAACTAAGCCGACGTAATCAAATACGAATTTGTAAACGTCGCTAATTAAATATGATATACTTCTACAAAAAACAAAATGAATAATTCCGATATTTCATATTATAATAATTAAAAAAAAAAAAAAACCTAACAATTAATATAAAGATTTACATTTTACTTATTTACATGAAGTTAAAACAACTGTTACTTATACAGAATTTGAACTTTCTTAGAATCGTTTTAAACGATCACTATTGACTAATCACTAACTACTCATTTCATTGATAAATTTTCACTTCAGAAATTACTGTTGCCTACTTTCAGAAACTTTTCATTCATACAATAAGATAAATCAATGACTTTACATTCAGTTTGGCACTTCCGGTTGACTCGGTGGAATGAATGGAACTCTTCAATTATTAAGTCCAAGTGACGTTTGAAATGCAGAACTACCCTTACTTATTACAATAAAAAATATTCCCCCACCCACCCCCACCTAAATATATAAGACAGCGACTACATAATAACGTGCCACCCATTATAAATAATATTACAATATTTTTATAAATAATATTACAATATTTTTAAGTATAAAAACTCATCCGACATAATCAAATATGAATTCGTAAACGTCGATAATAAAATATGATACACTTCTTTTTAAGGCATTAGAACTTTACACGATAAAAAAACAATTAACAAATTCGGATATTTTCCATTATAATAAATTTTTTTAAAAAACCCATTAAACTCACAAAAAAAATAAAAAAACAATTGCTGAAATTTTTTAATAAACACTTACTCTGTCTGTGATAAGGGGGCCTTTGAAAATTAAAGAGGCCTACAGAGCCACATTACAATCACCCCCCCCCCCTCCCAAAACTGCTGCCCTTATATTAAATACATTTTCTTCTTTTTTCAACATACACTAATTGACATTAATTTAGACTTAGATTTACCCGTGAGGCGGTGGCAAGCGACATATTGTCGATAGTGTTCACCACTCGACTACAACAATATTTCTGTTTCACACTTACTACAATAACTTCCAGTAGTATTTACTGACCAACACATCAGATTTGTTTGCCTTTCAAGCTCCATACGGAAATAGAATTTACATGCTTTAAATAGTTATTAATGCCCCCCCTTTATTTGCCCAATTGATACACATCAGAAACATATTACATACAATAACATATCCTTTGGACTTTTAACACAATACATGGTTCAGATCAAAATTGGTTTAATTTCTTGCAAATCAGACGTGACTAACCTGCCACATTTTCAAGATTTTCATAGCAAGAGTTTTCCATCTAAAGCTAGGTATCCAACTCCTAATGAAAGGAAACATTTTAGGAGTGGTCATAGCATACATGTACACTGTTGAGTGGCAGAAAAGAGGATTGCCACATGCTCATTGTCTGGTTTGGTTTCAACAAAAATTGAGATCCTCTGACATAGATTCAGTTATCAGTGCGGAAATTCCGGATCCAGTGGCAGATCCGGTTTTACATGATATCATTAGGCACCATATGATTCATGGACCATGTGGAAACATAAACAGATGTTCACTCTGTCTCAAAGATGGACACTACAGTAAGAGATATCCCAGACACTTCTTGAGTGAAACTCAATCGGATACAAATGGCTACCCACAATATCGACTATCTCCTTTAGCTGGAGGTTTTGAGACGACAGTTACCCTACCTGGCAACATAACGGTTCCTGTAGACAACCGATGGGTTGTACCACATAATAAACTGCTTTGTAAGATTTTTGATGCACATATCAATGTTGAATACTGCAACAGCGTGAAATCAATAAAATACATTTGTAAATATGTAAATAAAGGTAGTGATCAAGCTATCTTCACAATTGAAAGTAATGCTCATGATGAAGTTAAGAGATACGAAACAGGACGTTACATATCAACCAATGAAGCCATTTGGAGAATACTTAACTTTCACATACATGTACATCATCCCCCAGTTATTCACCTATCAGTTACTCTAGAAAATTGACAGCGGATATACTTTACTGAAAGTACTGCAGCAGATAGAGTTGCAAATCCACCTACAACCACTCTAACAGCTTTCTTCAAATTGTGTCAAACAGATTTTTTTGCACGTACACTTTTTTACTCGGAAGTTCCACTTTATTATACCTGGGACAGTAAAACTAAGCTCTTCAAGCGACAACTGAACTGTGTAGAACACAATAAAAATTCCAATATTCATTGCCACCATGTTCTTTTTCAGTAAGTCACAAATTTCAAACTCATCAAGAGTTTTTAGAATTCTAAATTCATTTTAACTAAATTTTGTTTATACAAATTACCAATTCTAAAATGACAACTCTCCCAGAGTTTAGAATAATTAAATAATGAATGATGCCCCCCCCCTGAGTTGAGAATAATTAGAAAATGAATGACACATCCACCAGAGTTGAGAATGACTTAAAAATGAATGACACCTCTCCAGAGTTGAGAATAACTAAAAATGAATGACAGTTGAGAATTGACTAAAAGAACATGGTTTTGGTTGCTTAACATCCAAACATGCCTCCCAAAATTCAACCTCTGGTCCCTGTTCTGGAAGGTGGTAACAGGGTAAAACAGTGTAAATGCTTAGGAGGTTATGGATGTAACTTTACACCAGTTCTTATAGCCCGTTTCACTCTGTATAACCCTGGCTAACAAGGCTCTGGTAATGTATTCTTCAACTATTTTGTTTCAAACAAGTATTTTTATTTGCTTGCTATTTATTCTATTAGTTTGTCGATGTTACATTCAATAAACAGCATGTGTATTATTCTATTAACTATGCAACACCATATAAATACTGCCACATGATATAAACCAAACCATGCACACAAATGAAGCAAGGGAGACAGTCAGACAGATAGGGGAAAACAGTCATTATCAGAGAAAATATTTTTTTTACTTTTTTGGTGCACATTCTTTTTTTTATAATTATTTTCACTTTCTAAGTAAATGTTTGAAAACTATTAGCACTGAAACTTAGTGAAAACAATGGCACTTTGGTGAGAAGTGAAATGACTGTATAGTCCCATTGAGACTCCCTCGTGAATATAGTAAGGCACCTCACCCAACAGGCAATAGTAAATACATCTCCTATTAGAAAGTTACACAAAGGAAAACGTCAACACAAATTTACACTAGAGTATTGATTTACTCCTCTCCAGGAGTTAGGCACAAGGTCAGTTTTTATCTTACTCCCACAATAAAAAAAATCACTAACTACTCATTTCATTGATAAATTTTCACTTCAGAAATTACTGTTGCCTACTTTCAGAAACTTTTCATTCATAGAATAAGATAAATCGATGATTTTACATTCAGTCTGGCACTTCCGGTTGACTTGGTGGAATGAATGGAACTCTTCAATTATTAAGTCCAAGTGACGTTTGAAATGCAGAACTATCCTTACTTATTACAATAAAATATCAGAATTTGTTAAAGTTTTTGTATTGTTTTTTTTCTTATTTTTTAGAGTTTAAAGTTTTATTTTTTTTTTATTTTTTTAAATGAAAGATCCGTGTAAACGGATTAAATGTTCCCCCACCCACCCCACCTAAATATATACGACAGCGACTACATAATAACGTGCCACCCATTATAAATAATATTACAATATTTTTATAAATAATATTACAATATTTTTAAGTATAAAAACTCATCCGACACAATCACATATGCATTCGTAAACGTCGATAATTAAATATGATACACTTCTTTTTAAGGCATTAGAACTTTACACGATAAAAAAACAATTGACAAATTCGGATATTTTCCATTATAATAAATTTTAAAAAAAATAAAATTAAACTCACAAAAAAAAAATAAAAAAACAATTGCTGAATTTTTTTAATAAACACTTACGACAATTAAGAGAAATTCAGACTAACACAGGACTCACTGCTTCAGTTATTTTTTTTGTGTGTGTGTAATCATTATGAACAATTTCTTTTTAATACATGACTTTAGTTTGATGTATGATTAGTAAAAAAAAAAAGATCACTGATCATCACAAACGAAGGACTCTATAATAATAACTCTATTGCAATAATAACTACGTCATAGCTCTCAATAAACAGCATGTGTATCATTCTATTAACTATGCAACACCATATAAATACTGCTACATGATATAAACCAAACCATGCACACAGATGAAGCAAGGGAGACAGTCGAAGAGAGAGGGGAAAACGGTCATTATCAGAGAAAATATTTTTGTTTACTTTTTTGGTGCACATTCTTTTTTTTATAATTATTTTCACTTTCTAACTAAATGTTTGAAAACTATTAGCATTGAAACTTAGTGAAAACAATGGCACTTTGGTGAGAAGTGAAATGACTGTATTGTCCCATTGAGACTCCCTCGTGAATATAGTAAGGCACTTCACCCAACAGGCAATAGTAAATACATCTCCTATTAGAAAGTTACACAAAGGAAAACGTCAACACAAATTTACACTAGAGTATTGATTTACTCCTCTCCAGGAGTTAGGCACAAGGCCAGTTTTTATCTTACTCCCACAAGTCTGGTTGGGAAAGTGGGGTTTAAAAATTGCCTGGGCAGCCCTGTCGGCATTCCCCGGTAGGGGCGCCTCAGGCAGTAAGCAATAAACTTACTCCTCCCCAAAGAGGGGAGGCAAAGCCTGGGAAGGTGGACCTCCTAGAACTGCACAGGACAGACCCATAGACCGGCGTAAATCAAGCCCCGAAGGCCAGACGATACCAGTTTATCGGGTGCAGTATCCATCGGAACAGATACTACACTTTGATCTTAGCCAAAAGGCGTTATTTAACCCCTACCCACAATAGGAATATGTGACACAAGGTCGGAAAGTGGGATTTGAAAAGCCAGCGCTCGAGAAGGTGAGCACTCTGGCCATTAAAAATTTCCTGGGCAGCCCCGTCGGCATTCCCCGGTAGGGGCGCCTCAGGCAGTAAGCAATTAACTTACTCCTCCCCAAAGAGGGGAGGTAAAACCTGGGAGGGTGGACCTCTTAGAACTGCACAGGACAGATCAGACCCAAAGATCACTGATAATCACAAACGAAGGACTCTGTTCTTGCAATAATAACTACGTCATAGCTCTCATGTTTTTAATTATCTATTCCTCAAAATCATAAAAGAAAGAACATTCTTTGGGGTGGATTCTTGATGATAGCAAGTCACTAATAAGAACTTAACACAAACATTTCAGTACTTTCATATTTTGAGTTTTAAAAAGTGATTATTAATGATGTACATTTTTAGCCACATCATTTTGATTACTGTACTAATTCAATTGAATAATATATTTTCTAATTTTATCTTCCATTTCAGACAATTTGGTTGTTTTTCCCAATTACATCTTTCATTTAAGTGAATTTGCCTACTTAGTTTCATTAATTCATTAACCACACAATCAACCTGGAGATTTCGATGATGACAATGTAGCTTGAAATTTATTTTTATATTCTTTTATATAAAATGAAGACTATAGCAAAAATCTTATTACAAATAATCAAAATGAGGACGGTTAAAAAAACGTTTTATTACTAAAACATCACGGTTGAACAATGTGTTTCTGTGATTGATATCATTAAGTGCTGCAGTTCCTTTTGTAAATTTGTGTTTTTATCTTTTGACACAATTACACATTCTCAAAAGACACATTAAAATAAAAATCACCCATTTAAATATAAAATTGTTTTTGTTTTTTTTCATTATATTCTTGCTTGAAAGTGGTGAACAAACTTAAAATAAATGTGTTTCAATATATTGAGCAATAAACTAATCATTTTTCATAAATATGTTAAGCACATTTTTTGACTATTGTTTTGTTGTTCATGCCTAAGTTTATAATCTGAAACAAACTCAGGAGCAATAAATTATTACTGCACTAGGACACTTTCTAAATGTTGTATTTTGTAGAAAACACTGATCAGTTCCCTAGATGCAACAGATGTGTGCAATAATGCAGTAGGACACTCAAAATATAGTAAATGCTGCATTCGGATGTACTTAATACTCTAGATAGAGCAAGTATGTGTTAGAATATAGTGTGACTCTTAGTATGTCTTATGGTGAATCTAACAGTGCACAATATCATAGAGATAGCATGTGTGTAATTTACTAATGGATATATACTAAATCAGTAACTGTTCAATATGTTAGATAGAACAGTGTAACACTTGGTAAGGTGTACCTGCTTAATCTGTCGGTGTTCTTTACCCTAAATACAGCAGTTTTCTGTAAATTCGGTCTATTCTACTTTTAACTAGAATGATCAGTCACCACAATACGACATTTACTCATAACCTTATATTTGCTTTTTGCTTTATTGAACAAGTTGTAAACTTTCATTCTTTTTAGTTTTTACGGACGTTAACCAAACACTTAGACTGGTACCGACTTCAGTTACCAATTAAGGGTTGTAGCATCCATCTGAACAAATACTAAACTTTGAATTATTTACTTGCAGAAAATATGAAAAAATTACATTCAAAACAAGGCTTTCAAAAGTGTTCTAAAGTAATAAAAATATCCTACTATAACTAGAATGTTAGTCACCACAATACCACATTTACTCATAACACAAATTAGACACAAGACAGTCAGAAGTGTGGGAAAGAGTGTCGTCGGTCATCATTGTTCTAACATATGAAAAAAAAATAATATATATATGTTAAATAACCCAGCTAAGACATTTGTTGCTGAGCAAGGTTAGTGGAAGGTTAACATAAAATAGTAAATTCTTTACAGTAAGGTAACATTGGCATTTTCCCTTTAATGTTATCAATAATTAAACACTGCTTTTAATGTTATCCAGTAAAAGAGAATAGCAAATCAGTCAGCATTTTTTTACATTGAAATTTAACAAGTTCTAGGCGCTTGATTGTGATAGTGCTCTCTTGGCCTCCTTATTTTAAAAGTGCTCATTATCCTACATAGAACGAGTGTTTAATTAAATAGAGTTCAATATCCTAGATAGAGCAGATGTGTTTATTATACACACCATAGCACAGGATTAAAAAAAAAAAACTGATGTTCGGGGAGCAGTGAAACAGTGAAACAGTCAAAGCTGGAGGTTTGGGAAAAGATTCAGAGCTTGCAGTATATGAAAGAGTCACCCTGATGTTTAAGGAGTCGGAGCCAGCTCTTCAGGAAGTAGTCAGGTCCTAATTGTTCGGGTAGGAGTCAGAGCCTGATGTTCAGGAAAGAGTCAAGGCCTGGAGTTCAACCCGAATGGTATATTACGGAGTCTGAGTAGAATGGAATAGGAAGGGTCCCCATTGTTAGCACTATTATTTATATTCATATAAAATAATGTCTCGATCGGTGAATTTAAAAGAAAAAATTATTCTTCCCCATTGATACCATTTATTATATTCATATAAAATATTTAATCGGTGATCAACCTAGGTTATTTAATCTAACATACACAAACATGAAAGAAGTAAATAGACACCATTATTATCATTAACAAAGACTGCTGTCAGAGGGGCCTGATCGACCTAGGTTATTTTATCTAACATACACGGACATGAAGAAGTAAATAAACAAACACCCCTATTAACAATACTAATGAAGACAAATATGGTACTTTTAATAGAAATGTTACATTTTTACTCCAGGGAATGGAGAGGTAGTGCAGAGTTTTGGGGAGGCCGGAGATAGTGTAGCCAGGGTGAATTGGCAACCATGTACGTGACATCTTTTACTCCTGGCAACTGTGGAAGGAGGCGACTGGAGAAGTGATCGCCGTGCAACGCCAATAGGTACGTATATAGTATGCGCACCGGGGCTGTAATAGGTACGTAAGAATCTAAAACAAACGAATAAACAAAACAAAATTGACAACTGAAATGTGTAGAACACAATAAAAATACCAATATTCATTGTCATCATGTTCTTTTTCAGTAAGTCACCAATTTCAAACTCCTCAAGAGTTTTCAGAATTCTACATTTTGTTTATACAAATTACCAATTCTAAAATGACAACTCTCCCAGAGTTTAGAATAATTAAATAATGAATGATGCCCCCCCCCCCTGAGTTGAGAATAATTAGAAAATGAATGACACATCCACCAGAGTTGAGAATGACTTAAAAATGAATGACACCTCTCCAGAGTTGAGAATAACTTAAAAATGAATGACAGTTGTGAATTGACTAAAAGAACATGGTTTTGGTTGTTTAACATCCAAACATGCCTCCCAAAATCCAACCTCTGGTCCCCGTTCTGGGAGGTGGTAACAGGGTAAAACAGTGTAAATGCTTAGGAGGTTATGGATGTAACTTTACACCAGTTCTTATAGCCCGTTTCACTCTGTATAACCCTGGCTAACAAGGCTCTGGTAATGTATTCTTCAACTATTTTGTTTCAAACAAGTATTTTTATTTGCTTGCTATTTAATCTATTAGTCTGTCGATGTTACATTCAATAAACAGCATGTGTATTATTCTATTAACTATGCAACACCATATAAATACTGCTACATGATATAAACCAAACCATGCACACAGATGAAGCAAGGGAGACAGTCGGACAGATAGGGGAAAACAGTCATTATCAGAGAAAATATTTTTGTTTACTTTTTTGGTGCACATTCTTTTTTTTATAATTATTTTCACTTTCTAAGTAAATGTTTGAAAACTATTAGCACTGAAACTTAGTGAAAACAATGGCACTTTGGTGAGAAGTGAAATGACTGTATAGTCCCATTGAGACTCCCTCGTGAATATAGTAAAGCACCTCACCCAACAGGCAATAGTAAATACATCTCCTATTAGAAAGTTACACAAAGGAAAACGTCAACACAAATTTACACTAGAGTATTGATTTACTCCTCTCCAGGAGTTAGGCACAAGGCCAGTTTTTATCTTACTCCCACAAGTCTGGTTGGGAAAGTGGGGTTTAAAAATTGCCTGGGCAGCCCCGTCGGCATTCCCCGGTAGGGGCGCCTCAGGCAGTAAGCAATAAACTTACTCCTCCCCAAAGAGGGGAGGCAAAGCCTGGGAAGGTGGACCTCCTAGAACTGCACAGGACAGACCCATAGACCGGCGTAAATCAAGCCCCGAAGGCCAAGACGATACCAGTTTATGGGGTGCAGTATCAATCGGAACAGATACTACACTTTAATCTTAGCCAAAAGGCGTTATTTAACCCCCACCCACAATAGGAATATGTGACACAAGGACTGAAAGTGGGATTTGAAAAGCCAGCGCTCGAGAAGGTGAGCACTCTGGCCATTAAAAATTGCTTGGGCAGCCCCGTCGGCATTCCCCGGTAGGGGCGCCTCAGGCAGTAAGCAATTAACTTACTCCTCCCCAAAGAGGGGAGGTAAAACCTGGGAGGGTGGACCTCCTAGAACTGCACAGGACAGATCAGACCCACAGACCGGCGGAAACCAAGCCCCAGAAGGCCAAGACAATACCGATCTATGAAGTGCAGTATCCATCGGAACAGATACTACACTTTGATCTTAGCCAAAAGGCGTTATTTAACCCCCACCCACAATAGGAATATGTGACACAAGGTCTGAAAGTGGGATTTGAAAAGCCAGCGCTCGAGAAGGTGAGCACTCTGGCCATTAAAAATTGCCTGGCAACCCTGTCGACATTCCCCGGCAGGGGCGCTTCAGGCAGCAAGCAATTAACTTACTCCTCCCCAAAGAGGGGAGGTAAAGCCTGGGAGGGTGGACCTCCTAGAACTGCACAGGACAGATCAGACCCACAGACCGGCGGAAACCAAGCCCCGAAGGCCAAGACAACACCGATCCATGAAGTGCAGCACCCATCACAACAGATACCACACTTTGATCTTAGCCAAAAGGCCAAGCTATTTTACTACTAAACAATATCTTAGTTCTGTTTAAGTTTGGAATTGCTTAACAGCCTGAGACCCCCCAGTACCAGAAAATCTCAATTGAAGCAGCCTTTTTCAATAGAGTACAGCATTTGTTCTTTGTAATTTTATATCTTTTACTACAAAACTATCTATTTTTAAACAAACTGCATTTTATCCTTTTCTATTCACAATTCAGAACACCTTTGAAATAGATTCCTTTATGTTCTATATATTTGATGCTTTTTTTCCTTCAGATTTGATTATCAGAGTCCGGCTATACCACAATTTGAATTAAGAGAAATTCAGACTACTCATTACCTTATGCATGGATTAATAGACACCATTTATTCTTATAAACACAGGACTCACTGCTTCAGTTATTTTTTTTTGTGTGTGTAATCTTTATGAACAATTTCTTTTTAATACATGACTTTAGTTTGATGTATGATTAGTAAAAAAAAAAAAAAAAAATCACTGATCATCACAAACGAAGGACTCTGTTCTTGCAATAATAACTACGTCATAGCTCTCATGTTTTTAATTACCTATTCCTCAAAATCATAAAAGAAAGAACATTCTTTGGGGTGGATTCTTGATGATAGCAAGTCACTAATAAGAACTTAACACAAACATTTCAGTACTTTCATATTTTGAGTTTTAAAAAGTGATTATTAATGATGTACATTTTTAGCCACATCATTTTGATTACTGTACTAATTCAATTGAATAATATATTTTCTAATTTCATCTTCCATTTCAGACAATTTGGTTGTTTTTCCCAATTACATCTTTCATTTAAGTGAATTTGCCTACTTAGTTTCATTAACCACACAATCAACCTGGAGATTTCGATGATGACAATGTAGCTTGAAATTTATTTTTATATTCTTTTATATAAAATAAAATGAAGACTATAGCAAAAATCTTATTACAAATAATCAAAATGAGGACGGTTAAAAAAACGTTTTATTACTAAAACATCACGGTTGAACAATGTGTTTCTGTGATTGATATCATTAAGTGCTGCAGTTCCTTTTTTAAATTTGTGTTTTTATCTTTTGACACAATTACACATTCTCAAAAGACACATTAAAATAAAAATCACCCATTTAAATATAAAATTGTTTTTGTTTTTTTTTCATTATATTCTTGCTTGAAAGTGGTGAACAAACTTAAAATAAATGTGTTTCAATATATTGAGCAATAAACTAATCATTTTTCATAAATATGTTAAGCACATTTTTTGACTATTGTTTTGTTGTTCATGCCTAGGTTTATAATCTGAAACAAACTCAGGAGCAATACATTATTACTGCACTAGGACACTTTCTAAATGTTGTATTTTGTAGAAAACACTGATCAGTTCCCTAGATGCAACAGATGTGTGCAATAATGCAGTAGGACACTCAAAACATAGTAAATGCTGCATTCGGATGTATTTAATACTCTAGATAGAGCAAGTATGTGTTATAATATAGTGTGACTCTTAGTATGTCTTATGGTGAATCTAACAGTGCACAATATCATAGAGATAGCATGTGTGTAATTTACTAATGGATATATACTAAATCAGTAACTGTTCAATATGTTAGATAGAACAGTGTAACACTTGGTAAGGTGTACCTGCTTAATCTGTCGGTGTTCTTTACCCTAAATACAGCAGCTTTCTGTAAATTCGGTCTATTCTACTTTTAACTAGAATGATCAGTCACCACAATACGACATTTACTCATAACCTTATATTTGCTTTTTGCTTTATTGAACAAGTTGTAAACTTTCATTCTTTTTAGTTTTTACGGACGTTAACCAAACACTTAAACTGGTACCGACTTCAGTTACCAATTAAGGGTTGTAGCATCCATCTGAACAAATACTAAACTTTGAATTATTTACTTGCAGAAAATATGAAAAAATTACATTCAAAACAAGGCTTTCAAAAGTGTTCTAAAGTAATAAAAATGTATATCCTACTATAACTAGAATGTTAGTCACCACAATACCACATTTACTCATAACACAAATTAGACACAAGACAGTCAGAAGTGTGGGAAAGAGTGTCGTCGGTCATCATTGTTCTAACATATGAAAAAAAAATAATATATATATGTTAAATAACCCAGCTAAGACATTTGTTGCTGAGCAAGGTTAGTGGAAGGTTAACATAAAATAGTAAATTCTTTACAGTAAGGTAACATTGGCATTTTCCCTTTAATGTTATCAATAATTAAACACTGCTTTTAATGTTATCCAGTAAAAGAGAATAGCAAATCAGTCAGCATTTTTTTACATTGAAATTTAACATGTTCTAGGCGCTTGATTGTGATAGTGCTCTCTTGGCCTCCTTATTTTAAAAGTGCTCATTATCCTACATAGAACGAGTGTTTAATTAAATAGAGTTCAATATCCTAGATAGAGCAGATGTGTTTATTATACACACCATAGCACAGGATTAAAAAAAAAAAACTGATGTTCGGGGAGCAGTGAAATCACCCCGATGTTTAAGGAGTCGGAGCCAGCTCTTCAGGAAGTAGTCAGGTCCTAATTGTTCGGGTAGGAGTCAGAGCCTGATGTTCAGGAAAGAGTCAAGGCCT
Organism: Sepiola atlantica; assembly: GCA_963556195.1. Taxonomy (NCBI): domain Eukaryota; kingdom Metazoa; phylum Mollusca; class Cephalopoda; order Sepiida; family Sepiolidae; genus Sepiola; species Sepiola atlantica. The sequence goes on from OY744546.1 coordinate 44,127,430, forward strand.
GGAGTTCAACCCGAATGGTATATTACGGAGTCTGAGTAGAATGGAATAGGAAGGGTCCCCATTGTTAGCACTATTATTTATATTCATATAAAATAATGTCTCGATCGGTGAATTTAAAAGAAAAAATTATTCTTCCCCATTGATACCATTTATTATATTCATATAAAATATTTAATCGGTGATCAACCTAGGTTATTTAATCTAACATACACAAACATGAAAGAAGTAAATAGACACCATTATTATCATTAACAAAGACTGCTGTCAGAGGGGCCTGATCGACCTAGGTTATTTTATCTAACATATACGGACATGAAGAAGTAAATAAACAAACACCCTTATTAACAATACTAATGAAGACAAATATGGTACTTTTAATAGAAATGTTACATTTTTACTCCAGGGAATGGAGAGGTAGTGCAGAGTTTTGGGGAGGCCGGAGATAGTGTAGCCAGGGTGAATTGGCAACCATGTACGTGACATCTTTTACTCCTGGCAACTGTGGAAGGAGGGCGACTGGAGAAGTGATCGCCGTGCAACGCCAATAGGTACGTATATAGTATGCGCACCGGGGCTGTAATAGGTACGTATATAGCATGTGAATAGGGATGGTGATAAGTAAGTACATACCATGCGCACCTGGGCGACAATAGATACGGATTTAGCATTCACACCAGAGTGGCGATAGGTACTTATATATTATGTACCTATATAGAAGGCACAGACAGAGGTGGTACTTTTTATAGAAATATGTCATACTTTTGCCCTGGCCAACGTAAGAGGAATGGTGGAGAAGAAACAGCTTTCGCAAAAGGCAAAATGAGAAAGTAGCTGTGAAATTGGGCGACCAGAGAAGAGAAAAGTAGAACGATAAAGAGACGGCTATAGAGAAAGGGAGAGAAATAGAAGTTTGAATATAAAGATGTTACACACGCGATTTTTCTTCTATTCTATAACCTGAGCAACGCCGGGTAGCCCTGCTAGTCATATATAAAGCTCTATTTTATATTGAACACTTTTTATAAACCAGGTTGAAATTTTTTGGATTACTACCCTGTGGATGTTTTTACCTGGATTACTACCATTATATATATATATATATATATATATATATATATATATATATATATATATATATATATATATATATATATATATATATATATATAATGATCAGACCTGATTTACTTAAACTCGATGGATTTTTTAGACTCCAGTACTTGTATAAATAAAAAAAGTGAAAGTTTTATTCATTTTAGAACGATTAATATCTAGAAAATCAAACACTATATCTTGGTTATTAAAGTTACGGTGAAACGACCCGTCAAGATCTGTACATTTAAAAAAATCAATGGTTACTGGAATCTAACGTACTATTTAATATATATATATATATATATATATATATATATATATATATATATATATAGTCTTGGAAGTTTCTCAACCATTAAAACTATATTATAAAAAAAAAAAAAAAAACTTAATATATATAACTGAAAACAGACAAAAAAATGTCTTTGAAGACAACGTTTTAAGATGCAATATTTTTATTAAATATCATTTAAAACATTTTTTCTTTACTTTTTTTCTTTTTAATATCAAATAGAATATCCTTATACAGAGAAAGGAGAGACTAAATAAAATTAAAGGCAATACCTTTGTCGTTCCGGGATGGTAATTTTATACTTCGATGTGTTTTAAGTCGCGGCAGATTTCGTTGCAGTATGATAAAAATGAGAAACGTCTTTATTTTGAAGGACGTGACCGCTTATGTGATACTAACATTTGACTAACATTCCTGGTAGCATCTTTAATACATTTAGCAAATTTGAAAACAGACACACAACTGGTTTTGGAGACTACGTTTTTGGATGCAATATTCTTAATAAAACTCATTTAAAACATTTTTCTTAACTTATTTTCTTATTAATTTCGGATGATAAAAAATACTATTTCAGATGAACGAGAGTTTGAATCAAATTAAAAATAATACCTTTATTTTTCCGTGAAGGTAGTTTTTACTTCAATGGTTTCGAAAAAGCAGCAGATTTTGTTGCAGTGTGATGAAAATGAAGGTATTACCTTTAATTTGATTCAGGCTCTCTTTTCTTTGAAGAAGCATACTCGCATGTAACGTTTCAATATTATAGATGATCTTTTTAAGTTGTAAATTACTAGGCGCTTAAAAACTTTACACCAAAAACATATTTCTAAGGACACCAAGACTAATACCGCCTGAATATGATTTGACAAATCAAATCGAAAGTACTCGCAATAAATAAGGGGAAAAATTGAACAAGAAATCCATGGAACATAATTACAGCAATTTGATCGAAATACTAAATTGACTGTTCAAAATATTGAAACAAAAAAAGAGTCTTTTCAAGCAAAAACACTCCGTGCTGTTTATATATATATATATATATATATATATATATATATATATATATATATATATATATATATATATAAATAAAAATGGAATAAAGGATAAGCAAATCAACAACTACAAAAATAAACTCGAAAACATATATTGAATATTTCTACCAAAATATTTCAATTGTTAAAATAACATCATCATCAGTTGGTACCAGAACTTTAATAAAAAACAGAAAAGTTTTCAAATTTATACAAAGAACGAAATTTGGAAAAAAAATAGTCACGTGTAATAAACAGTAGAAAGGGAGAAAGAAATAAATGTTAAAAAAGAAAAAGAAAAAAAGAAAAAAATCAGCAGTTGGCATATAAACGCCGATCGGAAACGCTGTAAGTTAATAAAGTGGGAATGAAGATTAGTAGTAATTTAAAATGAATGGCAGCAAGGAATTAAAGCAATAAGGAAAAGGAGGAGAGGGAATGTGACTCAAATTTGTAGAAGTTATCCGTTATCATATTGGTGTAGGTCCATTTCGATTAGAATCAATCTGGCAGAAGATGTAGAAATATTATAGAATCCTGGTATTTGAATAATTGTGTTATTATTAGTTTTGTATCGTGTATATGTTTTATTAAAATCACCCTCTGTGTATTGAAGTGATGACCAAAAGAAATATATATATATATATATATATATATATATATATATATATATATATGTGTGTGTATATATATATATATATATATATATGTGTATATATATCTATATATATATATATGAATTAAAAGAAATCAAACTAAACACACATCAGAGCTCTCCGCACTATAAATTATTTCGACCTAGATAGGTCTCATCAGACGCGTAAACAGCCACATTTCGGAACTTAATGATGAGAAAAAAAACGTTACATACCGTCTTAAAATAGAGAAAAAAATGGAAGAAAAAGAAGAAATTCCCGTTGATAACAGGTCGCTGTGAGAAAGAGGAAAAGGGGAAGTAAGACGCAATGTTAGGTTAAAAAGTCACGATGTCTTGTCGTTGTTTTCTGTTATTGTGATATAAGAAATGGAGAGTGAGAAGGGGGTGAAAAAACTAAGAAATTGACCCCCTTTTTTAATGCGAAGTCTATCTTAAATATTGAAATAACATTAAAAATATTCACGATTAAAATTTCGATTAAAATTTAGTTGACAAAAATAATTAAAACTCGTGAATATTTTGAACTTCCTTCTTTCATTAAACATATACTTCACATTTAAAAAGATAGGGGGATTCTCTTTTCCCAACTATTAAGAAGAAAAGAAAAATGCTAAGTTGTAAATAAACTTTTTGTAAATCTCGTCTCATTCTACGTATTATAATTTTCGCACTGTAACATATCCTGCATTTTTTGTTTTTGAATTATACACATATAAATATAAATAGAGTATAAATAGACTTCGCATTAGCAAGGGGGGGTAATTTCTTATTTTTATCACCCTCTCCTCTCTCTCTCTCCCTCCTTTTTTACGATTACCATAACAGAAAACCACGACTAGACATCGTGGCTATTAAACCTAACATTGCCGCTTAGTTCCCCCCCCCATTTCCTCTTTTTCATAACGACCAATTATCAACGAGAATTTCTTTTTCTTTTTCCTCCATGTTTTCTCTACTGTAAGACAGTGTGTAACGTTTTTTTCCTCATTATTCAGTTCCGAAATGTGGCTATTTACGCGTCTGATGAAACTCATCTAGGTCGAATGTTAACAATACGGTAAACGGACAGCATTCTGTCAATTTTGTTTAGGGATTCGCTCAAAAACGCTGACTCCATAATTGTGGGTACAATAAATAACAAAGACCGACCATTGTCATGGCTAAGCCTACCATTCCGAGTGTCCAACGTTCAAAAGTATCTGCCTGATATTCTCAGGCAACATAAATATGAATACGTCCATGGAAGCTGCTGCCTAGTCTGTTGCAAAGAAGTATGGTTTCGTTCACCGGGCGACAACACCTCACAAATCTGTTACTATCTAATATATCTATAAAGCCACCATTCACCCATGCATGGAGTATTGTTACCACATTTCAGCTGGTGCAAACACCATTTCTCTATTAAGCAGTGTGCGAACAATATTCTAACAAGCAGGTCCCACACTGTCTGCAAATATCTATTCTCTGGCACATCGCTGTAGTGTTGTATCCCTGTGCTTATTTTATAACTACTTCCACGGAATGTGATCCGATGAAATTACCGCAGTTATAACCCCATCAAAGAAAATAGCCCTGGCCTACCCGACTCACAGCAAACTCCGACTCTTACACTGCGTAGTATCGAGAAACAATACGCAAATGTTTATTTTTTTACTTTAATAGATACTTTCCTGTGTCCGCTTGTCTTTTGAAATTCTCTCTGCCAGACGTTTCCCCGACCGTACCAATATCCAAACATTTTAATGTTATTTGTACAAACATGTTGCAGCTTAACCCACCACTTAGCTTGCCCCACAATAAATCTGGCCCCAACCATAGTAGCATTCTACGTGTCATCAGCAATTTTCCTTCGTTTGGAGTAAACACAATTTAAAGAAAAATGAA
>OY744546.1:44144892-44192392 GCA_963556195.1 Sepiola atlantica
AAAAGCTTCGCATTATCTCTAATATTAGATAGTGATATCACTTACCACACTGCTCAACACAGGAAACGGTGTAAGGCATAGATTGTCGCCATAAACATACTGTTTCGTTGTATTACAACTTTTCAATGTGGCTAGTCAAGTCAATGCTTCAAGCTGAGACTGAAACCAGGTCGTTTTCCTCTCACTTTATTTTAATTTTAATTTATTATTATTTTTTTATTCATAAATCGCTCTAGAAAAGGCATGAATCCACTCGATGTAAGTGGTTAAAAAAAGCAACGTCAAGGTCAAGACCTAGTCAACGATAAGTGTTATATAGATACATTCCGACCCAGAAAACAGCAATTATTCGTCCTTTGTCAGAAACATCGCCACTGCCATTTGAAGACTATTGGAAAAAATCAGGTAAACAAGATGTACGAGGCTGCCGAAAGTAAATCCAAAGTCAACTCTCCTCTTTCAATAATACAAGGAAAATCAAACAAACGCAAACTCAATCGACAAAGATAGATCGGACGAAGAAACTTTCAGAGCAAGTTAACCAAATATTTCCGGGTAGATGTATCAACAGGACAAGGTTGAATAATAGTTAATGAGTGTTTCTTTCTTGTTAAATTGAAAAAAATCAATTGAAAAATAAGAAATAAAAGACATTTGTAAAAGGTTTTAAGTTATTTTCTAAATATTATAGCTTAACAATAAAGTGTATTATGACTTTTAAAATGTTATTGTTTTTTTTGTGTACTTTCAGATCACGAATATGGAATATGAAGTGGACGAAACTGAGTAGTTTCACAGTATTTGTATTTGAGCGACGTATTATTACGACCGGCAGAAAGGACTCGACACGAACATATATTAGTTAAAAGATACAAGCAAGCAAGCCTAGCAACACTCACTTGGAATTTAGTTATTTTAGTCAATCTAGATTTATCTAGCTTTAACGTAATTTTTTTATTTTTATATATATATATATATATATATATATATATATATATATATATATATATATATATGTTTTGAGATATAAAACTTATAAATGCATTTAAAAAGGATGCGCGGAAATCTCTCCAAGGCCCTTTCGACTATCATCTCGTCAGTTTTTAATCGATAGTTTTTAATCAATAATATCGTCGAAAGAAAGAGCAAAAAGGGAATTGAATGTGCGAAAAGTAACGATGGAGCAATGAAATAGACCGTTTTGAGGTCTTGCATAGAGCAGATTCCAAAAACCATTTGAAAATATTAGAATCTGTCTCTATCGCTATTCGCAAACCTTCCTTGTGCCGGCAGAAGGAATTCGTCTGATCGCTAAATCTCTTTGGCAAACCTTGAACTCCCTCCCTTTCCCCCTAACGTAGTGCCTTTTAATCGTTTTTTTAACGAAATCATTAAATTCACTTTAAATCGCTTCATCGTTAATTTTGGCACATTCAATTCCCCGTTTGCTCTTTCTTTCGACGATATTATTGATTTAAAACTATCGAGTTTCTCCTGACGAGATGATAGTCGAAAGGGCCTTTGAGAGATTTCCGTGTGTCCTTTTTAAATGCATATATATATATGTATATATATATATATATATATATATATATATATATATATATACCTTCTTCCTCCCGCGTAAGACACAAGTCTTAATCTATGTACCTATTTCTTCATAACTTTTTTATTATTCGCCCGTCTCTCTCTCCCTCTCTATATTTCTTGCTCTCTCTCTCTCATTCGTTCTCTCTCTCTCTGTCTCTCCTTCTTTCTCTTTTTCTCTCTCTCCCGTCTAGTTTGTTTCGCTGACTGAGCTCATGAGCATTGTGCTCAGCATGGAGGAGGCGCAATGATTTTTCGCTGGTTTCCGCACTTCAAAATTTCGATTTCAAAGACAGATCAGACTTTGGTCAACGAAATGAATTCGATTACGAACGATTATCAAACGTCAAATAATATTAGAATAAAAGCATCGGATAAATTTTCATAAATAAACATTGGTAAATCATCTTCATTCAATTGACATAAATTAGACATGCTCCTGCCTCATTTCTCAATAAAATATTGGCCTGTATTGAGTACTGTTGTCATATTTAGGCTGGTTTGTCTGCCCCATTTAGGTATCCTTCATAAGATTTATAAGCGTATGTGCAATTTGGTTGCCCCACCCCTTTATTCTACTCCGATCTCTCTCTCTCTCTCTCTCTCTCTCTCTCTCTCTCTCTCTCTCTCTCTCTTACAGACGTGATGTGATGGTATTCTCAGTATTTTCTATAGTTACGATTATGTCACATGTTCTTCAGAATTGTATGATATATTGCTTGCTTTCTTTGTTCTTGCTACTTTGACTCGTTGATCTTGTGGTCTTCATGAGTTCATTGTTCTGAGCTCGTTAAAATGCATCTTCCTATTCAAAAGTGCAGACTTGTGGAACATTCTTTTTTGCTGACTGTTATCGTCCGACTTATAGTCCTGTTTTTTTTAGGACTAAGGTCAATAAGCATCTTCATTTTTCGATTTTTTAGCTCCTTTCATCAAGTAGCTTCATGGATTGTCTGGAGCGACATCCATAAAAATACTTGTATCTCCGAATACCCCTAAATGCCCTCACAGTTCATAGCACATTCACAAATGGAACAACAAACATACTTAACGACTTTCCGCTTCAGCAGATGTTCCTTATCATTTCTAACTAAGTCAATTTCGCAATGAAAATATTTGCAATATTTAAAGTTAAGAAGTAAATATCGTTAAATTAGAGGCAATATTTTTCACTAGTCAATGCTTCTACTGGAACCACGAATCTCTTTATTAACAAGTGTGGCACATGTTTTTTGTTTACACACGACAAAATATTTTAACTGATAACCGACAAGATCACCACGCGGATAACAAAAACAAAAAAAAACAGAAGATAAATAAAGCAGAACACTTTCTGTTCATCTCTAAAAAAGAATCTTATTCGAAGACATTAAGAATTAAAGTAAAAACTAAATAACTCTCACAATCAAAAGGCTATTAATATTCTCTTAGTAAAAGTAATACTTTTAAATTTGTAGTGAAACAGCCTCAATCCCTCAAGATGTATCCCAAAAGTTTTAAAAAGTCAAGAAGAAAAATTGTATAGATTTTAATTAAAACATATTTGCATCTGATATGTGCTGTCCAAAAGGATTTTGCTTCTTTTTTTTTCAAATTGAAATTCTTGAGAGATGCGTTCAAAATAACTTTTTTCGGTTTCAATTACTCGTGTAGCGACCATGTGCCTTTTAAAGTTCCATATATAAGGAACTGTGTCTAAATCGTTAAAATAACATCGGACGGACGCTTCAATAACATCAAGTAGAAAGGACACTACTAATTACAGCAACAAAAATAAAGTAATATCTTCACATGTGTTGTGAAACACTGTCGATCTCTGAAAATAAATGTGTTAGGCGAAAAAGTCAAGAAAAAAAGGAATGATTTTTATTTAAAAGATGTTTGAATCTTTTACGTCTTTTCCAAAGGCATTTGGCTCAATATTCTTCATACATATATATATATATATATATATATATATATATATATATATATATATATAGTTAAAATGTTCGTTACTGTTTTATCAGTCGGTAGACCGTGGAAAACATGTGCATATGGATTTCTTATATATATATATATATATATATATATATATATATATATATATATATATATAGAGAGAGAGAGAGAGAGAGAGAGAGAGAGAGAGACAAATATTACATTATATTTACTTTTCTAGCTAATTGCCCTGTTCAGTGTAGGAAGAAAAGTTTGAGTCGGACATGAGGCGCGAACTCGGTTCACAAATTCATGTTTGGGTCTGCACGCTTTCACCGTAACTTCAAATTCTCACATGGTCTGAGAAATGTAATATATTTATGTGATTTCAGCGTAAACTTCAAGACTCGACGGTATAACTCGGACTCTTGCGTTATAACTTAGTGAATGTCTATGTTAAATATCTCAAGTGCTCAACATTTACTTTTACTTAAATGGACTTAATAATACTATTTATAAACAAATATTTAATAATATGTACCTACAGACGATGTCGTTACGAGCTAATTGCTCTCTTAAGTGTAGGGAAGTTAATTTAACACACACTCTCTCTCTCCCTCTCTCTCTCTCTCTCTCTTTATATATATATATATATATATATATATATATATATATATATATATATATATGTATATATATATATATATATATATATGTATATATATATGTATATATATATATATATATATATATATATATATGTATATATATATATATGTATATATATATATATATATATATATAGTTGCATTTTCTCATATTATATATTTCTATACTATTATCGGTCGCCATGTCTTGACTAAGTTCCTTTAATTTTTAACGCTATTAGTTTTTATTGGCGATATAAACGACTCAAACCTACCTATCATATTGATCGCTCAAGTTCAATCATTTTCCGATTAAATTCCGGCTATTATTTCAAAGTTGTTCAACCAGATGTTGTTGAAGTTAGTCAGAGCATATACGTTTAACTTAATCTTTGCTCTAAACATAAGTGTTATAGTAGCGATATTTAGTAACTATCGCAAAAGAAAATGGTATAATATGTCTAGAATGTGTTCACATGTTGTTTCTTAGAGCAAGTCAATATTATCCTTTATTCCCTTTAACATTTCTAGTTTCTCGCTCAAGGATAATCGAAACAGATTGTCACAGATATTCATATGTATTGGCCACTATGAAAATACAGAGTAAGACAAAAAATATACACGTAATATATATAACGCATAGATAGTGGCAGTGAAATATACTCATGGCATGTGAGCTACACAGCCACGTTTATAATATGTTATTTTACAACATAATTTTAAATACATGTCTGAATGTTGACGCTATAATAGGCATGAATAAATAAAACTTAAATTCTCCGTATCACGTGGTAATTTGATATATAGAGTGATGGCGTGCATATTTAAAGCTGACCTTGTGAACCGGGTTCGCGCCTCAGGACCGTCTGAAATTATCACTTTCTTACACTTAAGAGGACAATAAGCTCGAAACGACGTCGTCTGTAGGTAAGTATAATTTAATATATATTTATAAATATATATATATATATATATATATATATATATATATATATATATATATATATATATATATATATATATATGAGAGAGAGATAATATATATATATATATAAATATATTCTGTTATTTATATTCTCAGTATGTCTAGTACATTGGAGTGTACGTATACACACACACACACACACACACACACACACACACACACACACATATATATATATATATATATATATATATATATATATACTTGACTACACATGATACATCGAGACGCAACAAGTTTCATAGATGCATCTTTGAAAATACGCTTTTTAACTAAAATTGATAAGTTATTTTACTTCTATATTATCATTATAGATGCTATAACATAAAAGAAACTTATAATTTTAGTGTCTAAACAACGACAACGACACGGGTGTATAATGGTTTATACACCCCCGATAAGCGGAATTACAACACTCAGGGTGGGAGAGAGGGAGGGGGTGCTGAGGTTTTTGTCGTGGTGAAGGTGCAGCATAAATTTTGAGGGGCTGGGGAAAGAGGAGGCGAGGAGGGGGGACTCTGTGTCTTTGGTGTGTACGTAGTGTCATAGTTTTAGAAAAAGATTTGAAGAAATGAAGATGACTATTCACTAACACTCCCACCTCTCCCCTTTTTCACTCACAGCAATCCACATTCATTTCACTCTCTGCCACTGATTCTCTCAGCCCGTACCTTGGCCCAGCGCTCTCAGCAGCTACGGTTACTACTTTTTCTCATCAACCCATCATATCAACACTATATTTCGATGTATGATATTTTTCTTGAAATTATCATCCTGAGGAAGGCTTACAAATAAAGAGGAAACGTTGATGAATATATAAACAAATATCTCCTGGTTTTTCTTCTTTCATTTCCCATATATATATATATATATATATATATATATATATATATATATATATATATATATATATATATATATATATATATATGAAGCTCCCTCCCTGGGTAGAGCTTATTTGTAAGATATTGCCAAGTACCATTAGCTTTAAGGTATAGCTCAGGAGTAAAACTAATTCGAGCTCCCGGCACTTGACAATGTTTACATTGAGATATAACTTGCATTAAGTCAGTGTCGTATGATAGTGCAGGGGTATGGGCGTCGACTGTCAGCTCGACGGTCAGTTTCAATCCTTGATTGAGGCATTAACTGGTCTAGCCGCTCTGGCAGCGAAACAATATGTATGTTGATGACTATATATATTTATATATATATATATATATATATATATATATATATATATATATATATATATATATATATATATGATAATTTTTATTTACACAGACGAAAAATAAAAACAGTATTAATTTAGAATTAGTGACACATTTTATTAACAACCCCTTACCCCCTCCCCCCGATTACTCGCCCATACCGCCAATTACGGCTGATCTGGGGGCATGCACACATACACACTTATACACAAAATTACAGTTGTCTTGAAAATACGCTTGTTCGATCGAGTTTAAAATAACTGTCGATTTTTTTGACACTTCAACTTGCATGTTTACCTTCCCTCTCCCACATCTCCCCTCTCGGTCTGAATTAACAGACGTTTTCAATTATCTATCTGTCTACGTATCTATCTTTCTATCTGTATATCTATCTATCTCCACCCCACTCTCTTCATTATATGTCTCTCTTTTCACTTTATTTTATTTTATTTATTTATTTGTTTTGTTTGTTTTAGATTTTAGATTAAAGATTTTTGCTTTTTGATTTTTAACGGTCCTAAACAACGTGACTCCCTAAATTTTGAAATGTTACATTTCTTTTCTTCTTCTTTTTCTCACCACTTCATTCTCTCCAAATATGATCTGAGATTAAGATTGGATTCTAACTCTTCCTGATGAGATCTCAGTTTATAATAACTGTTGATCGATAACATCGACATGCCAGTGTGGCAGATTTTGTACATGTCTGTGTAAATAAAAATTATCATATATAAAGCTCCATTTGATATTGAGCACTTTTTATGAACCCGGTTGAAATTCTTTGGATTACTACCCTGTGAATGTTTTTACCTGGACTATTACCATTAAATATATATATATATATATATGTATATATATATATATATATATATATATATATATATATATATATATACATATATATACATATATATATATATATATATATATATATATATATATATATATATATATATATATATATATATATATATATATATATATATGGCAAGTTATTGATAGATCTCTACATAACTAAATTCTTACGTATGTAAACGTATACATATACGCTTGGAGATTTATACACACATACAGCAACTTGACTAGACAAGTGAAATGTTAAAAACAAAGTACAGTAAAAAAGAACAAAAACGAAGATAATATACGAATGCTTACTAAGAGAGGGAGAGTTGCGTCTGATGTTAGACGCTCTGCCACGGTTCAAATTTGTTCATGTTACGTTTTTGCTTCGTCGAAAAAAGAAACCCATGAAGCGTTTGAAACAGTCAGGCTGCTTCACATGCATTCTTTTTTCTTCTTGTTCTTTGTTTTACCCTATTAAAAAACAAAACTCTCTCTCACACACACACCCACACACTCACATACATATATATGTATATATGTATACTTATACCGATATATATATATATATATACATATATATACACACATATATATATATATAAAGTGTATATACATATATATGTATATATATATATATATATATATATATATATATATATATATGTAATGATAAAGGATGGAAAGGAATTAGAGAAGCAAAAGCCAAATCATAATTCAATTCAATTGCTCAGAGCAAGGTATATTCCGTAAAAAAGGCAATTTATTCAAGTTAAATTTTCCTTAAGCCAGGCTTTTCAAAGATCAAAATCTTATCATCAGAGGAAGTCGCTGGGATAGATAAGTTGGCAAAGGCCAAGATTTAAAATTTGAAAAAATAAAATAAAAGTTGTAGGGGGAAGAAACACAGGGCAAAATTCTGCCCGAATGCAAGCAAATGTCCGATTGCTAAAAAGTCCGGTGTCGAAAAGTCCAGCGCAGAGAATGCGATGTAGATAGGTAGGTATACTCTTCACAATAGGTTTCACTTTTCCTAAAAGTTCGCTTTTAGTACACCACTTTATATATATATATATATATATATATATATATATATATATATATATATATATATATATATTAGTACTTCATGTATCCACATAAAATATTATAAAGGGATATAATTTTTTATGTATCAGTTTTCAGTATTTACTTCAACAGTGCTCGATACGTAAGTAGAGCTAGGTAGTAAGCAATGAAAATATATATGGCAATCAAGCTACACAGAGGCTCCCGTGTTTCATCCCCGCGGGGAATCGTCAGGCTAAATGCATGGAGTTATTTTTGTCAGGTGTTTTTATATATACATGGCTTGCTAGTTAACCAATCAGATTCTTTGTTGTTCCCTCAGCCAATCGTTGGGCTTCCCGCGAACAAAGGCTTTGTTGGTGACGCTCCTATGTCAATCCTATTGTTTGTTAACAATGGAGTTTCCTATATCCTGTTTCCTTTGTTTTGTCAATACAGTAGGTGAATTTATTTTAACACGTGGTTTCTTGTATTTCTATTTTAGGTTTTAAATTGTAACTGGTTCAGTTTTTTATTTATTTATTTATTTATTTTTATTTAATATATTATATATCATCCTAAGGTAAATTTATTTCTGTGTAAACAGCTGTTTGCTATTTCGCTTCTAGAGTTTAATAGGTTTCGGGGATCTTTAAAATTTAAGATTTCATATTTTTCATTCAGGCATAATCTACACGGGTCGTCTAAGTTTCTATATGTACTGGCCTGTCTTACTAGTTTCCATTCAATTATTGGTGAGTGTCCATTTTCTTTGAGCTCCCAATAATAGTTAGCTAGTGCTTTTTTAGTTCGACCTTCTTTGTTTTTAAATGTGCTTTTGTGGTCATAGTATCTGCCTTTAAAGTCTAGGCATGTCATACCCATGTAGTATTTCTTGTTATTTGGTCTTTCCTTGGCAAATATCGTTGCTTGGTATACAACACTTTTAGTTAGGCATTTATTTTGTAGTGGACAAAGTTTACGATTTATGCAGTTACATCTTTTCTCTTCATTGCTAACTTTTTCGTTTCTATTCGAGTGGTTATTATTAGTGTTTTGTTTATTTCTATTAGTGTTGTTTATATTTTTTTCTTCGTAGTGTTATTTTGTGTATATTTTCCACTTTGTTTATTTTTTTCTTCTCTATTGTTGTTTTTTAGTATTTTGTTGTTGTGTGCCTTAATTATTATTTCTAGGTTTTCACAGCAGCTGTAGGATAGTTTTAGATTATTTTTATTGAATATTTTATGTAGAGGGTTGGTTACGGGAAGTGTTTTTCAATCAGATTTAGGAATTTTTTGCCTAGTTTAGTTTTTAGCATCTGGTTATAGGGACGGGTATAGTAGATTATATTTCTTTTTCTTTTGTTTTTATTTTTAATTTTGTTGTAATTATTGGTGTCCTGTTTTTTATATTTAATTTCGGTATCATGGTAACCACTATTTTTTAGAGCTGTATTGTAAATGTTGATTGATTTTTTAAAAACGCTTTCGTTGCTAGAATTGTTGATAAGCCTACTTTCGATCGATTCGGGATATGTTTTATGATTGATGGGGGGTGATTAGACTTTGGGTGTACGTATATTGGGTTGGCGTTATCTTTTAGGTATGGTTCGTAGGTGTTTTTACTTAAAGTTAATGTGACGTCTAGAAAGTTCGTTGTTTTTATGTTAGCCATTACTTCTACTTTTAGGCCTAGTTTTTTCATTTCCATATGTATAATTTTCTTGAAGTTTTCTCTACTTGAAGTTTACTTACTATATATAAATATATATATATATATATATATATATATATATATATATATATATATATATATATATATATATATGTATGGTATATAGAAGAAGAGAGAAAGATAGATAGAAAGGTATATTACGGCGGGGCGGTACGGACACGGAGAGATAAAAAGAGATCTACGTTTAAAGAAATAGCATTAACAGTTTATTGCGACTAGTATTTAGTAGCACTGCGTTATTCAGTATAAGTATAAATAATGAATAAAAATGTAAATGGGCGTACATATATATATATATATATATATATATATATATATATATATATATATATATATATATATATATATATATATATACAAAGGTTATGTAGTTTGCCTTAAGAAATGCATGTAATGTACATAGACAATTGATAAAAAGCTAATACCAATGTGAGAAATAATACCGAAAAAACTAGGTGATTTTGTAATATATTCTTTGATATATATATATATATATATATATATATGGGTGTGTGTGTGTGTGTGTGAGTGTTTGTGTATGTGGGTATATATATGTATTTATATATATATATACATATATATATATGTGTATATATATGTATATATATATATGTGTATATATATATGTATATACATATACATATATATATATATACATATTTTTGTATATATACATGTATATATATTTATATTATATATATACATATGTATGTATATATATATATATATATGTATATATATATATATATATATATATATATATATATATATATATATACATATACATTAATGTATGTATATATTACTTATATCTAGTTTTCACTTTATTCGCTAGAGTCAAACAGGTGAAGCGGCAAAATCACAATATTTCGGGTAAATTTCTATTTTCTCAAGATTTACTTTACGGTATCTCAAGTTACTCTCTGCTTTTAAATGAATTAAGAAATCACTATATTATTCATTGTTAATTTTTACAATCCGGTATATTTCCGCATTTTTATTAGTCTTCTGTAAATTCTCTCTCTCTCTTTCTCAACATATAATGATTCTAAACTTATGTCTAGAATCCTTATACAAATATTGATAAAAAAACATTACTATTTGTCGCTAAATAATTACATTACCTATTAAGATGAAGATGAAGTGTTTCCGTGTACAGTGGATGGCATCACCCATCTTATGAGAGAGAGAGAGAGAGAGAGAGAGAGAGGGAGAGAGAGAGAGAGAGAGAGAGGGCGTATTATTTATGACGTTATATCAAAACCATAACATAAAGGGTAATGAGCCGTCTACTAGACGAACCGTCGAGACCCCTGGGAGTCTCCTACAATTATGAAATTATATGGTCTTCTGTGTTTGTTTGTATCAGTGCACACTGAATTACGTCACAAAAGGATAACGTCATCCATTAAAACAAAGAAAGCGCGGCGAAATAATTTTTTGATGGCGTTATGAACGCTGAAGTTGCTCGCTGGCTTAATTTTTGTATCCGTGCGCAGTGGATGACGTCACGAAACGAGAGCGAAGAAGACCCACTATAAAATATATCTTATGGACTGTTTTATGTTCATCACTTGTTTTAATGCTTAATGTATTCAATACTATTTCAGTACTATTTTAATGACTTCGTAGCTTATGCGTAATACGTAAACATTCTGACTGTTTACAACACAGTCGGGGTTCTATTCTAACTTGAGGTACTTCCTTGACTAGCTAGACAGAAAGATTGTGATACAGCAAGCGAGTCTTCTGTGGGTGACTACATTCATATTCACATACATTAATATAAATTGTATATATGGGAATGAAAAAGGAAAAACCAAAAGATATTTTTTATATATTCATCAACGTTTCGTCTTTATTGTAAGACTTCCTCAGGATGATAATTTTAAGAAAAAATGTCATGCAAGTACATCGAAATATTGGGTTGACATGATGGGTTGATGAGGAAAAGTAGTAGCCGTGGCTACTAAGAGCGCTGGACCAGGGCTCGTGCTGCGAGAAGTCAGTCAGTAGTAGAGAATGAAATGAATATGGAAAGCTGAGTGCGTACATTAACGCAGCATTGAAAAACGGGAAGGGTGGGAGTGTTAGCTAATTTGTCCTAGGGGGGGGGGAGAGAGTGGAGGAGGTGCTGAGGTTTTTGTCGTGGTGAGGTGTGGCATGTATATATTTAGGTTGTGTAATCAAACTGATATGTTTAAGCTCAATAGATATTAGACGTTTTCATAGGAACTAATCTGTGATTCCAGAGCAATTATGAATTTAAATATTTTTTGACAAAAACTAGGTCTCGCATCAAGCAAGATGGTTTTTTGATTTAAAATATAACAGATGTTTCTTCATAAATATACACTCAGAAAATTGCTAGTTACAAAGTCTAGAGTATTATATATAAATGGATTTTCAGATTTACAGGAAAAAACAACTTACTATTGTATAGTTTCAAGATTTTCTTTCGATTTTCTCAATAATACATTTAATATCCGTATCGAATATGTATATAAAAGTACCGTATTTTTCTAGTTCCGTAGTATTTCAAAATACTTTCGATTTTATTCACAGGATAACGATTTGAGAGATCAAATTGAAAATACTTGTAAACACTATGACACAAAAAAATACGGAACTTTTATATATTAAACTGATTCAGATAAATGGAGCATGAGGGGAAAATATTCATATATATATATATATATATATATATAAATATATATATATATATGGATATACATATATATATATATATATGGATATATATATATATGTGTGTATATATATATATATATATATATATATATATATATATATATATGGATATATATATATATGGATATATATATGGATATATATATGTATATATATATGGATATATATATATATGGATATATATATGGATATATATATGTATATATATATGGATATATATATATGGATATATATATATGGATATATATGTATATATATATATATATATATATATATATATATATATATGTTAACCTTTTCTATACAATATTTTAGTTACATATAGGTATACATGTTTCAGTTGCGATCTTATTATTTGTCTTTGAAAAGAAGAAATCTGCGCGGCTGGAAATATGTATACACATATGTAGCCAAAACGTGTGTATAAAAACAATTTATACTAAAATACATCTCTACTTATTAATCACCACTATCTTATAAATACCGCAGTCTCATAAGACGAAACCCTATTCACAAAAACAAGCTAATACACGATATATATGCATGCGTTTGTGTGTGTGTGTGTGCTTTAGTATACGTGTCTCCGATGTTAAAATGGTATATGAAATCACGTAATCACTGCAACGCTTTTTTTTCAGGCCACTCTTTTTATGTTGATTAAACAGTATACAATCTAGTTTCCAATGTTTCGTGCAGACCAGGCAACGGGTTATAGATACATACCCCCACGTGTAACAGGGCGAAAGTACACGCGTCAGATAGGGAGGAAGTCGAAACTGGCTTCCGGATTCCACAGTCGGTGAAAGTAAACCATTTCAGCAACCGCCTCATCACACAGGATGAACGCGCATTTCGAAACACACACGAAGATAGTATGAAAATAAATCTTCATGAATGAATGTACTCAAAACAAAATTCTGACTTTTATGAATGGGATTCTTTTGCCCACTCTACTGTTTACTTTTTTGTACTAACTTCCTATCATTGATAAACGAGTTTTTTTTTTATTTGTAAACTGTGTACTTCTATTTTAGCTTCTTATGCATATGTATATATATATGAAAAATTATTACTTTTTCAATATATATATATATATATATATATATATAAAGAGAGAAAGAGAGAAAGTAAGAAAGAAAGAGAGAGAGAGAATTGTGAAAATATAGGTTTTTGTATATACTTTCTATTATTTATGAATGCAAACCTTTTACAAATTAAAGCTCGATGGGTGTTAACGTATAACAACAGAGCATATATAAATAAACAAAATGTTGCCACATTTCAAAGACCAAAGCTTTAATCATCTTACCATTAATTTTTCCAAAAAAAAAAATACCTTGGTTAAATTACGGCTCCGTTTCGTTCAAAGGGAGAACAACTGTATTTGTACAAACATTTACAAGCGGTTCTCATCATTATTTTTAATTTGACCATGTGCCCTGTCAGTTTTTGAATTTATCTTTTTCCTTTCTATTTATCCTTCATTCTTTTTTAACATAGAAAACTTTAGTGATGGATCAATCTTTTCCGCCTGAAGAGATTGGCATACCAGTGTAGCAGCTTTTTGTACGTGTCTGTATACACACACATATATATATATATATATATATATATATATATATATATATATATATATATATATATATATATACATATATATATATATATATATATATATATATATATATATGAGAAGAAAACCCGTATACGACAGGTAAACATAATTCTCTAGTCAGAACAGTTTTGCCCCAATTTTATGTTACATTGCGAATATGAAAATTGATATATAACGGTAGCAAATCTTATGTATAAATGCATATATATATATGCATATATATATATGTGTGTGTGGGTGTGGGTGTGTGTGCGTGCGTGTGTATTTGTCTGGTTTTGTCTACTGTGAAATGCTCTTGTGTTACCTTCTAAATTACACTGTCCATCTGTCCACTCAAGCGACATAAACGTTTTCATTCCAGACTAAAGAGAATAACGAATTGTAAAGATTTCAGCTTCTTTTCAAAACTTAACATTGCTCAAATCGGTTATGTTGTATTCAAACCGACCGATATACCCGACACTTCAACCCTTTACCTTTCATACTGGTCCTTAGCTATCCGCTTTTTCCCCAACCAACCTCTTACTTCTCTCGGTTGTCGAGGCACGGTCTCTTACCAGCTTCTTATTGTTAATCTTCCTCAGGTAAGTTCTATAATGTGTGGATTTTTTTGTGCATGAAAGCTTTGGTAAATTAGTTGCTTATGACACTTGATGTGGTGTGAGGACACGCCTTGCCTGTATGTCTTTCTCTCAGCTGTTTATCAATCTAAATATTGTATTAATATATTACATTTTACTTAATCAATAGTTTATATAGTACAACAATTAAAAACGAAAATATGCTAAAAACAGCGGCTTAAAGGCTATTTATGAATTAGTTTGAAGAAACCGACAAGATAACTTTATATATATATATAAAATTTGTTTTATATTATTATCTCTGTACGTATATGTGTTGTCCTTTTTAATCGGGATTCATCAGCATAGAGATATAACTATTCACTACTCTTCGCGTGATTCGAATCTCTGGGCTACGAGCATTTTAAAACGCAAATCCCGACACCTAGAACCATTCGGCCACCGCTGGATAGCTAAATAAACAGAGATAATTTTATCTTATTGCGACGTTTTGGTGTCATAAGAGCGTTCAACTTAATGAAAGGAACGATGCATTTGTAGCTAGCGACGTAGTGCTGTGTCAATACTTCACTTACAGTGTCCATCTAGAGGTTTTTTCTAGGGACTACAAGTATATATATGGAATTTGAAAAAGGAAAACCAAAGAAAATTATTAATGTATTCACCAATATTATAATATATTATTTACGTATTCACCGACGTTTTTTTACATTTTAATAGAGATCATTAAACTTATACTAACATGACATACTTTCAATTGACAGTAATTTCTATAAAAAAAAAATCGGACTCCCTATGGGCAACCCTCTAAGTGGTGAACTTGCCTTACTGTTCTTGGAATTCTTAGAATCTGGCCCCTTTATATTTAGATTACCTCTTAACACGGAGTATTTTAGATATATTGATGGTATTCTAATTGTTCTTCCCGAAGACACACAAATTGAAAACCTCAAACATAAGTTTAATAATACAGTTGACCCCTTTATAAAATTCACATATGAAACAGAAATAAATAATCCCGTTTCTTTTTTAGACACTCTCATAATAAAATCTAACAACACACTATCATTCAAGGTTCAACGCAAAACCACCCACAAAAACAACTATATGCATTTCTATTCACACCATAACAGCTATGATAAATGGCGTTCTCTTACGTGCTCTCAATATCTGTAGTCCTCAATATATAGATAATGAAATGAAATACATAACACATTTTTAAAAAAACACTGCCATACCCTACTGATTTCATAATTAATTCTAACAAAAAAACACTACAAAAATTCTTGAAAAACAATAAACAAAATTCTCAAACACCAAACACTTCTATTATAAATAGACATCTTTTTTTACTCACTCATTCCAATAATAATTTGCGACACTCTTAATAAACTAGGAATTCTGACAATACAAACCATAAAACAAACATTAAATACTGCAAGACTATCCCGAAAAAAATTCACTGGTATGTACACTATCCTATGAAATTACTGTCATCAAATATACGTAGGGGAGACTCAACGAGAACTGCGGAAAAGGTTTGATGAACACGAAAGAGACATAAGTAATAGCAACTACCTTAGCGCGCTTTTCACCTACGCAGTGAAACAGGATCATTCATTTCAATTCGAACAGGCTAAAATTATTAAATTCTTATCAAATAAATCTCGACGAATACTTCTCAGAGCAGCACTCATTATAAACTATTACACTATCAAACAACGTAATAGTTTCTATACTCTATCTCCTGTAATCCGCAACCTCATTTTAACCGAACAAAAGTTAAATTCAAATCAAGGCTAGCTACCCCAACACCATTCTCTACACACCTCGCATAAGGTATCTATAAAATTAAATAAATTCAATAAATTATTTTATGTATGTATGCTGTTATGTGGTCATATGTGTGTAGGTGCGCATATATATGTCCTTTCACACATGTAGGCGAATATGCAAATAATAATTTATACCCTATCTCTCAATTACTTTTGATAAATATAACATAATTAATGAGTATTTCCCTCTTCATCGTGCAACATTTCACGTTTTTAGTTATTCAACATTACTTTTAATGCATATGTCGCTTACACATATGTATATATACATGTATCCACATATATATATATATATATATATATATATATATATATATATATATATATATATATTTGGTTCTCTCCAAATATGATCTGAGGTTAAGATTGGATTCTAACTCTGCCTGATGAGATCTCAGTTTATAGTAACTGTTGATCGATAACATCAACATGCGAGTGTCGCAGATTTTTTACATGTCTGTGTAAATAAAATTATCATATATATATATATATATATATATATATATATATATATATATATATATATATTGCATGTGCTCATGTGAATGTGAGTAAATTAATCATATATAACTATCTATAATAATAAATAATTAGATAAATAATAAATAATAAATACATCAACACATACATTAATAATTAAATAGGGGAATATATGTCCATCTCTTTTTTTCCGCACCCTCCTTCCTTCAGCCCATCTACCATAAATGAAGGAGACATCTTCAAATATTTTACTAACCACACTTTTATATTTCTGGAATTTTTTTTATTGTAAAACTCTCACCCGAATATATATTCATAGATAAGAAATATTTTTCTTTCTTTCTTCTTTCTTTTTTCTTTTTCTCTTTTTAATTTTGGAGCATGACCGTGTTTTCTAACTGTTTCTCCTTTTTCCCAACAACTACACCTCCCGTCGCATGACCCTGAGTGTATATGACATCCCATCTAAGTTAGAATGATTCAACAAGCACATCTCATATCCCTTCTACTCCCCATTCTTATAATTTGAGTTAAATCAAACCGCGACGAAGTTCGCCACCCACACCTTTTCGCATTGATTGTAACACCCCAACTCCCTCCTATTAGAGTCATACTTCGACCGTATGTATCTCATATATTGATATTATCTGCTCAAAACGGTCGTAGTTTTTTTTAGCTATCGGTTAAAACATTATTTACGTTTATGATGTTTTCTTAAAGATCCTGAGAAAATCTTTTAATAAAGACGAAACGTTGATGAATACATAAATAATATTGTTTGGTTTTCTTTTTTCAATTTTCATTACGTCGGAACATTTTCTCCTTTTCCTCATATATATATATATATATATATATATATATATATATATATATATATATATATATGTGGGGGGTGTATGTGTGTGTGTGGGTGTGTCGGTAATAAAATGTGACCTGTTGAGCTCTGCTTAAATTATTTGCATCAGTGAAAATTCTGTTAGCAAAGCCAGTTAAAAATAAAATATAAAAATACAAACAAAAAAATGAATTGCCTTTCTGATTACTATATATACCCACTTCGATGTAGTTATATCTCTCCCTTGTATTTACCTCCGTACGTACAAGCTATATAGTAATACTATTTATAGTGATATTGCCTTTTGTATTAGAATGAACTAGCCTAATGTTTTTATTTCTGTAATTTATTACTTTCTATTGTTAATAAAGACACACCCGCACGCACACACACACACACACACACACACACACATATATATATATATATAAATGAATGGCTGCGAAATATCCTTTATTTATCCAAACTATGCCCACATAAAAACATGTTACACTTATTTAATTCAATTATACATTTAAGTATTTTCAAATGCATTATATATACCAAACGGAACACTGCGTAAACACATTTATCCCGATGCTTCATTAGCATAATAATTTCATAAACACTCTCTAATAAATTTATATTATGCACAATTCATTTATATTTTAGTTCAACCGTTTTCTTATATACATTCAATAGTTTTGTTTCTAGTAATGTTAGTATTAGTAGTGGTAGTAATATTAATTACAACGATTTCATAAAAAAAACGGTTAACATTTAAAACTATTATTTTGGAATTAAAATAATAACTTTCGGCCAGGTTTAACCATGGGTATGTGTGCATGAACAAACAACTTAGATTAGCTGGAATAATTTTTTTTTTAATGAACTATTCATTGAACGTAATAACTAAGGAAGTTTTTCTGTAGATCTATACTTTACATTAAAAATTAAATTTATTTTTGTTTTCCGCGACAGTGGCGACAGTGGCGACGGCGGTGAAAGTGGCGACGGCGGCGACGTCGGTAGGACCTCTATTAAATATGATTATATTGGTCATGATAAAGTAAAACACCCTGTCAGCTTTTTAGATGAAAAAAAAATAGGTTCATATTTAAAAAAAAAAAACTAAATTAAGTTTTTTTCTCCGTCTTCTAAATAAATAAATGCGAAAGTTCGTTTCCATTTATGATTACTATAATTTATCAACACACCAATTAATTAAGAGGGGAGTATAGTTAAAACAATTATTTTACAGAGAACTCCATAATTTTAACAAAAAACTTTAGTAAATTTGTAAATGTACACCCTTAGCTTCCACCCCTTTTGGCTAAGATCAAAGTGTAGTATCTGTTCCGATGGATACTGCACCCCATAGACTGGCATTGTCTTGGCCTTCGGGGCTTGATTTACGCCAGTCTATGGGTTTGTCCTGTGCAGTTCTAGGAGGTCCACCCTCCCAGGCTTCGCCTCCCCTCTTTGGGGAGGAGTAAGTTTATTGCTTACTGCCTGAGGCATTCCCAGGCAATTATTAAACCCCACTTTCCCGACCCGACCTTGGGTCACATCTTACTTGTGGGAGTAAGATAAAAACTGGCCTTGTGCCTAACTCCTGGAGGGGAGTAAATCAATACCCCCCTTTTTAAAAGTGAGATTCGACTTTTTAGGGTCACTCTAACTTTTTATGACAGTTAACTAATAGATTTTAAACATTAATTTTAAACCCGAGAAACAAGGTCGTAAAACCACACGTAATCGCCTAAAAATAGTCCCTACAAAAAAATAACGCACACAATTTACCTCCAATAGCAAAAAATGGTTAACTGCCATAGAACTCTAGAATGGCCCGGATATGGAGGATCATTTTACGTTAAATTTATATGCGAATATGATGCCCCATTTTAAATTCTAGTTTTATTTTGTCATTGTCTTATTTTTCCCGCCACTATTGGCACGGTATCCACACGTACTCGCCTTAAAAGTCGAATCACATTTGTTGGGGGGAAGGCCTATCTGAGCGTGTCAATCTCAAATAATATCAACACTTTTAATATATGTCATGTATACATGAAGACTTGCGTATTTAATTAGTTCGATGATTTTAAAGAAGCTGTTTATTCAATTTCCAGAGGAAAAGTAAACACAACTAAGCTCAATTGCTTAAAATGAAAATAAAAATGAGACGCACAACTTAAAAAAAATATAAGATTTAAAAAATAAAATATGGGTAACTTTGCAGATTAACACAACCCGCTTAATACTCCCCCACCCAAAAAATAATTGTGTGGTTTTACAGAGTGCCTGTGAACCCCGTAGAAAACGAAAAGGAAAACATATTTTAGAATTAAGAGTGATTGATCAGTTTCATATATATTTAATGTAAAATGTTCCCCAATTTCTGGCCCATTCTATGGCTCATTCTATAGTTCCATGGCATTTTACCATTTTTTTCTATTAGAGATAAATTATGTACGTTATTTTATGGGGGGTCAACTCTTTCAGGCGATTACTGTGGTTTTACGACCTTTCCAGTCGAACTTAGAGTTAGTGGTAAAACTATATTAGTTAACTATACACCCCCTCCCTGAATTAATTGCTGCCAAGAGATCGGGTAAGTTTTGCAACAAATATAATTAATTTATAAAATATGTATATATATATATATATATATATATATATATATATATATATATATATATATATATATATAACAAATATTTGATTTGTTTATTATCTGTGTACGTATACGTTTCGTCCTTTTTAATTACTACTAGTCGGGCGATTCGAAACCCCGATATTTAGAACCACTCGGCCACCGCTGAATAGCTAAATAAACAGTGATATGTTTAACACTTTATTCGGCGAGTTGCATCATAAGAGCGTTCAACTTAATGAAAGGAACGATGCATTTATAGCTAGCGACGTCATGCTGTGTTAATACTACACTTACAGTGCCATGACAAAGGGAACGAGAGCATGTTACCCCCTTGGATTAAATAAAGGGTTCCGTTCGAAATTTCGTCCAGATTCCCGAGTTCAACAAAGTACACCTGAAGAAGGTCGCAGGTTATATCGGCGAAAATGTTGTGATATAAATACCCAAGATGAGAACAGTAGTCCGAATATACCAAATTCTACGAATTATCAAGCTTCATCTAAAAAAAATTGGAAGCATATATATATATATATATATATATATATATATATATATATATATATATATATATACACACCCAAATAATGTATTGACCAATTGTATGTTACATATACCAGAGACGTACCATGGTTTCATTGACATCGATCGACCATTACTGTTTAGAAAATGCCGTTACAATCTATCCCAAATCCTCAGTACTCTGTTAATTAGTAAAAATCTGCCACACTTGAATTTAACCCACTCGCCGGCCAATAACTTACACTGCGCACCATCACCCCTACATATGAACATTAAAAGAGGAAAACCTACAACATTTGTAATCAACAATTACATCATTTTTAAATAATACGAAGTTACGATTAGGACTCATACAGCCGTATAGTCGACCCATATTTACTCGGTACTTGCTCTACAAGGCACACTTGAGCGAATTCACCGGACGGTGTCACACGTGATCGTTGAATACCGGAGATCAGTTCTTCTGCATCTCGGTACAGATCGATACATTCAATTTGCGTTGCTGTAATCGATAATAAATCAAGGAAAACAATCTTCCTAGTGACAAATAATATAAAGTTTTTCATGCTAAATCTGCAGCTAATGTGCTAATAGTGATATCGTACATGATCAGTGAATCTATCGACGTGGGCTTCGTATCTAGGGCAATAGCTCTTGATATATCAAAGGCATTAAAATTAAGTTTGCTCCACAAAGTTGTTAACTATTGAATGTCTGCAAATGTCCCTTCATCCATCAAATTCCTTGTTTCAGATAGGTCTATAAAAATTCGATACACAGAGCACCATTGTTAGCGTCTCTCCAATATCTATTCTAGGCCCAACCGTCTTCCTGATTGAGTTCTTTCTGATTGACTCTTCTTCGACTTGGAGGACGTGATGCAACTAAAGCTTCTCTTGTTTCACCACTAACGATCGGATCTTTAAGTCTCGACAGTCGAAATGAATGACTGTCTCCTCGAGGAAGCCTCCTCTTTAAGAGTGACTTTCACCTCAGACCTCAAATGAAAGACTTACGTAACATCAATTGGTGAGGTTTCTGGAAACTAATTTCATCATTCTACCGTTCCAGAAAGTAGGTCACGCCTCATTGTTATGGTGCCGTACCTATATGACGAGCAGTTAGACTCGTCCATTCCTAAAAAAGTACTGGAAGCATTTATACTTCTCATAATTGTGTTGTATTACTGGTTATTCGGTTCACCAATAACTCTTTTAGTTCTCGTCGACTTCGTTGTTTATTCGTACGAACGGCATTGCTACTAATTGGGACGAGATGCCGTTTCTCTGTTTCGCCTCCGGCTGTCAGAACTATTTGCACTACTGTGCGCGCTTCTTCTTTTGTTGTCACTGTCTGTCGACAGCAATTGTTTGCGTCTGCAACCATTCTCCGTTGGGCTGCTATGTTGTCTCCGTCCTCGCCGATGCCGTCGCCCGCCGCGTGTTATCATTTTTGGGCTGTTGTCTTCGTTAGCTGAAAATCAAACTTAACTTATAACAAGAGTCCTTTTCTGTTTCAAAGAGCCGTTTTTATTTACTATATAATCAGCCGACTTGAACGGATTCGTTGCGAATTGAGAGAGAGGTCGCGCTAACTAAATTCACTAGTTATTTTCTTAATTAACTCGAGAAAGGGAGGAGTATTGAAGTGTACTAATTGGCTCTTTGATTTCCGTCATTCGAAATCTTTCTCGTACAGTTACATTTTTGGTGATCGTGACTCTCTCGCTTCCAAGTCAAATCTGATTCAATCTCGATTCAACTCTCCCACGGTCGGAACTCTCGTCCCAAATCTCGTCGTCAACACGCCATGTGCAACCTGAACTCCCTAACCTCACTAACCTTAAGGTCAGATCCTAAACCGTGTCATAATAGTTAACTATGTTATATAGTTTCCTTTATTGTGGTATCTTGGTCCTACCGAATTTCAGGACAAGGATTCATCGAGTCTGGTGGAGTATCCAACTGAGTGCTGTTACTTTAGGTAACATTATTTGGAGAAGGTGCACAATTCCTTGTATGATCAATTATATAGCCATTGAAAGATCTTACTTGGGCTTCAAATATGATGTTATTTTGAATATTTGGTCAGGGTTTCTTGTAGGCAGAAGTATCTTATCTTCATGGCAGGTTGTCGTGGCAAACTATTGCACAGAGAGACCGAAGACACTCGATGATGATGTCCAGTAGGTATTTAAATCTCACCTATATATATATATATATATATATATATATATATATATATATATATGTGTGTGTGTGTGTGTGTGTGTGTTTGGGTGTGTGTGTATGTGTAATTTAATGAATTATTCTTAGCATGATATTTCTCAAGATGTTTAAAAACTGTTCAGCCAATCTAAAAATATAAATAAAAAGTGTTCATTAATTTGACGGATTTAGATATGGAAATACGTTTTCAAATAAACGTGCCACAAAGGCGGCCGGGCATAATCTATATAAGAGATGTGTCAAAGTGATATTTCGAACTTAAACGTGACGGACTGATAACATGCTATAGCACCATGCTATATCAGGCGTGACGAAGCAAGCAAAATGTTGTTTCGGACTTACGAGACTGATACCAACAGTGCGACGGTCAGAGCCTTATACAAACAGGTTTGAACGCATCTAATAATTTAGTGGACCATGCCAATTCAGAATAACAAAACATGAAGTATACACAGCGACATATTGCCGTTGAAAACATATTTAGTTTAGTCAGCTTTAATGACTCATACTCCAAATATTTGTAACACATGATACATTGTGTTAAGTTTTCGTGTGACGAGCGTAGTCGAATCTTGTGTCGTTTTCTGGATAGTTAGTTTGACCTTTATTCCGCCATTGTCGTTGAACTCAATCCGTTCTTAAAGCAACAAAATATATAAATTATTAATGATAATAACAATAATATATATATATATATATATATATATATATATATATATATATATATATATATATGAATATATATATATATATGAATATATATATATATGAATATATATATATATATGAATATATATATATATATATATATGAATATATATATATATATATATATATATATATGAATATATATATATATATATATATATATATATATATATATATATATATATATAAGGAGATTGTAGTTTGCTTGAAGCATTGCTGGTAAATATAAGTGTAGGTTTGTAATCCAAGGCTGGAGCAATGTGATATAGGTACCGGAAGGTGGAGAAGGTGAACAAACACAAACAAGAAGAGAAAACAAGGATGAAATCACAAATCAATTTATTAATATTTCACGTAAAACAGATTAAATTCCGGAACAGTAAATAAAAACGTGGTTACTGTCAGGCAAATACAAGTTCCGGAATAAGGTAATCTTAAATTTTCGAAAGAAAAACTTTCATTATCAAAAGACCGCAGCTCCAGGAACTCTATTTTTCCATGTTTAAATGTTTCGTCACCGGACACTTTGTCATCGGACATTTACTCAAGTGGACAGACTCTATATTTTGATACCCTTTTAATGCGGACACCTTTACGTTCCATTACTTAATATTATTACTTAAATTTTTTCAAATTTTTATCTTTGGCTATTCCCCTGCCAACTTATCCATTTATGTAATTCCTCTGATGATAAGATTTTAATCTTTGAAAAGCCTTGTTTAAGAAAAAAAAATAAACATGTTTTTTTATCGAGTACACCTTGCATTGAACAAGCGAAGATGAAATAGATTTGTAATTCGCACAACTTTATCTCTCGTTCTTTCATATATATATATATATATATATATATATATATATATATATATATATTAATTGTATATTTTTTAATATATATATGTATATATTTATATTATTATTTATTTATATATTTTGTAATATATATATATATATATATATATATATATATATATATATTAATTATATATTTTTTAATATATATATATGTATATATATTATTATTTATTTATATATTTTGTAATATATATATATATATATATATATATATATATATATATATATATATATATATATATATATGTATGTGTGTGTGTAATGTCAAGTATTCCTCAGTTCTGGGATTGAGTTGCGTTTTGAAAATGTCCATTTTTATATTTCGTATTAGTCGTAATTTACAATTAACATAACAATGGAATGCATACTAATATCTAAACACATACACCAACGTAATTATATATATATATATATATATATATATATATATATATATATATGTATGTGTGTGTGTGTTGTGTGTGTCTGTGGGTGTGTGTGTCTGTGTGTGTGTGTTGACTTTGAAATGTGCTTATTATCCATTCAATATGAGAAATTTAACAAATTCGTAAACAAACATATATGAACTCGGTATCAAAATGAACGTTTATATAAAAAAAAACAGCGTTTAAAAGTATCTGTTATTTAAACTGCCAAGGAAAATATGTATACATTCAATGAATGTAGGATGAATTTTGATTTTTCAGCCAGACTGTAGCCTTTTTATGAACTGTAGATAGTTCCTCATAAACATCAATAATATTTTGTATGTCATGAAATTATATGTTCTTTAAATCGGCAGAAATGTCTCTCACTGAAGTGTCTTTGAAGGAGACGACATTCGATTGCCGCTTGGGCAGTGCCGGTTAACCTTTGTGTTCAATACACATGAAAAACAAAGTAACAATTCGGAGAAAATATAGTATCCAAGATACATTTATTGTTCGCGAACACGACTGGTCACTTATGAACTAATGCTTGTGAGAACGTGTACAAAGAAACACCGTAAATGGTGGGTGCCTGTGTGTGTACGTAGAGAGAAAAAGTTTTCGTACAGAATTGTGTGATCGTATGAGTCCACATGAATGTGTAAAAGAGAGTCTAGGTAGAACGATGTGTTCGTGTGTGTGTGTGAATAGCGAGGGCAATTTACATACGGAATTGTGTGTTAATGTGGGCACGCACATGGTCTGTTGAGCGTTTGTCATTGGCAGACCTGGATGAAAAATAAGAGAGCGAGGGAGTTTGGCGAAGTGTTCTGTCGAGGTCAGTGAGGGAAGAGAAATAACAGTGAATTCAGCCGTGCCGTTCTTTTCATAAGAACCTATAATAGCTACACCAGGCGTTTATAAAGGGGAGATAATTCTGGTCTGAAAATACTCCTTTGTGGTGGGTGTGCAATTGAGTTTAAGAAAGGAAATATTGGATGTTTCTTTTTTTTCTGAATGACTATGGTTTACATGATAGTAAATAAAGAACCTTAATCGTACTATTGAGTTAACTTAAATACATTTGTACATATTGGACGTTTCATGACAAAGATTTAATGTAAATGAACTGGTAATTATTTATTAATGACCTCAGAAATTCTTCTTCAAATGTTTGCTGTTTCGATTTATCGTGTCAAAAAACCTGTTTGTGGCCATATCTCGCCTCCGAATCTATCAAAACAGGTCCTATAACCAGTTACATGTCTGATATTTTTACAATTTCACCTGTTCTTTTTTTTTTAGTTTGGTAATATTAATTAAAAAGAAACAAATAAATATTGATCTAGAGAATACTTTTAGATTTCTTGATAAATGTGTGCCCAAGTAGACTTGTCTGTTTTGCTCTAAAAGGTATAAAACAGTGAACAAATAATATAGGGGGTATCCTCTTGTAAAATCATATTTTACATCAAATGTGTAAATTAAGCACGTAGGCGGTACCGCATTAACTGGATCTTTTATTGCATCAGTATATTTGTAGTATTTTTTGAGAAATCAACAGGATAATTTTTAAAATATCCATTTCGTAATGTTTAAGAAAGTAAAAAAAAAAGGAGTCACAATGGTTTAATGAACTAGATTGTGGTCTTTTATCATTAGCCATCATATTCTGTGGCATAATGTCGCAAAGTATTCGAGTAATCCGTATATAATATATGCGTGCATACTAATACGTACATAATAAGCACATGCATACATAATACATATATTGTATACATAATTAATAAATTAATATACATAGACAGAACGCAGAACAACCAATCACGAAAATACAAACACAAAAACAAACACACACATAAGGGCATTAATATACAAACCAATATACATAGCAACTAAATACAGACATGATTGATAAGGAAAGGAAATGATTGGGTGAAAGTATTATAATGGAAAAAAGAAAGGAAAGGAAAATAAAAAATGAAATGGAAAGGGAAGAAAGAAAAAGTATACATGAAAAACATTATAGAACAAAAGAAAACAAAAAGATGAAAGAAAAACATGTACAAAGTAAGAAAGATGAAAAAGTAATAAGAACAGTAAAGGCAGAAAAGAAAGGAAAGAACGAATAGAACACATAGAAAATAAAGAAAAGAAAAGGAAGAAAAGAAAAGAAGGAAAAGTAAAGAAAGAGAATAAACAAGAAAATAAGAGAGAGGCATAAGGGATAAAGAAAAGAGAGAAAAACAACAAAGATAAATAGGAATAATAAAAAAGTAAAAAAGGAAACATAAATATACAGAAAGAAAGTAAAAGAAAAAATAATGAAGAAAAAATATAAAGGAAAGGAAAGAGAAATATTAAAGAAAGAGAAAATAGGAAAGAACGAAAGAAAAGAAAAAAACGAAAGAAAGAAAGAAGGCGAAAATAATAAAATTTGTCAAATAAAGAAATAACAAGACCTCACATTATAATGTATCCTGTCAGTCTGAGCGTTTACTGATAGAAATGCTATTTAAAACATGAGTGTGACGGACAGACTGTTAAACGCAATACTTTACAGAACATAAACATTCTTAAATCAATTGATCACAAATTTGAGATACATATAAACAGTTATTCTTACAATGAACACAACAAAACACATTCTTGTTGAGCAGTCCTTCTAAATAATAAAATGCAGCACAGTTCAACCATCGTTACCAATCATCGCAATGTTGTCTCACCGTCCACCTTACACACTCATACACCCTTATCTTCGAGTGGCCTTTGAGTCTTGATAAGTGGTGACTGATTAGTATAAAAAACAATATTCTCATAAAGCTTGACACCGTGTAGGATTTAAAGTAAATGTGTATTAACTATTGTTGTAAAGTTGTCCAACAGTAAATAATAAATAAAGGAAATCAAGTCGAGGGTTGGTTTAACAAGTGTATTAACAAAGTAAGAAACTGACTAGCACTTGGCTAGACAGTTACAAGACTGTTTTCTGTGTCTCTGGTGACTCTGCTGACTCGCACTATTTATAGTCACAACCGGTGCAGTTTCTCCTGTGTAAGAACGGCCGGTGTAACAACTATCATGATATGTTTTTCCCGGTTTCATTCTGTTGTGGAATTTGCTTACCCGATCTTCACAGGATCATACGAGGGACCAGGTGAAGGTTGCCAAAATACAAGTGAAAATGGGGCTTTAGAACCGATTGTATTCGAACTCGCCACGCCGGGTTTGTCAGTCAGCGTTGTTATCTAATTCATCGTAGTTTTGTTCTTTGTTTCAAAATCTTAATCGTGACAGCAAATGTCCTGATGATAGAGCGCATTCAAAGCGAATAAAAAGGCGCGAAACATGATAACACGGGCAAACAAGCGGAGAACAAAGAGAAGAAATAAAATATAATGAAAATAAATAATGAAGCCCAATACTTTGTAATACTAGTATTTATATTCATTAATAAACACAAATTTCATTCACTAAAGCTACGAAACGAATAGTTTGCATCCGGCGACTTTCATTGTTTTTCTTTAAAAATGTTTTTAAATGTCTCCAAGATTAATAAACTATCTTATTTTTATTACGTAAATATAAAAGAAAACTTTAATACGGTAAAAACTGTTTCTGTGTTTATAGTTACGATTTTAAAAAGTTTACCTTCTCTTTCCCGGAAGTGTCTAATTGATTACCTGCTTCCTCTGTTCCAGCTAGTTTGATTTGTTTGTCTAGGGATCTTCATCAATTCGCTGTTTTGATACCTTGTTATAATACAGTTTCCTATTCCAATACCTTCTTTACAAGAACAGCAGGCTGTTTTTTTTACTTATAGTCTTCTTGTATTTAAAACTGGGGTCAAGAAGCGTTTCCTGGCTTTGTGTTAATCATATTCCGTTTTTGTTTAGCTCTTTACCTCTAGTGACTTAATGACTTGTCTGGAGCGACTTCCATAAACAAAATACACGCTTGATGAAAAGAAAAGTAATTCTTCGAAAACTAATGATATAACTAAAAAATAAAAAAATAAAAACAAATAAAAGGTTCATCAGCTGAATAAACTTAGTTTTCTGTTTTTACTAACGAGTTAAGACGTATCAAGACCAAAAACAACTCGACGATAAGGTTAAAGCGATGGATGGATTATAAGTTTAATGATGAAGAATGTTAGTGATGAGTGGAATGAACGACCTTAGATTACTTATGAAGACAGTTTATGGCATTTATTTTTGACTATTGATTTGAAGACGACCATATTGTAGTTTGCAGATAATTTGTCCTGTTATGAATCAGTATGGTACGACATGTGATCGGTTTGTCGTTGTCGTTGATAAGCGAGCCGTACTTCTGCATCGATGTCTAGTCTGCATGAGGTTAGCCGCAGCTATGAGTTTACCTGCAAGTTTCCAGGTTTTTACTCGCGACACCGACGACAAAAAGGCTTTAAGATTGCTTGCGTATTCAGAGAAGGTTTTGTCCAAAACACACACTAGATTTTTGGGTAGCACGTCATTAATTTACGGTTGTGCGCCTGACACGCGTTTCCTTATTAACAGTAAAGGCAAGGATGATCAGAGGACGACAGATCATGATAACGACTCCTCTTGGAGTTTAACCAGAACCCTGTTAGTCGGGTAGCTCTGAAACTACAATATTGTCGCCTCTGTTTCCTAGCGAAGAAAGCTGTTGACAAACGGGGGATGCTGCTAATGATGTTGTTGTTGTTGCTGCTGCTGCTGCTGCTGATTCTGCTGCTCTTTAGCGAGTCAGATTTCTTCATTAAGCTCACGAGGATCGTGACTCAGGATTGTGTGGTCTGCATGAAGTCTTCCTTGTTGGGCGCAGCTTTACGTAAACATGCACGTAATAGGTTTTTATACACGACACCGATGACAGCAAGGCTCAACAATTGCATGTGTAGTTAGTTAAGGTTTGGCCTAGAACATAGAAAGAATGGTGCAGAAGCAACGTTGTTACTGTCATTCGATTGATTTGCGGTACCGTCTGTGCTTGTTGAATTTGAGGCAGAGACGACGAGAAGACGACATATCCTGATGCAGACTCCTCTTGAATTTTAACCGTAGCCCTGTTTGTCGAATAGTTCTGACACTACTACGTTGCCACACATCCTACTACGGAGTAAGGAAGGGTTGGACTGATGGGGGTGCTATTGTTGTTGGTGTTAATGGAGTCGGATTTCTGCATTAAGCTCATGAAGATTTTGCCTCAGGATTGTATGTTATGCATCTTCCTCGTTAGTCGAAACTATGCGTTAACATGCAAAGTTACAGGATTTACCCCCGACACCAAGGCTCTACGGTTGTATGCGAAGTCGGGGAATGTAATTCCCAGACCATACAAAGAATGGTGCATTCTTAACTCATTTGGTGTGCGGTTCCACGGTTCCACGGTTAGCATGTCTTTAGTCGCTAAACGCAGAGACAGAGACTACCGGAGGATGACTCATCTTGATGCTACTCTCCTTACAATGCTGAAGAAGGTTTGGACTTTAAAGGGGAGCGAGTGTTCCTTTGTGATCGGTGTCCACGATTCCTTCTCTGGTAATGAATATGAGAACTTATCGCGTTCAATGCGACCACGTTGCTTGGTTTGGCGGACGCCCTTAGACCAATGGAGAAGGACCGCAACCTTAAAGTTGGGGTATTTTTTTGTGTATCGCTGATTTTCACGCGTTCGTGCCAGCCGGTTTTCGATACGACGAGAGTGAGGCAGTCGGATTAACATTGATGACGTAACAAAACGAATAAAACTCTTCGTGTAGTTGGGAAAACGTTATATTTTAAAGATGTCTTGGCATGGATCCAGTGATTTCTAAAAAAAGAGTTCCTCCTGAATTTTAGACCGTCGAATAATTTTTACTTTCTTAAGCTTAAGAGAATCAGGAACTTTTTTTACATTTCACTCATGTCCACCCCAAACAAGTCAAATTGTCACTGGGGCGCAAGGGGCTACTGTTAATTAGGGGCCAGATTAATAGGGGCATTATAAGTGGTGAATTGTGCATCGAGATGTTTGTTCACATAACAATAAACTTTCTGCATGTTTGTACAGTCGAAAAAAACATGATGCAGAGCGTCATTTTCAAAGGGAGGCGGTTCGAGGAATAAAGCTTTTGGAATGGAATATTTTCCGGAATCTGGAACCATCTACAGTGTAGGGGTAGGAATTTGCTGATTGGCGGATTCATCGAGGGTATTTGCGCTGAGGGGACACAAGTACAGAAAGTTCATCGGAGCCAATTTCATTGAATCACTTGTAAAACGAAAACAGGGATGCAACATTGCGGCGATGGGACAGGGCTGGGGATTGATAGACAGTGTGGGACCAATTAGATTCGAGGTTATCTTTGTATCTTAGGAAGACAAGTGGTTGGTGAACTAGCCCAGATGTGGCTACAATACTCCATGCATGGGCGAATGGTAGCTTTGTAGATGCATAGGATACTGGCAGGTGATATTCCGGTAAAGGGATCCCACCTTCTTTGCAGAAGACTTTGCAGTATCTTCTCTGTATTTGTTCCAATTTATCTTACCTTTTGAATGTTATGCCGAGGAGTTAGAACGTTGAACTCTCACGTAGGGTGTGAACGGTGTATGGAAAGGGTTTTTTTAATCATTTTTAAAAGACAGGAGCTTTGCCTTAGTAAATTTTAATGTAATAATCTATTTGCAAGAAGGGCAACATTCTAAGTTGAAGTGGTACTATGGAACCCACAGAATTCGAAATTAGTACGCTATCCATGTAGGTATCATTTTCAACACAGTAAACCCCTATCAATTAATCAAGATGTGTATTAAAGGGGGAGTTAAATGCATTGGTAAGGGACCACCTAACGACGCGCATAGATACTGATGTATTGTTCGCATATGAAACAAAAAGAATGAAAGCGAAACAGAAGAATCAAAACCGGATAAGAATGAAAGAGAACTTAAAGAAAGAAACAGAATATATTCGAAAGGAAGAAACCAGTAAGGAAAAAACATAAGATATAGTCCTTGGTCATTTCGATAAGAACAAAGTGCAGTATCAGCTCTCATACTACAATTCCTTCTTTTCTGTCCTTAGTTAGTAAAAGAGAAATCTTTTTAGACTCATGCCATTTTATGTGTCTTCCATTCAAGAGTAAATTTGGTAACATAGTAAGTATCTACCTCATCATGGTCGAAATATCTGAAATCAGAAATTGCGAACCAGTGTTAATAAAAAGAAATTTCCAATTATATTTTTAGATGGATTTTCTTTTTTGTCAAATAATATTTCGTTTTCAATAATTTCTTAATTATTAACAAATAATAAAATCTTTTTTTTTTTATATAATTGGATTTTTTCTTTAATGTTCTTTTTTTCAAATAATAAGACTAAACAGAATTGGAATGTTTTTATTTTGAATACATTTTTTAAGTAGGTAAATTATTAATTATTTACCAAATATAATTATATTTCAAAGTGAAAAAACAAACAATTATTAACAAATAATAAATTCAGATTGTTTTTTTATAAATTATGAAATAACAATTCTATTGAAAGCCATGCGGCTTAAAATGATGGGACTTTTTGTGGATTAACATCGGATCGCAATTTCCGATTTCACATGTAGCGGCCATGAGGTGTATACTTTCTATTTTTCCGATCCTTGTTATGGGCTGTATTTTCCTCACATTGTGTCAAAATCTGTTCTCGTCGGGAGGCAAGTAAACAGAGATGCTTGTCAAATGTCCTTCCCACGCAAGACTGGATTAGAGCCGGGTCAAAAACTGTTCTCCAAAATAGAAACACAGCACTATGGAACAAGACAAAACAAGACAATATCAATATCAATTTCCTTCCTCTTTCCTTCTTTTTTTCTATTCTTCATCTTTTTTACTCTCAATACTCCTCCTCCAGTCTCTCCGCATCTATCTTGATATATCTGATTTCTTTCTATTTTCTTTTTATTCTTGTATTATTTCGTTTTTGTGTCTTCTCTGAATGGCATTACTTTCTTCCGATTTCTTTATCTCGTTCTCTCTCAGTTTCTCGACTTTGTTTAGAATGTTTTTTTTTTTCTATTTCACTTGTTCTTTTATACAGAGTGGCCCAAAAGTAGGTTCATGGCTTCACTCTTTTCAATTTTCTTATCTATTTTAGTTTCTGACGTGGATGGGGTATCCTACCGGATGCCAGACTTTTACCCGCTATTTTACTGACTCAAATCGCGAGATATTTCTGTATTCTGACCGTCCCTTTCAGCGCAATTATGTATATCTCTCCTGCAATTTGTTCAACCGGTATATTCGCCAGGTAGTTTTCGATATTCTATTTCATTGGTCCAGTAGATTACTGGAATGATGGAAATATACCTTACATTCCAGGTTAATTTCATGCCGTACATAAGACCTTGGTATTTAGTTATCTTCTCCCTTTCAGCTCTGTTTAAGCCAGCATCATTAGGGATACTGACTTCAACTAAGGTTGCTACTTTCTCCCTCTTGTCCCATATAACTATGTCAGATTTTACAACTCTATTTTTTAAGTATGTAGTTGTAGGGAAGGTATGGTCATAGTGTATGGTTTATGACTTATTTACAACAGTTCTTTCTAGTATATGTTTCAAAAACTTGTTGTTACACTGGATATTCAATATTTTACAGATAGTTCAGTGGAGATATCTACAAACTATATTGTGATTAATTTATAGTAGCTACCCTCAAGTAGAACCTTACAACTTTATGTCAGGTGACTCATACTCTCTTCTTTTGCGAGGCGGAACCTGCACTCGTCGTTGCTGGGTCCACTCATCTTCTTAAAGGTATTCAAGATCAAACCTCGATCTTGGGCTGATATTATCATCCTCTCCGGATCATAGTAGATCGATCCTCTTTTCAAAATTGACTATTTATTTTAAAATGTCAGCATGTCTCAAGCATTACACAGTAACCGTTTAATCTCTCAAATGCTGTAAGTGTATTCCTTCAACATTGCATATTTCTCCAAATCTATCCAGGATAGTCTGACACATTGTGCGGCACTAATTACAATGTTCATCAATTTCTGTGAATTCGTAATGAATTAAATCTTTTAATTAATTTACTTTTTTGGACTTCTTCTCATGAACCTTTTTATTACGACAGCTTAAAACTGAAATCTATTGGTGCTAGGTCAGATAGTAGTAGTGGTCGTTCGATGCTACCTCTTCTTCTGAACTAACACTGTGTAAAAGCTTGGTAATCTTTGTAGTGTACTTAGAAAGTAACTTCAAGCTTATAAATGATACTTTAATAACTATAAACCTACTTTTCGGCCACCCTGTATACATAAACTATCTTTCTACCATTCTCTCTCTCTTCTCTCTTAGTATTTTCTATTGGTGTTTCCGGGGAACTTTCCGTTACTTAATAACTGTAAACCTACTTTCAGACCACCCAGTACATACATGCATTTCTTGTCTTGCAAACTATCTCTTTACACTCTCTATCCTCTCTTTCTATATATAGACATATACGTGATGGCAGGTGTACATCATACAGACGCGGACTGGCGACTTGCGTTCGACAAGTTCGAATCTAGTCGGTTCTATCGCACGACTTAAACTTATTGCTGTTGGCAAACATCACATAGTCTTTTTTCTAAGTCACTCTTTTTAAAAATAAGTGGGGTAACCAATGCCAACTACAGAATTAATCATGTCAAATAGCAGGATTAAGCTTATTGATACGAAATTACATCTACATATAATTATGTATTTACATGTATATATTTCTGAATGTCGATGGCGATTAATTCTATGTGAGTTGTTTATTTTTTGGATTCGTGTTTGTTGCAACGCTATGTATTTCATCGGCGTGAGATCTTTCTAGTTGTCTGATGAGTCCATGGAAGAAATATCCGGGATTGAAATACAAATATCGAGATCCGTAATTGTACTAATATATTTTGTTTTGGAGGAATTATTTAACAACAGTGACAATTCCTGTTTTTTTAAAAATCTTTTCAAGTTGGCAGACGTATCTAATGCTCACCTGCCTGGTGAAGACTAATGGAAGTCGAAGACGTTTGCTGTTTTGGCGAGGTCATGTTCAAACAGAACATTAGATCTTTGTCCCGTCAACTAGAAAAGATATATATATATATATATATATATATATATATATATATATGTATATATAGGTGTATATATATGTATATATATAAATATGTATATATATGTGTATATATATGTATATATATATATGTGTGAATATATATATATATATATATATATATATATTGATCTCATCTTAGCGAGCATCCATGAAGTATGAATATTGTATATTTAAGTTGAAAAAAAAACATGATGCAATATACAATTAATAAAATCATGTGTATACCTATATATATATATATATATATATATATATATATATATATATATATATATATATATATAGTAAGTTGTTAATATACATATATATAGCAAGTTTTTAATGTATATATATACATATATATATATATATATATATATATATGTATATATTGTGTGTATTTAGGCAGCATATTTGTATCATATGTATATATACATATATATCAAATTATATGTATCAACATGAACGGTATAAAGAGCTATTATATTTTCTTGATCGATTTCATTTAACAGTGCTTTATACGTGAGTAGAGCTAAGTTGTATGTTAGTAAAATATATTTATGCTAATTTAGCTACATCATCAGTTTCATCCCTGCATATTATCATTATCGTCACGCTATCAAGTGCATGGAATTCGTTTTACCGGGTGTTTTTTTTTTGTATATACACGTGATATTTAGTCTAACAAGCTAACACATCAGATTATTTATCATCCCTTCTCATGGGGTAATGTTTTCAATATATATCATAAATTGTTATAATATTAAACATACTTACAGAAGAAACATATCTAGACACAAACTACAAACTCATGTCGAACACACACACCCACACACACACACATACACATACATTTATATATATATATATATATATATATATATATATATATATATGATTTCTAAAGTGTAACTATAGGTAACCAGCACTGAAATGGAGCGACCCGAGGAAGGCTTCACCCCCTATGTTAAATACCCTACATGTTTTCTTTGCCTTAATGAAAACATATGAACTTTTATGTTCCCTGAAAGAGATCAACTGTGGAATATAAAGAAAAGAGTAGGGGATTTGTGTTAGACATTTCAAACAGGTCGCCTTGCATATATATAGTAGCAACCAAGTGAATTTACCATAACATTCTATAAACATATTTTGATTAAACAATCATTAGTTATCATAA
This sequence comes from Sepiola atlantica, assembly GCA_963556195.1. Taxonomy (NCBI): domain Eukaryota; kingdom Metazoa; phylum Mollusca; class Cephalopoda; order Sepiida; family Sepiolidae; genus Sepiola; species Sepiola atlantica. The sequence continues at coordinate 44,181,566 of OY744546.1, forward strand.
ACATGCTATCGGGTTTTACATAATAACAATGATATTCCACTAGTTTAATATGTAATAAATATCATCTGGATTTCTTCACTGAATGTAAATAATGTTGACTAAATAATAAAACTAATGAATGCACTTCAAACTGTTGCCATAGATGTTGTGTCATATGGGTAGATTCAAATGAATGATCTCAGGATATTAGTCAGAAAATCATAAATACATAATAGTCAGAGAATCATAAATAAATAATAGTCAGAGAATCATAAATAGATAATAGTCAGATAATCATAAATAAATAATAGTCAGAGAATCATAAATAAATAATAGTCAGAGAATCATAAATAGATAATAGTCAGAGAATCATAAATAAATAATAGTCAGAGAATCATAAATAAATAATAGTCAGAGAATCATAAATAAATAATAGTCAGAGAATCATAAATACATAATAGTCAGAGAATCATAAATAAATAATAGTCAGAGAATCATAAATACATAATAGTCAGAGAATCATAAATAAATAATAGTCAGAAAATCATAAATACATAATAGTCAGAGAATCATAAATAGATAATAGTCAGAGAATCATAAATAAATAATAGTCAGAGAATCATAAATAAATAATAGTCAGAGAATCATAAATAAATAATAGTAAGAGAATCATAAATACATAATAGTCAGAGAATCATAAATAAATAATAGTCAGAGAATCATAAATAGATAATAGTCAGAGAATCATAAATAAATAATAGTCAGAGAATCATAAATAAATAATAGTCAGAGAATCATAAATACATAATAGTCAGAGAATCCTGAATAAAGATTAGATAAAGTGTTGGGCTCAGAATTTTTCCTTGAGGCACACCGACATTGATACTATCGGCTTTTCACTTATGCTTTTTTATGGACCTATCAAAAATGATAAACAGTGGGGAAGATATTTCCAGATACACTATAGCTAGAAAAGCTGTGAAGCCAACTATTGTGCTTTAACTTATTGAAGGTGTTTGATATATCAGCAGTTATCGCCATAGAAACCAAATCCCCGTCGATAGATTCACTGATTCAGTGCATCAGTAGCTTCTTCTTATTATTTTATGTGAATCAGATGATTCTGGTGTTGGCATTAGTTTACCCGATGTTTTTTTTCTAGAAAGACACTTTACTTACGGGAAGGACAACAAATGGTTACCAACATCCCTAAGTCAAAGTGATACTGTAGACCAGACTGGATTCGAACTTGGAACACCCAGGTCTTCAGTCCGTGTTGTTATCCACTTAACCACCATCACCTCCCCATCCGTTGCTGATCATGCAGAGCAAAGCACATATTGCTTTTATTGAAGTGTTGATATCTTAATTCGTCACAGATTCAAACAACTTACTCACGACGCACAAGAAACTGATGAGTTTCTACTGCGATGAAGAAGACCGATCTCCAATAGTTTTAATGCTGGCCAAACTGATGAAGTTCTCCAAGAGAACTGGATGCATTTCTCCTTTAACAAACGATTGAAACGCTTCGTAAGAATAGTAACACGTTGTGATTACTGCTCCTTTAGCATTATGACTAGAATGATATCAGGACAAGCTTCCTTGATAGCATACATGTGTGTGATATGTTTGGCAACATCCAGAGCAGATATTTATGCCACCCACAATATTTACGGACCAACGGACATTCTACAAGTAGGTGGCCTGATCGCAAAGCGTGAAATATCCTGCAACGTTCTTTGCGAATAGTTTGGTTTTATCAGATGCTGAGAATATCACCTTTGTTGCATTGATGATGGTCGCAATAGAAGTTCATGACTTTGTTGTTATTAGTCAAAACTCGTGGGAGACAAGCATCTGTTCGGTTAACCTCGATTAAACAGATTGATTATTTGGGGATGGCACTGTGGCTTAGTTGACTGAAAACCTGGGTGTACCAGGTTCATATCCAAGTCATTCCACTGAAAACGCTTCCATCAAACCCACATGACACTTGTGTCTAATCTCGTGGAGAGGGATAAATAGAAATCACATTAACACTTGTCCACGGGTGGCCTCGGCCTTGATAAAGTGGTGGTTTCTGTTTTTGTTTAAAAAAATATATATATATGATGCTTTTGCGTTTAATCAATCGGAGATGCCACGAAAAAAACACCAAATAAAAATAACTACTCTACAAACCCTTTAGAAATTAAGTTGTTACAAAAACGTACCTACATCATGTTTTGCGGAGTCAACCCTCATTTGCCATTGCTTCAAGATATATTCTTATGTGAAAGGGTAGTGCCCATGGTGAAGTAGTTATCGACGTTGACGGATGACATAAATGTCGCAAGTTCGAATCCAGTCTGTTGTATAACACCACTTTCATTATGCATGTTGGAGACCTTCACGTTGTCCGTGTAGAAAAAAATAGGGAGACCAATGACAAAAACAGAATGCTGATTCAAACGAATTCACTAGTTTATTTGTCCCTGGAATTGTGTTAAATAGTAAGTAATAGCTTGCTAGTATTTATCTCGTTATTTGGATGGTGACACGTGCATGCGGGTCCGGGGTCGTCGGCTCAGCGAATGCATTCAATGTCATCTCGATTCAGACGGATGCGATATCACATAGCTAGAGAAAAGAGGGGTAGGCAATTTGTCAAAAGTTTTTAAAGAGAACACCCTGTGTAAAAAAATGGCTTTACATCGAGGATAAATAAGAGAGACAAGGGTCCAAAAGCTCCGGAGCCGGAACGCATCACGCCGCTAGGGGAAGATAGGGCGATGACAACATCCCAATAAAAGATCCTTTCTGTGGATTCTTCTTTTATTAGTGCTGTTGTGTCCAATTTTAATTCTAGCTAGAATTAAGCCTGGAGACAATCGTGGAATGACTGCCGCAGTCACAGAGCAATGATATTGTTGAACGTAGGAGACATGAGATATGTTTGTGAATGCCCACTTATTTTGTTTAGTTGCACTTGCATGACCTTTAATTATAAGGGGAGAGATATGTAACAATAGCCATACACGTCAGGGTTTAATATATATCAGACTATTTATTCACATAATATGGAGTACTGTTGCCACATCTGCGGGAGGTGCTGCATAGACCACTCTTTCCTACCTTGACAGAGTACAAAACCTACTCCGAAATCTAGCAGGCGATGCCCTTTTCTCCTCTTAGCTACCTCTTTTTCAAAGAAGTGACGTCGCTAGCCTTTCTTTTCCCTATCGTTATTTTCACACCAGGTTCTAAGCTGAGCTTCAATCTATGGCCTCCTTCTGTAAAATATTTACAACAAAACCTGTCTAGCTACAACCACTGTCAATAATTTCCCTTTCTCTCTCTCCGTTCCTAAAACAAAAGGAAACTTCCATGAGCAAAGTTTCTTTCTCAGAACTACCCGTCTGTGGACCTTAATACCGCGGGGCTGCTTCCCAGCTGGCTACAACATTGTCGTGTTCAAGTCCAATGTTAACAAATTCTTGTGAAGCCGTCCTCCTAAATAATCAAATTCTCACAAACCATAACCACCACGACCAATTATCATGGTGTTGTCTCCACGTCCAGCTTACCCTCATTAACTCCTCGAGTGGCCTCTAGGCCTTGATAAGTGCTGACTCTTTAGTAAAAAAAAGACAATACACACAAATGTACGAACCTTTCGTATACGAAACATAGTGCCAATATTTTGTTTATTTTTTGTTATTCACCTCAAACAAGGCACATTGCCGCTGAGACGTAATGGGCTACTGTGAAATATGGGCCAGATTTCTAAATGCACCCGAAGTGTTGATAAGTGCAACTAGATGTTTCTTTAGATTACATTTAACTTTCTGCATGCTGGTAAAGTCGGTGAAACAGAGAGCAGGGATGGAATTTCAAAGGCAAGCGGTTCGAGAAAAGAACGTATTCGAGTAGAGAGCTTTCCGGCATCTGGAGACCTCTACACTGAAGGGGTAAGATTTTGCCATTTGTCGGATTAGTGGGGTGTATTTATGTTGAAAGGGCACAAGTGCAGTAAGCTCGTCGGAGCACATTCCGTAAAAATATCGTAACAAAAGTAAAAGGATGCAACATGAGTGTATTAGATACACTTGAACGCATTATGTTTGATGGTCATACTTTCCTGGCCTTTTGGCCAAGCTCAAAATGTAGTATCTGTTCCGATGGATACTGCACTCCATAGACTGGTATCGTCTTGCCCTTCGGGGCTTGATTAAGGCCGGTCTATGGGACGGTCCTGTGCAGTTCTATGAAATCCACCCTCCCAGACTTTGCCTCCCCTCTTTGGGGAGGAGTAAGTTTATTGCTTACCGCCTGGGGCGCCCCTACCGGGGAATGCCGACCGGGCTGCCCAGGCAATTGTTCATGACCAAAGTGCGCACCTTCTCGGGCGCTGACTTTTCAAGTTCCACTTTCCCGACCCCCGACCTTGGGTCACATCTTACCTTGTGGGAATAAGATAAAACTGGCCTTGTGCCTAACATCCTGGGGGGGGGGGGTAAATAACCTGTCTAAGAGGCAGAGGCTAGTGGTTGTTGCACCGACTGAAAAAAGATGGGATATGACGTAAAACATAACAACTTAATCCTCCATACAAACAAAACAGCTCAAATCAAATCCATGCTTATTGAAAACGTATTAATCAAGATCATACTATCATACCATTGGATTCAGATTTACCCCCACAGGACGGAACATTTCGGTAATGTATATCAGACGATGAAAGAAACGTCTGTATGTTTAAAAGGGAAAAGGCGAGTTGAAGATGGAGAGCAACGAGTGATTATATCGCGTCTCCTAGTTTTGTGTTTTTTCAAACCGTCACCCCAAGCCCAGCGCCCTGCTTGCGTTCCGTGTCTAACTCAGCCCAGTCAGACGCTCGGGGGTCGCTTTGTGAAGGAATGTCAAACAGTTGAAGTTAGCGTCTGGGTCCAGTGTTTTTTCTTTCTTCTTTTTTTTGTTGTTGTAAATGTGAAGATAGACTGAGAAAAGAGGACAGGAAATGGCCAGGAGAAAGAAAGGTTTCTTTTTTTAAAACATCGCTGATACAATGTGATGACATCAATGGTGAAGGGAAGGGGAGACGTTAAGCAGTGTGATAAGGGTGGATGAGGAAGGGGGATAGGGTAAAGCGGACAGTCGATTAAAGAGGGTGCGGCTGAGATCCGTCGCGAAAGACGTTTAAAAGAAGTATATATATATATATATATATATATATATATATATAATATATATATATATATATATATATATATATATATATATATATATATATATATATATAATATATATATATATATATAAACGAATGAAATCGAGAATCGTGTGAGAAAGACAAAGGAACCAAAGGGGCAGAAATAAAAGGAACAAAAGAATAACAATTGAAACAGAGTAAGAGAGAGAGAGATAGAGAAAGGGAGACAGACAGACAGACAGACAGACAGACAGACAGAGATAGAGTATTGATTTACTCCTCTCCAGGAGTTAGGCACAAGGCCAGTTTTATCTTACTCCCACAAGTAAGATGTGACCCAAGGTCGGGTCGGGAAAGTGGGGTTTAAAAATTGCCTGGGCAGCCCCGTCGGCATTCCCCGGTAGAGACGCCTCAGGCAGTAAGCAATAAACTTACTCCTCCCCAAAGAGGGGAGGCAAAGCCTGGGAAGGTCCTCCCAGAACTGCACAGGACAGACCCATTGACCGGCGTAAATCAGGACACGAAGGCCAAGACAACAACAGTATGGGGTGCAGTATCCATCGGAACAGATACTACACTTTGATCTTAGCCAAAAGGCTAAGACAGAGATAGAGTAGGGTACAGAGAGAATGAAATAAATGCGATTATCTCTTTAAAAATGTAATTCTGACACAAGGTTTTGTTTAATGAGTACCATAATGCTTTTGTACCCTGATAAATTAATAAAGATAGCAACATTGCCATCATCCTTCGTAGTTGTGTGATCGCTTGACTCACCGAATTAATACTGCTTAGTCTTTTCTGCCGAAGATACGTCCTTGACAATCAGTCTAGTAGAAACCCGAATATCTTTTCGTTGGTGACCATTTTACTGTCGATCTGAGGTATAGTTCCGTGCAGTTCTAGAATATCAACCCACCCGGGCTTTATCCCCTTGTATTTTTAGACGAGATTAGTTTATTGATAATCGTCTGAGACGCCACTACAAAAACATGCTGACGAGGCTGCCCAGGCATTTTTGTTATCAAAGTTCACACGCCTCTTGTGCGTTGACTTTTAATCCGAACGTTCCGACCTCGTGTCACATCCTTCGGCTATTGAAGGGGTGTAATTACCGATCAGATTAATGCTGACTGTTTCCTGAAATTGTACGTTGGAGTAGATTGGCTGAAACAAATAATATGTAAAAGGAGAGAAACACTTGTTGTATGAAGAACAGAGTTGACGCATAGAAATGCATCCGTCTTGCCTTACGGGGTATGAAACACACCCGGGTTACTCTAGTTGATAACTTTTTGGCCTTTTGGCTAAGATCAAAGTGTAGTATCCGTTCCGATGGATACTACACCCCATAAACTTGTATGGTCTTGGCCTTCGGGGCTTGATTTACGCTGGTCTATGGGTCGGTCTTATGCAGTTCTAGGAGGTCGACCCTCCCAGGCTAGGCCTCCTTTCTTTGGGGAGGAGTAAGTTTATTGCTTACTGCCTGAGGCGCCCCTACCGGGGAATGTCAACGGGGCTTCCCAGCCAATTTTTAATGGCCAGAGTGCTCACTTTCTCGGGCGCTGGCTTTTACAAACCCCACTTTCCCGACCCGACCTTGGGTCACATCTTACTTGTGGGAGTAAGATAAAACTAGCCTTGTGCCTAACCTCCTGGAGAGGAGGTACATACGTACTCTAGTTGGTTAAAAGAACAAACTGCTTCTTCTAAAATTCAAATCAATTATATTCATACGGATTTATCAACACAGCCGACATGCTCAGAAATAGTTACGTAGACAAGAATACAAAAATATGTTGAGTCAGTGATATACATGTACTATACAAGTGAGATTGATTCTGGGTCTTTCATCTCGCCTGTCACCTATCGCTTCTCGCCACATCGTAGTTAGAGACGAGAGGTTATATGACATTATATTAACACGACGTATACACCCATACTGTATTGTAAAGAGTGATAGTTGCCTCTTTCAAACAAACGTGATCTTACCACACAACGTAATAACTACTCCGCGAGTGAGAACATGCTAGCGCAAAAACTAAATCATAATTATGTAACACCTCAAATTTTAAATATGATGATATATTTAAATTTATAAGAATTAAAATATGAAAAAAAATAGTGGGACCGGTGTCTATGTGTTGCCCCAGAAGATTGAGGGAACTATGTATCGAAACATTTATTAATTTGCGGCTAGGCATCTGACCTAAAATTACCGAAATAAGTTTGACATAACGTAACATACATATGCGACTCCTAATATTCGGTTTGTTATAACACACGCAATAGACAAGGCATGCACTTTTAACCACGCATACACTTAAACTCACGTTTGCTAACATACACATGAAAACACGCACTTAGGTATATATATATATATATATATATATATATATATATATATATATATATATATATATATATATATATATATATATAAGGATAGGGATAAAATGATCCGACGTAATGGGAAATGAAAAAAAAAGCAAATCCAAAAACTATATCATTTATGTATTCATCAACGTTTCGTCTTTATTGTACAACTTCCTCATAGGAAAGAAAAATCAAGAAAAATCATACAAGTATCAACTTGACTTGCCTGAAAGCGGCGAGTCTCAGCCGGTTTCTGAGTAGAATAATATATATATATATATATATATATAGTAATCCAAGTAAAATCACCATTCACAGGATAAACATCCATATATTTTCATCAAGGCTTATAAAGAATGTTTACTATCAAATAAAGCTTGTATGTATAATTATTTTTATTTATAGATATATGTACATAATCTGCGACATTGGCATGTCGATGCTATCGATCAATTGCTGTTAGAAACTGGGATTTTACTAGGAAGAAACACAATCTGACCTTTCCCGTTCGATCATGGAAGAATCGAAAAGAATGGATCAGATTTTCATTCTGCCTGATGAGATCTCAGTTTCTAACAGATGTTGATCGATAACGTGGGCATGCCAGTGTAGCAGACTATGTACATGTCCATATATATATATATATGTATATATATATATATATATATATATATATATATATATATATATATATATATATATATATATATATATATATACCCAGAGTCATCTGAGGAAAAGTAAGGAAACCGAAGATTTCAACCCCAAGAAGTGAATTTTCCGGAAAAGATTGGCAATACTATCTCCACTCAAAATGGTAATTCTTTATCCACAATATAAAACATACTTGTAAAGAGTTACTGGGGGAAAGGTGGGGTACATACTGACGTTTTTTGTGTTTGGATTGGAGTTTGTTTAATTACAATTAAATACAATAATAAAATGAGTGACTTGTGTTCAGATAGACCGAAATGCATTATGATTGAATTTAATTCGGGAATAAAATAATTTTAGAGTGCCCCCCCACTCTAAAATTATATTTCTTGGCTCTGGATGAGGCTTCGTTTTTCGTTGACAATTTAAGAAAAAATGAAATGGCTTATACGTATATTAATGGACCAAAATGCATTATGTGTTTGATTGCTCACAGTGGTGTGTGTGTGTGCTCATCTCAACTAACATGAAACATTTGTATCCACGATATAAATATTATGCGTTAATAGAACATAATGAAAACGAATAGTGAAATAATGAGATGTTTTTAGCGAAAGAAATATGCAAATTTGTTTACAGCGCTCGCATACACATGATCAGGCTAGTAAACTGTATTTTTCTTTAATTTGAATTCATTAAGTTAGCGTGTTTGTCTCTCTTCTAATTTTCTAAATGGTTCAACTCTATAGAGATGATAAAAAGAGAAAAGAAAACTCAAAATAACAGATAAAACGACGAGGAAAAAAAGAAGAATATTGGGAGAAGAAGAAGCGGGCGAAGAAGAAGTATAACGAAATAAAGAAGAAGAAGAAAAAAAAGAAGAAGAAGAAGAGGAAGAAGAAGAAGAAGAAGAAGAAGAAGAAGAAGAAGAAGAAGAAGAAGAAGAAGCGAAGGAGGAGAAGTGGAAGAAGAAGAAGTGGAAGAAGAAGAGGAAGAAGAAGAAGAAGAAGAAGAAGAAGAAGAAGAAGAAGAAGAAGAAGAAGAAGTGGAAGATGAAGAAGAGGAAGAAGAAGAAGAAGTAGAAGAAGAAGAAGAAGAAGAAGAAGAAGCGAGGGAGGAGAAGAACAAAAAGAGAAGCATGAAAATCAAAAGCGTTAGAAGAAGACGAACAACATCAACACAATAAATGTACGCTAAAATGATGATATAGAGAAATCACAATAAAGAAGTCATAGAGGAAACAGTCAAAGAGAAGAAAATTTACAACACAAACCGAGAATTGGAAAAGATAATGGAGATAAGTATAAAACCATGTAATAGACAGAAGAAAATTAAAAGAAGATGGGAGGTGGGGGAGAGATTGAGAACATAGATATGACAAAAATTGACTAGGAGAGGGAGATGGAGAGAGAGAGAGAGAGAGAGAAAGGGAGAGGAAGCGCAATACAAGGTGCGAGAGAAAGAGATAGATTGTGAGTAAACTCATAGAAAATTAGGATACACAAATATAAATACGGCAGATCAGACAGAACGAGAAGACACAAATAAAGAAAAAAGGAAGATGGTTAAGATAAAAAGCTAGAGTGCGAAGCTATATATATATATATATATATATATATATATATATATATATATATATATATATATATCCGCAATCATACATAACACCGCAGCATACACGAAGGGCAAACACCGGAAGTCGTACAGTCGGGTTACGGGCTCATGTGGGTTCTTCAGTTGGACGCATCCGATTTAAAGGTTTGAAACGTGAGTAACTTGTATACCAGGGTGGCGTATCCATCTGCCTAAAACAAAGAACCTTGGGTGAAATAAAAATAAACATGGCAGCAGCCGAAATGCATCTCATCTCCTTCAAGCGATGACAAAACAAATACTACACTTTCATCTCGCAGCAAATTAGACAAAAAGCTAGTTCATTGTTGGAATTCAGCCTCTGCCCCCCCCCCCAAAAAAAAAATGGGGCTAACTGGGCATAATCCGTGCCGTCCTTACATTTCCCGCTGAGGGCGCCTCGAACAATCAGGCATAACGCAAATAACTCCGCTGGTTTCCAGCTAACTGTTGACAAAACAGATACTACATTTTGATCCAGTCTTAAAAGCAATCAAGTACTTTTTAATTAGACACGCCCTTAATTCCTTCTTCCCCGCGAGGGCCAAACTTGACACGCAAAAAGTTTTTACTCTTGAGGGATATCCAGCTCCGCCATAAAAAGGCACCCGAGAATTATAAACAAAAAGAGTTGCTCATTCTCTTACTTATCTGCGAATAAAACCATGTTTCATATGTGTTACCTAAAATAATATAACATACAGTTAATGTGATTTAGTTTACTTCCGGTTTTGCGTACTGATTCCGTACATATTTGCGTTATTAGCGTTATCCGAATTCTGTAGCCAGAAATTATTTGTTTACCTTAAAATGAAACGAACACTTTGTAAAGGTGCAAATGCGAAATGTTTAACCGGTTTCAAACGGTGGTACCCACATCTATCAGTATATATATATATATATATATATATATATATATATATATATATATATATATATATATATATATATATATTTATTTTGGTACAGAATATTTAGTATAACATACGTAC
>OY744546.1:44194892-44209892 GCA_963556195.1 Sepiola atlantica
TCACAAAAAAATATATGTTCTATTTTTTGTCTTGGTCACCTAAAGATATTTCGACTGATATACCTATGGAACATTCATTATTTTCTTTTTTTGATTTTAGCATAAAATAGATTATAACAAAAATTGGTCAAAAATAAAAGTTGTATAATTAAGCACTGCATTCTCTTATGTTAAACAATGTTTGTTTAAATGAAAATAATGTTGCATTAACAAATAATATAATATATATAGAGTCTACGAGATTAATCTATATATCTATAAGTAAGTATATGTTACATTTATTATGTTGATATAAATGATATAGTTACTTATGGCCTTCACTTTATATATATATATATATATATATATATATATATATATATATATATGTATACATATATATGTATGTATACATATATATATATATATATATATATATATATATATATATATATATATATATATATATATGTATACATATATATGTATGTATACATATATATATATATATATATATATGTATACATATATATATATGGGAAGAGAAGGATGAAAGTAATCCGACGTGATGGGAAAATGAAAAAGGAAAACCAAAAAATGGATGTTTTTTATGTGTACATCAACGTTTCGTCTTTATTTATAAGACTTCATCAGGATGATAAAATAGAGAAAAAATGTCATGCAAGCACAGATACATGTAGGGTAGACATGTTGGAGAAATAGAAATGAATCATTTCTATTTCTCCAACAAATACGGACGTCCACCCAGCAGTTGGCCACTATTTCATTCTATTTTTCCCAATATGTCTACCCTACATGTATCTGTGCTTGCATGACATTTTTTCTCTATTTTATCATCCTGATGAAGTCTTATAAATAAAGACGAAACGTTGATGTACACAAAAAACATCCATTTTTTGGTTTTCCTTTTTGATTTTCCCATATATATATGTATACATACATGCATATATATATATATATATATATACGGCACAATTACGTGACACACCGGTTCCCGTTAGATCACCGAAGTTAAGCGGCGTTGAGCCTGGTCAGTACTAAATGGGTGACCATTTCGGAATACCAGGTGCTGCATGTGCTCTCTGCTTATCTCGGCATTGTTTCCAGTCGTCTTGTATTACTACTTGTCATTGGAATAAAGAATAGCCGACTCAGGAGAGCGGTTGTCGTGGATTGCGCAACCCTTGCAATTACAAATTCACGCGCGGGCAGCCCCTGGCGAGTCACTTATACGTCGAACTCTACGAGAGAGTCCATCATGTAGAGAGAAAGGTAAATTCATAGATATATTTATCGATACAAACATCTGCCCATACCAACTTTGTACATGTAACGAAAACAGACAATTACCAAAACACTGTGTACTTTTCTCTTTTTACTTTCAAATTGTTGTTTAAAACATTTTTTTAAAAAAACGAAAAGAAAAGTTTAAGATGAAAAAAAAACGGTAAAACAAATATTTTTCACCTGAAAGATGTATTTATTATCTGTTTTTCCCCATCATCCAGAAAAAAGTAAATCCTCATAGGGACAATTTACGGGGTAACGAAAATACTATTTTTTCTCTTTTCTACGTGTACTCTCTTTTAGAGTGAGTTATCGCAAGACGTGGGTTTTCAAGCAGTATGATAAACATTGGAAGTGTTTATTGGCTGGGTTAAAACGAAACGCAAACATGCTGTTACGAATAAGTAAAAGTGAAGACTGCTAGATTTCAACAGTTAGGACTTAGGAGTGAAATTTGATACGATGACATAGATGGGTGATAAGCCTACCAAAATAACATCACTCTAATATATAAACATAAACATGAATGTATATATATATATATATATATATATATATATATATATATATATATATATATATATATATAAATATGTCTATATATATATATATGTGAATATATATATATATATATTTATATATAATCATATATAAATATGTGTGTATATATGTGAATATATATATATATATATATAATTTATTTAGATACTGTATATTACATATTTCAGCAATGTTCCGCGGTTTCATCCAAAAGGGCAGATTTAGACATCTTTAGTAAATCTTCGTGCCCGGTGAAATCATCGGCAAGCTGAAATGATTGTCCCGTCCCGAAGATTTACTAAATATGTTAAAATCTGCCCTTTTGGATAAAACCGCGGTACATCAAAAAAAAAAAAAGAAAAAAGATTCCCTATCGGGACGGGACAATCATTTCAGCTTGCCGATGATTCCGCCAGGCACGAAGATTTACTAAAGATGTCGAAATCTGGTCTTTTGGATAAAACCGCGGTACATTGCTGAAATATGTAACATACAGTATCTGAATAAATTATATTAGCTCTCTTATATGATCGAGCACTTTATTTTAGTTCTTTTCATATACAACCTGAAACACTATATATATATATATATATATATATATATATATATATATATATATATATATATATATGAATATATTTGGAATCTTTAGATCAATTTCTGGGGATTTTGAGTGAGTTTATTGTACTTTTTATTTGATTTGGTTTATTTATCGGACTAACATTGGATACTTTTGACTTCATCGATTGCTGACGCATCTCACGGTTGGACTATTTCTTCAAGTCTCTCAATCTCTAGCTTTTGGACTTTCACTCGTTGCCTGCATTAATTTTCTTTCAGCCTTCTGGACTTCTGGATATATTTCCTAATTATGTCTTTTAAACTCTATGACCTGGATGGATTGTATAGATTTAACAAAAAGTATGTTTTGGGGCTGATATATTTGATGTTATATATTTTATGTATTGCTGTATATATTTTTTATATATTTTCAAAGAGTAATTTTTTGCCTGTAGTGATGTCACTATGGTAATGGTCCTCTGAGGAGAAGATTTATCTTTGAAAACTCATGAGCTAAGGACGTTAAGATACTTTGCTTGAACTTTGAATTTTAACAAAATTTGATTAACACCTTATTTTATTATTTCATTTTATATTATAATATATATATATAGATATGTATATATGTTCACAGATATATATATATATATATATATATATATATATATATATATATATATATATATATATATATATATATATGTTCAATTTTTGAATTTATATCGCCTTGCATATTTTCATATTTTTATTCATTCGGCTAATTTGTATATGTCGATTATTAGAAAGCATCTCACTCTTGACGCAACAGTAAACTACTACCTAAGATTGAGTACTGTTTCCACATCAAGGGAGGTGCCGCTCCGGGCATAGTTTTCTGTCTTAACAGAGTACAATACCGAATTCGAATTCTAGTGGGGATGTCCTCTTTCATTCCCTACAGCTTTTTTCTAACTAAAGCAACTTTGTAATCTTTCTCTCCTCTATTGTTATTTTATGGTAGCTGCTTGACTGATCTCAAATCTAGGGTTACCCCCGGCTAAATATTTACAACAAAAACTCGTCTGGCTACAACCACTTTAAATAATGGTCTTTTATCATATGTGTACTTATAACTAAACGGAAGTCCATGAGTAAAGTTTCATTTTAACAACTACCCGTCTGTGTAACACAATACAACGGAGCTGTCTGCCAACTGACTACATCATGGTCGTTATGAAGTCCGATGTTATGTTTTTTGTTGTTGTTGAGTCGTCCTCTACAATAATCAACTTTTTCCAAGGTTAAACCATCATGACAAATAAGTCTGTCTCGCCGTCCACCTGACAAACTTATTAACCTTCATCCTTGATGTGCGTTTGGGTCTTGGTAGAGTAGTGGCAAGTTCGTACATGAAATTATTTTCGATATCTATATCATTTTATTCTTTTTTCATAGAAAGTCACTATATCTATAAATATTTAAAACATAGACTGTTAAAAAAACTGTAGTAAAATCCGTATCCCTTCGATGAACCCTTTCGAATAGTCTTCTTTCTGTCCCCGCTTCTAGCTATATGTATATAGATCTTAATTTCCCTTAATCACGTGACGGTTTTCAGTGGCCGCTAATATAGGGTGACTCCTTGTAGATTCTAGGATGACTCTGTGCGTGCAGAGTCAAAGGTGACTCTATTAACCGGGTTCGCGCTTTATGACACTGATGAGACCATACACATCTAGAACATATTTTAGCCGTAGCTTTTAATAAACTTTACATCATCAGGCCAATAATTCACTTTTTTAGGCTTTCATTTTGTAGACAAAATTTCGAACGGTAGAAATTTATTTTGTTGAAAAGATGAAAGTCTGAAGAACACACTTGTTTGCCTGAGGATTTCGATCTTATATTAGCTACGACTGAAATGTTTTATGTATATTTTTATATTATGGATATTTTTGTATGACTACAATATGTTTATTATAAGTAGTTAGCTATTTATTATTGAGAAATATTATATAACCACTAGAATAGGGAAGTTACTAAGTGGTTAACGACACTGTTGACAACCTGGGGGTGCCAAGTTTGAATCCAGTTCGTTCCATAGAAACACTTTCACTTAGGATGTTGGAAACCTTCACAAGTAAGTATCCGATGTCTTTCTAGAACAAAATTCTTACTAAAAAATATCGGGGATTAACAATAACATAATATATTCCATACGAAATGAATAAATATAAACACTATTGAGATTTTCCGGACATTTACTATGTGGATATATATATTAGAGATGAAAGATGAGAATAAAAAATTGTAAAGATACAGTATTTATTAGAAAATCAAAAGTGCAAAGCAAGGAGCTTCATATCCTTAATCCACACACACACACACCCACACACATATATATATATATATATATATATATATATATATATATATATATATATATATATATATATATATATATATATATCCAATAATATTTTTAATAAATAAATATTAAATATTTAAATACCTAGAGACATCGATGTTTCATGCTAACGCAATCTTCAGTCTAGGAACTAATTCCAGCTAGAGTGATCTTACGAAACGGTGTTCGGATCGCGCATATAGCTATTAGTACTGCTTGTTATATATATGCCTTTTCCTCAAATTACTCGACAAACATTTCCCAGCCACAAATAACCTACACAAACTTTTTAACAAAAATTCTGTTAAGGTTAGCTATTTCACTCCATCTTCAATAAGAAAAATCATATCTACGGAAAGCAAAGCAATTGCAAACGCAGGCTGCTCATGCCAAGACAAAAACAACTGCCCCCTAGAGGGGAATTGCAAAATCGATTCGCTCATATATGAAGCAACCGTCACAAACCAAAATACCATTAGTACAGAAAAATACATTAGGACGACGCAGGGAAACTTACAAACAAAGATTATACGCACACAGAAACTCCTTCAGATACAAAAACAATGCAAATACGGCATTCGCGACCCGAATATGGCAACTTAAAGAAGTAAATACACCCTTCATCATCACATGGAAAGTAATTGAGAGAAAATCATCTTTCTCTCCAGCCATAAACAGATGTCCTCTATGTGACGCTGAAAAATACCACATTTCAAGGGCCATCATTGGTCCGAATAAAGCCTGATTGAATATTCGCGATGAAATCTTTAAGGGATGTATCCACAAGAGACAAGCACTACTCATAAACTGGACGGACCGATTCACATAAGCCTAGTTACTCCCCAGTCTACTTCCAACTATTACTAATATAAATAAATTTAAAAATACGAACAAACACCGTATCAACTCGTATCCACATTTATTTTCAAGAGCAAAAACTTCGACTTTAACAAAAATATTCCGGCAGTCATTATGAGGATAACACCCCCATTTTAACATTTATTTCTCGGTCATTAGACTAATCTCACAAACAAACCCAATTAAACGACTTCAAACCATTTAAAATTTACCTACCTTAGACCGAGCGATTCACATCCCTTCGGGTTGTCTAAAAGAATTAAAACACGAAATTAAGTAACGGTTTTCCTTTAATTTTTTCTCTCTTCCTTTTTCCCTCTTCCTTTAGAACGCATATCATCAAACCCCAAAACAGTAACGGCCAAATTAAATTGCCTCACGGGAATTATATAGAAACTATTTTTTATTTTGTTATTTTTTTATATCATATATATATATTTTTTATTTCTTTTCTTTTTATTATAATGTTTTTATATTTTTTTATTATTATTTAAAAAATAATTTTTAAGTATTATTTTATTATATTATATTATTTTATTATTTTATTATATTATTTTATTTTTTCTTATTATTTTTCTATTTTTTCTATTTCTTTATTTTTTTAATATTTTTAAAATTATTTGTTTATACTCTTTTTTATATTCTCATATCTTTTTCAATCTCGTTCGGTTTAAAATCTCAACCGTTTCCTCACACTAAATTTCAATTCAAACAAACATACACAACACGCTGAGCAAATAACGCGTCCAAACGAGAGTGTCACGTGACTTCACATTTCCGAAACAGATGACAACAGAAGCTGAAGAGAGCCGGAAGTCTTTCCGTGCTTGAAACTGACGGTATGAATGTACTAATTTTTCTGTACCCAAATATATATATATATATATATATATATATCTGTGGCCTATCTGCGGGTCGCCACTCTTTTTTAGTAACAACCCCGATCTAGTTGAACAGTTTTAAATTGAGCTTGTGCTAATAGTTTTTTTTCTGGACATTTTTTTTACATCAAACCAACACGAAGTAAGGAAAAAGATCAGCCTAGGCGACATGTAATGGCATTCCCTAGCGTATTTATCGTTTCAACTTACGTTATCATTGCTTAATAATTAATTATTGTTCATTTTTAGATCTCCAGCCAGCCCTCTTTCACTATTTTGCCTGATTTAATATCTAATTAACGGTAAGTACTTCACATATCAATACAGTCAGCGGTGCGATCCTGCACCTACCTGCCCAGCCGTCGAATCGATCAGC
Organism: Sepiola atlantica; assembly: GCA_963556195.1. Classification (NCBI taxonomy): domain Eukaryota; kingdom Metazoa; phylum Mollusca; class Cephalopoda; order Sepiida; family Sepiolidae; genus Sepiola; species Sepiola atlantica. The sequence continues at coordinate 44,201,782 of OY744546.1, forward strand.
AGCAGCAACCCTCTAATGACCAACTATTCTTCACCGTTGTGGAGTCGGTCGCAACGTCGAAGTACCAGATCTACACAGCTTACAAAGTTATGATAAGAAAACAGGTGGAATCGGTATCAGGATTTGTCGTCGTATTGTCGTCTCTGCCTTTGCGTATGGCAAGCAAAGACGTGACATGTGCGGAATTGCAAATCAATAGAATTAAAGTGGCAATGTTGCTTCTGTGCCATTACATTGTGTGTTCTTAGCCAAATCTTCCCCGACTACGAATGCAACGTCTGACTATTGATGCTCTCAGGGTCGGGAGTAAAACCTGAAATATTGCAGGATAACAAAAAAACTGCGACGAACGAGGAGGATCTCATGCAGAGCTGAAGATTCTTAGGCGCGAACTTTTCGAGCTCTATGCAGAAGCTCGACTCGCTCAAAAGCATCAACAACAGCAACAACAAAAACAACAACAGCAACAAAAACAATAACAACAACAACAACAACAACAACAACAACAACGGCAGCAGCGCAGGAACCGATGCCTCTTCTAGCTTCTGGTATTTTCGTCCGACGCCATGGAAACCGAATAAACCTGCCCTTCACAGGTCAACGTTTCTACTACAATTTCCTACGAACTAACCTGACCTTTTCAGAGCAACTTACTTTCTGCATACTATTTTTCTATGCGTATTAACTTTACCTTCAACAGGCAATTTTCTAGTACAATTGTATTTTAATCAAGATGCTTGTTTTACAGCAACTTACTTTCAACTTAGTAGTTTTTTATGCGAACTAAACTGTCTTTAACAGGGCTAGTCACTTCGTAGTTAGTAGACTCTCTACGATTTTATGCGAACAAATCTGCCCTTTTCAAGGCAACTACCTAACTAGATTTGTAGTTCCTCGTTTTAAAGGCTAACATTTATTCAACCTGTCTAGCAACCATCCAAATATAGCAACGTACACATTCGACTAACAACGATGGAGAAGTAACACCTTGTCAACCCTTTCTATAACGCCGGCAACGGAGCAAACCCCCTTTCCTTACCTCTTCTTGTATGGTGAAATACACCTGTTCTTTGGTATTTACACATTTAACTCCTACGCATGCGGTCCTTTCTTTACCCTTTCCATATTTTGTCTTGTCTTCTTAAATACTTGTAAGACTGGTCATCATCATCGCCCTTACAAAACACATGCCTAATTTTATATGAAATGATACACTAGTATAGACTTCCACGACAGACATGAACTCTCTGACTCGCATCAAATCTGTTGCTAATGTCGCTGGATTACTTGTTTGATCATTCTATCGCTCCAACAAGTACTTGACTCCTCACGCACTCTTGTAACCGTATGAACATTACTTGCCTCCATTTCGATTAGAATATCGGACCTGTAACGATCTAATTTAATAATATATTTAATGTAAATTCCGTTGCGGTTGAAAAATGCTTGTTCAATATTGTTCGAGGTGAGTCACCTGTAATGTGTATGTGTGTGTTTTTTTTCCACCATCAGATCAGCTAAACCAGTAACCCAGGATTGATTTGATCAGAAACAACCTCGAAAGTGACATGCTACACAACTAAATAATATGTTACTGTAAGACTCTCTTGAGTTATCTCCCATTTGTAAACATTATTATCGACTAAAGTCATGCCCCTTGGTAATAAAAGGGCATCCTCAAATCTCATTGCAACACAATACCTGGTAGCAACTCTCATATGAATACCGCGGTCACATCTGGAGAGGTCCTGCATCGACAGAGTACAACACCAACTTTGCAATCTATTGGAAGATAATCGCTTCTTTCCCCCTACAAGCCCTGTCTCACAAAAGAGGCATTGCTAGTCTTTCTCTACTCTTTCAGTATTTGCATGGTAGCTGCACGACTGATCTCCAATCTCTAGTTTCTGGTGAACAGAACATAAACTGGCACTGCTACTACACTGCAAAACCATTCCCCTTTCTTCCTCTATGTATCTAAAACACAAATATAACATCTATTAATTGAGTTTCTTTCTAAGAACCTCCTACCTACAGGATTGCTTTCCTACATACTACAACATCGTTGCTTTGAATTCTAATATCAGCAAATGTCTGTCGAGTCGTCATTTAAATAAATCTAACATTGTTCTCAATATTTAATAATACTGACAATCGTATTAACCTTTATCCTCGAATGGCTTTTAACCTCGTAAGTGGTGAACGATTAGTATATATAAAAAAACACACCCAGCGTAGATGTGTGAGTGAGCTAGTATATGCTTAGCAAACGTAACGCTGAATATGGGGAAAAGAAAGGGAAGCATAACGCGATCAAGAAAATGAACTAAAAAGAAGAGGAAAATGAAATAGCCGAAAAGAAAAATAGGGTGAAATATTCGACTCGCCATACTCAAACGTTTGTTAAGGTGTGAGTGGGCGGCGCTGGGGCGAGGCGATTACATGATGGGATGGAGGAGGGTGTTGGTTTAGGAATGGCCCAGATAGTGTCGAAGTAGACTGTAAGGGGGTGAGACTATTTGAACGGCGTGGAAGTAAGAATGGGGGTGAGGAAATGTTATCTGGACTGGCTGACCTAATTCGTACCCCTAGTAAGTTTCTAGTTCACAAGCACTACCAAAACCATTTGAGTCGCCACCCTACCCGACGCTGACTTGTCGGCGGCCATTATGGTCACCTAAGAAAATAAGCTATACTTCTGCCCCCTATTCAGCCCCTGGCTCTTGCAAGTTACAACCTCCACCCTTTAACATACTCAAAAAAGGAAAGACTATTAAAAACTGATATATATATATATATATATATATATATATATATATATATGTTGTCTGTAGCACATGTTTGACTATTGGTTGTGGCTTGGTAAGTTTGCTGGCTGGCTGGGATTAGAAGTCGAGGTTAGGGGTATCTGGTTTGTCCGAAGAGGGTATGTGTTGGTCGGATGCTCGGTAACATTTGGCCAAGAGACGGGTTGTAATGGGTAGGGTTTGGTGAAGGCGATCTTGAGAAAGAGTTTAAAATGGCCTTGTAAAATGTTCTGTTGGACGTTTAAGGAGCTTTTTTATTAATATTTTCTTTTTTCGTTTTCTTTTCATCATTATTGATAATATTGGATTCCCTCCCGCATCTGGAAAGAGATTGGGGTATACACTGAGTAAGCTTTTTTTACTTTTCTTTTTTGGGCGATCCACCTTATCCTAAGCGTTTGCTCGCAACAATTCAAGACAAAATACGAGAGATATACAAATGGAATTGTCTCTAGCGTGGAGCCTGTCTTGGATTATATATAGACGTTGGTAGCGTCTTAGTAATTTACCAATAGTAGTAGTAGGTGTCTGTTAAATTTAAAGAGCAATGGATACCCTCACCCCCGGGAGGCTATTGTGACGCAAGTGTTGCGCAATCCCGAACCATACCTCCCCTGAACCAGCATTACGTGCGTCTAGTGGCAAGGAGAGTCCAATACGACTAGAAGGAGTGCCTGGATCAAATCTTTTTTCCAAAAAAATAGAAAATTGAAACAAGCCATGTAAAGAGATAAGTAGAAGTTATTTAAATCCACATTAATCTGAATATTTGTCCAAGGCTGTTTTAAACGTGGTTATGTTAGTCATCGCTGCAACCTCATTTGGTAGGTTGTTCAACTGAGTGAAAACACTGACAGAGAACGCTGCCTTCCTTCGATTGAGTCGAAGACGGCAGTGGTACATATTTCGCTGATCCCTACGATGTGGTGCTTGGATGAAACACTATTTTGAAGGTAGATTTATACCGTTGATTATTTTGTACGATAGAATCAAGTCTCCTTGCATCCTCACGCGACTTAAGTGATAACAGATTTAGTCTATTCAATAGAGATTGTTTACACATACGGTAGCTGGGGTTCACGCGACTTAAGTGAAAAGCGACGCTATGTCAGTAACGGCGGCGTCACTTTCGTTCTAATCGTCATCTGTTGACTCTCTCTTTCTTTCTCTCCCCCTCTCTATCTACCTATGTCTGTTTTATTATTTAAAAATAGCATTAATAAAAGTTGTTTAGCTAAAAAATCACCAAGCCGTGTAAGTGCAACTAGATTGAAATAAAGTGAAAAAAGATTTAGTCTATTCAATAGAGATTCTCCTTTTGGCTAAGATCAAAGTGTAGTATCTGTTCCGATGGATACTGCACCCCATACTGGTGTTGTCTTGGCCTTCGGGTCTTGATTTACGCCGGTCAATGGGTCTGTCCTGTGCAGTTCTAGGAGGTCCACCTTCACAGGGGTTGCCTCCTCTCTTTGGGGAGGAGTAAGTTAATTGCTTACTGCCTGAGGCGCCTCTACCCGGAAATGCCGACGGGGCTACCCGGGCAATTTTTAAACCCCACTTTCCCGAGCCGACCTTGGATCACATCCCTACTTGTGAGAGTAAGATAAAAACTGGCCTTGTGCCTAACTCCTGGAGAGGAGTAAATCAATATTCAATAGAGATTATTTACACATACGGCACCTTGTATTCCTGAATGAACACCCATTCAGCACTGACTAGGCTTAAGGTCTTTGTTGATCTTACGCGAAATCGGCGTGTCAACGTGCTTATGGTGTATATGAACCAATATCCACAATTTAAGCTTATAGATTATTTTCTTATTATTTACTAAGTATAATTATTATAAATGTTCAGTAGTTTTAGGTTTTAGTTTTACCATTTTAATTGATTGGTTATTAGAATTCTTTGTTTACTATTATCATTATATAAGCATTGAGAAAAATAAGAGAATGAGGAGGTCGTTAACAAGAGTATATATTTTCAAAAAATGCAGAAGATTATTCGTCTACATTCATGCAAATGGCACAACCATCTATGGCAACACTTTGAAGAGTATTACTGCTCGAGATCTTTCTGATTCTCTCTTTTCTGACCTGGAGCACGTAGTGCAATGAGGAAAACGGTGACTATTACTTTTAATACGTCTAAAACCAAGCTTCTCTCCTTTCATCATCAACGCCCGAACCTGAATTTGCCACAATTGAAAAATATTACTCTTTTTTTTAGGAATCCCCCTACATTAATAAGCTTCTAGAACTGACCTTCATTCGAAACTTGAAATGGAAGATATACATTAAATTCGTGGCCAAGGCAGAATGTGAGTCACCTTGCGTTATAACACCAGTTCTTTGACCTATAAGTTTGATGCGACACTTAGTCTAAGACAGTGGTTCTTAGCCTTTTTTCTCCAATTCCCCACTATTTAGTGAGCCAGCTCTCCATTCCCACCACAGTTATCACACGGAAATACATACATACGAAAAGATTCGTTGTTTTTTTCTAAATATATTTGGCCTATAAAAAGCATACAAAAAATGTAACACTAGCACTAGACGCATACAGGTTAATGAGACTTTTGCATTTGTTTTGCCTTGACAATTGCCTCAATGTTCGGTTCCCCCTTTGAAATAGCGCAAATCAGATTCAAGGTCAATCAGGCGGTTTCGCGATTTGTTTTTGATCTCAACCTTGCTCGAAAACGCCGACTCGCACAGGTACGTAGAGGGAAATGCAACCAGTAGTGTAAGCGCCGCGACAGCAACGCGAGAATACGAACCATGCATAGTGGCCCAGAATGTGTTCAGACTTTTCTTCACAAAAACAGCCTTTGCTGCGGAGTCATGCACCAAGTCAAGAAACTGGTCTTCAATGTCTTCGGCTTCCTTCGGGAAGTTGTCAACTCGAAAGCTGAAGGGATCCCTCGTGAACTCCATCATTGGGTTGTCGCTTTTGAAGTCCGGAAAATAGTGCTGAAACTCGTCCAGCAGCCTGTTGAGTTGAATGATGGCTTCGTTCTTGAGAACGTCGCTGATGCCACCGGAAGTCGCATTGAATCAAGAAAATGGGCAAAGTTATCATGGTCAAAGTAAGTCAACATTTGGATGTAATGCATTACATTTTGAAGCAGTGGTTCTTCTTTCCGACCGGTCATTCCCCTACTTGGCAACTCCGCCATTCCCCACCAGTGGTGAATTCCCCACAGGTTAAGAACCACTGTTCTAAGATAATCAAAACATAGATGCTAAACAACCGTTGCCTTGTGTCAATATCCACTCAAAGCCGGAGGTCAACTATGAGGGAAAAACTCGGAGCTGAAGTCTTCAAGGCAGTCAGAAGTTTCAAACAACAAGGTTTTAGAAATTCCTGAAACGGTACTCGAATCATGTGTATCAGCAGCTGCCTTTCCAATTGACAATTCATCGGACCTTTCTTCTTTAACTTTTATTCATACCAACAAGGCATATTGCCACTCAAGTGTAGGAGCTACTTTGAGAGGATTCAGATTTGAAGGAGTGGACCCTTAATATAGAGCTGGGCAGCAGGATGTTAATTCAAATTACATTTAAATATCTGCATGTTTGCTCGGTCGGGGAAACAGGTAGGAAGAAGAGAATTACAAAGGAAAGCAATCCGAAAAAAGAAGCTGCAATGAAGGGGTAAGATTTTGCTGCTCGTCTGTTGAGTCCGAATATGTATATTGGAAGTGTACAAGTGCAGTGTTTATCGGAACACATTCCGTGAATTAATTTGTAGGACAAGCACAGAGAAACAACTTTTCAACGATCTAACAGCAGTTGGAGCTTGAAATTGCTAGAATAACAATTTACCTTCCATACTTGGTTTATGTTTTGGAAAATAAAGCTCGCAATCACAGTCGACGGTGGGCCAGTATTAAAACCGTGAGTACGACTAGGTACTTCTCCGAGAAAGAATGACGCCTAATAAAAAATAATCACCTGAGAAAACAGTTAAAGCCTTTTTACTTCTCACATGTAAAGTTATCTAGTCGGACTTTCAAAGATAGCATTTCAGCTTACATATTTGCTCATTAGCCAATTTACCTTTGTTATTGTTGAACTGTGTTTTTGACAATATAATAACGTACGGAGCTAAAATATATTTACAAATATAATTAATCCAGCTAATGTCAGACATTTTAAATAGTCACTTATAAATTAAATCACCAAAGAAAGTAGAAAGTAGTTTATATTAAATAATATAATCGGAGTTATCTACCTAAAGTTTATAAATGTGCAAACAAGTACAAATACATTAATACAATGATCAATGGACAACGCTAAGTATACAGCAAACGTTTACACATTGATTTGCGTTAGCTAACCGACGTTAAGCTACGTTGATTCTGGTCAGTGGGAATATAAGGAGGTGTAGGCGATACCTCTTTACAATATAATGCAAAATCTCAAGTCATCATCTCCCCTCACCATAATATACATAAATGCCGTTTCTTGGCCTTTTGGCTAAGATCAAAGTCTAGTATCTGTTCCGATGGATACTGCACCCCATAGACTGGTATTGTCTTGGCCTTCGGGGCTTGATTTACGCCGGTCTACGAGTCTGTCCTGTGCAGTCCACCCTCCCAGGATTCGCCTCCCCTCTTTGGGGAGGAGTAAGTTTATTGCTTACTGTCTGAGACGCCCCTACCGGAGAATGCCGATGGGGCTGCCCAGGCAATTTTTAATGGCCAGAGTGCTCACCTCAGGCGCTTTCAAACCCCACTTTCCCGACCCGACCGTGGGTCACATCTTACTTGTGGGAGTAAGATAAAAACTGGCCTTGTACCTAACTCCTGGAGAGGAGTAAATAAATACTATTCCCTATAAACTTTGTAAGGATGAATGCCGCACAAGGTAACATCCATGAGAAACGTGTTGTAGGTACAGCCAGTATTATGTATTATATATATATATATATATATATATATATATATATATATATAAAGTTAGCTATTATATTTACTTCCTGTAGAACGAATTGAATTCGAACCCGTCACACCCAGGTCTTCAGTCCGCGTCTTTAACCACTTAGCTACCTTGCCACAAGTATGCTTGTATAGAAAGAGTTTTGGATAGGACTAACCTCGTATATAAATCTAAAGTCCATTGGTGTGCTGTGTTCCGACAGCGAAAACTACGTTTACGTTGGCTTGATTACTATAACTTTCTTGAAAAGTTAAACAATGCATTTATTCCCAATCAGCGCCATAGCTCAGCACCTTACCAATCAGCATTCCTGTCACCGCTCCTAACTTAGAAACTTTTATTAGAAAACACCACAATATTA
>OY744546.1:44219892-44297392 GCA_963556195.1 Sepiola atlantica
TATATATATATATATATATATATATATATATATATATGCGTGTGAGTACAGAAAAATCTCCTAAAATAATGCTCATCATGAATTTTCGCATAACTAGTTTAGGAGATTAAAAGTTGTTTTTTATTTAGGGTGTGAGCGCACCCTCTAAATGGTAACAGTTAGAAAAGAAATAGTGTGCCTATGTTACTAATCGAGTTAACAAGAATATATATTCTTAATTAATAATGATCGGTCTATAATTAAAAAAAAATTAAAATGTGATTATTTAGGGTGGGCAAAAATAAGGGTCCTATTTTTAAAAATTCATAACTTTTTTATTTATTGATTTTTTTAATTTTTATTTTTTAGAATAAGTAAAGGACCCCTTTCCGAAGCAAGCATGAGCCGTATTAGCCCTAAGGAACGTACCCTCATTTAGAAAACATTATTTTTGCTTAAAAAACTCAAAACAGTGTAAAAACAATACTTTAGTTTTTGTAAGTTTTAAGAAGTGTTTTTCGGCTAAAATTTGTTTTGTTTATTTCAAAAGATCTCGGAAGGGTCAGTCTACACACACATAAAGTTTGGTGAGTTTAACTTTTATTTTGTGGAAGTTATTCAAATTCAAGTTATTCAAATTTAAAGATAGGACCCTTATTTTGGCCCACCCTGTATATATATATATATATGTATATATATATGCACCTCCTCAATGCACACATTTATAACAAAAATAATATGCCTATTTCTACAATATATATTTGGAACCGTGCCACAGAAGACAGACAACCGGACGCGGGCGTCGTCTTACACCGTGTGACTTACAAGTTGAAATTATACGTATAACGCATAAATATAGTTTCGATTCATTTTACGTATTTCAGAGCGTGACAATTTACTTTTTTTTTTAAAAGTTAACTAAAAGGATGTTCAACCCCTCTGTGTACCCTACCTTTTTATTATAGTTGAACTATAAGCCTAAGACATACTTTTAAAAAAAAAAACTCACACAAAAGCTAAAGAAATGCATAAGGCAATGTACAACGAGCTGTAGTGAAAAAATGTAATTTACAAGTATATATATATATATATATATATATATATATATATATATATGTGTGTATTGTTACGTGTTAGCGTATTTTAGAGAATAAAATAAAACGTTAAAAGAAAGACTAATATTTCAAAGAAAAAATATTAACAAAACAAGAGCGAAAACACAAACACAAAAAACGCTTGATCCTTAATTAATTAAACAGTGCTGTATTATCAAGAGCGGCGTAACCCCTTTCCTACCGTAATAAAACATATGCGTGCGAGAAACTGGACAATTCAAAAATATGCGCACGGCAGCGTTTCGGATCGCCGGAGAACAAAAACAATTTTAACGGACGAATTAAGACGCGGAGACAAAGAAAAACGAAGAAAGTCGTAAGTATCTGAAGAAAACTCCACCGAGCAAAGTGTAAAACTGAAAATGTCTTCCCAGAAAATCTAGTCGTTTAAAGCAATACAGCAACGAACTGGAAATGCATGCGAAATTGGTTAGCTCCCAGCGAAATGACAACAAGGCTGAAACAATGATTTGAGGGAAATACATGTGAAGCCAATGATCTAATAGCACCAAACAAGGAGCGACAAAACATCTCGGATAAAGAATAACTCAGTGAGATACGCTCCAGAAATCAAAAGATCCTACTATGAGAGATGTCGGAGTTGCAAGATCAATACGAAAGCCCAATTGATCTTGATGAGATGAGACAAAACAGACAATCATAAAACAAAAACAAACAAAAAGGAAGGAGTCAAATTCAAAGTAAAAACACTTATTCAGATAAGTGGTATTTCTTTTATTGCCCAACACATTCAAATGCTGCAACCCCGTTTGTTTTATTTTCATTGTTCATATTTTATCCCATGATAATGATTTCATTATTCATTTAAATAAATGTTATATGTATTTAATAATTCGTTGCGTTCGTTATTCACACTTGTTGTTAATCCCGTAAATGTTCTAACCTGAGAAAAACATTTTTATTTTTTATATAAACAAAATCATCATGTATTCAATTTACATCGCATAATTTCCCTGTGATGTGATAAAGCGATCAGCAGGTAACGATTCGTAACAATATATATATATATATGTATATATATATATATATATATATATATATATATATATATATATATATGACTTGACTTGACTTGGTCCCTTAACCCCCTCCTGGGTCGTAGGGGCGCTGCACCAATGAACTCCACATCAGCTGTCTCCACTTCTGACGGTCATGGGCAATGTACTGTGTTGTAGCGAAGTTGTAGCCTGTCCACTCTTCGATGTTGTCCGTCCATCTTTTGTGTTGTCTACCTCTCCTTCTCTTGCCTTGCACTGCTCCCTGCAGGATGGTTTTGGAGAGACCACTGCCCCTTGTCACGTGACCATATATATATATATATATATATATATATATATATATATATATATATATATATATATATATATATATATATATATATATAAGTGTGTGTGTAGTTTTTTTTTTATATAAACATGCTACACAACCTGGGTAATATTTCAGTCGTAAGTTTCATAAATATCTGAACACTCCGGTGATTAGCAATAAACAAACCCCGTCTCACAAAGAGGTAAAGGCTGAGAGGGTTGACAACCTTAAATTGTCATCCCGACAGCAGCAAAGCAACTAGTAAAGGTCGTATCACAGAATAATAGAAACACCTACTACGCTGTGGTTATATAAGAATTTGCCGTAAAAAAATGGATTCTGCAGTCACATATGGGAAGATGTTGTCTACAGTACTGTTTCATACCTTTACAGGGTACAAAATAAATTTCGCAATCTAGTGGGGGAATATCACTTATGTACTCTACAACCCTTTTATCACGTAAGAAATGTTGCTGTGCTTTTTTTTGGTCTTTTTTAACATATTCACCTCAAACAAGGCATGCCGCCACTGTAGTCGTTAATGGTTACTGAGAATTTGGGAGCGATTTAGGATGTGACGCCAAGTTAGGAGCAGTGTAGTGAGATGTCTGTTTACATTAGTTTTAACCCTCTGCATGTTGGTACTGTCGGGGAAACAGAGAGCAGGGATAGAGTTCCAGAGGCCAGCAGCACGGGAAAAGAAGCTATTGGAGTAGAAGGCTCTCCGGCATCTGGGGACCTCCACAGTGAATGGATGGGATTTAGCTGATTGTCAAGTAGGTCTATTGAATTTACGTCGAAGGGGCACCAGAGTAACCAGTTCATCGGAGCACAATCCATTGAAGTATTTGTAAAACAAGCACAAGGATGCAACATTGCGGCGATCGGACAGGGGCTGGAGTTTAGTTGACAGTGAGGTGCCTATTAGGTTGGCGACTCTTTTTTGGACTTTGTCTATGAGGGAGAGACTAGTGGATGATGCATCAGCCCAGATGTGGCAACAATACTCCATACATGGACGGATGGTTATTTCCATGAAACGTGCTCGACTGAGCTCTAATCTCTGGTACCTCGTTTTAAGACATCTACAACAATGACTCGTGCTCAACCACTACTGAAAGGAAATTTACTTCTTTCGTGTACCTAGTATAATGCGTATTTCCATGAACAGAGTTAATTTTTAAAAAACCGTTATGTCTGTTGCACACATTGACGCGTGACTGCTTCCTTAGAGACTACAACAGGGTCGTTTTTTAATCTCATGTAGACAAATCATTATCACTAACCACCCCTATAAGCAATCTAATTTTCTTCACTGCCTTATCATTTATTAAATCAATCATAATACTATTCATCATTTATTTAATCCAATAATTGTACTATTCATCAGCTATTTAACTCAATCATTATACTATTAATCAGTTATTTAAACCAATCATAATACGATTAATCATTTATTTAACTCAATCAGAATACTATTCATCATTTATTTAACTACATCATTATACTATTCATCAGTTATTAAACAAAATAATAATATTATTGATCAGTTATTTAATTCAATCATGATACTATTCATCAGTTATTTAAATACATCATAATACTATTCATCAGTTATTTACATAAATCATGACACTATTCATCAGTTATTTAAATCAATCATAATACTATTCATCAGTTTTTTAAATCAATTATAATACTATTCATCAGTTATTTAAATCAATCATAATACTATGCATCAGTTATTTAAATCAATAATAATACTATTAATCAGTTATTTAACTCAAACATAATACTATGCATCAGTTATTTAACTACATAATAATACTATTGATTAGTTATTTAAAGAAATCATGATACTATTCACCATTTATTTAAATCAATAATAATGCTATTCATTAGTTATTTAAATCTATGACATTATTATTCACTAGTTATTTAAATAAATACTACTACTAGACAACAATTATTTAAATGAATCATGGTATTATTTATCCGTTGTTTAACTAACTTTAAATAGTATTCATCATTTATTTAAAACAATCATTATACTATTCATCAGTTATTTAAATACATCATGATACCATTCATCAGTTGGTTAAATCAATCATAATACTATTCATCAGTTATTTAACTCAATCAGGATACTATTTATTAGTTATTTAACTCAATCATGATACTATTCATCAGTTATGGCACTCAATCATAATACCATGCCTCAGGTATTCAACTCAATGATAATACTATTCATCAGTTTTTTAACTTAATGATTGTACTATTAATCAGTTATTTAAATCTATCACAATACTATTCATTAGTTATTTAACTACACCATAATACTATTCATCAGTTATTGAACTCACTCATAATACTATTCATCAGTTATTACACTCAATCATAATACTATTCCTCGGGTATTCAACTCAATCATGATACTATTCATCGGTTATTTAACTCAGTCGGAATACTATTCTATAAGTTATTTTACTCAATCATAATACCATTCATCAGTTATTTAACTACATCTATAATACTATTCATCAGTTATTTAACTAAATCATGATACTATTCATCAGTTATTTAACTACATCTATAATACTATTCATCAGTTATTGAACAAAATCATGATAATATTCATCAGTTATTAAACTACATCTATAATACTATTCATCAGTTATTAAAACTCAATCATAATACTATTCACCAGTTATTTAATTCAATCATCATACTATGCATCATTTATTTAAATCAATAATAATACTATTTATCAGTGTTTTAAATCAATCATACTACTAGTAATCACTTATTAGAATCAATCATAATCCTATTCATCAGTTATTTAAATCAAACATAATACTATTCACCAGTTATTTAAATCAAACATAATACTATTCATCAGTTATTTAACTAGATCATGATACTATTCATCAGTTATCTAACTATAACATAATCTTATTCATCATTTATTTAACTCAATATTAATACTATTCTTCAGTTATTTAGATCAATCATAATACTATTCATCAGTTATTTGAACCAATCATACTACTAGTCATCAGTTATTTAAATCAACCATAATTTTATTTATCAGTTATGTAACTCAATACTTATACTATTCATCATTTATTTAACTACATTATAATAATATTCATCATTTATTTAACTACGTCATAATATATTCATCAGTTATTTAAATCAATCATAATACTATCTGTTATTCAACTGAAAATAAATTATTATTCTCGAGCAGCTTTTGGCTCGGACGAGCATAATACTATTCATCATCCAACTAGATAAAAAAATATTAACTCTTATTCTCGGGAAGCCGTTGGTTAGGGTTAGTCGTGACTACTAATATACGTCCATTACATCTGTGCGTTGAGTTATTAAAATGTCATTTCAATCACGATTGGCTGACGACAAAACGGCGAACGGAGCCTCGGTCTATCGTAGAATTCAAACATTCTTGGCCTTTTGGCTAAGATCAAAGTGTAGTATCTGTTCCGATGGATACTGCACCCCATAGACTGATATTGGCTTGGCCTTCAGGGCTTGATTTACGCCGGTCTATTGGTCTGTCCTGTGCAGTTCTAGGAGGTCCACCCTCCCAGGCTTCGCCTCCCCTCTTTGGGGAGGAGTAAGTTTATTGCTTACTGCCTGAGGCGCCCCTACCGGGGAATGCCGACGGGGCTACCCAGGCAATTTTTAAACCCCACTTTCCCGACTTGACCTTGGGTCACATCTTACTTGTGGGAGTAAGATAAAAACTGGCCTTGTGCCTAACTCCTGGAGAGGAGTAAATCAATACATTCTAAACGAGATGCTTAGAACCATTTAAAAGAATGCTTTTTGTTAATACGTCCTTAGATGGAGCACTGTTCCTCCATCTGGGGAGGTACTGCTAAGAGCACCTTACTCCTGCCTTGACAGAATATTACATTGGCTTCGAAATCTAGTGGAGATATCTTCTTTTCTTCCCTACAACCTCTTTCAAACAGGGGAGAGGTTGCTAGTCTTTCTCTACTCTATGTTTTATGCTACATGCTCGATGAGCTCAACTCTACGGTTTCACATGTTAAACATTCACAACAAAAACTCATCTAGCTACTACCACTGTGAATACTTTTCCTTTCTTCCATGAGCAAAGTTTCTTTCCAAGAACTACCTGTCTGTGTAACACAATATAACGGGGCTGCTTTCTAACTGACTACAACATGGTCGTTTTCTAGTCCAATGTTAACACATTTTTCTTGAGTTGTCATTTAAAAAAAAAATCCATTAAGCCTTATCCTCGACTGGCCCGCTGGCCTTGATAAACGGTGACTCTTTGGTACATAAAAATGTAAGCATAACGAATCCCGGTGACTTGACCTCGAATTGCCGCACCCGTATTCCCGGATGCTAACAACTAAGCCACCCGCAACAACCGGCATTGATTCGTTGTGTGGGCGTTAACATATCTCCTAATAATCAACTGTCCATACTAACACCAGCAAAATAGGGTAGCTTATCTTTATCAGACACTTATTATTATTGTTTTTATTATTAGTATTATTTATTCTTCGTCTTCTTCTTTTTCTTCTTCTTCTTCTTTTTCTGTTTCTTCTTCTTCTTCTTCTTCTTCTTCTTCTTCTTCTTCTTCTTCGCCTTCTTTTTCTGTTTCTTCTTCTTCTTCTTCTTTTTCTGTTTCTTCTTCGTCTTCTTCTTCTTCTTCTTCTTCTTCTTCTTCTTTTTCTGTTTCTTCTTCTTCTTCTTCTTCTTCTTCTTTTTCTCCTTCTTATTGTTGTGATGATGTTTATAATAATGATTGTGATTCTGAGGCCGATGGTGGTAATATCCTTTGTCGGTGTTTACGTCTACCCCAAATATACCCACCCAACAAACAACCACCCAAGCAGTCAGGAGGCAGCCACCCAGATAATATCGTCCCTACCAACCATATGTACGCCCAGATGTCCGTTGATAACTGGCCGCGATGTAGGCGGACAGGGAAGACAGACGTTTGGAAGCGTCGGCTTCAGGGTCGATTGTCGGCTAGACCCTTAAGATGTGCGTCCGTAGTCCTTGTGTACACATCAGATCCTTGCAGTGTGACTTCATATGCACCCTTTATTAATAAGCCTCCGCGGCCCCTTCTTGATTAAAGGGTGGCGGGCCGTGACAAAGTCGTATTGAATAGACTTTGAAAGAAAAAGCCTTTAATTTAAAGTTTAGAATTAAGGATTCGGTGTCGTCTCCCCCTTTGTGCTCGGCTACAAGACGCGAGCTATTTGTAATCATTTGGATGTGTGTTTTTTCTTTCGTATCTGTATAATATTCTTTTATTTATTTTCTAATCATAATTGAAGGTTAATATTTATCGTGCTGAGTCATCGGATAATATACCCGTTTGAAGGGCAAACGCCCGCGGCATGATGTGACGTTAAATATGGTCCAGACACGGTGTTAAATAAGATGTATGATGTATATACGCACGTAGCCAAAAAGAGAAACTCGACCAATTGTTTTTCAACCTTTCAATGACCTCGTCACTTTCTTTTTTTATGCTGAAGATAGCCCATGGCCATTGCGTTTCGGCATTGAATAATCTTAAAGGGGGTTCATACGCCGCAAACCAGACACTCCAAACTACGTCTTGTCTAAAGAGAACTTCAATTGTTGTTAACCTTTCAACGACCTTGTTAATTTTATTAACTGGGTTGAGGATACCCGACTAATATTGGGGTAAAGGTGATTACTATGAGTGTAAATCCTCGGGGATCTATATTTTTATTGAATGAGTTATTGGTAGTTTGGTAGTTTTGTTTTATGGCATATCAACCCTTTTTGGGTTATTTAATGCCGAATCTGGTCATTATAGTAAAAGTTTTTATGCTTCAAGTTCTTTATATCTTCAAATGTTTAATCATCGTTTTTGGTTTGGTAGTTTTGTTTTACGGCATATCAACCCTTTTTGGGTTATTTAATGCCGAATCTGGTCATTATAGTAAAAGATTTATGCTTCAAGTTCTAAAAATAAAATAAAAAAGGGGAGGGAGAAAGGGAGAGGGGCTGTTGTTTTTGTTTTGGGTTTTGTAGAACATAATTAAGTTTTACAAAAAAAAAAAAAAAAAAAAAAAAAAAGAAGAAAAACAAAAACGTCAATGTAGGTGAATTTCGTCTCAGGGAGCCACAGAGCAGCCTGATCTGGTATCACCAGATGAGTTATTGCATATCAAGGTCAGAAGGCTCTTAAACATAAACTTTAAGGAGATTGACTGATTTTCAGAACCATGTTCGAATACGTGTATTCATGAGAATAATATGTTTACACTAGATTTTAAAACGACCCTGTTGTAATAAGTAACGAAGCAGTCCTGTGGTAATGTGCTACACAGACGGGAAGCTATTGCGAAAAAGCATTGTTTCTGACAATTCCGTCTGACGCTGAGTACACAGAGGAAGAACATAATTTGTTTCCGTTGTGTTTAAAAGTCGAGTTCTTGCTGTGAATATCTACAATAAGAAACAGGCTAGTGTAGTTCAGTGACGCACCTTCCATGGACATAACGATAGAGTATTATTCATTTACGAACAGACAGTTATGGAAAAGCCTACGATTTTAGCGCGACTATGGTTAAAAATGAGAAATGTGTTAATGTATTCTATTCAATTAATTGGTTTTAAAAGGAATGCGTTTATTGCTTTTTAACCATTAATTTGTGTACACCAGGATGATGGGCTACAAGAAAATACAAAGGACGCTTATATTTGTGTGAGGTGAGGTGATGCAGTTTCTCCCTAGCCTATGGCCTAATTAATACCCAAAACTCGGTAAACAATTTGGTATTTTTCTTTGTTTGATAGCATACAACCGATGGGGCTCTACTGCAAACCGAGGCTAAATTTTAATTGAAATTACATTAAGTAAATTAATTAACAAATCAAGATTATAATTTGACAATTTGATTCATAATCGATAGTAATCGAAACAGTCACAAAATGTTTAGTGAGTGGCACTGTCGCTTTGCTATTTAAGAAAAGTAATGTGTTTGAGCGTTAAATAGCATATATCGTGACACATTGGTTCTGGTTATCTCACGGAAGTCAATCAATATTGAACATTTCCGGTTCCAGATTGACGACTATTTAAGAATACCAGCCGCTGTATGTTGAAGGACGATGAAACATCTGTACAAAAAAGAAGAAAATAAAGACCTTAAGATGACTTTAGCAAGTACTTTTGTATAACCTGCTATTCGCACATATGTTCACCTGACGGAAAATAACACCCAAGCCCCTGCTCAGAACTTATGTTCTCAATCATGTAACGACACTCTCTCGAAAGCGTATGCTATAGTTAGTTAATTGACAATAATATTATACTGAACTGGCTCGGCTATTTTCGATTCATAAGAATGCATCATTAACAAAATTTATATTATCTGAAATGTAAGTATCACAGAAAATATAGTCAAGTCGAATAAAAATGCACAGGCTAAACGTTGAAGAATATACGATTTATTTCTCCTAATTCCAATTTCCAATCCCAAAAATCAAATATTATATGAATCATTTCACAAATGCTCATTATACGCAGAGTTTGCGCTGCTTTTTGGCTAACATCAAAGTGTAGTTTACTCCAAGGAATTCGTGTATATATATAACCATATTTATGAAATTAAAATTTCAAACCAATTTTGAAATATCTTAAGTAGAATGACCCCTAGAGCAAATATCGTATTGTGGTGACTGAGATGATTCTAGTCAAGAGTAGGATAGTCTATTTTCATGATTTTTCACCAAGGATGACCAACGATCCTCATTTCCCCGCGCTGTTGATTGCATTATGCCTAAATTGTTCCAAATGTAAATGTTTATATTTTGTACAAATAAATATTTGACAGTGTAATATCTGTTCTTATACTACACTTCGATTGATTCTGTCCTCAGCCCATCCGTCCATCTATCGGTCGATCCATCCATCCATATCCTATAACGTCAAAGGACGTCGTCGGGGAGTCATGAAGATATTTTATCTGTCATAACTTGTCAGTGAAGGAGGAATACTTTGAGACTGAGGCAATTTTTGTATATTTTTGTTCCAATCCTAGTATTGATTTACTCCTCTCCAGGAGTTAGGCACAAGGCCAGTTTAATCTTACTCCCACAAGTAAGATGTGACCCAAGGTCGGGTCGGGAAAGTGGGGTTTAAAAATTGCCTGGACAGCCCGTCGGCATTCCTCGGTAGGGGCGCCTCAGACAGTAAGCAATAAACTTACTCCTCCCCAAAGAGGGGAGGCGAAGCCTGGGAGGGTGGACCTCCTAGAACTGCACAGGACCGACCCATAGACCGGCGTAAATCAAGCCCCGAAGGTCAAGACAATACCAGTCTATGGGATGCAGTATCTATCGGAACAGATACTACACTTTGATCTTAGCCAAAAGCTAGATATATTTAGCCATATTATGATCCGACCTTGTGTTTAACTCTGCTCTCGTGGGGAAGCAAGTACATAGAAAACGTAGCTTACAGTATTATTAATCAACCACATTCTTGTGTCCTGCATAAATATTTTTTGTACAATGTCCAAATCTGCATTGCCGTTGGTGATTTTGTCGAGAACTCTCCGCACAAATGCAGGCATCAACATTTTGTTAGACTTCGTTCGAGTATACTTTAATGCACAAAACGCCTTTGTACTTCTAGTGAATTGCATTTCTATACCAGTAAAGATAGACGCGTCTGACAATAATTTTTTTGAATTTCTGTTTTTAAGATGAGGATTGATAATATGTATTTGAATTGTTCGGACTATTGCTCTCATATTGGGTGTTGTTGTCACAACGTTTCGGCCGACATTACCTCCGACCTACTTCAGGTGTATTTTTACAATAGCTGTTATTGGTGAATTGTGGAAAAATATGCTTGTTCTTCATTCGCACGCACTATCGTCAATAAAATTTTAAAACATCTTTGATGTATGTACGAAACGGAAAATAGCATTACGTATTTTCCATTTCTGTATTAATTCTGGTCCATACTGATTAGGTATTACACTTTTTAATTTTTTATTCTTCAGACGAGAATTGGTAACATGTATTTGGATTGTTCGGACTATTGCTCTCATTTTGGGTGTTGTAGTCATAACGTTTCGGTCGATATAACGTCCGACAGATTTTGAAATTTTAACGACGATGGTGCGTGAGAAAAATAACAAAAACATTTTCTTCTAGTTATCATCAATATCAGCCATCGCCAAAACACATCTGAAGAAGGTCGGAGGTTATATCGACCGAAACGTTGTGAGAACAACACCTGAGATGAGAGCAATTGTCCGAACAATCCAAATACACGTCTAACAATATGCACCAGCTTCGGTTGTTCATAGTGTGTTTAAACCAGTGTACAACTGTTGTCATCTTTGGAAGCTCTATATTTTACGCAAATACTGAAATTAATTTCATATATGAATTTATTAAAAAGGACGGAACAGGGACAGCGACAACCAGAGAGAGAAGTTTACTCTTAAAAAGGGTGGGTTACTTCGTGCGCGTCGGAAAGAGTGAAAGACAGAAAGATAAACAGACGGATAGATAGCTTGTCCCGTTATGCATTGTGCGCATCCTCTTTATGTCGCAAGGAAAATGTAGAATTAGCCATGCTGATGATGACTGAGAGCCAGAAACATGTTTGTATAGATTAATTTCTTGTAGGTATAAAAATTTAAAAATATATATATCAACGAAATATACGTCCTCTGAAATTAAGGGCGACTAAAAATGTAACTTTCTGCATTACTTTTTATACTTAGGAAGTGAATATTAGAAAAGAAAAACAACGAATTCTACAATCACAAATATTAACAATTACATGAAATACATTAACTATTTAGGTGATAAACATCGTACATATTTCCAGACAAGGCGCCATGGTCCGGTAGTAACACTCCAAACTATAGACATTGATATCGAAGGTTCAGTCCTTGTCCAAGTTAGTCATGCTGATGGCAGCTGAAAGCCAGAAACACGTGTCCATGGATTACTTTTATGTTCGTATGAAATTAATATGTATATATATATATATATATATATATATATATATATATATATATGATAGAAAATGTTCTTCAATTGACACACGTTCAATTTATGGTATATTTATTATGCAACAATGAAGTGATAAGTTATTATCATTCTTACTATAATATTTAACTTACCCGAGTTGTGTTGTTCATATTCCTCGAGAGGACGACCTCGGCGATCAGTCCGCAAGAATCTGTGCCATGTTTGAATTGGTTACCTTGCTTCTGTCATGCTGGGGTATGGTTATGTACAGTTCTAAAAGGTTATATCCTCCCAGCATTTACCTTCTCTATTTAGTTTATTGCCAATCACTTGAGGCGCCCTTACCGAGAAATGCCGACGGAGCTGCTCAGGCATCTTTCTTAACAAACATGCCCACACGTGAAATGCGTTGACTTTTAAATCCCTACTTTTCGACCTTGTGTCACATCTGTCCGCGGAACGGAAGGGGGTATATAAGAACTCGGCACGGCCTTCGAGACAGAATGAATAGGTCGTATATTTTGAAGTTTGAGAAGACCAAATGCCCCTAGACCAAAAGTACTTTTTTACTTATTTTTCCAACTCAGTATGCTCCAGTTCTGGGAGGTGAATTTTCCTCACGTTAAAACTGACCGTGTTTCTAACTGCGCCATTGTGTAAATATGTAAAGAAAAATACAGCCGCAAAATATTTAACAAGGTCTTTTTCACTGAGTGGTCACTGTTTATCAAGGCTTAAGGTTTAAACAGATTTTTAGTTGAACGATGATGCCCACCAGAAGTCGACCGGAAACAATGGGTAGGATGGTCAGAAGATCACTTAAGATGAATTGATTATCCAAGAGGTCGGCTTATCAAGTGTTTGTTTACATTAGACTTAAAGACGACCATGCTGTAGTCGAGTGGGAAGCGCTCTTGTGGTACCTTGGTCCATAGATGCAATGTTCTAGGGAGGAAAATTTGTTTATTAAAGTTCCGTTTGTTTTTGTTTTTTGTAAAGAGAGAGAGAGAGAGAGAGAGAGAAAGAGAGAGAGAGAGAGAGAGAGAGAGAGAAAGGGAGGACAGCTCTTTGCTGTGGGTTGAGCTAGACGGGTTTTGCTATAAATGTGTTACAGGAGTGACCAGAGATTAGAGATCAATTGAACACCTACCATGAACATAACGATACAGCAGATATATATGCGAAAACAAACGATGCCACACTCTGCCTAAGAGGAAAACGTGATCAATTGTTTTACAGTGTTTATGTAATCCCATTGAATCCCCTTCCACTATGTTAAAGTTACCCTAAAAGCGTGGTGTTGATGATTAGGGTAAATAGATACGGTCGTGTACTATGGCTGGGTACGGTTCAAATGTTCGTGGAGCTACTGTGGTAATTTACGCACTAAATATAAAAAATGTATAAACCCGTCCCTTCCCTGTTATGAGTAAGGGATCAACTTGTGTTCAATTAAATTGATTTTATATTTTTTGATATAGCTAGTGGCTAGAAGTCTGCCTCGTCTTGTCCTGGTGCGACACATATCAAACACAGGTTTAACCGGCTTTCATCGAAGGAGGAAGTTTC
This sequence comes from Sepiola atlantica, assembly GCA_963556195.1. Lineage (NCBI taxonomy): Eukaryota > Metazoa > Mollusca > Cephalopoda > Sepiida > Sepiolidae > Sepiola > Sepiola atlantica. Next base: position 44,233,932 of record OY744546.1, read on the forward strand.
TAGGGAATGTTAAATTCACAAGCAGTCTACAATCGCATATCTATTCCGTTTTGACGCGCTGATTCCGACGTTATCTTTTCAGATTTTACAGGGATGTGAAACCACATTCTTACTACAGGATCCGGTATTCCCAAATGGGTTCTAGTTTGGTACTCACCAACCTCATTGTCGCTTATCTCTGATGATAACACGAGAACCGGTGTGTCAACGTTTTTATGCTCTATCTGTTCAGGAGGGAGATGGTTGATCACCCAGATCATCTGTACCTCTAAATATCTCATTTTTATAAATACACTAGACGTCCCCGTGGCTCGTTAGACTACAACAACTAGCAGCATTTATTGTACTTTGAGTTTATTTGAAAACTCATAAATTGCGAAATATCTTTTAAGACATTCTATTTGCATAACTAAAATAGTAGTATATTTACTTACCGATTGTAATGGCTTATAGTAACCTTTCCCGTAAATCAAGCATCTGAACTCCTTGCTCTAACATCCACGGCATCATGAATTACAATTAATGCATCGAAGATAAGTATACTGCAAAGAAAGTTAGCTCCTCTTACTTAGCTAGAAAACTGTCGGTATCCTATATATCTATAAAGCACCCCCATCGGGTATTCTTGTCACATCTGTGCTGGTGCACCAACCACTAGTCTTACAATTAATCTACAAATCTCAAGCCTCTGTTCCATCGCCGCTCTCTGCTTGTTTTGCAAGTACTTCCACGAAATGTGGTCCGATGAACTTATTGCAATTGCACCCACTCAACATAAATATTCCAGACAAACTCGACTAGCAGCAAACTCCCACCCCTTGAGTGTCAATTTCACCAGATGCTGGAAAATGTTCACCTCTAATAGCTTCTTCAACTATAATTCCCTGCCTACTCCACGTTTCTCAGACTGTACCCACATGAAGAAATTTAAATATAATGTGAACAAACATCTTGCTGTCCAACGCCCTAATTAGGATGCTCCCTATAAATATGTCCCCTAATAACAGTAACACTGTCCGTCTAAGTAGCATTGTGCCTTGTTTAGGGTAAATAAAAATGAAAGAATATTATTATTATGAAACTAGTATCATTCTTCATCATATTTATATAGAAGTAAATACACTGATTATTTTTCGTATAATCGACATACGCGTTTGTGGTGGATAAAAACGCGCATATGAACAGTGTGCAACAACTCTGTCTGGACAAGGATGCCCCTTTTTTCTAAATGGCCAGAGAAAAATACGAAAGATTAGAGTGGTTTAATCAACATACATTAAGAATGGGTGAGAAAATACAGAATCAAAAGCTCAGCCGCTTGCGTATTATACTTAGGAATTAATGATCCCTGGTTCAATCCCGGATTTGGTCATCCACTTTTTCGTTTCTTTATTTCATCATTAAACGTATGTTTACTTAATTCAACCAGGGGTTTTTAAACCCACCTAATAAACTGGTATTGTCCTGGCCTTTGGGTCTGGATTTACGCCGGTCTATTGGGGATTGTCTGGTCCTGTGCAGTTCTAGGAGTTGCACCCTCCCATGCTTCGCCTCCCCTCTTTGGGGAGGAGTAAGTTTATTGCTTACTGTCTGAGGCGCCCCTACCGGGGAATGCCGACGAGGCTGCCCAGGCAACACGTTTATCATGACAATCGTTGTCGTCGGTTTAACGTCTATTTTACATGCTAGAATCCATTGGACGGCTTTAAGAAATTGACTTCCGAGGTCTTTATTTATCCCTCTTTCTTTCAAGTATATGTTTATACCTTCTTGCCACGTGTTCCTTGGCTCTCTCCCGTTAACTGAACTTAATATTTAAAATGTTCTACGTTTACTGACCCAATAATCTCATTCATTATTTCAACGTGTCGATACCATCGAGGCTCCCTGTTCTGCAAACGCCTCATTATACTGTCCATCTTTAATATTCGTCTGAATTCATCAACACTAATCCCACCTCATACTCTGGTGATACCAGATCAGGCTGCCCTGTGGCTCCCTGAGACGAAATTCACCTACATTGACGTTTTTTTTTTTTTTTTTTTTTTGTAAAACTTAATTATGTTCTACAAAACCAAAAACAAAAACAACAGCCCCTCTCCCTTTCTCCCTCCCCTTTTTTATTTTTATTTTTCCTACCCTACTCCCGGTCCTGGATATGACCTTAAACTACATCCGATGGTGAGATCCGGCTTACGGACTTTGGGGAATGTGGAGCCTCCTCTTAATTACCATTGCTCCCAGGTCCACCCTGACCCGGAGTGGTAGTACCTGTTAGGGTCCCAACTATGGGTTAAATAGAAACAGATATTAAAAGGGGAAAGAAACAAAAAAGAGAAGAAAACAAGACCAGATTCGGCATTAGATAACCCAAAAAGGGTTGATATGCCGTAAAACAAAACTACCAAACTACCAAACTACCCACCTCATACATTAATGGTATCATGCCTATATCAGTTATCTCCATACAACGCATGTTCTCAACTCTCCAGGTTGAACTTCCATAGATTATGACACTGCGTACACATGTCTGAAATACCTTTCCTTGGTCGGCCGTAGAAACACATCTGCTGCTTATTTATGACAGAAGTTCCCTGAACTTTTTCCATTCACTCCTAATTTTAGCAATCATACTAGCACCTGCTATACTCAGTAGTCAATCGTTCGCTATTTCAATATATTTATAAACGTGGACGTATCTTCAGGTGATTTAAACTTTAGATCCTTTTTATTAATAACGAATTACTTTGTTTTCATATATTACAACACCGGCCATTTTCCATTGAAATCTTTCCCTTCAAAATAATTTTTTAAACACTACTCGCCCTATGTTTCTGCAAGTATGCGGTTTCTTAGTTAGTGAATAATACACACGTTTCATTGTTCATTATTACTTTTAAGAACACGGTAATAAGTACTGATGGATAGTTAAAAATTAGATTGAAATAATTTTATGCGTGGTGGGATAGGGGGTGTCTTTGGATCTTTTATTTTCCCTGAACATGTCGGTGCACGGGTCTTGCAAGTAAGATATTTAAATATTCTTTAGTTCGATGAAAAATTGCTAATTACTATTAACTTTAAATTAAAATCCACACGAAGCTTATTAGATTTACATTTTGTTTATGTATCTTTCTACTCATCTCTCTTTCTCTTCTCTCTTTCTATCTCTCTTATATATATATATATATATATATATATATATATATATATATATATATATATATATATATATATATATATATATATATTATTTCATGTATACTCATACAATGTTATAAGGGGATATGCTTTCTCATGTATCAATTTTCAGTATTTACTTCAAAAGTGCTTGATACGTAAGTGGAGCTAAATAGTAAGTTATGAAAACGGTGCTCGATACATGAGTATTGATTTACTCCTCTTCCAGGAGTTAGGCACAAGGCCAGTTTTTATCTTACTCCCACAAGTAAGATGTGACCCAAGGTCGGGTCTGGAAAATGGGGTTTAAAAATTGCCTGGGTAGCCCCGTCAGCATTCCCCGGTGGGGGCGCCTCAAGCAGTAAGCAATAAACTTACTCCTCCCCAAAGAGGGGAGGCGAAGCCTGGGAGGGTTGACCTCCTAGAACTGCACAGGACAGACCCATAGACCGGCGTAAATCAAACCCCGAAGGCCAAGACAATACCAGTCTATGAGGTGCAGTATCCATCGGAACAGACACAACACTTTGATAGCAAGGCAGTAAGTTATGTAAATATATTCATGGCAATTAAGCTACACAGGGGTTTTCGCGTTTCATACCCGGAGGGAAATCTTCAGGGTAAAAATTAAATTGTTTTAATTTTAGCCTGAAGATTCCCCCGGGGATGTTACGCGGGAGTCTCTGTGTAGCTTAATTGCCATGAATCTATTTTCATAACTTACTATATATATATATATATATATATATATATATATATATATATATATATATATATATATATATATATATATATGTATATATATATATATACTAACATGAAGGCAAGAGTTTGCTCGGGATTTAATGAGGAAAACTACAATGTACTTTTTCACTATACTCATAACTGCATATTACTCTGTTTTTATTGCCCACTCCTGCTGTTTCGCCTCTTAATATAGTCGAAATAAGCTGAAATGTTACAACACTATCTTAATTAGTGTCTCATACACATTGCTTAAATTTCATTAAAACTTGATATACGTATTTAAAGCTTTAAGTTGGTTATGTTCCAATGGATAATTTAAAGGTGGGGAGAACATAGATATTCGATACATAGAGATTTACCTTGAGATTCGGGACAACTTCCATTGTCTTCACCGTATAATTTGATAGATATGATATGAATTTCACAAAAAATTGGATATAGTTAGAGTTAAAAAGGATGGTCGGCCCCTATAGCTCGCTTAGGTTAAGAAGGCACAAACAGATTTGAGACAACTTGAATTCTAATAGCCAGAAAATGTTTTACATATGATTTCAATTTCATAAAAATAGGCTATAGTTGACTCTTCGAGGGGCTATTCTTTCATAACTCCATATAAGGGTGCGTTTAGAGATTTGAAACAACTTCCATTGTTGTCCTCGGTAAATTCTACAAAGTGAAACATTTTTACTTCTCATGTAGAATTCTTTAAGCTTTATCTTTATATGGAACATACGAATAGCAAACGCACATCCACACAATTATTGAGTTTTATATATAGCTCTTATAACAGGGCCACTCGGAATTGTCCAGGTAAAAGTGTTCACTCTGAGACTTTCCAAACAAAACAATTCGCACATTTGTAAAGTCGAGATTTTAAATGAAACTCATGAGAAAACTCCCATCTATGTATTTGATTTTCAAGCACTTCGAGTTGGGTACACGTAGATATTCGGCACATAGACGGTGATGTAGAGATCAGGGACCACTTATATTGTCTTCCCCGAAGAATTTCATACATATGTTGAAAGTCTCATCAAAATGGAATATATTTAAAGTTTTACAGGATGTTCGGCTCCCATAGCTTTCTTAGATTAGGAGGGCACTTATAGATTTGAGACAAGTTTAATTGTTTTATCCCACAAAATTTAAACATGGGATATGTTTGAATTTTTTAAGTCAGCTATGCCCTTATAGACCTTTTAGGTGTGCACTTTCATTGTCTTCCCCGGTAGATTTTACAGAGAAATAATCTTTTAGATTTCATGTAGATTCTCTCACCTTTATTTCTATAGGGAGCATCAAAACAAACACACAGAGACAGCGATTGCGTTTTATATATAGAGAGAAGAATATATATATATATATATATATATATATATATATATATATATATATATATATTTATACATATATATATATATATATATATATATATATTTCTCTAAGTGCGTTTCCCGTATGTATTTCGTGTGTTGAACTGTTTAAATTCAAGATAAGATCGTAATCTCAGTCAGCCATCATTTAAGTCTGATTAAGACCAGTAAAACATCCCAGAAAAGCTTCAGTCCACCGATTGAGTGTCGGTGTTTAGCGGACCATTTCGGTCTTCAAATAGGGGTCAAATGACGCATAAATGGGCTGTTATCGCCTCTTATTTTATTTGTATACGTTCATATGGACGATATTAAAACACACACACATACACAGAAAAGTATGGGTATTTGGGGTCAACAAAAAGTTTAAGGAGAAGGAAACATAAATACCCTTTTCATTCGCTCTCTTTCCGTTTTCTCACTGAAAGTGTCTCACTTTTATTATGTATAACCCCTCTCCCCCCTCTCTCTCTCCCTAACTCTCTTTCCCGCTTTTTATCAAATTTTCTTTTTTTCTAACATCGCACCCCTCCTCTGTCATTTCCATTTTAACTCTAATACATGTCTCTATCTCTTTTTCTTTCATCCTCTCTAGTTCCCTCTGTCTTTCTCTGTCACTTTAATTTTCTCTAATGTATTTACTTAATTTCCCTTGCTATCACATTTATTCTCTAACCACTTCCTCTGTTTCTCTCTATCTTTCATAGGGAAAAGGAAGTATCTTATTGGTATATGTTCATTATAAAATAGCACACCTTTCAAACGGCTGACATTGTAACATATCCACGCACGCACAGACTACGACAGGTGTACCATCCCTCGAATGAGTTAGTATCAGGTTGTGCTGAAAAAAAAACCCTGTACAAAGAGACTAAAGACATTCGATGAAGTTGTGTAGTAGGCATTCACACTCCCTCTCCAATAAGCATTCAAACTCTCTTCATACAGATAAATAAATATATAGTAATACTAGGGAACAGCTTGGCTAGGTGTTCATAACAGTCCAGTATATTTCCTTGGCTTTGTTGCTATCGAGCTGAGGCGTGGCTCAGTCCAGTTCTAAGAGATCCATCCTCCAGGGTTTTACCTTCTCTCTGAGAAAGGGAGTAGTTTATTAATACTCGTCTGACGCGTCTCTGTTGGAGAATGTCGCTAGGTCTGATCAGTCATTTTTGTAGGTAATTGCGCACTTCACCTAGTGAATTGGCTTTTTAAAACCCACCTAGCCTTGCGTCTTACCGCCTGCAATGGACGTAACTTAAAATAGTAGCCAAGTTACCCGACATTGCCCGGGGTAGAACGAAGAAAACATCACAGGCAACGCTATATAAAGGATTAAGAAGTAACTTATATGTATTCTATTTCTGTATAAAATTTAATAAAAATGTAACCATTGGTGTTTTTAATCTAGTGGGTTATTCATTTTCAAGGAGGGGGGTGGCTTTTCTTTTAATCAAAAAGAAGGAAATCTACCAGAGCTTATTTCACTCTCGCATATTTAGTCATCATGTATACATGAATGTTACAAACGACATACCGGTGATGAGACAATATTTGTATAAAAGAAGATGCAACTCAGAATATCGACTTAGGCCTTAAAAACGTACCTCCTCTTTCAAAAGCAAAGGATATGATGAAGAAGCAAGCAACTTTAGATTCCACAGAATTCATCGCCATTCCAGATCAGTCAGTTTTTTCTCCGGAGAAAATAGTCCTGATGTGTATCCCATCCACAATTACAGTGATCTTTCTCTTTCTCTCTCCCCTCCCTCCCTCTCTCTCTCTCTCTCTCTCTCTCTCTCTCTCTATATATATATATATATATATATATATATATATATATATACATATATATATATATATTTGGAGAGTTTCCCAAGACATTTCATTCAAGAAAAGATTCATCACAACAACAAAAAGTGTTTTTCTTTTATCCTGTATTTATTTTCTAAAGTCACTGCCCCCTACACGTGTTTCGCTACCAGAGCAAGTTGCTTACTTGCAGTTCATCAGGGGAGATATAACTCCTAAAATATGGACCTCAACAATTGCCAATGCCTAACGGTTGATTGACCTAATTGAAGTCACTTAAGAAGAAAAAGGTGGGAAATGACGGTGGTTAAGTGGATATCGACACGGACTGAAGACCTGGGTGTTCCAAGTTCAAATCCACAGTACCCCTTTTACTTAGCCATGTTGACAGCCTTCTCGTGGTCCTTCCCGTAGGTACTCGATGTCTTTGCAGAAAGATTTCTAACTAGAAACACATCGGAGAATCTAATTCCACCTCATAATCATCTGATTCACATAAAAACAGAAGAAAAAGTTCACAAAAAGCTTAAAAATATTGTATATATATATATATATATATATATATATATATATGTGTGGGGGTGAGAGTGCGGGTGTGTGTATATATGTCTGTGTTTATATATGTGGGTGTACGTCTGTGTGTGTGAGTATATCTGTGTATGGACAGAGGCAAACATACATGCATGCGCGCGCGAGATGCTTACGTACACACACCAAAACTAACCACACACACACACACACACACACACACACACACACACACACACACACGTGCAAACAGACAGAAATGGGAGCCTTTATGTGTGGGCAGAAAAAAACCGCGCCACATACTTTCTTGATGAAATATCTAAGGAGAAAATCGACACAGAAGCTTACTCGGACTGGCTCAAAAACGAGCTCTCCACTATGATAAGGAAAGGTTTATAATGGCAGCCCAAGACCTACGCCTTATGATTAATGCATTTAAAGAGATGGCCGGACTTAGTAATGCTAACATGTGTAGGTTTTGCCACACAGAAGTGGAGAGTGTGAATCACTTGATATCAAGCTGCACAATTATTTTAGCAGATGCCAGTTATACAACATGCCACGATGGTGTGTGCAACTACACACACTGGAACAAAGATCTAAACATCTAGTACAGCACTAGGTCCTGTGAACATCTACCGGAAAGGGCTGTGGGAAAGTATAAGTATACTATACATCATGATTATGTAGTTCCTACATCTACCTACCTGGAAAATGCATCAGTAAAACCGGACATAGTCATATTAAATAAGGCAGAAAGACTGATAACCCTGATTGAGGTGAGTGTTTCAAATGACAGTTACTTACACAGAGCAGAAAGAGAGAAGGTGACAACATACCAAGATCTAATGTATGATATGAAGTGAAACTGGAACCTCAAAAATATTAATATTATACCAGTTATAATATGAGTTTAAGGTATCATTAAGAACAATTTCAAAAAGGATCTGGAAAGTATTCTCGGAAAACCAAGTGCGAAGGAAATCCAAATACTTGCACTTAATAGAAGGGCGAAAATCCTTAAACGAGCACTCAGTTTGAGCCTCTAAATAGCAGGTGATAGTCTGGCATTTTGAAGAATGCCCCGTCTTTATGCTAACGAAAACAGAAATAAGAAATTTTTTTTAAGGTTTAGAACAGGGTGTCGGCAGTGTCATAACATTTGAAAGGCAATTCTAAGCATTCTGAACAAAATCAACTCAACCACCGCACACAAACATGGCCGGAAAAATACAAGTCAGAATCACACATGTTTAAAAAAACAAACACATAATTTGCCCCAGAAACGCATAAACTATGAAATCACATACACCCACACACATGCGCGCGCACATGAGCAGAAGCATCAAACTGTTAAAAATAAAAACATTTTTTCAAACAGAAAATATATCTGAAGAGAGACGCAATATGCTCGAAACGCGTTATCAAATAATACAATTATGAAATGATACAATAATAAAATAACAAACAATTGTTGAAAAAAGTTTTTTACAAATGTTGGTAGCCTCATTTCTTTAAATATACATTTTTCTCTTGTTGGAACTGCATTAACGCTGCACTACCATGTACCTCTCTCTCTCTCTCTCTATTTCTCTCTCTCTCTCTCTCTTTCTGTATCTCTCTCTCTTTCTATAAATATATATATATATATATATATATTTAATATATATTTATATATATATATATTCATATATATATATATATATAAATATATATATTCATATATATATATTGATCTATATATATATACTTATATATACATATATATATATATATTTATATATATATATATATATATATATTTATATATATATATATATATATATATATCAAGTGGAGAACTAAAAGCGAACTATTAGAAAACGTAAAACCTATTGCGAAAAGTATACAGCTCAATATACCGGATAGAGTAGATAGATAGGTAGAAAGATGAAAGGAATTAGAAAAGCGACGGAGGCAGATCTTTTTTCAATTCAGTTGCTCAATGCAATGTATATTCCGCAAAAAAGCAATTTATTCAATTAATTTTTTTCCTTAAGCAAGGATTTTCAAAGATCAAAATCTTATCATCAGAGAAAATTGCTGGGATAGATAAGTTGGCAAAGACCAAGATTTAAAATTTGAAAAAGTAAAATAAAGATTGTGGGTGAAAAAACAAGGCAAAAAGCTATCCAAATGCAAGCACGTGTCCGATTGCAAAAGAAATCCGGCTTAAGGAAACAATTAATTGAATAAATTTCTTTTTTTGCGGAATATACCTTGCATTGAGCAACTGAATTGAAAGCAGATCTGCCTCCGTCGCTTTTCTAATTCCTTTTCATCCTTCTACCTATATATATATATATATATATATATATATATATATATATATATATATATATGTCTCTCTCTCTCTCTCTATATATATATATATATATATATATATATGTCTCTCTCTCTCTCTCTATATATATATATCTTTCTCTTTCTCTCTCTCTTTCGATATATATATATATATATATATATATATATATATATATATATTAATATATAATTATCAACATGCTTCATCCTTATTTATCTGTTGATCCCAGCTTTGCGAGAGGTCGTGTTTTCTTTCGTTGGAATGTGTTTTCTTGGACTGATTACACGTCTATCGTTTTATAAAGTTTGATATTCCGGAAAACCGAAAATGTAAGCAAATTATTACTATAATAACGGTATTGTGTTTTACGGATATGGCGTTTTGTAAAGAAACGAAGTCTTATTGTAAATTCCACAAATGAAAACGGGGTTTTATTTACTCCTCCCCAGGAGTTAGGCACAAGGCCAGTTTTATCTTACTCCCACAAGTAAGATGTGACCCAAGATCGGGTCGAGAAAGTGGGGTTTGAAAAGCCAGCGCTCGAGAGGTGAGCACTCTGGCCATTTAAAAATTGCCTGGGTAGCCCCGTCGGCACTCCCGGTAGGGCGCCTCAGACAGTAAGCAATAAACTTACTCCTCCCCAAAGAGGGGAGGCGAAGCCTGGGAGGGTGCAGCTCCTAGAACTGCACAGGACCAGACAACCCCCAATAGACCGGCGTAAATCCAGACCCAAAGGCCAGGACCATAACAGTTTATTAGGTGGGGTTAGTTGTTTTAAACTCAAGTTAAATTCTGTATGGAAGGAAAATTCTTTTGTTACAGCGCTCAGAAAGATCACATATTCGCCAGTGTCGAAATCGAGAAATTGAGACAATAACCGGGAGATGACGGCCTGTGCAGCAAACACCCACACATACTGGCAGGTGTGAGAAGTTTACGAGCTCGGTAGATGGAACTCACACTCTTTAGTGTAGAGTACATACAAGGGATTGGGCTTGGTAGACAGTGTTGGACTTAGAAAAAAGTAAAAGTACTCACGAAGAAAAAAAGGTGAAAACGGAAAATAAGTAAAAACAGAGAAATAAGAAGGGAAGAAAGAAAAAAAGTACAAAGGGGGAATGAAATCAGAAAAGGGAAGAAAAAAATGTTAAAATAAATAAAGATTAACGAAAGAGAAAAAATGAAAGCAAAAATAAAGAAAAAGTTTAAAACAACGAATAGAATGAATTAAGAAGGACACTATGAGTACTCCGGAAGAGAGAAGAAGGAGCACAGTCGAACAAATACAAAAGGGAATTAAATCAAGAACGAGAAGAAGGGAAATAAAATTAATCGAAATGAATTCATAAAGAAAAGAAATAATAAATGAAATAACTAAAACAATGAAATAACGAGAAATCCATTAATGAAGAAAACAGGAATAGAAAAAATACGAGAGACAGAATGAAAAAAACCCAAAAGAACAAAAGAAATTAAAAATGAAAAAAATATTGCACAGTGCAATAAAATCGAAAAAACAAATATAGAAATAAATTAGGAAAGAGGAAAAGAATAATTTCAGCTAATACAAAATAAATACAATAAAAAGAAGATATATAAGAAAGAATGATAGAACGAAAGAAAGAACGTAATAACTAGAGTTGCCGAGTCGGAGTCGAATGTTTTGAAAGGAGTGCAAGTCGGAATCGGACTCGTAAGAATGCTAGGAGTCGGAGTCAAATCGGAGTCGGATTTTTTTATCTCTGATAATCTAACATATTGTATATATTTTTTTAGCTGAAGGATCACCACGTATAAAGGCCGAAAGCCACTAGAGGATATAGATCAATGAGCTGGAATGATAGCTAGTTGAAAGGTAAACATAGGATTGAGGATGATTAATAGAATAAACTAAGTGTTGTTACTTGTGCAGATGGCCCACGACAAAAATCTGTTGACATTAGATTTGAAAACGAATATGTTGTAGTATGCAGGGAAGCAATCCTGCGGTAATGTGTTGCTCCACACTTGGAATGCTCTTGCGAAAAAGCTCTAGGCACATGGAGAAAGAAAGAACATTTATTTTTAGTTGTGATAGCAAAGCTAGTTATTGCTGTGAATACTTTGCAAAGGGAGAACCATAGATTGGAGTTCCTTCGAGCACCTTTCATGAATGTAACAATTGAGTAGAGAGAGACTAGCAACCTATCTTCAGTGCGAAAAGGGACTGGAAGTAAAGGAAACAATTTTCCTCCACTAGATTTCGATTGGAAGACTTTAAATTAAATAGTCGGGGTCGCAGTCGGATATTTTGAAATGTTTATGAATCGGAATATTTAAATATATGTAGGTGCTTTATTCGAAATAGGATTCGGACTTTATACTTTTAGACTCGGGAAATAAAAAAAAGGAAATTAAAATAAAATATATTAAGCAAGTTAAAAGGCAATTGTTAAAAGAAAAAGAGAAAGAAAAATTATAATGGGTGAAAAAAAGAAATTAAGCAATATATTAAAGAAAAAAAGAAGTAAAACACGTAAAAAAGTATATAAGAAAGGAAGAGGTAGAGAAAGAAAGGCAAAAAGAGTGAAGGAAATCGAAAGAGAAGACGCGAAAAAGCAACAGTTAAAACAGTGACCCAAATGGAGGCAAGTATCGGCTGGATGGCCACGTACGCCATTGGTGGATGATTTGGTTGGATAAAGGTTATTATGGTACACGTGGTTCTCATTTTTTTCTATCAGACATATATTTTACACACACATATGCACACACACACACACACACACACACACACACATATATATATATATATATATATATATATATATATATGTGTGTGTGTGTGTGTGTGGGGGGGTGTATTCTGTTTGCTTTTGGGGACAATCTGGGATACCAAGGGCAGGGGTTATTTGAGTCGGGCTTAATACTTTATCTCGGTCAAGTAGCTCCCATACGAAAATGGACCTTACTTGTATTTCAAAGGACTCGCTACTTTCAAATCCACTTATATGGGGTGGTTGGGGGCAGCATTTTTTATCGCAGCGATCAAATCTTTTAGCCAGCGAAGCGTTACCTTGATATAGAGATGTCTACTATCTGCCCACACATCTCAGGGCTACTTACCAAGTATTCGTACACACACACATACACATACACATACCAATACACACACACCCACACACGCACAAACACATACATGTATATGTGTGTGCGTACATATATATGTATATATATATATTCGGTCTTTTGCTCATATTAATAATTTCCTTCCACAATAATATACATACAGATATGTTAATCTCTCTCTCTCTCTCTCTCTCTCTCTCTCTCTCTCTCTCTCTATATATATATATATATATATATATATATATATATATATATATATATATAGATTAACATATCTGTATGTTTATTATTTTGGAAGGAAATTATTAATATGAGCAACAGACCGGATATATATATATATGTGTGTGTGTGTGTGTGTGTATGTGTGTGGGTGTGTGTGGGTGTGTGTGATCGTGTGAATTTATGCTTACAAAAGACTCATTGGATATATATAATGCATGCATACATACATGGTTATATAACTATTTATATGTACGTGTTTGTGAGTATTTGTTCTAGCATCCCGTCCCCCCTCTCTCTCTCTCTCTCCCTCGTGCTCATCCTTTCTCTTTTTCTCTCTTTATAATAACTCAATAAGTTCCGACTCTAAGTTATAATAAACTATATTTAAATCAAAATGCTACTTAATTCATATACATAATCTCATTTAAGGTTGATACACTGATGCCAACGCTTCTCCAACAATTCGAGGCCTGTTTTAGTTAACGATTTGTGCTGGGCCTAAACATACGCCGCAGTCTCTTGTATTCCTTCTTAATTGGAGTCGATGGCCCTTCCTGGAGCCTTTTATGAGATCTGCTAACACACACTCGTCACCGGGCCAGATCTGAAGAATAGGGTGACTGCAAGAGCAAATTCGGAGTGCAATTCATATATATATATATATATATATATATATATATATATATATATATATATATATAATATTTGTTATTGTTTATTAGCTATGTACGTATACGTTTCGCGCTTTCGTCATCAGCATAGAGATATAACTATTCACTACCGGCAATGCGATTCGAAAACCCGGACTATAAGTATTTTTCAACTCAAATCCGACGTCCTTAACCACCTTTTAAATAGCGAATAAACAATGACAATTTTAACACTTTATCGGCGGGCTTAACGTCTAAGCATTCTACTTCTTTTAAGGGAAGGGACGATGCATTATAAAGCAAGTGAAGTCATGCTGTGTTAATACTACTATTACAGTGCTCTACTTTTTAGAGAAGCAACAACTAATAAATATTTGTTATGGTTTATTATCTATGTACGTGTACGTTTCGTCCTTTTTAAATCTGGACTCATCAGCATAGAGATATGACTATTCACTATGAATATAGTTATGTATCATATATATATACATATATATATATATATATATATATATATATATATATAGCATATTTGTAAACACAATTACATGATTAACTTGCGTTTCAACTATTCAACATTACAACATATTATGTACGATTGTTTCGGAGACCATATACTTTTATTAATATCAGATCTCATCGTCTAGGATAGGGTATTGACACGAAATTAAAAGCATATAGAAAGCATCAATGAAATATAGATTAATATACTCAATCAAACATTAGAGTCGCCAACACAAATTTACTCGCGTTTCTGTGCTGATGCACTTAAACAAGGGTGTCTATCAACAAAATATTAAACTTTTCGAATGAAATTAAATATAGAAACATAGAAAAATAGAAATCTGGGCTAGCAAAATTAACTTCTTCACAAGGTTATAGCTACCGGGTTTGAAGGTAAAAAGTTTATAAGCGTGGCATTTATTATCGTCGCTGACTAGCGAAAATAAACACCTTGTTGTCCGGGCCTTCGGGTCTGGATTTACACCGGTCTATCGGTTGTCCGTCCTGTGCAGTTCTAGGAGGTGCACCCTCCCAGGCTTTGCCTTCTCACCCTTTGAGAGAGGGTTAGCTTATTGCTTATCGCCTGAGGCACCCTACCGGGGAAGGCCGACGGGGCTACCCAGGCAATTTTTAAATGGCCAGAGTGCTCAAATTCTCGAGCGCTGGTTTTTTCTAACTTTCCCGACCTTGTGTCACATCTTACCTTGTGGGAGGAAGATAAATAGAATCAACACATTTACACATTGGAGAATCATAGTCGTCAAATATTTACATACAAAAAACAGAATTCATACACACACACGAGTCATGATACGCACATGTATTTCTTAACCACTGCTACATACATACGCACAGGCAGGACGTACACTCAAGGGCATACGTCTTGACAGGTCAATAAGCCGGCACAACCTAGATCAACATACACAAGTCCGTCGTCTAGACATGTTTGAAACCTCTGATATATATATCACTGTATATTTTATATTTACATTCACAGATAACAGGAAAAATAATTCGTATTACTTACGTTACTGATAATTATACTTTAGAATTATTATGTTTAATTTTACATACATTAAACAGGATCGCACAATTACGATTGCGGGTATTACGAAGAGAGAGCCAAAATTTGTTTTTCTTATCTTAAATTGCACAGTTATTTAATAAGACGTATCTATCTACTATAGTTACTTAGGGATCATTTATACTCAAAACAGTTAATTAGAAAATTCAATAAGTATTTATTAGACCTATTTGTTTTTTACCTATCATAATAACATAAAAATAATTGTGAACACTCACATAACAAATAATTAAAAATAATAAACATAGTAAACATAATACACAACATTCTATAAAAGTAACATATACAAGTTACATCCACGAAAGAGCATATCCTAAATTATATATGCATGCAAATTAACGTCAAAAACAAACAATGTGATTAAGCAGAATAGAAGTTCTAAAACGTATTAATTCAATACGTACTAGGAATAAATAATGTGGGTGCGAAACATATTATTAAATATATTATTCATTTATAGCAATTTACTCTCGGTTTTATATTTGTTAGTCTATTTGTTTAACAATTAACTATACTCTATTTCAATCGACTTACTACATGCTACAACTAAACAACCATTTACTGAGGTCTATATATTTTAAGTTCCCTATTGATTACCCGATTTAATTATTAACACATTTAACATAATATTAGTTGTATACGTAGCAGGGTCAGTTCCAATTGTTACACCAGAAAGTTGTTTTATTAAGGTTTCGTTGTGGAATATTATGGTAAAAACGCTGTGTTGTTACCATACATATCCAAGGTTAACTGTTTCATGTGTCTACACTTAATACCTATTTCATCTCTTAGATTCAGTAGTTTAATAAAATTAGGGAAATTAATAATAGCTATTTTTCACTGATAAAGGTAACTATTTGTTTGTTGGTGTTTAACAACCTTTTAACTATTATATGGTATTCTCAAGTCAAACGTTCTCTTCTTATATAGATTCAGGCAGTTTTTATAATGTGTTTTTCTTTGTCAAGGTGTTTTTAGAATGTGGATTTGATTACTCATATGTGAGCGTCTGTATATGATTTTTAGATTTTGGTATGCTTTTTTTTGTCTTTTGAAGAAAACTTTTCTATTTTTATCGGGGTTGTTATAACACAAATTAGAAAAACTATTAACAATTATTTATTTTATTAAATTAGTAACATCATATGGTCATACATTTTAGCAGAGAATCATATGAATTCAGACTTTGGTACGAACTATCGGATTTACCCTGAAATGCCTTTTATTTTTAATATGACACATTCTAACAAAATACATATCTCTCTCTATAAAACTCAATGTATGTGTGCGTTTGAGTGTTCCCTATAGAAGAAATGTAGTAAATCTAGATAAAATCTAAAAGTGTATTGTTATGTAGAATTGAACGGGGTATATAATGGAAGTATTCACAAATCTGTAAACCCAGGCCTAAGGGGACTATGAGAATATTCTGTCAAGGGAAATTCCGAGTTTTTCAGTCATTGTCCATCAAATGTATATGTAATTATGCAATAATTTTAAGTCATTCTGAGTCATTAGTTCCGGAAATAAATTTTTATTATATTTAACGTTTCTTATGTCATTTTTTTTAAATGGTAAAGAGGAGGAGGGGAGAAACTCGATAGGGCAGGAGTGGACCAATCTCTAACCACCCCTCTTCTGAAAATAATTCTGTGTTTAGGCAAGGGTTGCTCAATCCAGCCGCACATTTACGAGCATGTCTGTGATCTCAGCCGCACCGTTTCAGAACATGAGTCTGTTATTAGTCAGGTGTTGCTCAATCCCACTAGTCCATCTTCTGAGCAAGTGACAAGGTTTTTTTTTTAATTTGCATCCACACCTCCTCTGAACATGAATATGTACTGAAACAGGGGTAGGCCAATCCCTAGTCGCACCTCTACCGCACATGAGTCGGTAGTGAAGCAAGAGTTGCTTAATCTACACCACACTTCTTCTGAACATATGTGGAATATATTTAGTTTCATTTTATTTCATGAAAAGTGGTTTAAAGGGGATGGAAGACCTTCTTAAATAAATACTACCGTAAAATGATTTTAACCCCTTCGTAAAAATTCAGATGTTGCCGCCTTTTGTGGAATATATAAAGATATCTATTAGATGAAAGTTCAGTTTTGTTGGAGTATTTTAACGTGTTGGTAAAGGACATATTATTTGCCGATCCTCCCATTAGATGATTAAAATATAGAAAACGTACATAGGATTTAAGCTATAGCCATTAAGCAAGATTCCCGGAATTTCAATTTCTTCTGAATACTTGTTATGATTTACCCTTAAAGTTGGGTAATGTATTTATATCAAAATAAGAATAAAGATTGTAGCATACGTTTAGTATCATTATATCTTGATAGTTATCGTCATAAGAGGACAGAAAAATGGTGCAAATGTTATTTCATAGTATATATATATATATATATATATGTGTGTGTGTGTGTGTGTGTATGTGTGGGTGTGTGTCTCTCTCTCTGTGTATGTGTGGTTTTTGTATGTGAAGTATACGTATGAAGAAAGAGGATGAGAATAAGAATAAGAAAATAAAAACTGAAAATGGGGATCAAAGAAACCGAGGAAAAGAGAGAATAGGTAATCAAACGGAAGACGAAAAACAACAAGAAAAAAAAGAGAGGACGACAAATAAATTAAAAAGAAAAAAGGTAGGATAATAAAGGAAATAATAGGATAAGAAGGAAAACAGAAAGAAAACGGACCAGAAAGAAAAATGAAACGGAAAAAGAACGGTAATAAGTATGGTAAGGAGACGAAATAGATACGATAGATGAACACGATGGAAGAGTAAGAAGGGCGAGAAGACGAAGAGTGGGCATTAAGAAGTATTAAAAGAAGCAGAAGAATGAGGAGAAAAAAGAAGACGCACGAGAAAGTAGTAGTAGAAGAAGTAGAAGAAAAAAAGAAGATAATAAAGTAGTCGAAGTATTTAAAAAAAGGAGGATGATGAGAAAGAGATGAACGAGAAAGAAGAAGACATAAAAAAGAGAAGAAGAGAGGGGAAATAACCGCAAAGAAAAAACAAGAGGAGGTGAGAGAAGTAAAATAACGAGAATAAGAATAAGAAGGAGAAGAAGAAGATCAAGAAGAAGAAGAAGAAGGAATGGAAAATAAAGTAGACGAAGTATTTGTAAAAAAGAATAATGGGGATAAAAAAAGAAAGAAAAAGAAGGAGAAAAAGAAAAAGAAGAAGGAGAAGAAAGAGGAAGAAGACAAGTAAGAAAAAAAGAAGAAAAAGAAGAAGAAAAAAATGAGAGGAAAATAACTGAAAAGAAAAGCAAGAGAAACAGAATAATTAAAATAACGAAAATAAGAAGAAAAAGAAATAACGCGTATTTCTTTCAGATGAAATTTGATAAAAAGAACAGATGATTATATAGAATGAAACAGTGTAAACCTTTGGACGTACCAAATTTGTGGTTTAAAAAAAGCTCATATAAAAAAAGTGCATGTGTCGGCGATGCTGATCGAGGGGCGCCAGAAAGAGCGGCTAACTGGCGAAGGGACTGCAAAAATGCTGTAACATGAGAGGCAGTCCAAAATGCATCGTCGATTGCGGTCGATCGACAATGGAAAAAGAAAATCTGTGAGCCGAGAAAGGCTTGGAGTTTATTGAAAGATGATCCAAAACAGCCAGGGGCTATAATCAGAAGGGCACAAGAAATGCGCCCTTGTCCTCTTCTGGCTCACCGGCAGTTCTTTCTCTTTGTTCGGACATTCTATGGGATACTTTTTTTCTTTTCTTTTAGAGGGTATGAAGTCTTTTTATTTTAATTTCATCAGGGTGAATGTTAAAATGAAATCGCACAAACAGGTAGAAAACACACACACACACTAACACACACAAACAGACACACACATATATATATATATATATATATATATATATATATATACAGGGTGGGCAAAAATAAGGGTCCTATTTTTAAAAATTCATAACATTTTTATTTATTGATTTTTTTTTTTTTTTTTAGAATAAGTAAAGGACCCCTTCCGAAGCAAGCATGAGTCGTATTAGCCCTAAGGAACGTACCCTCATTTAGAAAACATTGTTTTTGCTTAAAAAACTCAAAACAGTGTAAAAAAACAATACTTTAGTTTTTGTAAGTTTTAAGAAGTGTTTTTCGGCTAAAATTTGTTTTGTTTATTTCAAAAAATCTCGGAAGTGTCAGTCTACACACACATAAAGTTTGGTGAGTTTAACTTTTATTTTGTGGAAGTTATTCAAATTCAAGTTATTCAAATTTAAAGATAGGACCCTTATTTTGGCCCACCCTGTATATATATTGGTAGTTTGAAATAGAGTTTGAATTACTTACTGGAGAGTTTGAATTACCTACTATACACCATCCTCGAGTGTCTTCCGTCTCTCTGTTCAAGGGTTTGTAAGAACAACCTAGCATGAGGATACTTATCCCTACAAGAACGCTCCTCGTGATGTTAGCTGAAATAACAGCACTCAGCTGGATACTTAAGAAGAGTTGATTAATTCTTGCCCTCAAACCAGGCGAGACCAAAAGACCACAAGAAATACATACTACACCATAATTGGAATATTGAGGAGCGTAAAAAATTGTTTTTAACGTTTAACAAGTGAAGTAGAACTTTAATTGAATATTCAGGATATCTATGTATTTCATATAGAGATGAAGTGTTTGCTCCCGGAAGGGTTCCCTTGATTTCTGAGAACTTCGACTGAAGAAAAATGAAACACCGTGATTTGACATCTTCAGAACGCTGACGATTACAATGGGCATATAATTTTTTTAAATGTAAAAAAATTCAGGCAATGTGGATGAACCCGCGGTACGTTTCTTAAATATGTAACATATAGTTTTACAATTAAATTGTATTAGCTCTCACTCCTCTGCGATCGAGCACTTTTTTCAATATAACCTTGCCATATATATATATATATATATATATATATATATATATATATATATATATATATATATATATATATATATATGCGTGTGTGGGTGGGTGTATTTTTTTTTATCAATATAACGCTATTTCTCATCGTGATTTTATCTCATTCAGAACACTGACGATTACACTGGGCATAGAATTAAAAAAAAAAATGTAAAAAATTAAGCCAATCTTGATGAACCCGCCATATGTTTCTGAAATATGTAACATATTTTTACAATTAAATTGTATTAGTTCTCACTCCTCTGCTATCGAGCACTTTTTCAATATAACCTGGCACTATATATATATATATATATATATATATATATATATATATATATAGGAAATATGTAAATAACAAAATAAAAGTAAAGTTTCATACTTTACAAAATTATTATAGCCATATATATAAACAAAGAATAAAATACATTTAAGAATGTCCTTTACTTTATGGGGTTTCAAATAATTTACTTCATCATCAGAAAGGTAAAACAATAGTATCAATTTGAAACATTCACAGCATAATCTAAAATCATGCTTAAAGCAAAGCTACTTTATAAATGTTTCAACAATGAGCAGCGAGTTATTGTAGTACCGAATATATATGTAGATTTATTGACAAACTCCGATTAGAACATTGTATTATATAGTAAAAAGCAATGTGTTACAATAAAATTCAGAAACGAGTCAAAAGTCAAAACTCTATGAATAAGTCTATGAAAATTCTTGCTTAAAACGTGACTTTAAATTGTGTTGTACACTTTTCAAATGAATACTTATCAATAATTAGAAAATCTTTGGTAATTTCCTTCTAGGGACGAGAGTAACTTCTTTGAAAATGTATGGAGTAAAATGCATTCCAATATGTTACTTTATATTTTGTTTAGCATATGATTATAATAAACTTTGCATTTGTTCATTATTTCAATATTTACTATAACAATGCTCTATCCCTAATATTAAGCATATCTTATGGAAAGCGGGAGAGGGCTGCAGATATGGTCAAGGTGGATAAAAGCGATTCTTGTCATTTATAATTGAGTGTAGGATATTAATTTCTTACAAATGGAATCTTTTATTTTATCGGTAATCTAATATTTATCATAAGGTCGGTCATTTAAAGTATGCTGCTGGTGTTGTGCTTGTTCCACAATCATTACAGGATAATCAACATCCATGTGTAGCGCAACGAGTCATGCGCTACAGATTGATGTTGATTATCCTGTAATGATTGTAATACTCACTTCCAAGAAGCAGTCTTCTAAATGTTGTAGGTTCAATTCTCATTACCCACGATACTATCTAGAAATATAATACAATTATTTAAGACATCTGCCCGTCAAGAGTGAGGAATGTAAACTCAACACAGATTTCCGAGTACGGCATAAAAATTTCCGAGTTCGACAAGAAGCACCTAAATGATATCGGAGGTTACATCGGCCGACATGTTGTGAGCATGACATTCAAAAACAGGACAGTAGTTCGAATAATTAAAATAATTCAAATGATCAAGCCTTATCTACAAAGTTCTAAAAAATCGTATGTTATAACCTCGATCTTGAAGTCGGCTTTTTGGCCAAGATCAAAGTGTAGTATCTGTTCCGATGAATACTGCACCTCATAGACTGGTATTGTCTTGGACTTCGGGGCTTGATTTACGCCGGTCTGTGGGTTTGCCCTGTGCAGTTCTAGGAGGTCCACCCTCCCAGGCTTCGCCTCCCCTCTTTGGGGAGGAGTAAGTTTTTTTTGCTTACTGCCTGAGGCGCCCCTACCGGGGAATGCCGACGGGCTGCCCAGGCATTTTTTTGTAAGCCACAGTTCTCAGCTTCTCGGGCGCTGGCTTTTCAAATCCCACTTTCCCGACCTTGTGTCACATCTTATCTTGTGGGAGGAAGATAAATAAGTTGAAACTCAATTAAGACAACAAATGTTATACTGTTATCGATTAAACAGTTAACCGTCGTGGAAACTTGAATAATATGTTGTATATAAAAAGAAGTACCGACAAATTCACACTTCTTATTGTTTTAGACTTTTTGTCTATTCTATAAATGACAGTTGTCTGTTTGTGTATGTTCATCTAAAAGTCAGAAACTACACAAGACACACTTACACATCTGATATATTCTTTTTTAGAATGGCGTCGGACAGAATATGATTACATTGTAGTAATATTGATTCTTTTGAGGGGGAACAGGAACACAAATTAATAAGGTGCGGTCGACATTAAGGTCGATGTTTTTTTCTATAGACCTTTGGTTTTAAATGGTACTTGTTGTCTTGACATTTGCAAATGTAATATATTTTTAACATATATAGAAGGAAGAGGGCGTAGAGACGTGGAAGTAGTAGGAGAAGAGACAGAACACTAAGAAGGAAAAGAAAGAGGAGGAGAAAATAGAAGAGATTAAAAAGGGTTGGGATCAAGATATAGAGAGAATATATAAAGACGTAGAGAAAGAGAAAGAGAGAGAGAGAGAGAGAGGGGGGTGGGGGAGAAGAACAGTTTTAAAAGAAATGTGATCATTTTTTGATAATCCAGAAAATGCAATAGACATAAAGGGTATTTGGCATTAGTTAAAAGCAGAATTTCTAATTAATTCTATGTAATTTTTAAAATGTTAATTAAATGAATAAAATCAATTAAATATATCTGAGACTTTCGGTGTATACACCTTTTTCAGCGAATACGTTTTTTTTTCATTTTGCTGGTATTAACCTCAAGGGTTGTTCACTCATGAATATCGCAAATTGAACGTCCGATCTTGTTGATGATTTTGGGAAAGTGAAACTTCGATGTATTGATGCGTAGGTGGCGCTATTCTTAATAGTATTGCTAGTACATCTTAGAAAACATTCGTAAAGCTATTTAAATAAAAAAAAGAAAGTGGTCTTTGAAAAAGGTGTATGACACCGAAAGTGTCAGATATGTATTCAAACTAAACATCTCATTCATTTAATTAATATTAAAATAATGATAACATTACTCAGTATTGCTGATCTCTTTAAATAACATTAAGCATGTTTTCTAAGATGTACTAACCTTTCTATTCAATAATTGCTAATGTTTTTACCAATAATAACAATAAGTAAATATATTCATCGTAGCTACTAGCTCTCTCGTTCAAATACTTTGTTGCGTATTATTTTCCATGAGATTTTTAAAATATTTTACTTTGTACTAGCAATAAAGAGGTAGAGCCTAGGTAACGTTGGAAATTGACATACACAGGTACTGTACCAACTCCGCTGAAAAAGTGTGTATCAACTAGTATGAATAAAAATAAATATTCTGTTTTGTTTTTTTCAAAATTGCATCAAATTTAAAGTTGTGCGTTAAAATAAATGATTTCTATGCGTTTACATCTTTTTGTTATTCTCTATATCTACATTTACTTTCCTTGTTTCATATTAGGTAAATTCTAACAAAGGGCCCCTCTTTTCTACCACTATTTAATAGACGGCTCACACATTCAACCTTTATTTGCAGGCCTATTCGTTTTCATAAAGGTGTTCCCTTTTGCGAGAGCCCAACGTCCACACATACATATAGTCAATGTCATCTTCTAGTGAAGATGCGGGTTTTAGTCATACTCACCTCATAGAAATGGTTAAGCAAACCAAATTGAATGGATTGTAGATGGGGGGATAAAGGGCACAAAGGAAGAAACAGAAGGAAGGATATTGAGGTGTGGTGGGCAGTGAGCGATAATGAGCGTGAGAATTAGGGGCAATGAGGGTGGCGGAATGGGTGCCCGATGGGAGCGATGTCTGTTACAGGAGTTGGTAATCATATGTCCGTGTAACGATGGAGGAAAAGGTGAAAGAGGTAATTTAGACGAGGTGAGCAGGAGATCTTACGCTTGGCCTGCGATCCCGTCGGCTGGGATTCGATAATCACACCCCTTGCCACAAAGCATGCATTCACGCATGCATGTTGACCGCTGCGCTGTGGGGGTGGAGCGAAGAGCCATGCGAATCGTGTTGCAACAATATTACGGTTAACAGGGTTCTTTGATACGACAGGGACGCCTGGGAAAATTTATTTATGTTTTGGCTTCTGTTTGTCTTTTTTTTTTCGGCATATCAACACTTTTGTGGTTATTTAATGCCGAAAAACAATGCTTCATGTGGGCGATACATTCATCGGTGGATTTTACGGCGTATCAACACTTTTTGATTGTTTATTCCCAAACATGAACTTGATTCTTGTTGAATCATTGAATAGAATTGATTGAACATAAGTTTCTATTTTACCTATAGTTTGTGGATAGTTGTATGTTCATTACTTTCTGAACAATTGTGTGTGTAAATAAACACAATCTGTTACTAAAGGAGATTTGGTATATGTCTGTATGATGTCGAACTATACTATTCCTTCTATTAATATACTAGTGTACTAAATTTTTATCGCAAATTAAGTTAACTATACTATCTCTGATTGATGTACTTTCAATGTTAAATTAAGAGAGACACTGTATTATCTGTTCTCTCGTCATGATACACTTCTCCAAGACATAACCTCTATTTTGTTGGGGGAGGTAGTGCGGTATCTGTTCTGTTTTCATGATAGATACCATATTTCCCGAAATGAGCTTTTCTTTTTCGGAGAGATGTAGCCTAGTATCTGTTTTGTTGTCATGATTAAATTCTCCTAGGCATTACCTCCTACTTATTCAGAAGAACAGGTAGTGTAGTATATGTGGGTTAGTGAATATATCATCCTCTCAGACATAACTTACTTTTTTGTGGAGCACCAGTTCAGTATATGTTCTGTGCTCCTGATACCGTCCTCCCGTGAATTACCCTCCCTATTTTGATGGAGAGCTAGTAAGTATAATTGAGTTTAACGTCGATGTAGCCGATTTCAGAGTTGGTTCCGTCATAAATTGCACTATTTATTTTCTTTTGCCTTCGAGCTTAACTGAACCATAGTACATTATTTTGCGTTATCTCAATCCAAGAAAAAGGGTTAATGAGATCGATAGGTTTGCCAGTCTAATGATAAAATATATTATGAGAGAATTGAAAATGAGAAATCGAATGAAGAAAATCTTATTACTTGTGGTACGGTTTATTACAAGTATTTGTTGAAAGTGAATTCGAAGACGACCATATTGGGGTATGTAGGAAAATTATCCCGGGACAACGCGTTCCAGACTAGATGTACTTGGTAACGAAAGTTATTTACTGTAATGCTAGAGACGAGTTGTTGCTGTGGATGTCTTAGAGTGAGAAGCAAGGGATGAAAGCTCAATCGATCACCTTCCATGGAGAAAGCGTAAGGAAAGATGAGAACCGTCTCTTTCTGGATCAGCCACCACTAGATTGCGAAGTCGATTGTGTATTCTATCAAGGCACGATAGAGTACTTCGTGGTAGCAATACCTCCTCTCATGACGTATCCGACTTTAGTGGATTTTCGCCTTGATACGTATTGATATATTTGGTAATAGACACCTTTAATTCAAGTCAAAACTTACTTTCCATTCTTAAGTTTATTTGAACATTCATTTTTTTTTATTTGACTTCGAATCACAGATGGATTATAATACATAACTTTTACATTTGTATTTTAAGCCACAAAAATTGAATTCTATTCATCACTTTCCGAAGACTGTAACATCAAACAGAATTTCCAAGAACCGATGTTTTTTTCTAAGAACTTGCCACTTTTCGAACATATTAATACGGGGCTGCTTCCCTGCAGACTGCAATATAGTCGTTTTCAAATCCAATGTCAACAGGTACTTGTCATGAACCGTTTCTTATAAGTAATCGAATTTTGTGCATTCTATGCATAAGTTTCATTATTCTCATGTACGTCCAACTCTTTAACACTTATTATCGAGTGGGTCTTTTCCTTGATTAGTGGTGAATCGTTATAAGGTTCAGCACTGTTTTCGAATCTAAAAGTGTCACAATATTATAATTGTTACACCAGCCGTTCTAACAGAAGAGAAACTACACCGGTTCTCACTATAAATAGTGCGAGTAGACAAGGATGACAAAGGGCAGTATTGTAACTGTCTAGTCGAGTGCCAGTCAGTTTCCTTACCCTTGTACCTTTTATATTAATACACTTGTAATCTTAACCCAACCTCGACTTGACTTCTTCTTTTTACTGTTGGACTACTTCACAACAATAATCAAGTAAGCCATTTATATATTATTAATGGATTAAGTTTTTTTATATATATATTATTAATAGATTAACATGTTTATATCTTATTAATAGATTAACATGTTTCTATATTATTAATAGATTAACATCCATCGGCATTTGATTGCTTAAGTTGTCATATCGCAATTAAGAAGTCAATTTCAACCTTTAATCTACTGAACAGAATGAATTTTCGTTAAAATAGAAAGGTTACGTTTTGTTGTTCAGTTGTGCTCTCACACTAACTGACATTCACGAAATAACTGAGGTTAAGCGACGTTGATCATGGCTAGTAATTAGATTGTATTAATATTTAGATGCCGGGCTGCGAAAATAAAGTTTGAATGATAGATTTAAACGTAAGGTAAAAATCAAGTGGAGTACGATTTTTTTTATTAGAAGTCAAGTTTGAGCTACAGGCTCATGTCGTTACGTCACATACCGGAAATTACTTGTGTGACGTGCTGAATAAGTAAATAAGATCTTTATCTTTTCACTGACTAAACAGTTTAGTATGAACGGCGGCCAAGCGTTTGGATTATAGTTCCCTATCCTATGGGAGAGGGTTTGGAATTATTATGCGTGTATCCATGTATACTGTAAAGAAAAAAGTAAAAACGATAAAAAATTGTTAAAGACCAATTGAATATGTGGTGTTCTTTATAAATAACATGGCTGTTCTTACAAATAATAAAAAAGGCTTCTACAACGATATATAGTAAAAAGTTAAACGAATTACTCCTGCTTGTCGTCTTCAAACGTGTTGAGCTGGCGTCCTTCAGATAATGCGTGGTGATCTATACAATACTTCTTGTCGAATAGATGGCTGAGCACACACCGTCCATATATCTACTTTCTTTAAATTATTCTCAGTATTCATATTAGAAACACCTAATGCTACGTCTGTTCTGAAATAATAAAACACACATTAAGTGTGTAACATGAAAACAATTGAAATGCTTACAAATATATATTTTAACCTGAAAATAGCATTTTCTTTAAAAAAAAATAAATAATATTCCACTTTACGTATAGAATAGCTTCCAATTTCATTAACATCTATGATTTATTCCTGCGTTCACTACTACCAGTGCTCTCCACTCTCTGGTTCCTCCTCATAAGACATTCACAGCAAGAACTTGTTTTTCTATCACAACAAAAGGGAATTATAATTTCTCCTTTTCCTTGTACCTAGTGTAAAGCTGACTTTCCGAAGACATAGCTTACATGTAAGGGTTTCCCGTGTCTGGAAAACGTAACCACAATGCTACTTCCCTGCAAATTACAACATAACTCAGTTTGCTTTCATGCATTGTTCATGTGAACTATTGAGTGTAATCTTTAATTAATGGTGATTATACTTGCTATCTATATAACGGTTTATTGGTGAATAGAAGCTTGGTTTGCGTTAGATTTTGAGAATATTAAACAGGTTACTGAACATATATAAAGGATGACTTCTATCATAACCATTAACACTTTTCCGAAAGTTATTACCTCAGCATCCAATAGAGCGAAGCTTTTTGCAAAGAACTTGCTACAATATTAACCTTTTGCGACAAGGAACACAAACGCCCGAAGTGTCCCCATAACTCTTAGTGATATACATATATATGCCACGAATCTTGCCACAGTTGTTACAAAACTTGCTGCCAGCGAGGCAAGGGGACCATACAACATTTTAGTTTTTTCACTGAGGAATCAACTGGCTTTACATTCTTCGATTTTTAGTAAATTATTCTATCGTTTCTCAAAAGAGAAATGCTTTCCATCTTTTTTAAAAAGTGGTCTCCCTGGTATTTAAAAAGACTAGGAATCAGTCCTCTGTTACTCAGTGCAGACTAATTAGTCTTTTAAGCGTCATGAGTAAGTTTATCAATCTGGGATTAATCAAGAAATTGTCAGCCACGTCAGCAAAAGCAACATACTTAGTGACAAGCAATATCAATTTCGTGTTGCAAGATCAACTGCTTATCTGCTAACTGTAATATCGCATAGAATGATCTAATTTTTTTAGATGGAATTTTTTTGATACGGTTTAGCACAAAGCTTTCCTAAAAAAACTAGCTAACTATGAAACATCTGGTTGTGTGTTTGCCACCAGTGAATAGTTTCTCTCTGATAAGTCTTTAAAGTAGATGCTTATGGGCAGAAGTTTGAAGAACACAATATTAATGCCGACGTGCCCCAAGGATATATTCTGCGGTTAACCCTCTTCCTGATATTTGTTAATTACTTTCAAAATAATATTCTGAGATCATTTATTTACATTTCGGCAGAAGATTAACCTTCTATGGATGCATCTCGAAGAGCATTGGTGATAAAGTTCTCACTAATTCGCACCTTTCTGATATATAGAACGTTGTGCGATGAGCGGAAGTGGCTTGTTACTTTTCATACTTACACATAAAGTCTCTCTTCTTCCATCACCAAAGCTTCCATTATTGTTTTGGCCGGCTCGAAAAGAATGTCTCTCTCCTTGCGGATGCTCTTTGATGTTTTAAGAATCAAGAACTGATGACTCTAGATGAAAAATATAAGACTTACATCTAATCTGTTCTTAAGGTCGCTGAAAAAATTGTTGGATTATCCTACCGTTTCAGAAAGTACCTGATGCATCCCTAACCTAAATAAGACTCAGATACGTCATAAATAAGTACTTTTTTTAAAAACATAGTTCACCCTAAATAAGGCATACCGCCAATGGAGTATTGTTGCCACATCTGGGCTGGTGCATAATCTACTAGTCTCTCCCTCCTTGACAAGGTCCAAAAAAGAGTCGCCAACCTAATAGGTCACTCACTGTCAACCAAGCTCCAGTCCCTGTCCCATCGCCGCAATGTAGCATCCTTGTGCTTTTTTACAAGTACTTCAATGGATTGTGCTCCGATGAATTGGTTGCTCTGGTGCCCCCTCGTCGTAAGTTCACTAGACCAACTCGACAATCGATTAAATCTCATCCATTCAGTGTGGAGGTCCCCAGATGCCGGAGAGCTTTCTACTCAAATAGCTTCTTTCCTCGTGCTACTGACCTCTGGAACTCCTTCCCTGACCCCTGTTTCCCCGACGATACTGACATGTAGAAATTTAAAACTAATGTAAACAGACATCTCGCTGCGCAGATCCCAATTTAGGTTGACTCCCCCCAACCTTCTTCCTTTTCTTTCTTCTCAGTAGCCCCTTACGTCTACAGTGGCGGCCTGCCTTGTCTGGGGTGAACTATGTTTTTAAAAAAGGGACTACTTAGTAAAAGGGTGAAAGTGTGGGGGTCAACTTAAATTGGGAGCTGCGCAGCAAGATGTCTGTTTACATTAGTTTTACATTTCTGCATGTCAATACCGTCAGGAAAACAGGGAGCAGGGAAGGAGTTCCAGAGTCAACAGTGAATGGATAGGATTTAGCAGATTGTCGGGTTTGTTTACTGTATTTACTGTTGCCATATTTAGGGAGGCATCTCTGGAAGACGTTAACACAGATCTGCTTCTCTGCAGATTACAACATGGTCACCTTTAACTCCAATGTCAACAGATTCTTGTCCTAAAACGTCCCTATAAGTAATTCAACTTGGTTCATTTCAGTAGTAATTCTCAGTCATCTCATACGGTTCTTCACTTTTCAAATGATACACATACTATCGCCCTTAATAAGTTGCGACACTTTAGTAAGAAAGGATTATTTGATTTACTCCGAAATCATGACCTAAAGCCAAGTGGACATTTTAGAAATCTCAATTGTTTTTATAACAATAACATTGAAATAACTTAAAAACGTTAATGTTTCGAAAACTTTGAGATTAGGATTGATCATTTATGTTATTTAGATTATTTAGACTTATGTACTGAACTTGCATGTTATGCTCACAACGTTTAAGCCGATGTAACCCTCAGATAGACGAGTAGCGACACAAAAAAAAGGCTAAGTAATAATCAGTTATAATATACAGTCTTCTGGAGGTTAAAGGCTTAATCTTCAGTACGGGCGACACTAAGAACACAATTAAGAATTACTTAAGGTTTCTACTAGTTATGACTGATAAACCGAGAATAAGCTACACCTGTTGATTAAATAAATGGTTCTGTTTGAAATTCAGTACATTTTTCCGAGTTCAACATGACGTTTCTGATAAAGGTCGGATATTTTATAAAACGAAACATTGTAAAAACAACATCCAAGATGAGAACAATAATCCGGATAATCCAAATAATACATAATACTGTTTTATATTTATTCTAGTTGTGATAGTTTTTGGTCGTTTATTAGTGTTATCTTCTCTTCTTTTACATTTAAATCTGAGAGTATCCACGTTAAAAAAGCATTCGTGTTAGGGGACATCAGCTTATATTCTGCTGGTGTTTCCTAAAATCCAGTGCTATGACGTCACATTCGTGTACGTTGTTGTTTAGGTCGTTTACATAAGATCATTACTAGAATTGGGTGACAATTTAACAATATTAGCTGTACGTTGTTGTTTAGGTAGTTTACATAAGATCATTACTAGAATTGGGTGACAATTTAACAATATTAGCTGTACGTTGTTGTTTAGGTCGTTTACATAAGATCATTACTAGAATTGGGTGACAATTTAACAATATTAGCTGTACGTTGTTGTTTAGGTCGTTTACATAAGATCATTACTAGAATTGGCCGACAATTTAACAATATTAGCTGTACGTTGTTGTTTAGGTCGTTTTCATAAGATCATTACTAGAATTGGGTGACAATTTAACAATATTAGCTTACGTTGTTGTTTAGGTCGTTTACATAAGATCATTACTAGAATTGGGTGACAATTTAACAATATTAGCTGTACGTTGTTGTTTAGGTCGTTTACATAAGATCATTACTAGAATTGGGTGACAATTTTACAATATTAGCTGTACGTTGTTGTTTAGGTCGTTTACATAAGATCATTACTAGAATTGGCTGACAATTTAACAATATTAGCAGTACGTTGTTGTTTAGGTCGTTTACATAAGATCATTACTAGAATTGGCTGACAATTTAACAATATTAGCTGTACGTTGTTGTTTAGGTCATTTACATAAGATCATTACTAGAATTGGGTGACAATTTAACAATATTAGCTGTACGTTGTTGTTTAGGTCGTTTACATAAGATCATTACTAGAATTGGGTGACAATTTTACAATATTAGCTGTACGTTGTTGTTTAGGTCGTTTACATAAGATCATTACTAGAATTGGGTGACAATTTTACAATATTAGCTGTACGTTGTTGTTTAGGTCGTTAACATAAGATCATTACTAAAATTGGGTGACAATTTAACAATATTAGCTGTACGTTGTTGTTTAGGTCGTTTACATAAGATCATTACTAGAATTGGGTGACAATTTAACAATATTAGCTGTACGTTGTTGTTTAGGTAGTTTACATAAGATCATTACTAGAATTGGGTGACAATTTAACAATATTAGCTGTACGTTGTTGTTTAGGTCGTTTACATAAGATCATTACTAGAATTGGCTGACAATTTAACAATATTAGCTGTACGTTGTTGTTTAGGTCGTTTACATAAGATCATTACTAGAATTGGGCGACAATTTAACAATATTAGCTGTACGTTGTTGTTTAGGTCGTTTTCATAAGATCATTACTAGAATTGGGTGACAATTTAACAATATTAGCTTACGTTGTTGTTTAGGTCGTTTACATAAGATCATTACTAGAATTGGGTGACAATTTAACAATATTAGCTGTACGTTGTTGTTTAGGTCGTTTACATAAGATCATTACTAGAATTGGGTGACAATTTAACAATATTAGCTGTACGTTGTTGTTTAGGTCGTTTACATAAGATCATTACTAGAATTGGCTGACAATTTAACAATATTAGCAGTACGTTGTTGTTTAGGTCGTTTACATAAGATCATTACTAGAATTGGCTGACAATTTAACAATATTAGCTGTACGTTGTTGTTTAGGTCATTTACATAAGATCATTACTAGAATTGGGTGACAATTTAACAATATTAGCTGTACGTTGTTGTTTAGGTCGTTTACATAAGATCATTACTAGAATTGGGTGACAATTTTACAATATTAGCTGTACGTTGTTGTTTAGGTCGTTTACATAAGATCATTACTAGAATTGGGTGACAATTTTACAATATTAGCTGTACGTTGTTGTTTAGGTCGTTAACATAAGATCATTACTAAAATTGGGTGACAATTTAACAATATTAGCTGTACGTTGTTGTTTAGGTCGTTTACATAAGATCATTACTAGAATTGGGTGACAATTTAACAATATTAACTGTACGTTGTTGTTTAGGTCGTTTACATAAGATCATTACTAGAATTGGGTGACAATTTAACAATATTAGCTGTACGTTGTTGTTTAGGTCGTTTACATAAGATCATTACTAGAATTGGGTGACAATTTAACAATATTAGCTGTACATTGTTGTTTAGGTCGTTTACATAAGATCATTACTAGAAGTGGGTAGCAATTTAACAATATTAACTGTACGTTGTTGTTTAGGTCGTTTACATAAGATCATTACTAGAATTGGGTGACAATTTAACAATATTAACTGTACGTTGTTGTTTAAGTCGTTTACATAAGATCATTACTAGAATTGGGTGACAATTTAACAATATTAGCTGTACGTTGTTGTTTAGGTCGTTTACATAAGATCATTACTAGAATTGGGTGACAATTTAACAATATTAGCTGTACGTTGTTGTTTAGGTCGTTTACATAAGATCATTACTAGAATTGGGTGACAATTTAACAATATTAGCTGTACGTTGTTGTTTAGGTCGTTTACATAAATTCATTACTAGAATTGGGTGAAAATTTAACAATATTAGCTGTACGTTGTTGTTTAGGTCGTTTACATAAGATCATTACTAGAATTGGGTGACAATTTAACAATATTAGCTGTACGTTGTTGTTTAGGTCGTTTACATAAGATCATTACTAGAATTCGGTGACAATTTAACAATATTAGCTGTACGTTGTTGTTTAGGTCGTTTACATAAGATCATTACTAGAATTGGGTGACAATTTTACAATATTAGCTGTACGTTGTTGTTTAGGTCGTTTACATAAGATCATTACTAGAATTGGGTGACAATTTAACAATATTAGCTGTACGTTGTTGTTTAGGTCGTTTACATAAGATCATTACTAGAATTGGGTGACAATTTAACAATATTAGCTGTACGTTGTTGTTTAGGTCGTTTACATAAGATCATTACTAGAATTGGGTGACAATTTAATAATATTAGCTGTACGTTGTTGTTTAGGTCGTTTACATAAGATCATTACTAGAATTGGGTGACAATTTAACAATATTAGCTACTGTAAGCAAACTCTCCAACAAAGTGAATAAACACAAATCCTTCTGACTGGGGATATAATCGGCAATAGACTGCCCTGTTACAAATGGTGGTTCGGGTTAGCTGTTCCACTTAACCATATAAAATAGGTCTTAAACACCCAACTGATGAGTCTATAGGTTTAGAAAACAAAAATACTCATAAAACTAAAGGAACCATTTTTCACAGACATCACTATTATATCAAAGAACCATTAGCAGAGTTTACAATATACACGTATGCCATCACTGTGCATAACGCAATGTCAAATGACTAAATTTATTTTATTAAAAACTAGCTGATCCTATCCGGCGTTGCTCGGGATATAGCGAACTCATTCAAGTTTATAATTTTTATTTGTATGCCCATTGTTTTTAATTAAAGTAGACCGGTTCTATTATATTCTTCAATTAAATGGAATATCCCCTTGCTATTCTTTTTATTTTTAGGTGGAAATCTCTACTATTAGCAGTTGTCACTGCAAAATGTAACCATATACGTTCTTATATTGCAAATACCAGTGCACAACAAGAACAAATGAAAATTGACTGACCAGAAGAAATGTTTGATATGTCAGCTTAAATGCTATTTGGGTCTGCCTTTAAAAATTCTAAAAAAATATTTTATATATTTTTAGGATGTTTTATTGCCGTAATTTCTAATAGATAAATACTTTCTGGGGAGGAGCTACACCCTACTAGCTGAAATGATGACGAACACATTATCCTGCACCACTGCCAGCGCGACACGCTAAATGGACCACTCTGTTTCGTGAGGCTCGACCTTCAACCAAGGCACAATCCTGCCAACTAAACAAGGGATGCAATTGGCTGAGAGCAAACCACTAACTGCTTATATCATGAAATTTCCTAACAACTTGCTACTAATCTGCTGCCAGATTATTTACTGATCCTATTCTCTTTTTTTCTTTTTTATGCTCTTTTGTGGCAAACAGGAGAGCAGAAAGCTGAGTTTGGATCTACTTCCGGCAGCCTCGTCATCCTGTCTTCCTTTATTTTGCCCTTTAGTTTTCACATTCCAAGGGCGATATTTCTGTCAAAGGGAGAACACTTGCTGTTTTCTGGATTACAATCCATCCGTATAATACTTATCGTTGGCTATTTTTTTTAACTTGAAGTTATATTTTTTTAACTTGAAGTTATATTTTTTTTAACTTGAAGTTATATTTTTTTAACTCTGTACATAAAGTGGCTCCATGCTTTATCTGGAGCGATTTCCATAAAAATAAAACCGTTTTGTCGCGCAACTATAGTGGATCCAGACATGGATAAAAACGTCAAGATGAAATCTATTGTTTATTCTGGGAAGAGTCTTACTAAGTGACTTGATTTTTGTCGTATTTGACACGTATATATTCTAGACTAATTGATGTGTTTATATTGAAACTATTTTACGTGTTCATATCTTAGACAATTTATCGTGTTTTTATTCTAGACTATTTTACATGTGTTATTGCACTAAACTATTTTATCTGATTATGTTCTTTAATAGTTTACGCGTGTATATCTTAAACTATTTCACGTTTTTATATTCTAAGGTATTTAACACATTTATACTCTAAACCATGTTACGTGTTCGTATTCTCAACTATTTATGTGTTTATATCCTAAATTATTTTATTGGATTATATTCTGTAATAACTTATATTTTTTATATTCTATACAATTTTACGTGTTTAGATCCTAAACAATTTTTTGTGATTATATTCTTAAATATTTTACGTGTTTTTATCCTGAACTATTTTGAAAGTTTATATCCTAAACTATTTACCTGATTATATTCTTAACTATTTCATCTGTTTATATTCTAAACTAATATACGTGTTTATATTCTAACTAGTTGTACGTGTTTACACCGTAAACTATTTCACTTGTTTATATTCCAGACTATTTTACATGTTTATATTTTGGGGATTTGTGTATATTAAACGATTTAACGTGTGTATATTCAAATTACTTTTAGTTTATAGAAACGAATCTAAAACGTATGGATGTTGTATTATTAAATAATGAGGATCATGTTTGAATGAAAGGTCTGTGTGACCCTTAAGTGTAAGAGGTTACACCATACGGAAGTCACGAAGCCACAGGACGTCATGGCGGAGGTTTACTGTATCTTAGTGTGACGCTACTTCAAGCAATGTAAAGGTGGCTAGGGCGCCTAACCAATGGGACGAAGCGCGCACAAGGTAGGTGGGTGTATTGAAACGACTTATCCGTCTATCTAAATGTCTGTCGTTCTCTCTCTCCCACACGCGTACGAAAGTAACCTGTTCCAATGATATTTTCTGTAACTTTTCTTTAATTTGTAATACTACTTTATTATTAACTAAATATTGGCATTCGAGTGATAGTACTGCCAGACAAGCAAACACCTGGGTTTACGACGAGGCGAGTGTATAATTGAAACAATAACGATTCTCCAGATCTCACAAAACTTAAAATATTTTAAAATATAAGAATATTTTCTTAAACTCTGAAGTCTTAAGTTTCCACACTTGGGTCACATAAAGGTCTATCACTTTTTTTACAATAAGTATAACGTATAGGATTTGAAGATATTTCACATGTTTATTAAAATTATTCACATTTTCTCGTCTGTTAATCATATTGGTTACGGCCATTTTATAAACAATTCAACCACTATAGACATAAGGAATGAAAGTGAACATTTAAATGACATTAATTAAAATAAACTTTCAAACTTTCTTTCACGACCACGATAGTGTGCATAATGGTTTATATCTGCTTCTCGTAAAGTCGGTTCTCTCTATCGTTCCAAATACTTTCTCAGACCTGAGATTATAGTTTAACTCTACAAATCTAATATCAAACCTTGTATGGAGTACTGCTGTTATATTTCGACTGGTCGATCTCTCTTCCATTTGAAAGTTCTTGATAGGTTCAGAAGCGTATTTGTAATTTGATTGGCCTCCCCTTTTCTTCTCTGCACGCTCTCTATCTCACAGGCGCAATGTTACTAGTCTCAGTATTTTCTAAAAATATTATTATGTCATGTATTCTTCAAAATTGTCTTATCAAGTCCCTGCTTCCTTTGTTACAGCTCGTTTAACTCGTTGGTATAGCGGTTTTCATCAGGTCACTGTTTTGATACCTTGTTATAATACAGCTTCCTATTTTAGTAGCTTCTTATAAAGAGCTGCAGGCTTGTGGAACTCTTTTCCTACTGACTGTTTACCTCCTACAAATAGCATTGGACTTTTAAAGACTAATACCAATATGCATCTCTTGTCTTTGCGATAATCATCTTTCGCTTTTGTAGCTCTTTATATAAAGTGGCTCCATGCCTTGTCTGAGCGATATTAATTTAAAAAATAACCGTGGAATACTATTGAAAATTCTATTTCAAACTATAGCGTGGCAGACCAATGACAATGTGATTTCAAACTAAAGCGTGGCAGACCAATGGCAATGTGATTTCAAATTATAGCGTGGCAGACCAATGACAATGTGATTTCAAACTATAGCGTGGCAGACCAATGGCAATGTGATTTCAAACTATAGCGTGGCAGACCAATGACAATGTGATTTCAAATTATAGCGTGGCAGATTAATGACAATGTGATTTCAAACTATAGCGTGGCAGACCAATGAAAATTCAAATTTAAACTTGCGAGTGACAGAATATTAAAATGATATTTAAAAATCAGGCGTGACAGACATGTCAAACTTAAACGTTTACAGAGGAGCAGATATTTTCTTTTAAACTAAAGAATGAGAGACCGCAGCCATACTATTTCAAACTGTAGCGTTGCAGACCAACGAAAACGTCTATTTAATACTTAAGCATGACAGACAAACGAAATTGAAATTTCAAACTAAAATCTTATAAGCATAAAAAATCCTACTTCAAACTTAAGTGTGAAAAAAACGAATCACGTTTTTAAACTTGAATGTAACAGAACAATAAAATACAATTTCAAATTTAACCATGCCCGGCCAAAGGAAATGCTATTTCGAACTTTAGCATGACAGATCTATGGACATTTTATTTCAAACCAACCATGACTGACGGGCAGAAAAGCCATATCAAACTTTAGCATATCAGTCGTGCGAAAACACTATTACACACATAATCGTAACATACTAAGTAACTTATATATTATCAGTAAGCTATATGAATATATATATTGAAAATCAAACCAGGTAACAAAATATTAAGAATATATAATATTTTAACGAATATTTCGAAGTTATATCTCATTGTCAAGTTAGTGAGGACAACATCGTTTTGTTACTTATGTTCTTGCTTCGTATCTATTGTATCTGTATATCCGGTAAGAATTCCGCATTCAAATCAATTGAACATTTTACGTCGTAGGAACAATTCTTCGAAGACAGCAACACTAGCAGACAAGCCTTGGTTAAAAGTATGCGTAATAAAATGCTGTGTTCTATTATACGCATTGCTGATATACGAATTTTATTTTTAAACTAATTCTTTTTACAGACCGACGAATATGGTATTTCAAATTTAACCCTGACACACGAAATAATATTCTATTGTAAATTTAAATGTAACAGACTATTGAAAATCCTATTTACAATTTAGCCTGTCATACTGAGGAAATTGGTTTTTCACAGCTTGGTGTGAAGGATAAATAAACAGAGCAATTTATAGTAATGTATTTATATAATCTATATAATGTATATTCACGTTGACACACCGGTGTCCGTTAAGATAACCAAAGTTAAGCAATATTAAGACTGGTCAGTACCAGATGGGCTTCCATTTGGGAATACATGACGCGGCATGTCGGAGGATGTCGACACCTCTCTGTATAAAAAAAATATTGCAAAAGTTAAAGTCGTTATAACCATCTCGTTTGGATGGGATATACCTGCGACTTTGAATTTGTTTTCCCTAGAAGCTTCCTCCTTCAGAGAAAGTCGGATCAATACGCTCAGGCTGCCTGCTGCATTACAATTCCTTAAATTGCGCGTTTTTCAACGCTGTTTCAAACTTGAGTCGAATAAGTCAACCGATAAACTGACGGACAATGCCGCTCAGCGAATTACGTGGACGCACTTAAAAAACGTAGGAGGAACGATTAACAGATATAAATCTCGATAATGAAAGGCGATGGCTAGTGTTAGGGTAAGAGTAAGGTAATGGAAGGGTTTATCGTTCACGCCAGATAAGAGGAAATGGCCGAAGAGAGGATCCGTCGGACGCGCATATATTTTTGGCATCAATCACTCAAGAACACCAGGCAAAAAGGGAGATCACAGGGAACATCTAATGCGATCCATTTAATGTCATTTGTGTCCCTTTATTATCTTTCTTCCCCCACTTTTTATTGATTCTTCCCTTTTTTCGTACCAATGCTTTTTTGTTACTTTATTGTATTTTGACCAATTGGAGAACAATTACGAATTAATTTGATCAGCTGGACACTAGTGTCAGGAAAATTGTTATGCGACTGTTAAAACTGATCACAAAGTGGGATCAGCGTGTATCTAAAGCTGACCGTCCCGACCGACATTGTCGCTACTAACGCTGATGAGTGGTCAATCGTTCGAAGAGATGGCCGTGCGCGTGGGTAAGGGGAGGCGGTAAAATATGGCGTTGCGAGCAGGAAAAGCTTTCCTCCAACCCCCACAAGTTAAGTAGAATGTATTCATCCGCTACTAGCTAATAAGCACTCATAGCCGGACTAATACCTTCATACCGACTCTTTCGCCCATTCATCTTGCGTTCACTTGTGTGCCTACTTTCGGTTTCATTTCTACTTTCACAATTCACTATCATTTTAACCGCGTGATGATAATTATCTGTCTAATTTATTTCTCTTTCCGTAATGTATTTTACTCAATAATGATGGACACATTCGACACATCAGATATGTTTTAATTCCCTTCCTCTCGTACACTCCTATTAGCTTTCTTTCATGTATTTTCTTTGTCTGTGTCTTTTCCTTTTAGATATTTACAAAAGCTGCACGTGAATAAATGAATATGTTAAATGTAATACTACTACTATTACTACTACGACAACTACTAGTTTATTACTAGTAGATATTTGGTCTCTGTCTCTCTGAAGCGAACATTTTACTAAAGTTTTCTTGTACTTCTATTACTAATGAAAATTAGGCGTCTGTCTGAAGCCGAAAGTATACAATTACGTTCTTTTTTTTCAATTTTTTTGTATCTTATTGTTTTTTTCTGGGGTATATATATATGTATATATATATATATATATATATATATATATATATATATATATATATATATATATATATATATATATATATATATATATATATATATATATATATATTCATTTATTTATATGTATGTATATATATATATATATATATATATATATGTATAAATAAACATTAATCCTTATTGTAGAATGGTGGGTTACTATAGTTAAATATAATTATTGGGTTGGTGCAAAAACAATGGCGTTTGTTGACGTTCAATTTCTAAAGACCATAACTTATTTTATACCAAACTTTATTAATCAAAATAAGAACCATTAGAATCAACACATTTTAGCCAACGGGAAACAAGTTTACACATTCCATTATCATAAAAATCCGGAGTTCTGGAGCGATGAAGTCATTGAAGGCCAGTTCGGCATCATCTCGGCTTTAGAAGCATTTCTCGCGCAGGAAGTTGTCAAGATGCTTGAAAAAGTGATAATTGGTGATCGAGAGATCTGGTGAATATGGCGGATGAGGCAGATTCTCGTAGCTCAATTCGTTCGGCTTCAGCAGGGGCAGTTGTGCAACATTCGGGCGAGCGTTGTCATGGAGGAGAATTGGTTCCTACATACTGACCAATCTCGAGCGCATACGTTCGAGCTTTTGGTGCATTTCGTCAGTTTGTTGGCAGTACTTCTCCGCCGTAATCGTTTCGCCCGGATTCAAGAAGCTGTGATGGATGAGACCGGTCGCAGACCATCAAACAGTCACCATAATCTTTTTTGGGTGCAATTTCGGCTTCGGGAAGTGTTTTGGAGCTTCGCCGGCATCCAACCCCTCTGCCGAACGTCGCCGATTGTCACAAAGGATCATCACACGTCACAATTCGCTCGAGAAATGGGCAGTTTCTGTTGCGCAGCAAGAGCATTGAAGATACCTCAAAACGACGATATTTTTGATTATCGTTCAATTCGTGCGGCATCCATTAATCCAGCTTTTTTGACTTCCCTATTTGCTTCAAATGGTGAACGACTCTTGAGTGGTCGACCCCGAGTTCATCAGCAACCCTCGTGTGGTTTGGCGAGGATCGGCTTCAATTAAGGCTTTCAGATCTTCGTTATCAACCGCAGTCGACCGGCTTTGACCGTCTTCATCTTCAAGATTCTCGTCACCATTGCGAAATTTCTTGAACCACCTTTGTGCCGTACGTTTGTTAGTGGTTCCTGGGCCAAACGCATCATTGATGTCACAAGCTGTCTCGGTAGCTTTTCGGCCTAGTTTGAATTTGAACAAGAATATCGTGCGGATTTCAATTTTGCCCATGCTGACGAAAAGCCTGCAAAAACAATTAATAAAGAGATGAAAAATAGAAAACAAATAACACAATTCGATTAGACGAAAAACGCGCTTTAAAATAACCTATAACAACGCTATATTTATCAATAGATTAATTCGGAAAACTTATATAAATATAACATATGTGATAAAACGCCATTGTTTTTGTACTAACCTAATACTTTCGAATCTCTACCTGCGCTATGAGGGAATAACCCCCGTCAAAATTCCAATATATCCAATTTCCATGAAATTTAAATTATATGTGTGTAAGTGTATGTACCGAATATGTACGGGCCTAACTTCTAAGTGACCCATGGGTCCAGAACACTCTTAAAAGTTTAAATACGTGTATCCGATTTTAATGAAATTTAAATAATATGTATAAGAATCTAATTGAAATTGTTCTCAACATGTCAGCCCCTTCGAATATTTGCTCGCTTCGTTAGTTTGTTGGATGACATCGTCCTAGCGAGTATGAAACCTTACTTGTGAGAGATCGAACTGGGTTCTAAGTAGTTGGATGACTACACCCCTTGTTGAGAAGAGTAGGTACATTTCACAGTCGGCCTTCGCCCAGGTTTGCTTAATCTGTGTAAATTAATAGACACTCTTGTATGTGGCGAGGTAGCTCAGTGGCAGAGTACTCGCTTAACATGCACGGGACTCGGGTTTCGAATTCTGAGTCCGAATGTGTTTTACTGATGAGCCCAAAAGAGAGCGAAACTCGAGTATAGGACTTCCGGTTTGTTTCTTTCATAGGTTGTTGGCTGCGGCGTTGTCTGATTGTGGAAATAATTATATATATATATATATATATATATATATACATATATATATATATATATATATATATATATATACATATATACATATATATATATATATATATGAATACATTTGATTCAAACTTTAATGTTTTAGTTGCATAGCAGAATGTTACCCTGAAGAAGCAAATAAATTGATTTAGTATTTACCTCCATCCTACTACGAGAAAAGGTTGACACGAAATTGGAAGGCGGAGTTCGAAAAGCCGGTGGTCCAGAACATAAGCACTCTGACATACAAAATGCCTTAGCAGCTCGCTGGCATTTACCGGTAGAAATAAACTAATCCCTTCTAAAAGAGAGATGGTAAAACCTGGAACTGAACAGAATCAGATATCAACCCGAGAGAAAAAAAAATACATCTAACTCACATAGATTATCTCGGATTGATTGTCGAGGACGTATTCCCGTCTAGTTATGAAAAAAACAACACAACCTGTAAGGTCAGGTGACCCCCTTAGTGTCATTTTTGTTGCCAGGTAGACATCAATTCTCAAGCTTGTCTCACATGTCCTTTAAGAGCCTTAAAGCTACATATATTTACGCCACTGGGTCCGACTCTCTCACGCCGTCAATAATTGCGTAATCAGCTGTCAATCCCGACGCAATAGATCATCTCGTCGAAATAATTTGAAAAAATAAACGAGAAATATTGCTCACTAACTGACCGTTTCACTTTTTTAGCACATCTTAGTAAAAATGCCAGGGTCATCAGTCCCGATACTTCAACGACTCATTCGAGACATTGGACGCATGATATATATTTCTAAGAGCGAACTATGAGAGACCGGTTCTATGTTACAGTTCATCCCCCCCCCCTGGATATCATCCGAGGCAAGACCCTCTTCATTATGAGGTTATCTGGCAACGTAAACGTCTTGATAAAGAAAACAAACCACTTTGCCGTCGTGTGTAGACAAGTAAATCGATATTTATTGAAATTCACTTATATTTCTTTAAATAAATTAAACACTTTATCGATTCTGTAACAGACGTACTTTTTTATTAAATTAAATTAAAAAAAACAATAATTTTCTTGATGAAATATAAAAATGGCCGTCTTAAAATGTTTCATTGTTCGATTGATTAATGTGGAGCGCAAATAATATTTAATTAATTTTCAATGTCCTTTTTCGAAACCAATATGCAAGTATGAGGAAGTAACATCAGATGTCTTGATGACTTGGTAGGCCGGGAGCATGCTCAAGGCGTTTCCACAGTGGCGATGAAGAGGCGTTCGTAAAGCAAAGGCGATCCGCGATGGTCCTCGGTGTGGCGTATCATTAATCGGCCAAGACTGTCGAAGAAGGCTCGCGTGACGGGACCTATCCTGTAAATATAAATATAAATCAATATATTCGATGTTCAAATATGAGTTATAAAACTAGTAGTTCCTTTCAAATCGGAATTAAAGTAATTTTTAATATGAACGCTCTGTTGATGACGACATACATTGAAATTATCTCACAGTACGTATTTATTATACATAATCTGAATTTTGGTTACAGGTCAACAGAATGAATGCTGAGATCATTTTTTGATCTCTATGCAGATGAAACTACAATTTATGGCAGCCCTTTGAAGAACATTAATGATCAATGTATTTCTGTGTTTCACTCGTTCGACCTGAGCTACATGATGCTATAAGAAAAAGGTGACTGGTTAGCTTATATACATAAAAACCAAGCTCTTCTTTTTTGACCAAGAACGCTCAAATCCTCACTTTGTTCCAGTTGGAATGAATGTCTCTCACCTTGAGGAAGCTCACTGCTTTGATAAGCATCAAGGACTGAGTTTCACTCCAGACCTGAAATGGAAACTCACATAAAATCTGTTGCTCATACCGCTGGAAAATGGTGTCGCTCCCGTAGATATGAACAAAATCCTCCTTCATAACAAATATATGTGTT
Organism: Sepiola atlantica; assembly: GCA_963556195.1. Classification (NCBI taxonomy): domain Eukaryota; kingdom Metazoa; phylum Mollusca; class Cephalopoda; order Sepiida; family Sepiolidae; genus Sepiola; species Sepiola atlantica. Next base: position 44,278,171 of record OY744546.1, read on the forward strand.
TCTTTATTGACTATTTTTTCAAGTTTATGTAAATGGGAAAGGTAAAATAACGCCGAGTAGAACAGATGGTCCCGGTCAATTCATAAATTCTTGCCTTCTCTCTTTAATAATACTATGAGGATCAATGATGTTGATAAAGACAATATTCAGAAGAGACTTCATATATACAACTTACCTAGGGGGTTACTGTCATCTTACAATTATTTATAACGGACAAAGCAAAGGAGAACAAATGACTCCGTTCAATGCTTAATTAATTGTCCGCCGTTCATTTCACAATAATATAAAAAATAAATGATGTTGATAAAGGCACTCGTCTGAAGATATTTTATATATAACACTTACCAAAAGTAATACTGTTTTTAAGTATATACTAAACAATTTCGTAATTGGATGCTTTTAATTTAATGTCGTCAATTACACAGAGCATGGATAAAGTTAGTATCAAATTTCGGGTCGACTAGATATTTCCTTTCACTTTTTAGGGTATGCTTATGTTTATTAGTGCACCTTCGGTATTTACCTTTAGTGACCCCCCCCCTTGTAAGATATATCATAGCCAGAGATTGTTTTCTATCAGAACTGCAAAAACCGTACTTCCCCCTTCTGTGTCTAGCGTCAAACATAATTTCCATGAACAAAGTTTATTTCCAAGAACCTTCCACTTATTGAACACAGTATCACGGGGCAGCTTACATGTAGACTACAACATGCTTGTCTCCAAATCCAATGTCGATAAATACGTGTTAGAAACAGTTGTGAAAAGTAATCAAACTGTTCATTCCAATAATCATTTTACATCCTCTCATAATATTCTTCATCATTCAGCTGACAATCTATACATATTATACACCCTTTTTAATACGCACACATGCACAGCAATTATTACAAATTAACATATATAAAAAACATTATTTAGAAAATATAGCTTCTTCTTGAATAATAGCGTTTCTAAAAGAAACTTATTTGTGCAAACATATATTTTTTAATCCAATATTGACAAAATAAAATCACACAAAAAAGAAATTCCAATTAACTTCAACAGAAAAGTAAGTATCTTTTAACCAAGCGAACAATTTAAAAAAACTCGCTTCAAAAGAAGGGCCACAATAATATCGTATACAACCCCAAAAAGCATACTAAAATCTAAAAATAAAACAAAAACACTAAAACATTATGAATTGTGAACTCCCACACAATGATGAAACATTGTAAATAGAAAAAAGATTACCCTATAATGATTGAAAGGTAATTAAACCCCAACAAACCAAATAAAACCTATTAACCTTCATCCTCGAGTGGCGTTTCGCTTTGATAACTGCTGACTTATTGTAAACGCAGCGTTAAAAGGAAATAGGAGGGAAGAAAACAGTAATTAAAATAAAGGGAAAAAAAACAGGAACATAGTACAGCAAGAATATTATATTTGTTGTCGAGAATAATACTAATGTTATGAGTAGGAAAGGGGTAAGGTAAAAAGGTTGCCAGCAGGGTAAAGAAACATATTATTTTTTACTATTGATGAGTGGAGAGGATAACTGCGACATAAAAAGATAACAACATTAGTGTTGTAGACCCGTGCTAGGGGTCACAAAGATAACAACCACAAATTGTGACAGGTTAAAATATACAATGTATTTATTCAAAGCAATACAGTAACCCCACTAAATGTGGTAGGAGATGACCGGGTTCCTACCATGCGGTAAAACATGAATAGGAATGTCCTTTATTTAACACCTACCCACTATAGGAGTATGTGACACAAGGTCGGAAAGTGGGATTTGAAAAGCCAGCGCCCGAGAAGGTGGGCGCTTTAGCCATTAAAAATTGCCTGGACAGCCCCGTCGGCATTCCCCGGTAGGGGCGGCTTAGGCAGTAAGCTATAAACTTACTCCTCCCCAAAGAGGAGAGGCAAAGTCTGGGAGGGTGGACCTCCTAGAACTGCACAGGACAGACCAATAGACCGGCGGAATCATGCCCCGAAGGCCAAGACAACACCGGTCTATAGGGTGTAGTATCCATCGGAACACATACCACACATAGGAATGTCCTCTCTATTTTACACCTACCCACTATAGGAGTATGTGACACAAGGTCGGAAAGTGGGATTTGAAAAGCCAGCGCCCGAGAGGTGAGCGCTTTAGCCACTAAAAATTGCCTGGGCAGCCCCGTCGGCATTCCCCGGTAGGGGCGCCTCAGGCAGTAAGCTATAAACTTACTCCTCCCCAAAGAGGAGAGGCAAAGCCTGGGAGGGTGGACCTCCTAGAACTGCACAGGAAAGACCCATAGACCGGCGGAATCATGCCCCGAAGGCCAAGACAACACCGGTCCATAGGGTTTAGTATCCATCGGAACAGATACCACACGTGGTACGAGGACTCTCACATAATAGGAATGTCCTGTTTGAGTCTTTGCAACCATAGTATTTATTATAGATGGTTGCTTCCATTAGTTCTTCAATAGGGGTGATTTGTACCCCACAACAATTATTAAGAAACAACGATCACATAAATTGATTAAAACAGAACAATTATCGACAAATGAAAAGGGCAGTTTAATTTATTTATCCACCTCCCACAAGGTAAGCTGTGCCACAAGGTCGCGAAAGTAGGATTAGATAAGCCAGTGCTTGAGAGGTGAGCACTCTGCCCATTTAAAAAATTGCCTGGGCAGCCCCGTCGGCATTCCCCGGTAGGGGCGTCTCAGGCAGTAAGCAATAAACTTACTCCTCCCCAAAGAGGGGAGGCAAAGTATGGGTAGGTGGACCTCATAGAACTGCACAGGACAGCGTGCAGTATCCATCGGAACAGATACTACACTTTGATCATGGCCAAAGGGCCACAAAACCATAGAAAATTGTCGATAAATAAAAACGAATCTTCGGAAATAAATGCGTAGGTGAAGATGACGTTCACGGATGTCTAAGTTTATGTTATTTTGCTTACTTATGCTATTAGATGAATTCTATGTGTTATGTAGTATCCCGTATATAGTGTGTTTGAATTACGAAATGATAGAGGAATCAATAGGTGAGCGAAATATTTTATAATAAATGGATATAATTAAGGCAGTAAAAACACTCATAGATGTCGTAACTGAGATGAAGGTAATACTTGAGTGGTTATTCATACCAGTTCTGTACACTCAGTCTGACAGTGACTTGTTTAATGTCGTTCTTAGTTATGGTCCTGTTCAGCTCTACGAGGTCAACACTCCTAGGCTTTACTTGCTATCTGAGAATTATCCCTTTATCCTAGCTTATTGCTAATCGCTTGAAGTGCCCCTACAAAAGAGGGTTCACAAGGTTGCTAAGACGTTTTTATTTAAGTCAGATTGCTCATTTTTCCAAACCACACTTGACGTTGTGTCGAACATGATGAAGAAAATAAAATATCAGTGAAAAAGGATTAAACAACATGAATAAAGATTTGTATACATTCCTGTTTTCTCATTCCAGTGATGTATCAATTTCTTAAATGCCCATTACTGTGTGTGAGTTTGTAGCTGTCAGATGTTGGTGTTGTGAAAGGTCTTTGCAATGAACACTTCGGCTGTGTCGCATCTTGCCCCTTCATGTCTTTGCTTGCAACTCCCTTGAACTGGAACTTTAGGCTAGCAATACGTTTATTTTATGTTATGTTAGTCGATAGACTCATATGGCGTATACTATCGTCGACGCATTCCTTCTTAAGCGACGTAGACCATAGTTAATACCAGATGGGTTACAATTTGCGAAAACTAGGCGATATATGTGGAAAGAGGACGATACTTTCCCGCAAAAAAAAAAAAACTGCAAAAATTAACGTCGTTAAAATCATCTCGCTTAAGCGGAATACACACACTACTAAGAAACGCTTGTGAATTTAATATTCCCTAGAAATCCCCCCCCCTCAAAAGAAGCCGGTTCAACATGCCATGGTTGCGTGCCGCACAAGGACCAGAAGGTCCCCCGAACGTGGTTTTGATAAATTAAGCGAGTAGAGTTCTAATTATTTGATGAACATTATTTTATTTTGTCTAGCGATATGGTCACGTTTTTATACTAGTAAGTCATTCACTATGCATCAATGCTAACAAATCACCTGATAATAATGGATAGATTTACGGTTGACGGATGATGAATACTATGAGAGGATTAAAAATCTTCAAATAACAGCAACAGCCGATCTAGTAAAAAACAAACTTTTCCGCCTTCGTTAGAAACATCGGTTATAAAATGTCAGGACTGAAAAACAAATAAGAGAAACGACAGTTTAGACGCTGCCGAAAATAAACACATATTTAGTTTTCTATTCTTGATAGTTTTGTGTACGTACTTGTAAGCAATCGTCCTATGTGCATCCCAATGTTTTACTCGTGAGTGTTGATTTTTCGAAGAGAAACAAAGAAGGAAATATGAGTAAAGTTAATAGAGAAGCTACACGAGAAAAGCAGCAAAGGCAGGGCATAGTATGCTAGTAACATTTTTGGCTCTTTCTCGCCTTAGAACAGTATGCCACAGCAGCAGCATGCCTATCGTTATTCGGGGTATTATTTCGGAATATTGTTACGAATCCTAGAATCGGTTACGGATATCATCTCTTGGTTTATAACTTCCCCTTATAATCAGCAGTACCTTTTTCAATTCACTTATTTTTTAATATCCAACATTAGAGAGCAGAGTTAGACAAAATGGCGGTGTATAATGTGATGAATATCCAGCTCCCTTAAAGGGCACACTTAATTAGGATAAAAATAAGGATTGCCTAACTCTAGAAGTATTCTGTTAAAGAGGCTCAAAAACTTCCGACCTGTATATACCAGTCGAGGATCTATTCTCGACAATCAGTCTGACAGACACTAGGCCAACTCGGTGGGTTTTTTTCTGTCTGACTGTCCTAGGATGCCCACCATCCCAGCCATTGCCTTATTTCTTTGGGGAAAAGTTAGTTTATTGCTATCTGCCTGAGGCGCCCTGATCGGGGAATGCCGACGGGACTGTCCAAGAAGGATTTCTCTATCGTTGACCGAGAATAGAAAAGATGAAGCGTAGTATCAGAACAGATACTCCACTTTGTTCCAAGCCAAAGTATCAGACGATGTTATTTAATAATTTACACTATCTATGCTACTTTAATTACTCTTTTTTGTGTTTGTTCATGCTGCTTTTCTTTGCCACCGCCTTCCAGATACCAAGTGCACTGATTGCCCCCGACATCTGAATCCCTGCCTCTCATCCCAATCTTTCTTTATCAGCGATAACCGTTGAATCCCGCTCGTTCATCTGTTTATGTGTTTTGCTTGTTTGTTTGTTTATATTGCATTGTCCGCATTATGATTTTGTTTCTGTTTCTTGTTTTTATGACCCCCCGAAAGCCGACGAAAATAAATGCGAGAGTCAGCCATTCTTGTCCCATCAAGATTTAATTATCCGCTGCGCCCACTCGCCGCTGCCTAGCGAGAAATGCGTATAAACAAATGACATTAAGGATAGAGATGAGAGGTGATGAGTGAGGCGAGGTAGGAGGGCTAGTCGAAGAGAGTATCCAAAGAAGATTAAGAGAAAAAGAGTAGAGAAAGATAGGGAGGGCGAAATATAGCAAGCAGAGAAGACGACATTTTAATTTAACACAGAAAATATAGATCACAGTTTCTGAAAAGCAGTCCATCGATAACTACGCACATTGTAGGAGTAGTGGATAGATATGATGAGTAGTGTCTCATATATATATATATATATATATATATATATATATATATATATATATATATATATATATATATATATATATATATCTTAGTGTTTCATCCACATAACATTTTATAAGGAGATATAATTTTTTATGTATCAGTTTTCAATATTTACTTCAACAGTGCTCGATAGTAAGTAGAGCTAGGTAGTAAGCTATAAAAATATATTCATGGCAATTAAGCTACACAGAGGCTCCCGCGTTTCATCCCCGGGGGGAATCGTCAGGTTAAAATGCTTGGAGTTATTTTTGCCGGATGTTTTTATATACACGGATAGCTAGTAGCTCAGATTCTTTGTTGTTTTTTCAGCCAATCGTTGGGCTTCCCGCGAACAAAGGTATTGTTGGTGTTACTTCCTCTATCCTGTTCTATTGTTCTGTTTTGTATAGATTGTTCCTATATCCTGTTTCCTTTGTTGTGTCAATATAATGGGTGAATTTATTTTAACACGTGGTTCCTTGTATTTCTATTTTAGGTTTTAATGTTTAAATTGTTAGGTTTTTGTTTTGTTTCTTTTTACTTATTTGTTTATGTATTCATTAATTTATTTATTTAACGTTAGTCTAAGGTAAATTTATTTCTGTGTAAGCAGTTGTTTGCTATCTCACTTCTATATATATATATATATATATACACGGATATACTGTTTTGCTGTGGCACAGGTCTTCAGTGCGGCTAGACTAGCCCGCTTCCAATGACTAAATGACATATATCTATCTATCTATCTATCGAACCATCAACCATCAAGTTGACAGTCGGAACTCTTACCATTAGGCAACGCGTGAAGCGCTCGTAATTGATATCTTCAATGTCTATTTATATAAACATCGACCGTCGTTTTCACAGTGCTCAATTTTTTATTCGCAGAAAGATTTGCATTGCGCTAAGAAGCAACAGGAGACATCACCTAACATCAGGGCTCGACCCGAAAATGTGGCTTATATAGTTATCCACAGATGGAGTGTTTCTCTGTATCACAACACTTTCAGTGAGACTAGACTATCACGTCTCCCAAGCCATGGATCGAACCATGAACTACGTAGTTGACAGTCGATAGCTTTTACCATTAGTCTACGAGAGAACTGAAATTTAATTATCCAAAGACAGCTCGGCTGAATCTAGAACATGGCTCAACCTAAACAACGAAACACGTGTCCGTGAGTAATTTAATTAAATACATATAAATATATATATATATATATATATATATATATATATATATATATATATGTCGCTCTTTATCTGGGGTATCACATTGGTGAAAGGAAAATTATACCGAACTAGCATCAAGGTAACATGCTCTTTTGGAGAAACAAAAAAAAACAAAAAAACAAACAAATCACATCTCTCTTTCTCTTTCTCTCTCTCACTATACTTATACACACACACACACATATATACATATACATATATATATATATATATATATATATATATATATAGATAGATAGATAGATAGATAGATGTGTTTGATATTTCACGTATGCGTCTAGAGATTTATTTTGATAATGATGGGTGGTGTTCGAAGTATAAATCAATGTCGTTGTTGTTTTAAATTATTATTATTAATATTATTATTATTATTATTATTATTATTATTATTATTATTATTATTATTATTATTATTATTATGATTATCATTATTATTATTTTATAGTAGTCTCAACATTTGGATGTTTATAGTTGGAGTTTTTTTTTTGTAACATCAAGTCAATTCCCTTGACCACAGACATTCAAACTGTACCTTGACAGTTTCTTGTACCTAGCAGGCACACCTTTTGCAGAATTGGAAAATAAATTGTTTCCTCAATCTGCTTAAGCCATTTATGGTGGCTTTTCGTCGTCGTCGCTCTCATCATCATCATCATCATCATCATCATCATCATCATCATCATCATCATCATCATCATCATCATCATCATCATCAACAACAACAACAACAACAACAACAACAACATTAATAGTGTTTACCCAAGTTTTTAAAAATAAAAGTTATGACGGTGTAATTTTGTATTTTAAATCTTGTGTTTTATTAAGTTAGAGTAATTTTGTATTTAAATAAATACATATAATTGTCGGTTAAGTGTTGTTTAATTGTATCCAATTGTTTAAAAAAGTTGTTATTTGATTATTTACGCTTCACAACAACGTATGTAGCTTTTGGTGGACTTCAGCGACGACTTCCGCTGTAGTTATGAGTACTATCGTGTTTATCTTTATTATTGTAAATAAAAGTAAGGAACATTTTATTTTGGGGATCTTAGGTTCTATAAAGTTTGAGTAATTCAGTATTTTCATTAATATATGTTATATAATAATGAACAAACATTATATTAAAGATTGGTTATTAATTTATTTATTTGTTTACATTGGTGTGTGCAATTGTTGGACTAACGTGTGCGGCCTTATTTGCGTCCATCTTTAGTTGTAGTTATGTTATCCGGAATTACCTAATAAATAAAGTCCAGTTAGGTCCCTTTTTAAAGAACAATAGCAAGTAGATTGAAAGAAAATTTTAGAGAGAGAGGATTGTCAAACCTACTTTGTTATCACCAAAAGAATATCATGGACAGTATTAGCTTTGTTTCTGGTTTCAGAGCGTTATTTGGTCTGATGAGTCGAGTTCATTTCTAGTGAGTGATTCTCTTTAATTGTTTCTACTAAGATAAGCTGGGAAATTATCGATTGATTTAATTTAAAGATAGGTTAAGCATGGAAATAGAGTGATTCTCGTTTGAAGGTCATTTTGATCACTTGGTATTGAAGAGTTAATTCTGGGTGATATGGGCATCGACACTAAAGAATAGATCTGTATTTAAAAAATAGTAAGGCTTGATTCCGAGAGTTCAAAAGTACTTTCTTTCTTGCTCCCGAGAAAATGTCTAGCTCACAAACTTAACCAGAAAGTGATTGAATGATAACGCTTTTCTGACAATGTTATGGCCCGGACAAAGTATTGATCTTGATGTGGAGCACAATTAAAAGTAGGTTTGGTATTGGTAATTTGCAAATAAAAAGTCCCTCTGTAAGGAAGTAAAAGGAAAGTGGGAAAATATCACTACAAAACAATGTAAGTAACTGGCAGTTTGAAACAAATAATAGCCTCGCCATGAAGGTTCATGTGGCGGCTATCCCGCGTTCGATGCGAATATGCGAATGCGTGCTTATGTAACTTATTTTCCAAAATAAAATATTCAAACTCAGCCTAGTTCAATGTGTTCAGCTCTCATTTCCAACATGAATATTCAGAATAAACATATTAATTGTTTTTACTAGGAGTGTATAATATGGGTTTTCCATTTTAACCTTTTCTGTTTTTGATTGGGAGGGTGAAAGGTGTGGGTTTAGTTCCCCCTCCCATGAATTGTAAAGTTTCCAAAACAAGATAATAATGTACCCGCGTTACTCACCGTGTTGCCTAGAATATGTATTTCATAATTTATAATGCTATGTTTATTTTTTTAAGTGTTTTCCTCTCACATACATATTCACGCGAAACAACGCACCAGACCAGTAAACATTGTATTACATAATACACTTGAAATTTTGTTGTACATCATTTCTTTTCCCTATTAAATTGTTTGTATGTCGCTTTTTAAAACAATTTTTTGGAGGAAGGGGTACAATTGTAGGTACAGATCACACTGATGCTGATAGAATTTGTGAGTAGGGATGTTTTCTTTCTTGCTTCTCGCTAATTTAGTGCACTCAAACTCTAAACATCTCACAGTAGTAGGCCCTTTATTACACCAATCTTTTGCTGTTATAGTCTCTAGCGATTAAATTAACGCGATTTCAGTGGGAATCGACCCAAACACACACACTTTGACATATACGTGCTTCCTATAAACTGACAAATGCGTTCATTTCACGTTTAAAACTAATTAATTCAATTTCGTTGCGATGCAAGAGATTACGAAACAAATCCTGATGAGATAACTAACCACCCCATCCATGACTTATTCACTAATAAATGTATTTTATTGATGTTTAATATTTAGCTAAAGTCCTGTTGATATATTGCCTTCCGACTTCAATTGATGGTCATCCAAGACATACCCTTCCCCTTATCGCATCTTAATGAGACGGACTGACCGTCGGTCAGTTTGTCAAGCGTATGGTAAAAATGTCTTTTCATCATAAAACAAGCAGGAAGGACCGATGCTGCTACGCCCTTTTCCATTGTGCTCACACACACACACACACACACACACACACACACACACACATATATATATATATATATATAGTACATGTATTGGTTTCTGTAAATGTAAATCCGTAGAAACTCAAGTGTTTATAAAAAGTGCTCAATACCAAGTAGAGCTGTTTATAAGTATAATTTTTTATTTATACAAACATTATTGGTTACATATGTGCATACATGTTTCGGTTGCACTTTCCACAGAAAGTCAACCTCATCAGACCGAGAATCTTTCAGGAATTCCTGAAAGATTCTCGGTCTGATGAGGTTGACTTTCTTGGGAAAGTGCAACCGAAACATGTATGCACATATGTAACCAATAATGTTTGTATAAATAACAAATTATACTTATATATATATATATATATATATATATATATATATATATATATATATATATATATATATATATATATATATACACACTCTGTCGGTGAGTGCTATCGAATGTTTAGATGTTTATACTCGACGCTTTCAGTATACATATCACTTAATTTATCTGTTATTACGTGGCAATCTTTCGTGGCCTAATAGGACTAGGTGAACGGTTACAGATTCAAAATGTATCTGTGAACCGGGTTCGCGCCGTATGACCGTCTGAGATTGTTATTTCCCTGCGCTGATGAGAGCCATAAGCTCGAAACGACGTCGTACGTATGTAAAAATATTAAAAAATAATGTAATAGTATTATAAGCCCAACTAAGTAATATTGAAAGTAGAGCACTAGAATTATTTTGTTTCACTTTGACATCCCGTTTCGCCACCAAATATAAAACCTTCCCAATTAATGTATTCTACGTACGTTGTAAATATCATTGAACTCGTATACACGCATTTGAAGTTTTAAAAGGGTCTTGCTCCCATAGCTCGCTTCGAGGGTGTATATAGAGATTCGGCACATTAAGGGGGCATTTAGACAAGAAGGCCTTCTTCCATTGTCTTCTCCGAGACATGTTGTATGTATAATTTAAATTTCATCAAAATACGATATATTTGAAGTTTTGAGAGAGGTTCATCTCCCCATAACTCCATTAAATGAGTATTTAGTAATTCAGGAGAACTTCTATTGTCTTACATATAAATACATTTTTAGTATTTTATGTCGAATAGCTCACCTTTCTTTCTATAGGGAACATACACACAAACATTGGCATTTATATATAAATAAACACAGATGTAAAGGGTGGAACCTTATTTCAATGCATCTAAGCAATTATATGAGAGACTCTGTCGGTCAGTTTGTCACACTTCTTATAAAATTGATATTTCATCATTAAACGTGTAGATTGAATGGACGCATCTTAACTCAGATGCATCCAGGCATCTTTCTATAAAAAGCTAATACAGATACAAAAAAGATAAAAAGAATGGCCCAGTTTGCCATCGACGTCGTACATCTAAATACCATGACATTAATGCGGTGTGTCCCAGGGATCTGTCTTCGGGCATGCATTATTTCTGATTTTCATAAAATACCTCCCTGATGCAATTGAGTCCGAGGTGGGTATATTTGCTCAATACACAACGGTCTGTTCTCGACATGTGGGCAACTTGAACGCACACACATCCAAGTCAATGGCTTCATTCTTATGAAAATGAAAGTCAGTCTGTAGTAGAATTGAGATACAAATGGATGGTTACATGTTATTCTACTAAGACAAAACTCCTTTCCTTTAACAATAATAAGAAACCTTTCCAAACACTGATTGGACTGGCTGATAGCACCTTATCTGACAGTCAAACATTTACACTCTTCCGTCTTACATTCACAGGTAAAATGCAGTTTAACAAATACATAGACGATATTGCTAAGTTGGCTGCAAGAAGGAGGACACTCTATACCCGGCTAGAAAACTTATCACACCTCCTAAGATCCTATATATCTTCAGAGCCACCATTTGCCAATGCATTGAGTATTGTTTCCACATATTGTCTGGTACGCCGACCACTACCCCTTCCTCTTAGAGAGGGTCAGAAAATAAGTCTCTCATCTAATAGATCCCTCAATGACTAAAAAAGCTCTAGCCAGTCTCATCACCGCAATGTTGCATACTTGTGCTGGTTTTACACGTACTTAAATGGAATTTTCTCCGACGAACCTTATCCACTTGTGTCCCCTCGACTAGCTACCACATTCGACCCTTTCACTATAGAGGTTCCCAGATGTTGGAAAGCGTTCTACACTTATAGCTTCTTTCTCCGAATTGCGTATGTTTGGAATTCACTCCTATTCCCTGTTTCCCCGACTGTACCACGATGCAGACATTTTAATGTAATGTGAACACATTCTGCCTGCACGATGTCCTATCTTGGATGCCCCTACTAATTTGGCCCCTACTAAACAATAGCTTCTTACGTCTCAGTGACAATGTGCCTTGTTTAGGGTGAATATAAGTAAGAAATACGATGTTGACTAAATTATTTAACAACATTTCACTAAAGAAAGATCTGCTTTAGTACAGCATCCAGTATTTTTATACTACTGGTCACCACTTATCAAGGCTAAAATCCACTCGAGAATAAGAGTTTATGAGATTATCGGTTGTATGATTATTACTACTATATTGGATTGGAAATGCTGAGTGGAATGGGCAGAATTTGGTAATATGATAGGACGGATCGACAAGTATTTGTTTATATTGGACTTGAAGACAACCATTGTTTAGTAAGTAGTGAAGCCGTCTTTTAATATTTTATTCCACAGAAAAGTAGTTCTTAGAAATAAAATATTCTCATGAAAGTTGTGTTTCCCTTTAGGTAGACAAATGTAGAAAGGAAAGTGGTAATCGAGACACTAGTTCTTGCTATATACATTTCACAGGAAGAAACATAGATTGGAGCCAACACAAGCCCCTTGCATGGAAATCGGGATAGAGTAGAGAAAGACTATCAACGTCTCTTGTGTGAGAACGCGATTGTAAGGAAGGGCATCTAACATAGCAAAAGGAAACATGTAGTCATTTTTTTAGATTCATTATCGGTATTACCAGCATCGAAAAGTAGAAACTTAAATACCGAACTGGTCTGTAAAAAATATGTACATAAACATCGTTACTAGACAAGGAAGGAATTATATTTTTGGGGTGTCGAGTCCCGTTGGAATCCGAGGAAATAATAAGATCGAAACAGAAGTTAACGCTGCACAAAAGGTGACCTACAAAACTAAATAAAGTTTTAACACTAAACATGTCCATAAAGAGACATTAAGATAAAAACACATCTATACATTATAGAGAAATTGCAGTTTCGCATCAGAAGTAAAACTCAATAAGTTATTACTAAGACACACCAATCTCCGAGAATTGAGAAATGGCTGTAAAGAGGCCACAAAGGAAGGAGGTGGTGTTTTCCCGATTCCTTATTATCCATACAAAAGTTACGAATCTATTCCTGCTTGATCAAAAAATGCTGGTGAAGAAAGTTTTTTTTTTAATTAATTCAGTAAGCTGCTTTTTTATATACCGTTTATATAGATGTGATATCAGATTCGCAGAGTTAACTAATTTGCATATTGGTTTTGTAAAAGTTAATTTTCTTAATTAACTATCAGTTGGTATTGTTTTTTAAGTCAATGATTTTTTAAAATTTTAATATAACAAATGTTTTGTTTCGCAATATTGTTTTATTTTCTGGACAAATGTTTAGCATATGTGTTCAAACGTTTTCTAACGTCGTTCCAATGTTTTAAACATTGGTCGCTCTACAAAAAGCGACCGACTCGATTTTTGTAAATTGTCAGTGAAAAGACAAATTTGTTTCTTCTATCTTTTATTTCCTTTAGGTCACATGTAAAAGGTAAATACATGTTTCGAAATTACCAGAATGTTAACGTTTCGTGGTTGAACAGGGTATCATTTTAAACTTGCAGTGTTACTTTATATTTCCCGGGTTAATAATAATAATGTATTTTTATCAATAACAATTGATGTACTACTGTTGTCAAACGTGAGGTAATTCTTAATGTACAAACCGAACACAAGTAATCGAAGTGAAACTTACCCCCAAATAAAACTCGACCTCCAACAACAACAACAACAACAACAACAACACAAATTAACAAATACGCGAGTTATAAAAAAGAAATACCCGAGTAAAGTGAAAAAAAACGCGAGATACGCTTTTCTTAATAAAACAATCTCATCTCATCTCTCTCTCTTTCTCTCTTTCTTTCTCTCCTTCTTTCTCTCTGTATAGCACTCTCTTTCTTTTCCTATCTCCTTTTCCTTCTCCTGTTTACGACGCCGTGTTATTATGTTATTGTTTTTTTTATTATTGTTTGAAGCAATACTTTCGTTAATAGTAAAAGAGTAAATGAAATGCTGAGAACAGATACTACACTTTGCATTATGTATTTGCACAAAATATAAAAATGTAAATATGGAAGAAATTATGCACAAGGTGATCAAAAGTGTGGGAAAAAGGGGGTCGTTTCGCATACCTGGTCAATACTCTTAACTAGAATCATCTCAGTCACCACAATACCACATTCTTGGGGGAACATCTTTCTTAAAATATCTTAAAATGGTTGAACCAACTTTTTTTCATAAAATTTTATAGAAATTAACGGGATTTAAATGGGGAGGGGGATCTTAGAGAAAGGACCAAGAAACTATAAAAATATGTGTTTATAACTCGGCATTTATAATTGACTGCCCCCCCCCCCCCAAAAGAAAACTAATTTAATCTATTATTGTATTAGGTATAATGGGGATAAGTGTTAGTGTAGCATTGGTTCTGTTATCATAGGACCGTCTTCTTAGGAATTACCTCCTCCTTCTTTAAACCATCCCATGTTATATGTCCTCCGGATGTAATATCTGTTCTTTTGTCATGACCATCTTCCAATGGACTACCTGCTTTTTGGGGGAGGGGCAGGTGAGAGCGTAGTATCTATTCTATTGGCATGATACGATATTCACAGACATTACATTCTGCTTTCATGGGGATATTCTCCAAGGTATTACCTCCTTGGAAAGGATATTTTAGTACCTGTACTGTTGTCATGATACCATCCTACCAGAAATTACCTCCTCTTTTGAGGATAAGTATAGTATATGTTTGTTAATATATCCCCCTTTGGGGTTCAGTGTATGTTGTTCGTTCATCATGATTTCATCAATCCAGCCTAACAAAAGTATGCGAAAAATTAACACAACTCCGAAAACCAACAATATTTTTTCACGAAATAAACACAAACCTTAGTTTTCGGGCTGGGATCAAAGTGTAGTATATGTTTTGTGCTTGCCCTGGGAGATTTTTGTCTCATAAAGTGTGCAAATGTTTTTTTTTAGGGGCGTTGATGGATATCTCTAACATTAAAACCGATTTTGTGTTTTGATAAGCTTTTTGGGCTGATTTTCACTCTAGTTCTGAAATGGAAGATATACATCAGATTTGTTTCTAACGGCACTGGAAAAATGATTCGATCGACCCAGTATGCATCTTACTCCTGATGCAATCCTTTACCTATATAAGAGCAAGATACATTCTAAGTTGAGTACAGTTTCCACATCTTAAAAAGAACCGCCCATAGCACTCTCTCCTGCCTTGACAGAGTACAGCATCGATTTCAAAATCCTCTTCTATTCTCTACAGTCTCTTTCTCAAGGTAGACGAATCCAGTCTTTCTCTGCTCTGTAGTTAGTTCATAGGAGTCGCTCGACTGAGTTCCAATCTCTGTTTCTCCTCTTTGAACATTCACAACAAAAACTCGCCTAGCTACCACCACTGTAAATATTTGTCCTTTCTTCGGTGGTGGACCCGCAGCTAAAAGAAATTTCCATACGCAAGGATTTTTCCAAGAACTACTTTTTCAGTGGAACGCAATATTACGACGCTCTGTCCAGCTGACTAATTATGTTAGTATTCAAGTCTTATCTTAACAAATTATTATTGAACTAACCTCTTAAATAATATAATTATGTCCGGATCCAACAATCGTCTGCAATACTCACGGTGTTTGTCTCATTATTCATCACACAAACACACATTAACCATTATCATCGAGTAGCCTTTGGGCCTTAATGAACGGTGACTGTTAGTAAAAAAAAACACAGAAATTCACGGAAAATCTTCGGCGGAGGTAATACATATAGATAATGTACTGGGTGACACAGTTAATATATGAAGTTTAATTTGTAATTATTCTCAGAATAATAAACCGGAACAAATAAAACCATTTATTTACAATAAAATCTATCTATATACAATGTGTTCGAGGCAATAATTATACTTTTTTATACTCGTTCATTGCAGAATCATTTATTATAATAGCGGTAAAGTGCATCCAATAGCTGCTTCTGTCGGTTTGAAAGCTGGAGACCCTGAACTACTAGAAAAAACACCAGAATATTGGAAGAAAATGACGTGCATCATGATGATTCGCGCCGGATTATAAAATTCCGAAATCTTACATGCACCTCAGTACTCTTTTACTATATTGAAGGTCGTGAGATTTAAGCTGGAGAATTGCAACGGAGATCTAAAAGCTTGGCTTGCAGAGAGGAGCATAGTAGGTGTTCTAACTGTGTTCGCACAACAAAATTAGTAGGGAAACTGAAAGAAAGTAGGTGCGGCAAGATTCAGCCAAAGCGATGAGACTTTGTCGATAGATATGGGTGTCAAACTGGCAATCACGAACACATCGTCGAATGAGGACGCATGAAATAGTAAGAGGGATAACAAATCCCCGCCAACGCTTTAGAGAACCGCCCCACGAATGTCAAAAATCTGATCAACAATATAGTAAGAAAAATCTGAGCATCAAAATCTGATAGTAAGAAAAATCTGATCATCAAAATAGTAAGAGGGATAACAAATCCCCGCCAACGCTTTAGAGAACCGCCCCACGAATGTCAAAAATCTGATCAACAAAGTCAAATGCGTAGTCGAGCTGGGGATAATCTGGTTAATCTTGGGACCAGTTGCACAATGGGTAGAACAAAGGGCGGCTAGCCTACACTTAGCACAAGCTCCCGAACGTCATGAAGTTCAAATTTCCTCAAACTGTTATGGTCTTCGGGTGTGTTTCCAACGATAGCCACTCAGAGACTTAATTAAGATTGGTATATAGTGTTGCTATTCACTTTTTTTAAACGCTTGCTGAAGAGAATACTACCAGAAGACTATACCTGTGGAAGCCGAGCACAGCTCCGTGCCATACATCTGGAAAAAAAGAGGAATGGGTGTATGATATCTTCTACACATTCACCAGATCAAACATGTGCCACCAACCCTAAAAACCTGATTGCACACCGATGACTTATTATGTGTGGAGCGTGCCGTCTGCAACATTATTGGCGAGTTAATTGCCATGATCAAACTAATGTTCACGTCTCTCTCGAAGAAAACCGTGATGGTCGCGTGCTTCAGGTTCCTTCCTGGACACCGTAGTGAAGACTGTAGGCAGGGGTTTCTAGTCAGCTGTATCCGGCTAATGCTACATATGGAAATTCTCTTAAAATATTGAGCGCAAGAAATATTATTTTCCAAATATTTCGCGTACTATAAAAACGCATGCACATAGCTTTTTCTTTTTTACTGTTTTTTTCTTTCAGATATAACACACGTGCTTACAACATACGCGGGCAAATACCTTTGGACTGTAAAACCCTCGATTAGTAACACACACATGGCAAGCGACACATAACACCTACTAAACATAGCGACCACAACTTACTAAACTCTCTCGCACAAAGTTTCATACATACACTATCTCATTACCAAAACAGGTACTCTATTATACACGCTATTTAAAACTATTATCCAATTTACAAACACTACCACACGTAAACGCACACGGCGCCAACCGAGATGAATAGATGCACTCAATTTCTCATCACATACAAAACATCTTCTTTCATCACGAACATTCTCAGACTTTCTAGACTCTTAACCTTAACCAGCCGTTCATTTTTCATTACCTTACAAAGTATTCAATAAAAGTTTATTATTTTGTATGGATATACTTTATTATTTTTTCATTTTGTAAAGTTCTATCTTCGACATTGATGATCCTTAGTGCAGTCTCTTCAACAATACTGCTTTTTGGACACCTTTACAAGGAAAACAAATAAAGCTACACCCTTAAGTGAATATTCATGAGTAGAGGAGTATTCAAACAACATGTCAGGTTCATGGGTCTAAAACCGTAAAAAGGTTAAAAGATATGTGTTTATGTACGAATTGACACAAACATAAAGGCAGTAAGACAGACAAGGAACAAAGAAATGCAAATGGTGGAAACAAACGCTTCGATTTTGTTTATACATTCCAAAAAAAGGCATTTAGTCATTAAGTAATAAGGAGCTACTGTGATTAGGAGGTAGATTTACAGGTGGCATCCTTAATAGAGAGTTGTGCAGGAAGATGGTTGTTCACAGTTCATTTCAAATTCTGCATGTTGGTACAGTCGAGGAAAAAGGTAGTAATGGGAGATTCCAAAGGCGATCAGTCGGAGGAAAGAAGCTATTGGGTATAAGGGTTCTCGGCATCTGGAGACCTTTACGATGAAGGGGTGGACTTTTTTTCTGCTAGTTGGGAGTATTTACGTTGAGGTGGTAGCAGTGCAGTAATTTCGTGAGAGAAGACTTCTATGTTGATATGTATAATAACCGTAAAGAGGTGAGCGAACACTTATATATGCATTAAACATGTAATATCGTGTTATGAGCATGGTGATGAAATACAGAGTTGTGATCCTTATTCAATCACGAGCAACGTCGTATCTTCCTCTTTGTAAATAATAAATTTGAATATATCATGGAAATAAATAATACTTATACATCACGTATGTGTATTTGAACTCATTTACGTTACAGGAAAAGACAAGTAAACTTTCACTGTTGAAAACTTTAAAATACGATCGTATTAAAAGTGCAGTAGAGAGATATAATGTTTTATTAGTTTGATAAGAAGTTATGTCTTCTTGAATGAAAGAACGTACAGAAGATAGTTTACACAATTTAGAAATGGAAATTGCACATTTAAAGATAAACACCGATCAGTATGTCGTGTGTAGTTTGACGAAGATCTCCTTGTAGCATCACTTAAAGAGAACGTTTTAGTATTAGACAGCCAGTCATATAGTGTACAAAGAAACGCAAACGGTGAAAACATAAACCACCGTTTGGCGGATGTAATAAATAAGTAAAATAAATATAACCCGATAAAGATGTCATGGTGATAAAATAACAATAAACAAACACGTAAACGTAGAAAAAAAGAAAAACATAAACAAACAACGTTGTTATTTCGCTCTTGGTGTCCCTCTTTTTCCCGGGGACACA
>OY744546.1:44299892-44439892 GCA_963556195.1 Sepiola atlantica
AAGTACCTTAAAGTCCTTAACTCATGAGTTTTCAAAAACAATTCTTCTCTTCAGAGGACCATTACCGCAATGACATTACGGCAGATAATAAAATTAAACTTTGAAAATATATAAAAATATATATAAAAATACATAAAACTATATAAAACATCAAATATATCAGCCTAAAACATACTTTTTTGTTAAAGCTATACAGTTCATCCAAGTTATACAATTTAAAACATATTCAGGAAAGATATCCAAGAGATTTATTGAAAAGTGATCCAGGTGGTGAATGGTAGTCCAAAAATGAAAAAATTATCCAGACGGGAAATCTGTTAGCAAACGATGCAGTAAATGACAGTGAAAAATGTATCCAAGGTATATGCAAATTAATAAAACGATAAAAAAAATCATATGAAAAGTTCAGAAAACTAACTTTGTGTGGAATATTATAATGTTGGATATCTTTCCTGAAAGTTTTTACTTCGTGTTTCGACGCTAAATATTTTGTTCATCAATATTGGTGTTGTGTTTATCATGTAAATATATTTTAACTTGAATAATTATATATACATAAACACACACACGCATATATATATATATATATATATATATATACATATATATATATATATATATATATATATATATATATATATATATATATAGTAATACGTAACAATATATAGTAATAAGTAGTAAGACGACACATCTATAACAAGAATAGATTTAAAGCTCCTCACATTCATACTAGAATTGTCCGCAAAAACTTGTGACGTAAATGATATAAGTAATACTCATTTTAAGTGACAGTCTTCTGGAAGTTGAAGGTGAACTCCCCAGTGCAGAAGATACTAATAATACAGTAACGAATTCGACTTCTAGTAGATCATGACTGACGGAACGCGAGCAAGCTATCTCTATAGATAAAATAAATAGTTCCGTTCGAAATTCCGTGCAGATTCCCGATTTCGACAGGAAGGGTCTAGAGTTTGACAAGATTCACATACAGAAGGTCGGAGCTTACATCGGCCGGTAGAACAACATTCAAGATTAGAATAAACATACAAACTATTTTTTCTTTAGTAACTATTTTTTATTTGATTACTTTCCCTTAATTCGGTTTTTACTTTTCTACTATATATTTTTCTTTTTATTTATTTTTGACTTTTTGATTTGTTTAATTATTTTGCTGGTTTAAGATTTTTTTAACCGTATTTCTTCCTGTAATTTTACAAAATTTCTACTATATTTTTCTGTTTTTTTTTTAAATTTTGCTACGAATCCCCTTTTACATTTAATCCTTTTTTCTTTTCTTTTTCTTTTCTCAATAGAAAACTTTTTCACACTTTTCTTTTTTGTCATTAGCTTGTGAATTTATTCTGTTGAAAATTTGTTTTCTATATTTTTTTAAAAGGGTATAGTTGTTGGCTTGAGGCATTGCTCGTAAATAAGTTTATTTAGTAAGGATGTATACGATTAAAGCAACAACGGAACGATAAAATAAGAAAGGAACAATAACACATAATTGAAGACAATATCTGCGATATTTTTCTTACACAATTTTATCTATTCATTTTTCATGTGCTTGTTCTTGGCCTTTTGGCTAAGATCAAAGTGTAGTATCTGTTCCGATTGATACTGCACTGGTATTGTCTTGGCCTTCGGGGCTTAATTTACGCCGGTCTATGGGTCTGTCCTGTGCAGTCCGAGGTTTCGCCTCCCCTCTTTGGGGAGGAGTAAGTTTATTGCTTACTGCCTGAGGCGCCCCTACCGGGAAATGCCGACGGGGCTGTCCAGGCAATTTTTAAATCCCACCTTGCCGACCCGACCTTGGGTCACATCTTACTTGTGGGAGTAAGATAAAAACTGGCCTTGTGCCTAACTCCTGGAGAGGAGTAAGTCAATATTCATTTTTCATATACTACTACAGTAAATCATACCCCTACTCTTGATAGATGGTGGCAAATATTTTGATATTTGGAAATGAACTCTCCCCTTTTTAACATCAAATATTTACAGAAAAGTAAAATCACACGATGGCTATTATATAAGGTTTTAGGTTCCGATAAAATATTAAATTCAGCAAAATATTGAAGTTGAAATACTGATCTTATAATTTATTCGTGCTTTTCTTATTACCTAGTAGGATTATACATTTTAATTAATATTTTGGAAGAAAAATATCGTATATCTCACCTAGATTTATTTTTATTTCCTTTATCGTCCGTATTTTCCACCTTGCATGTAGCCTTACTAAATACTTATATACTTATTTTGTATTTTGTCTCATTATTTATTTTCCGGTTACTTCCATTCATTTTGCCATTTTCTACCATATTTTTAATTAATTTTTTTCTGATGGGTGATTAATTAAAAGCCACGTTAAAAATAGCCATTATTTAAATGGTCATAAACACATTAAAATATGAGTGGTTGCATCAACATAAAGTGAGAGAGACAAAAGATATACTTATATAGCTACGTGGGAGATTTATGACATGATCAGTAAATAATAAATTAAGGATTATTAATGAATAAAAACTAAGTTATGTTCTACCATACTTTAACGCCAGAAATAAGGAATATGTTAACATATATTGTGTGTTTTCACAGTATCAAGGAAACCATCTTTTTGTAAACAAGTGTTGATTCACTTATTCATATATATATATATATATATATATATATATATATATATATATATATATATATATATATTTATATCCAAGAAAGAGTTGTTGAACGTCATGGAACTTTCTCGTTTGTAAATCTTCTTCGTGAGGTTCTCAAACCGTCGAGCTATCCTTCTAGTTTTAGGTGGCGATCCGTAGAGTATTTCCCCGATTGTTCTTAATTCGGCCATTTTTTTCCGAGCGCTTTCGACTTTCTTAGTCGTCTTCAGGATAAGGTTTTTTTAACATAAGAAGACTTGAGTTAATGTTTTATGAGTATCGTTAATGCCGAATGAAAGAAAAGAGAAGGATAGCTCGACGGTTTAAGAAACTCACGAGGAAGATTTACAAACGAGAAATTCCCATGACGTTCAACAACGCTTGCTTGGATAATGACTTGCTGTCTAAGTATATATATATATATACATATATATATGTATATATATATATATATATGTATGTATATATATATATATATATATGTATATATATATATATATATATTATGATACAAAATGTGAGAATTTGAGTTGATACCCTTTTTCCCCGAAGACGTTTTTCTATATATTTTTATAACAGAAATGGTGCAAAAGTATATCTGACATATTGTAATGGGCTATGTTTTTAAAAATATGTTTTGATTCTTCTAATTTCATACCATATTTGATACAATATTTAATACTTTACAGCTAAGCATACTATCAGCTATGAAACCAGTGTATTTAATAACCTTCTTAAATCGTAAACAGAATATTGCTACCTGCTGGATAATTTTCTCTGGCTATTTTGAGTTTGTTTAAATTATAAATGATAATGGCATGTCTAATATTATTGTTGTGATAATTCAAATTTCACGAAGTTCGTCGAACTTATTCATGCGATATGATTTTTTTTATACATTTATAATTGTCTGAAATGTAATAGTTAAGCTTTTAGGGTCTTAATAAACAAGCGAAATTAAGAGAATCTTGCTGAATTGATTTCAAATGAATATGGATCAAATTCTATTAAGATGAAACTATCAGTAGCCATTTAAAATGTAAACTTAATTCAATCGCTTATTAGATTGTAAATTTAATTGGTGTTTTGAAATTATTGTTTTGATAACTCAAATGGGATATCTTCGGTGCACTTTGCAACGATAGACACTTTTCTTATTTTGATATACTAGCTGAACATGATATTTGGCGATATTTGTCGCTCAAGATACTATTTTGCGATTGGTGTGACCATATAAATTTTAAATGAAAATTATATTTCATAAGTATTGCTTTTATAATTCGACCCACAATAACTTTATGGCATATGTGCAAGTACTATGGCTTGTCGTATTTTTAGAAACAAGCTGGACAATTCAAATCGTCCTTTTCGAATAACAAGACTGGAAATAATATTTGCTTACACTCCTTGCTAACAAATATGTTAACCTTTCATTATTTTAATACATTACTCGATAATTTATTTTACTTAATTAACCAACTAATCTCGCACCAGTAAAATGCATCAATGTGTCACACAAGTGTTGAAAAAAATGGATTCTTATATAACTTGCACTATCTACAAACTGTCTTCATTAATTAAAATTTGTATCACTAATTCTTACAATAACTTCGACAAATTTGGACAAATTTTAAATCTGTAGCAGAACAGAACCAAAATAGATTATAATTATAACTTCTTTTGGTGTAGATTGGGGCTTCAACTAGTTTCAAATAATTACATTTTTCAAGGTTTAATGACATAGAATTTTACTAATAATTCTATGAATTAGAAATGATTTTTTTCATTCGAGATTACTTCCATGCAGATACAATATCGTTGTCTCATAGGCCATGTTAACAAATACTTGTCGAGCTGTTCTCTGCATTAATCAAATTATCTCTGTTTCAAGTCATCTTTTTCAATCATTTCATAGAATTGTTCATCATCCCACTTACATCAGCTTCACCCTCGAGTGGATTTTTGCTTTGATAAATGTTGACTTGGTCGTATAAAAAGACCATTAATACTAAGAAAATACTTAATATAATAAAATATGATACGGGAATCATATAGAAAAAATGTAAAACTAAACATATAAACAAATTAAAATAAAACAGTAGTATAAAAAGCACAGATGACTATGTCCGTAGAATGCGGCCATTGTCCAAAATTACCAACTTGTCAAATAACACTTGAAACACAATTGACCGGTGATGAACCAAATGACCAAATGCAATTGAATAAAAATCATGACTTAATGAAACTCGTGTTTTCAGATTTGGGTTTAAGGTCAACTCTTCTGTGAATGTAAAATTAGAGTCTGACGTCGAAGACAGGATACGATTGTTTGTAGACAGAGCTTGTGAGTCATGTTTTTTTTTAAAATTCATTTGGATATTGCTGTTTAGTTTCTAGAAGACTTGTCGAGACAAAGGAGCATTAGGTTAGAATCCATTTTTACTAATGAACTGCTTGTAAAATATCAAATCAATTTCACAATCGTTACGATTTTACCCACCGGATAAAATAGTCTGTCTCTTTCGTTGGCATTGAAAACACTAAGCTGAACATCTCTCCCCCCCCTCTCTCTCTCTCTCTATATATATATATATATATAATAACTGTCCTGTTTTTAAATCTCCGAAACAGTTACATGGTAAACAGCTGATGATCCCCGTGTTAATATTAGACGCTTAAGGTCTCCTGTTTTTGTTTCAATCTTAGATAATTACCCCCCCTTTTTTTTGTCCTTTTTTACTTATATTTTTTCATTTATTAATTTTCCAACGAATGTTATGTCTGCAATATCTTGGATTTAGTTAGTTTGTCTGGGGATTTAAACTGCATTTTACTTCTTTTTTTTCTTCTAATGACTCAAAGCTTCTTTAGACTATATATATATATATATATATATATATATATATATATATATATATATATATATATATATGTATATATATGCATACATTGATATATATATATATATATATATATATATATATATATATATATAACCCGATGTCTTTGTGTATGTGTGATGATTGTGAGTTCCATAAAAAAACAAAGTTAGATAATCTATGTAAATATTAAAAGTGTATATTTATGTATAATTTAACAGTAATGACAATGGAAATGTTCCAGAATCTGTAAATGCAGCCCTAAATTGTTACGAGGACATAACTTACTAAACACTTCAGCTATGTCCTGTTTATATGACATTTATATGATATGGATAAATTGTTTTTCGGAAGACAATTGGAGTCGGCCTGGATCTCTAAGTTCCCACTTAACCAAAGTAAGCAATGAAATTAAAACTTCCTTAAAAAACTCAAATATGTCCTATTTTTATGAAATTTATATCATATGTATGAAATTCTCCGAAGTAGGCAACGTAAGTGGTTCCTCTATGTGCCGAATATCTACGTTCTCATAACTCTTTTAAACAATTCAAATACGTATATCGGATGTTAATGCCATTAAAATAATATGTATAATACACCAATTCAGAGATTTGTAACATTTCAGCTACTTCCGATTATGTGGTAGGCGAAACGGGGTGTCAGAAAAAACTAATAAAGTTTACGGTATTATGAGCATAGTGAACACGTACATTCAATCCCGAGCAACGTCGGATATTCCTCTTATTTAGTACTAATTGTGAATATATAATGGAAATAAATAATACTTATATATCAAATATGTGTATTTTGGCACATTGAAGTTTCGTAACTTTTTTGTTTCAGGAAAAATTAATTAAACTTTCACCGTTGAAATACTTAAAATACGATCGTATCCAAAGCGCAGTATAAATAAATATATATATATATATATATATATATATATATATATATATATATATATATATATTAAAATAAACATAGTTTGAGCGCCCGACAATTGTTTCAAAGCCCTGCCCGCTTCTTATCAATGACAATACTCCAGTATTTCCCTTGATAAGAAGCGGGCACGGTTTTGACACAATTTTCGGGCGCTCAAACTATGTTCATTTTAATATAAATAGCTCTAATATATATTGAGCACTTTTGAAAAATATTGGTTTTGTACATTTCCTGAATATTTAAACTAAATTAATTTATATATATATATATATATATATATATATATATATATATATATATATATATATATATATAATGTATTATGAGTTTGAAAAGTGTTATGTCTTCAGGCAACGTAGGGAGAAGAATTCTTTAATGAATAGACGTACAGAATATAGTTTACAACATTCGGAAGTGTAATTCATACATTTGAAGATGAAAACCGATCAGGATGTTTGTTGTAGTTTGATGGAAATCTTCTTGTAGCATCACTTTAAGAGAACTCTGCAGTATCAGTTTCTCTTTTTGTGTAGATATGTTTTTCGATTTTGGTGGCGTTGGAAAAAACTGAAGAAAATTATTTGGGTGAAAAGGCATAGACAATCATCATGTTGATAACTTTTTAAATTTTCTAACTAGACGTATATTTGAGACAATATTTAATAAATTTTATTAGCTGAAATAGAAAAAAAAGAAATCAAACCCGTCTTTAAAATATCTTGCTGATAGCCAATATCACTATATATAAAATTAGGTATGTATATATAAAATTTCTCTGAAAATACAATCTATTTTTGTGTAAATTCCACCGCTAGTTAAAGATATTTCGAGTCTGTTTGTTCCATGTTATTGAACATTTTGTTATCGACTCAGATAAAATAAAATTATAAATGTCTACAGAATATCTACTTCACAGTAGAAAGTCTAAGTAACAGGGTTGTAACATGCTTTGCTACAATATAATCATAGAAATATGGCACAAGCCTGAATACATAATTTCAATGGTTATGATTACTATTTTATAATTTTATATTACATACGCACGAGTATTTAAATAATTTGTAAGTTGATATTTAGCACTTTATTTTCAACAATTGATGACCCCTAAAATGAAGCTGACTAAAGATCAAAGAATTTTAATTTTCTTAGAATTTAAAGCAACGAAAACCTGGGAAAATTCCGAAGAGCTTTTACTGAAAAGTTTCCTGAAAAAAACTCTCCCGATATCAAAACGGTTTATTGAACAGTGAGGAAATTTAATGAGCATGGACGTATTGTGAACGGAAACAAAGGAAATTAAAGAAAAGAAGAATAACACAAAGAACTGAAGATAATATTGCAATTGTTCGACAACTGATTACAGAAAACCCCCGAACCTATGTAAGGCGCAACAAATGCGGTCCTACAAAGACAACATTCAAAATAATTAAAAAAAAAAAGATATTTGTGTACATCCGTACAAAATGCAAACAAATGTATTAAAGTTCATTTACTGTTTTATTGCTTGAATTTAGTTTTGTTGTTTGGAAAACTGAAAAAAAGAGAATTAGCAATAATCTTATTTCAATGTGTTTGTTGTGAGAGCGTGTTCCGCCCCTGTTCATTCAACTTTCTCCGTTGCAGTTTATATTCTAAGGATATGAACAATTTTATGTTGTTGGAATAAAAACAAAATTTGCAATAATATGAAAGAAACAGATTCAAAATATCTCAATTTGAACTGGTGGTATAATTTATACAAAAATATAGGGCATTTTTAGTGGGAGACCCTGGATGTATACATATATGTACAGAATTACCTCCTACACTAATTATGCGATTATTAGGAATTCTTAAATATATATCTTAACTTAGAATTAAAGTTATGTGGCCCATAAATTATATATTTATCTATCTTATCTCTATTTGTGCTTTTCTCTCTCTATATATATATTTAATTATATATATATATATATATATATAAAGTATGTTATAAAGTATAAAGATGTTTATACATTTGTATGTGCATGATTATTTATACTAGTTATCTGGACAACATTTCACATCTTCAGTGTTATCATCATATCGTTTCAGTTGCTGTCACCTCAGTCCGTCGAACTCGAGAATATTTCTAATATTTTTAATCCACGGAGAAGTATTCGTATCGCCCGCACCCGGGTTTGAACCTTCAGATGACTATCACTTCGAACTGAATTTAACGTAGTACTATACCCACTGCGCCACGGGTCCTTCCTCATCGCAATAATTCAAAAATATAATATTTTAAACTAATGTACCGATTATTATGAATTTTCGAACACATCTGCTTGGCGTAAGTTGTAAAAATATGGGTTATATTGTTCTAAAGTGACTGTCTATATTTTGATGTATAAATACCAGCTACCTCATTTTGACTTTCGTGTTATTTGCTGGATTAGAGATACCTGTCTCAAATTATAAATTGAAGCATATCAATAACGGACGAAGTGCTAAGTCATAATCAGTTCTAAGTGACAGTTTTCTGATTATTGAAAGTGTAATCCTCAGTACGGGTTATACTAAGAAAGCAGTTACGATTTTTAAAGACTTCTACCCGATCATTGGTGACGGGATGAGACAGAGCTACCCCTGTGGAATAAATAAAAGGTTCCGTTCCAAATTCCGCACAGATTCCCGAGTTAAACAAGATGCCTCGGCCGAAATGTTGCGTGAATAACTTCTCACATCGGAACAGTAGTCTTAATAATCCAAATAATCAAACTGATCAATCCTCATCTGAAATGTTCCGAAACAAAATAAACTAATCTAAATTCCTAACTTATCTATTCTTAAATAGAATTTACGACGTCAAGGTAAACGTTTACTCAGAAGAGAACGCATTTAAATTCAATTCTTTTAAATCTAGCGATAATTAAACAAGTAGAGCCAACCAATCATAGCACTTACTGCAGAAATTGTCACTATCACCCGTTCATAAGCAAACATATACATTACTAACAAAGACATTCGAACGGAAGGAGCATATTTATGCTTTTAATAATTAATACATCAACATCAGGTTTTAATTATTTCAGATACTATTGATTAAGCAATAACATGTTTGATTATAAAAACAGATATGTGAAAATCTATATGTTTAGAGGTGTGTGCGGCGTTTTACCACGTGAAGTTAATGTGAACTGGAGCTCCTTCGGCCATTTTCGAAATGGTGTTAATTTGGTTAAATACAATGTTGCCATTTTACGAAGTTAATTTATTTAAAATGAATGAAGAGAACATTATTCCCAGCTAGCATTAAGGTACCATGCTCTTTCCGTATAACTAATTGAATTCGTTAAAATGTATCGCAAACAAAATAAACACATTAATGACATCTTAAAAAGGCGACATATTCCAGTACTATAGGATTAGGACTGAAAGGATTGTATTAGAACGTACGCCCTCCCTGAAGAAAGAGAAGTTAATGCCTTGGTAGTAATATCATGACAACAGAATAGATAGCACACTGCACCCATCAAAGAAAGAGATAATTATCAAAGGGTATTATCATAAGGAAGGAACATATCATATACTGTCCCTGAAAAGAGGAAGAAATACCTGGATGGATAGCTCCATAAAAGGAGAAGGTAATACCTGTGAGTATGTTATCATGGCAAAAGAAAGTATAATTATGCCCACACCCTCAAAATGAGAAGGTAGTACCTGGGAAAATGGTCTCATGACAAAATAACAGATACTACATTACCCTCTAATCCCAAGAGCGGATGTCATACCTGGGAAAATCAGACCCACTTTTGTAAAAACGGTGAAAATTCCTGGGAGGACGGTCTATGATAAGAGAACCGAGGCAGAGTACCCACCCCATTAAAAATAATACAATAATAGATTATATCCTTTTTACTTTCATTCATTTTAATATGCCTAGCAATAAAAATATTATCTTCATGGTCCCTTGGTATTTTAGCTAAGAGCAAAGTGTACTATCTGTTCTCAGCATAACACGACATCAGACCTTTTACCAACGACGAACATACGGCGTATATATAAGAAAGTATGACAATGAAATATTACGATTGTATATTACACAATATTGATTCATTAGAAGCTCTTTATAAAATAACTATGCAAATAGCGTAGACCTGAAGGGTTTGTGGATATTTGCAGTTTACTATATACACGAAATTACAAAATCGAATGTTGTATCATAGAATTAAATAGAACAACCTGTGTTGATGTTAATATAGTAAGGATCGACGAAAAAATCGTATTGGTTCATTTATATGTATAGATGTATGAAAATAAATGGTAGTTGATTTGAATTCTTGTTTGTAAACACATAAATATGAAGGTGAGAATTCCGAGGCAGGAGCAAAGCATTGTTGAAAACCGGAAGGTTGATAATAGGATGAACAAAAATAAATAGCAGGAGACGTGTATAAATCTCGGATCAATTTATTTATATTTCAAAATGTTGTAAATATAAAGACAGTAAGGTGTAAAATGGGGGACTTCCTGATAAATATTTAAAGGTTCGGAATGATAAAAACTGTAATTATTACGAGAATAACAACCTCTATTTTTCAAAAAATAAAATAAAAACCAAGATGGACGCCGCTATACAAAACATGAGTTTCGTAGAAAAAACGAGAAGGCTTGCAGATAATTGTGTGACAGCGAGAAGAAAAAGGAAGATTAAATGCAACCAGTATGCTATGCTATAAATTATCAAGATTAATTAATTTAGTTAATCTTTAAAAAGTTAGTACTTAGATTTTTTTAATATTTAATTAATTTATTTATTTTAAAAAAAAATTGTTTAATATTTAGGTTTAAGTGTTGCTATTTTAAATATAGGTTCGAACCTACAGATGAGGAGAAGGACGAAGCGAAGTCAAAATAATGATTAAAGGGTGATAATCAGGATAGTTAAGAGAGTATTGATTTACTCCTCTCCAGGAGTTAGGCACAAGGCCAGTTTTTATCTTACTCCCACAAGTAAGATGTGACCCAAGGTCGGGTCGAGAAAGTGGGGTTTAAAAATTGCCTGGGCAGCCCCGTCGGCATTCCCCGGTATGGGCGCCTCAGGCAGTAAGCAATAAATTTACTCCTCTCCAAAGAGGGGAGCCGAAGCCTGGGAGGGTGGACCTCCTAGAACTGCACAGGACAGACCGGCGTAAATCAAGCCCCGGAGGCCAAGACAATACCAGTCTATGGGGTGCAGTATCCATCGGAACAGATACTACACTTTGATCTTAGCGAAAAGGGATAGTTAAGAGAGTAGCTCGAATAAGGCTGTAGTTATTGACGGTCAAAGGGGATTTATAATGTGGAAGTTAATAAATGCATAGTTAGATGGAATTAGTCAGTCCATTTCCTTCATCTTATTCTGTTTCACTTAAAGACCTAGAGTGTGAGAAAGTGAACTTGTTAAAAAGAGAAAGGAGAGGAAAACTTATATATAATGAAAAACAACATTTAA
This sequence comes from Sepiola atlantica, assembly GCA_963556195.1. Lineage (NCBI taxonomy): Eukaryota > Metazoa > Mollusca > Cephalopoda > Sepiida > Sepiolidae > Sepiola > Sepiola atlantica. The sequence goes on from OY744546.1 coordinate 44,311,829, forward strand.
TGTTAAGGTTATTTAATATATTATTGCATAGTGAAAGGAAGTAATAAAATGTAAGTATAATATATAGAAACTATGTCATAGTGTGGATGGCTTAGTCTGTGTATAGAAAATTGTAGAATTTGTGTGGAAGTGTATCAATAAGAAATGTGTATAAGGAAATATACGTAGGGGAAGATGGTCGTGAGTAGATCGAAAAAGGGCACAGGAGAAATAAGGAAAATAAGAGCGTAGAGAGGCGAGATCAAATGGTACTAGGCAGAAAGCAAGATTTCTTTTGCATTTATTTATTTAAATTATGATTTAATAACCATTATATAAATTAATTGCTTATATAGATTTTACGTTTATATAAACCCGTTATGTATTTCTTTGTTTGTCTGTCTGTCAGTCAATAATTCCCGATTCTGAAATTTCACATGGTGTGTCTTGTTGGAGAGAAATAAATCTGTATTCCACAAAACCTGAGCAGTGGAGCAAGAATAACGAGGAGTAGCCGAGCGTATCGAGGCATAACATGACACAATTGAGGAACATGGCAAGAGGCATTGGTTTGTCGGGTTTTCCGGAAGACAGGACCATTATAAATTGTAACACTATCTCTTTGTTTACTAGTTAGGTGTTATTGGTGGCATTGGACATAGTGAGGGGGATTGGGGACTAAGTTGTGTGGTTGGGAATTTGAGAATGGCCCATAAAATGTAATAAGTTTAGAAAGAAAGGAAAAAAAGGGACGCGGTGAGAAAGTGTTAGAGAGAGAATGTGAAAGTGTGTGTGTGTTAGGGAGGGGAAGAGCGAGAGAGGGGGATATATAGGCAGTATGTTAAGGAGAAAAAGATTGAGAGAGTGAGAAAATGTGTAAATAAAATAGACACACATTGGGAGAGAGAGAAATAGAGAAAGAGAGAGAAAAATAAAAAGAGAGAGATGGGAGAGGGGAGAGGGGAGGCAGTATGTTAAGGAGAGAAAGATTGAGGGAGTGAGAGAATATGTAAATAAAATAAACACACATTGGGAGAGAGAGAAAGAGAAATAGAGAAAGAGAGAGAAAAAGAGAAAGAGAGAGAGGGGAGAGAGGAGGCAGTATGTTAAGGAGAGAAAGATTGAGAGCGTAAAAGAAAAAAATATTTAAATAAAAAAGAAACACAATGAGAAAGAGAGAAAGTGAGAAATAAAAAGAAGCGCTATGTTATAGAAATAAAGGGAGAGAGTGAGAAAAGAATGCATACATACAATATAAACAAATTGGGATAGAGCGATAGAAAATGATAGAAAGTAAGAGAGAGAGAGAAGGGTGGGATTGAGAAAAAGAGAGAATAAAAGTGAGAAAGTGTAGTGAGAGAGTAGAGAAGAGAGGGGGGAGAGGGAGAGAGAAATATTGATAGTAAGATAGAGAATATCTAAATAAGATGCACACAAATTGGGAAAGAGAGAGAGAGAGAGAGAGAGATCGAAAGAAGAAGTGTGCTATAGAAAGAGAGAGAGAGAGAGGAAAATATCTAAATAAAATAGAGAAAAATTGGGAGAGAAAGAGCGAAATAAAGAGCGAGCATTATCTTAGTATTTTAGAGAAAATAGAGAGAATGAGAGAGAGAATATGCAAATAAAATAGAAAAACACATTTGTAATGAAAGAGATTAAGAGAGAGTGGGAGAGAGAGGGAGAGGGGCACTAGTTTTAAAGGAACGAAAGAAAAAGAAATTATGAAAAGCCAGAACAAAAAAAAATAGAAGAAGGAAAAAGTGATGGACGATAAGAAAGGGGGATGGGGACGTAGTGTATTAAATAGCTAAAATAGACAAAATGAGAAAGAGATAGTGAGAGAGATAGAGAGCGATAGAGAAACAGATAGAAAGCAGGAAGAAAGCAAGAGAAGTATGTTCGAGAGAGAGAAAAAGAATGAGAGAGAAAGAGAGAATATGCAAATAAACTAGCAAAAATAGGAAAGAGAGTGAGAAAGACAGAGAGAGAGAGAGAGAGAGAGATACATACAGACATACAGACAAACAGACAGACATTATATTAGAGAAAGAAAGAGAAACATTAAGAAATGAATATATAGATACAATAGAAAACATTGGGATAGAACGTGAGAAAAAGATAGAGAAAGCGAGAGAGAGGAAGAAAAAGAGAGAAAACAGACAGAATGAGAGAGAATATGCAAATAAAATAAAAACAAATTTGTAATGAAAACGAGAGAGAGAGAGAAAGAGAGAGATAGGCAGAGAGAGAGAGAAAGAGAGAGAGAGAGAAAGAGAGAGATAAAAAGAGAGAGAGATAGAGAGATAGAGAGAGAGAGAAACCCGATTGAAATCAAAACCGTATCTAGAAAATAAACTACTTGCGGAGAGAATAAAATCTATGCATGAAGAAAGAATAATATTTTTCGGTCCGTCAAGCATAACAAATGGCGAAGTAAAGGCAATACATAGAAAATAAAGAAAATAAATATAAAAAACACTCATTGTAAATGAAGAGAAGATAATAATGGACAAATTGGTTAAAATCGCCAGACGTTCTTACAAATCCATTCACTCTAAAGAAATAATGAAAGTAATAAAAAGCAAGGACGGGCCCATTCATGAGATGCGCCCATTCAATCTGCACGTGTATTGATTTACTCCTCTCCAGGAGTTAGGCACAAGGCCAGTTTTTATCTTACTCCCACAAGTAAGATGTGACCCAAGGTCGGGTCGGGAAAGTGGGGTTTGAAAAGCTAGCGCCCGAGAGATGAGCACTCCATTAAAAATTGCCTGGGCAGCCCCATCGGCATTCCCCGATAGAGGCGCCTCAGGCAGAAAGCAATAAACTTACTCCTCCCCAAAGAGGGGAGGCGAAGCCTGGGAGGGTGGACCTCCTAGAACTGTACAGGACAGACCCATAGACCAGCGTAAATCAAGCCCCGAAGGCCAAGACAATACCAGTCTATGGGGTGCAGTATCCATTGGAACAGATACTACACTTTAATCTTAGCCAAAAGGCCAAGCGTGTAACGATAAAAAAATAAAACCTTTTCTAATGAAAGCGTGACAGACCGACGACCATTGATTTTAAACTTAAGTGTGACAGATCTACGGAAATAGTATTTGAAACGTAGCTATTTTAAGCGAAGCATGCCAGATACACGGAGAATGCTATTTCGAATGCATGCGTGACATACCGACGTAAATGATATTTCAATCTAAAATGTGGTGAACCACCGAAAATGGTATTTCAAACTTACTAGTGGCAAACCAAGGAGAATGCTATTTCAAGCTAAGCATGACAGACACATGAAAGTGCTATTTCAAACATACACGTGACATACCGACGAAAATGATACTCCAATCTAAAATGTAACAGACAAACGAACACGTCAAAACATTAGAATTGTTATCGAAAATGTGACAGACCAACGTACATTTTATTTCAAACTTAACCGTGACAGACCAATTCGAATGCTATTTTAAGCTTAAGCATGACCCACTGACGAAAATAATAATTGAAATTTAATCGTGACAGACATATGAAAATGTTACTTCGAACCGAAATGTGACATACCGACGGCCATGAAGTTTCAATCAAAATCCTGACAGACTAGCGGAAATATTGTTTCAAATATAATCGTAACATACCAAGGGGAATACTATTTTATACTTCAGCATGGCAGACCAACGAAATAGCATTTCAAACGTAATCGTTACAGATCAATGGTTATACTATTCAAAATGTACGTGACAGACACAAACAAATGCTATTTAGAACGTTAATCTAACATGATGGTGAAAATAAATTTTCAATCAAAATATAACAGGCACAGGAAAATCGTATTTCAAAACTTATCGTGACAGACAAAGGCAACTGTATTTTAAACTTAATTGTGACAGATCAAGGATAATAGTATTTGGAATAAGCATGCCACATCAAGGAAAATAGTATTGTAAATAATCATGACATACCAAGGGGAATAATATTTGAAATAAGCGTGACAGATCAAAGATAACAATAAGCGTGATAAATCAATGGGGAAGTGTATTTTAAATAAGCGTGACAGATCAAGAGTCATCATATTTTAAATAAGCGTGACAGATCAAGAGTCATCATATTTTAAAAAGCGTGACAGATCAAGGTCAGTCGTGGCAGACGAACGAAAATGCTATTTTAAGCTAGAACGTTGAGACTAAGAAAGATGCTATTAAAAAATTAAGGGTGAACGACAGACGAAAATGGTAATTAAATATGTAGTGTGACAGAACATCCGACGAATTCACAGATTAAGGAGGATGCTATTTCAGACTTAAACGTGACATACGAAATGGATACTATTTTAAACATCCATGTGACATAGCGACGAAAATTGTATTTAAAACTTTCGAAAATGGTATTTAAAACTTTTATATGCCAGATTAACTAATCGATAAATGTTTGAACAAATCTCAAATTAGATTTCTTCTTTCATTTAGCAATATTTTTTTTTAAACTGAAGCGTGACTGGTTGGATGACGGACTAAGGCTTCCATATATAACCGTAGACGCATCTGAAAAAACAACGAAGAAAAACAACCTGAAAAACAACCCATAAAACCATTCGCTTTGCACAAACGTATTTCTCTTTTCTCATTATAGCAACAACAAAAAAATGCAAACAATATCCTGTATCCGTTTCACTGGCTATTTCCACTGTCAAAATAGCCATAACCACAAGCTAAATAAATAAATACATTATAATCATGCAATTCAAGCTCGAAACCCGGGTATGGTAATAATAGATAAGAAGAACAAAAGCGTGTTAAATGATGGATTTTACAATTCCTACAGACCACAATCGGAGAAAGTTTGAAAAAAAAACATGAACACATATAGATTAGTATCTGTAATTAACTATATCAGTGTATATAACCACATTCGCCGGTAATTGTGTGGCCGCTAAGGTTGCAATTCAGCGTGCCGGGTTCAGATCTTGTCTTACCCATAACAACATTTATCTTTACGTATATAAAGTTATTTATGTGTATATGTCTATATATTTGTATGTAAAGTTTTTACTCATACACTAATTAATCGATAATTATGAATTTTGGAACTGAACTTTAATGCGTAAATGATCGTAATGTGTGTTATATTTAGTTTCAAACATCGCGGGTAAAAACGGGTAAGATTCATTCGTGTAAATTCAGACATCTCTGATATTTGGTAAATTTCAAGTAATAGTATTAGACAAAAAATTATAAGTATTCTCCAAAATTCAATTCTTTTGAAGTTTTAGAGAGCATAATATGAGCAGCATATCTCATTTCAAAATGAAAATATTTCAGATTTACATTGAATTTTATATTATCGTTTTACATTAATTAAGAAGGATTCCTTGATTTCAATTTTTATTATAAGACCCTTAAGCCTTGAATTTCAGACATTTTCTAGAATAAAAATCATCCAATCGATTTTAATCGAAATTTGAATAAGGATTGTAGACATAAGTTTTAGTATCAGTATAGCTCATTTTAATCTTCGTACGATGACATAACATTGGTGCCAAACTGTTCTGTGCTGAACCGGGTATTTTGCTGGCTTTCTATAAATGTTGACAACGTTAACATCTTTCCTCTTGTGGTCATCTGATTTTGAAAGGAATCAGTGTTATCAATTGTAACAAAACAATACTAAGCAGACCAAACAAATATAGCATGGCGATAAAAAAGTATATAACATGAATCAGTATGGTACGACTTTTTGACCGGCATTATTCTGTTGTGTACAATGCTTCCCCACATTCTTTATAGAACCAAATACGTGCAAGAGGGGCCGCGTAGAAGTTGCCAATATCTACAGCGTAAGTGGTGTGATGGAACTGACAGGATTCGAACTTGAAACGCCCAAATTGTCAGTCTACCTCGGTATGCATTTCAACATGGCAACTTCCCAAAATGCTGCTCAAAACAATTTAGTTTAATCAGTTACTTAGTTACGGTAAATAGTTGGCCGCATTTAGTAAAGACCCAATTTGAGTATCATCCTAAAACATGTTAAAATGGCCAGTATAATTAAATATGTCTCATTTAAATAGGGAATAATAAACACCAGTTTTATATCAGTATGCTAATCATTTAGTGTACGTATTAGTAAAATATAACTTCATACAAGTGTATATATGCATAAGGCAGTGGGGTGCATGTTTACAATGCATGCTAGCTTCAAGTGGAAGATATTTAACCAAGAGAAGAGTAACCATAACATACATTAGAAAAATTGGCTGGTCTGAAGTTTCGACAACCCATAATTATATTTGTCAACTTGAGAAAAACTAATAATTCTACAGATACGAGGATCTCTGGTGTGGTTATAACTGACTTATGTTCTTCCAAATTTAATAGACGTCCAAGTACGTAACCCCTAGTTGTTTCTTATGTCCATAGGTCTGCAGCAGATCAGATTTTTCAAATATTTACTCGATGGTCTGGCACCAGATACGAAAATGTCTGTCTGTCTGTCTGTCTGTCTGTCTGTCTGTCTCTCTCTCTCTCTCTCTCTCTCTCTATATATATATATATATATATATATATATATATATATATATATATTAAATTCCTGAAACAGTTTTTCATGGTAAACAACTGATGATCCCTTAAAATAGTGTTAGAAACAAACTAATATAATAACTGTAAAAAAGAAATTGACTTACATGAGTGATTTTCCCCTGAAAGACTTGGGACTACAATTTTTTTAAATTTTTTTTTATTTGTTTATTTTATTTCCTATAGTTTTGAATGGTTGAGAAACTTCCAAGCCTTAATATATATATATATATATATATATATATATATATATATATATATATATATATATATATATATATATATATATATATTCCAGCAGATAAGCAGGGGGAAGTTTATTGGGTTTCTGGGCATCTCACTATCAGTTGAGGTTTGTGTGCCTCTAAGAGAGTGATGTGCTCTTCGGCTATTTGCTTATGTATTGTGTTCGTTTGGATTTTAATTTTGATTTGATTTGAAATTATTTTTTTCAGTAGAAGAAAACGAATATCATTGTACCCTCTAGAAAATAAACCTTTGATACTTGTTTTAAATTGAAATTGTAATTTTATTTGGATGGATAATTCAGCACTGGTTGAGCGAACACAACTGACAATGGGACCGGTGTCGGAATTGAGAGACAATTTTAGACGAGCACAACGAGCGGATTATCACGGCCTGTGCAGTGCACGAACAAAGACGCGTGTTTATATAGGTGCCCTCGTAAACACGACGTATTAAATACAATAGTGCTAGCAGAGTTCAGGCGGGTGAGCTTCAGATAAAGCTTATATCGTGAGAATCGCTTAACTTGGAGATTAAGCTAGATGTTGCAAAACGCGGCCGATTGGAAGAGTGTCAGTTGCAATCGGCTGTGTGGTGTAGAAGCCTGACTCGATCACAAGTATATTAAGATGGGCTAATGAAGTATAATAATTAGGATATGCGCTTATAACATAAACACTTCGTCCCTCTGTCTCTCTGCGTTTCCGTTCTTTTTTATTCTCAGCTTTATACGATCAACACGCCGAGACGAATAACATTTCCATATATATCAGAATATGTTGACTAACAAATTGAGTAATTAATGTTAAGTTAATGAGATTGATTGCAGTTATGACATGGTCCACAATCAGGCAAAATCACTGCAACACGTGTGGACACTGAGAGGCAGGTTGACCAACACAAGGTATGCCCTTTAATTAAGAAATATACTGTATAAGTGGTTTCAATGGGATCGAAGAGGAGACTGGTCACTTAGGTATGTAACACTTTGATGTGAAGTCTCGCTAAACGAGGGTAGTAATCAAGTAATATATATTGGTGATACACGCTACAATGGCATCCGGATGATTACTTAGCTGATTCTAACTGAAGCAAGGTTAGACTAAAATTTACTTAATCTGTGTGTATATCTTTCGATTATGTATGAACTTGTCTCACCTTAATTAATTATAGGGTATTTTTTAGGAATAGGTATCCAAGAAAATGTTAGTACTTCATCATCAATTCCGAGTTTCACCTGATACTTTCGAGACTGCAAAAGTTAAACGAACTTAACCGAATAAACTAAATGTATTATAATTATTATATTTTGCGTAAAAGTTATTTAACGAAACCAACTGTAGATTCTATTTTGTTTTTAAGTGTATTCGTTAATGTTGATTCGGTAGTCTACACAATACGAGCCAAACTGTATTTTGTTTTCCCTAACCCTAAACCAACCCTAACCTAACTCTAAATTAATAATAGCCTATCCCTAACCGAACCCTAAATTAACCCTAAGCGAATCCCAACCAAACCATAATCTAACTATTTAGCTAACTTTAACCTAAGGTTTTAAGTAAAGGTAAATGAAAAGTTATCCGCAAAATTCTTAATGAAAAGTTTAAAATGTAATAAGGGTATCTAAAAAATAACGTAAATGTCAAAACTTGATCTTTCTAATTTATGTTTGCCTCTGAAGACACATTAAAACTCAGCTTTCTAATAATGACACGACCATTTATGGAGTACTGTTGTCATATCTGGGCTGGTGAATATCGGTCCCATTTGAGTATTCATGATAACGTGCATAAACGTATCTGAAATTTGATTGGCCCCACCCTTCTTCTTCTCTGACCCCTCTCTCCGGTAGATGTGATGTTGTTAGTCTCAGTCTTTTCTATATATATTATTATGGCAAATGTACTTCAGAATTGTCTGTTAAGAAAAATACAGCGCCTTTTTTTATTTTTAAATTTCGGTAAAAGTCGGAACTTGATTCATCTTTTTCCGTTCGTAGTCGGAACTGCTTACCTCCCAACTACACATCTATGTATACCTATTACTAAAAAGCACCAACTATTTTACTATTGGTGTTTCTTTTTGTGTTCAGTCTACATTGTCCGATGCTCTTCCGATATGCGATCAACCTAATAGTTTGTAATCCAATATGTGATCTACCGAGTATTTTACATTCCAGTGTATAATCTACCCATTAGCAACCCATTATTTTCCGATGTTCAACTAGCAAATTAGCTTCTTGTCCGCATTTTAGTTGGCAACAAAACAATCATCAAAAGTTCAATTTGATTTCTCATCAAACTGTTAACTATCAGCGATATTACGTCGACCCAAACAAAAAAAACACAGAACCAATCAGTTGAACAATCGCGGTTAAACGCAAAAATCAGTTTTGCGAACGATGAGAGGTACCTCAAAACGTATGCTTCAGTCACATCTGGATGAATACTGTTAAAGTATCATGAGAAAAGAGTCTGTGAGCTTATATTCTGATTTTTATAGTTAAATTTCTTTATTTTTACCGCTTTAGGATTGTTTTATTGCTAAACGTATTTATTTTTAACTTTTTAGAATTTACATTAAATATACTTATGCTTTTTTATTACAATATAAAATTCATGCTATTTTTATTTGTTTTCTTTCTTCGTAATCGATCTCATGCAATAAATAATAGATCAGTAGTAGATCACAAACCTTCGGCAAATCATACATCGGGAGAGCGCCAATTATATAGAAAGAGAACGACACTTGATTCCGGATAGTGATGTGTTTCTCATCATACATTAATTGTTCGTTTCTCAACTCACTGGACATACATTTTAAACTACTCCGTAAACTTCCGACATTCAAAGCAGCCTGGGACAATTTACTTTTTTATTTATTTATTTATTATTATTATTATTATTATTATTATTATTATTATTATTATTATTATTATTATTATTATTATTATTATTATTATTATTATTATTATTATTATTATTATTATTATCGTCGTCGTCGTCGTCGTCGTCGTCGTCGTCGTCGTCGTCGTCATCAATAATAATAATGATGATGATGATGATGATGATGGGTAGAAAAAGATGAAGAACAAGAAGAAAAGAAGAAGAACAACAACAAGAGAAAGAGATCACATAATCCGAAACAACCTAATTTCTTTGGCCCCTGTTGGCACCATACAAAATGGTCGTGCGCGGTTGAGGAGTATGTAATAACTGCGAAGTTAAAATCCCTTCTAGAATTCCATTAAGTAAGAAATTACTGAGATCTTAAAGTGAGTTTATTGCCATTGAAATTCTTGAGGAAGACAACAGAAATTAATGATACATGTCCTGTTGTGTAAACACAAATTGATTGTCAACGGTTATCAAATGGGATAATTGTCGTCACTCCGACTCCAGGGAGCACTACTTGTTATTGCAAGTGAACAATCATTGATAATGACACGTATGAAAGCACATAACCACCAAATAATAGTAATAATAAAAATAATAATAATAATTATAATAATAATAATAATAATAATAATAATAATAATAATAATAATAATAATAATAATAATAATAATAATAATAATAATAATAATAATAATAATAATTATAATTGTTTAATCCTCTTTTTTTTTTATTCTCTCTTTTGTTTTGCTTGTGTATTTTACTAAAAAATAAAAAAAAAAAAAAATAATAATAATTTTAATATGTACGTATGACTTTTAGAAATCTGATGTCGAAGCTTCTAGATAAAAAAAGGGCCATAATTAACAAATTAAGTCTTAATTACTGCGGAAATCGACTCAGATCCCAGAATGCAACGCATTTATATGGTCACACGTTAACTTGATAAGTACACTTATAATTGTTTAATCCTCTTTTTTTTTTTTCTCTCTCTTTTGTTTTGCTTGTGTATTTTACTAAAAAAAAAAAAAATAATAATAATTTTAATATGTACGTATGACTTTTAGAAATCTGATGTCGAAGCTTCTAGATAAAAAAAGGGCCATAATTAACAAATTAAGTCTTAATTACTGCGGAAATCGACTCAGATCCCAGAATGCAACGCATTTATATGGTCACACGTTAACTTGATAAGTACACTTATAATTGTTTAATCCTCTTTTTTTTTTTTCTCTCTTTTGTTTTGCTTGTGTATTTTACTAAAAAAAAAAAAATAATAATAATTTTAATATGTACGTATGACTTTTAGAAATCTGATGTCGAAGCTTCTAGATAAAAAAAGGGCCATAATTAACAAATTAAGTCTTAATTACTGCGGAAATCGACTCAGATCCCAGAATGCAACGCATTTATATGGTCACACGTTAACTTGATAAGTACACTTATAATTGTTTAATCCTCTTTTTTTTTTTTTTTCTCTCTCTTTTGTTTTGCTTGTGTATTTTACTAAAAAAAAAAAAATAATAATAATTTTAATATGTACGTATGACTTTTAGAAATCTGATGTCGAAGCTTCTAGATAAAAAAAGGGCCATAATTAACAAATTAAGTCTTAATTACTGCGGAAATCGACTCAGATCCCAGAATGCAACGCATTTATATGGTCACACGTTAACTTGATAAGTACACTTATAATTGTTTAATCCTCTTTTTTTTTTTTCTCTCTCTTTTGTTTTGCTTGTGTATTTTACTAAAAAAAAAAAAATAATAATAATTTTAATATGTACGTATGACTTTTAGAAATCTGATGTCGATGCTTCTAGATAAAAAAAGGGCCATAATTAACAAATTAAGTCTTAATTACTGCGGAAATCGACTCAGATCCCAGAATGCAACGCATTTATATGGTCACACGTTAACTTGATAAGTACACTTATAATTGTTTAATCCTCTTTTTTTTTTTTTTTCTCTCTCTTTTGTTTTGCTTGTGTATTTTACTAAAAAAAAAAAAAATAATAATAATTTTAATATGTACGTATGACTTTTAGAAATCTGATGTCGAAGCTTCTAGATAAAAAAAGGGCCATAATTAACAAATTAAGTCTTAATTACTGCGGAAATCGACTCAGATCCCAGAATGCAACGCATTTATATGGTCACACGTTAACTTGATAAGTACACTTATAATTGTTTAATCCTCTTTTTTTTTTTTTTCTCTCTTTTGTTTTGCTTGTGTATTTTACTAAAAAAAAAAAAAAAATAATAATTTTAATATGTACGTATGACTTTTAGAAATCTGATGTCGAAGCTTCTAGATAAAAAAAGGGCCATAATTAACAAATTAAGTCTTAATTACTGCGGAAATCGACTCAGATCCCAGAATGCAACGCATTTATATGGTCACACGTTAACTTGATAAGTACACTTATAATTGTTTAATCCTCTTTTTTTTTTTTTTCTCTCTTTTGTTTTGCTTGTGTATTTTACTAAAAAAAAAAAAAATAATAATAATTTTAATATGTACGTATGACTTTTAGAAATCTGATGTCGAAGCTTCTAGATAAAAAAAGGGCCATAATTAACAAATTAAGTCTTAATTACTGCGGAAATCGACTCAGATCCCAGAATGCAACGCATTTATATGGTCACACGTTAACTTGATAAGTACACTTATAATTGTTTAATCCTCTTTTTTTTTTTTTTTTCTCTCTTTTGTTTTGCTTGTGTATTTTACTAAAAAAAAAAAAAATAATAATAATTTTAATATGTACGTATGACTTTTAGAAATCTGATGTCGAAGCTTCTAGATAAAAAAAGGGCCATAATTAACAAATTAAGTCTTAATTACTGCGGAAATCGACTCAGATCCCAGAATGCAACGCATTTATATGGTCACACGTTAACTTGATAAGTACACTTATAATTGTTTAATCCTCTTTTTTTTTTTTTTCTCTCTTTTGTTTTGCTTGTGTATTTTACTAAAAAAAAAAAAAATAATAATAATTTTAATATGTACGTATGACTTTTAGAAATCTGATGTCGAAGCTTCTAGATAAAAAAGGGCCATAATTAACAAATTAAGTCTTAATTACTGCGGAAATCGACTCAGATCCCAGAATGCAACGCATTTATATGGTCACACGTTAACTTGATAAGTACACTTATAATTGTTTAATCCTCTTTTTTTTTTTTTTTTCTCTCTTTTGTTTTGCTTGTGTATTTTACTAAAAAAAAAAAAAATAATAATAATTTTAATATGTACGTATGACTTTTAGAAATCTGATGTCGAAGCTTCTAGATAAAAAAAGGGCCATAATTAACAAATTAAGTCTTAATTACTGCGGAAATCGACTCAGATCCCAGAATGCAACGCATTTATATGGTCACACGTTAACTTGATAAGTACACTTATAATTGTTTTATCCTCCTTTTTTTTTTTTTTTTTTTTTTTTTTTCTGTATTTTACTAAAAGCACTACAACCAAGAATACAAGCAGAAAAGTGGAGGGGAACCTATCGTTTCCTTGCACCTGCTATTATGGAGCGGCTTAGAATACTTATACTATGTCCTTATATAATATATATATATATATATATATATATATAAAAATAATTTTTTTTTTTTTTTTTTTGTGTGGTAGTGCAAAATATCACTCATTAAAATGAATGTGACAATCACTATCCCTGTGACAGGACCACAGGCAAAACAAGCCTGGGCCTGGTGTGGCCACACACACCAAAAATATGAATAATGCACAATAATATAAATACAAGCCGTGGGACTCAGGAGAAAGACCTGAGTGTCATGATGGGCAGGTGCTCCCTCGTTAGCCAACATGGGGGACCCGGTCCGCATCCTGCGAATGTTGGCCCTTCTCATTTCAGAAACAAGACAACGGACAAGAACCAGGTAAGTAACCTCTCTGATTCCAGGTACGACAAGGACACAGACCAAAGACAGGAAAACCAGAGCGAAAACAACAAACTGAAAGGATATAGAAAGAAATGGACCACGAAAGAGAACAGACTGGTGATGGAGTGCTATTATAAAAGCCGCTACCCTACAGAAAGAGGCTACCGAAAACGAATGAAACATCTATGGGACATTGCTAGTGACTACCATACAACGGAACAAAGGATAGCAGATCAAGCAAGACAGATCCTCAAGCGAGGATGGTTCTCGGAGATGGAACTGACGGAAATCAGACAGAAGGCTAATGGCGAAACAGAGCAAGAAACACCACCAAAGGAGAGACCACAGAAAGAGGACGAGCAAAACATACACACTGAAACTGAAGAGATTGAAGACTACGGAATCACAGAACCAGGGGAGATAGAAGACTGCAGAACCACAGAACCTGCTGAGATAGAACTCAACGAAAAAGAAGCAAGTGAAATAGAGAACATTAGACGATACATGTTAGAAAACAAAACAAAACTCCCATCTCTCAGGAATGAAGTAGCGAAGAAGTTACAAGCAGAAACAGAAAGAGTAAACAGACTCCTCACACACATCCCAACAGAAACTATTACAGACCTAAACAACCTGATATATGCTGGGGCAAAATTGGTAAGTATGAAACTAAGAAACGAAGAGAATGGACAAAAGAGAGGACCGACAAAACCTGGATGGGAAATCAGACTGGAAACCCAGATCACCAAACTTCGGAAAGAAGCTAAAACCGTGAACAGAAGGAAGGAGGACATGAAACGATTAAGAAGCAAAAATCAGAAACGCAAGGAAAAACTAAATGAGAAACATGAAGAAATAAAACAAAGGATAGCAGCAATAGAAGGAAGATTGAGACGATACAGGTACAAATCAGAACAGAGCAAACAGAACAGGACCTTTGAAAACAATGAAAGCCAGTTCTACAAAAACGTAAATGGAGAAAAAACAACAGAGTTACCGAACCCAACAGAAACAAAACAATTCTGGAGCAAGATATGGGAAGTACCAAAAAAGCACAACAAGAATGCCCAATGGTTGAAAAACATGAGAGATGAACTGCAGGAAATCGAAGAAGGAACCGAAACAGAAATCAACAAAGAAACAATCAAGAAAACCCTTAAAAAAATGGCAAACTGGAGAGCACCAGGCCACGATGGAATACATGCATACTGGTTTAAAAAATTCACGACCCTGCATGAAAGAATAGCGCAGAAACTGAGCGGATGTATCCATAAAACAGACGTACCAGAATGGATGACGGAAGGAAGAACAACACTAATACAAAAAGACCCCAAAAAGGGAACGACCCCCGGCAACTACAGACCGATAACATGTCTACCAATAATGTGGAAAATTCTCACAGCACAACTGAGAGAACAAATCTACCAATCCCTGGACAATCGTGGACTGCTCCCCGAGGAACAAAAGGGATGCCGGAAAGGACAAAGAGGGGCACATGATCTACTATACATTGATCAAAAGACCCTGAAGGAGGTGAAGAGAAGACAAAAGAACATAACCATGGCATGGATTGACTACAAGAAAGCCTACGACAGAATCCCCCAAACATGGATAATTGAATGCTTAAAGATATACAAGATACCAGACAGGATTATTAATCTCATCCAGAAAGCGATGGAAACATGGAGACTAAAACTGACAGCCGGAGGACAATACCTGTCTGAGATAAAAATACAGAGAGGCATTTTTCAAGGAGACTCCCTATCACCACTACTGTTTATAATAGCCATGATGCCACTCAACCACATACTCAGAAAGTGTGATGCCGGATACAGGTTTACGGATACAGAACAAAGAATAAACCACTTGATGTACATGGATGACCTTAAACTGTTTGCAAAAAACAAAAAAGAACTGGAAAAGCTGATAAACACAACCAGGATATTCAGCCAGGATATCCAAATGGAGTTTGGAATAGAAAAATGTGCACTGCTAGAGATCAAAAAAGGAAAACTGGAGACGACAGAAGGTATAGAACTCCCCAACCAAGAGGAGATGAGGGCGCTAGGAGAACAAGATAGCTACAAATACCTGGGAGTTCTGGAAGCAGACACAATCAAATGTACAGAAATGAAAGAGAAGATTGGAAAAGAATATCTACGAAGAACAAGGAAACTCTTAGAAACTAAACTATATAGCAGAAACCTAGTAAAAGGGATAAACACATGGGCTGTATCACTAATAAGATACTCTGGACCATTCATAGGCTGGACCAAAGAAGAACTCAGGCACCTTGACCAAAGAACAAGAAAACTAATGACTATGCACAATGCTTTGCACCCAAAAGACGACACGGACAGACTCTACGTGAGAAGAAATGAAGGAGGTAGAGGACTGGTAAGTATAGAAGACTGTGTGGAAGACACCAAAAAAGAGCTGGAGAAATATGTAACCCAGAACACGGAAAGACTGATCACCACAGCAAGAGACACCAGCCCAACAAACAACCCCGGAAGCACTGAACCCAGAAACAAAAAGACAAGAAAGGAAAAGTGGGAAGAAAAACAACTACATGGACGCTTTATAAGACTCACAAGCGATGAAGCCAATGAAAACAGCTGGGCATGGCTAAGAAAAGGAAACCTGAACAGAGAAACGGAATCTCTGCTGACGGCCGCACAGAACAATGCGATTAGGACAAACTTTATTAAAGCAAAGATAGATAAAACCCAGGAAAACAGCAAATGCAGATTGTGTGGACAAAGAGACGAAACGATAAATCATATAATAAGTGAATGCAGCAAGCTAGCACAAAGGGAATACAAGAACAGACATGACAGCATGGGGAAAGAAGTACACCGGGAAATGTGCAAACAACTGAATTTCGAATATGCAAGAAAACGGTACAAACACAAACCAGAAACTGTACTAGAAAACGAAAAACACAAAATCATATGGGATATGAATGTACAAACAGACAAACCCATAACAGCAAGGAGACCGGATATGATAATAATCAACAAGAAAGAAAAATCCTGCAAAATCGTGGACTTCGCCGTTCCAGCAGACCACAGAGTGAAGATCAAAGAGACGGAAAAGAGAAGCAAATATACTGAACTTGCCAGAGAATTGAAAGGAATATGGAACATGAAGAAAGTCAGTATAACACCAATAATCATAGGAGCACTAGGAACAGTCCCCAAAAACATGGAGAAAAGACTAGGAGAAATAGGAATCAAAGGGATAACTGAGACCATACAAAGGACAGTAATGATCAAAACAGCTACAATCCTGAGAAATGTCCTCGAATGCGGAAACCAACCCACATAAGCAACGAATGGAGAACAAACACACGGAAGCACAAAACAGAACCGGGCGCAAAATACAACCGCACGATAGGCGCAAGCATAGGCTGACGCCACGAAAATTATAGACAGAGGGTCGAGGAGGGAAAGCGCAAAACCAGACCTCCACTGGAAGAGCGCGGACAGCTCTGGGACCTTGGGAAGGCTTGTTGCCACTCGGGCCCCAGAGGGGACCAATGGCCCTTATCAGCGGGAAATCGTTGGTAGGTGGCTGTTGCGATTACCGCAAGGTCATCAGCGGTGATGAACGAAAAGAGGTGGAGCATACTGGAGGCCTGAGGAGACTTGTTGTCACTCAGACTCCAGGTAATACCACAGGTTGTCAGCAGTGGGTGACCACTGACGATG
This sequence comes from Sepiola atlantica, assembly GCA_963556195.1. Taxonomy (NCBI): domain Eukaryota; kingdom Metazoa; phylum Mollusca; class Cephalopoda; order Sepiida; family Sepiolidae; genus Sepiola; species Sepiola atlantica. The sequence continues at coordinate 44,329,142 of OY744546.1, forward strand.
ACCAGTGTGATAACTCCTAGTGAGTAAATAATAATAGCAACAACAATGACGAATGGAACTGATGTTATATTATGACAGGCCCTGTATTTTTAAGTGTACGGATCCACGAGTATGAATTGTGAGAGAAATATAATCTAGATAAACTAAGTACAAACTTGAGGGCAGTGGTAAATTAGGACGTATGTGTGGACGTAAGAGAAGATCACTTGACTTACACAATTGTGACAGTGTCATCTGCGTACAAGCTCGGTACAGGTCATTCTCACGGTTTGGGTGACAGTGACGAAAATCTGAAGTTCAAAAGGTGAAAACACAAAGGTAATCTAAGGCAGTTATGAGAGTCGTTGAAAGGTCAGGGGTCCTACGTGACAGATCCTTTGTGTGAAAACTTAGTTTTTCAGTCAGTTCCCGGAGATCGAAGCGAAAGGATCGCGACGGTTAGTTCCCGATCTTCGAAGCGGTAGATCGAAGAAAAACTCAGCCATGTAACTTTGTGTAAAAAGTTAGTTATGAGTTAATTGCGTTGGAAGCGGCCCGAACGAGTTGACAATGTAGCCGCTTACTGTGAGGGCTGTATCTCTCAGGAGATTCAGTACAATTAACGTGTCATTCCCCAGCGAGGAAGAAGGATGAATGATTCGCGGAACGAATGGAAAAAAGAAACCCCGACAACGAAGTGTGAAATAAACAAGTGAACAGAATCTCTCTGAAATCCTGTCTCTGAGCGTTTTGTCTTTTGCTTGGAAAATAGAATCTGCTCCTTAAAACAGGTACCCCACCACGATCACAGCCAGCAGCTGACCAGCGACGAACGAACCTGTAAGGTAATCTTTCTTAGTTCATTAACAAAAGAGACCTAAATGACTATATTTAAACTGTTATATTGGAAATGCTAGGTTTGAAAATGAATCGGCAGTTTAAAGACTTAAACATGTGTTTAAAAGTGACTCTCAGAAACTGTATTTAAAAATGACTCTTAGAAATGTCTTTGTACAAAAGTATTAAAAAGAATAGATCGAACCACTCTTAATCCTCTCATGAACATTTCGCATTACTTTCGATTCGGAGAGGATGAGATCCGAACAGTTGAAGTGGTTACGAAGAACTGCCTCAGTCGGGAAGGATTAGTTATTATTAATTATTATTATAGTAAAGCTCCCGTCTGTAGTATATCGTCCCGTCTGTATTATAATAGGAACGTTTGTAATTTGTAATGTATTACACAACAGTCTCCCCTTTTACAACTCATCTTCAAGTGATTGTACAGCAGTCCCCCCTTTTGCATGATCCCCCTTTAAGGGATTATGCAACACTGACAGTTCAAGTACAACATCTGTTTAAGATAAGAATACAGTAAAGTATTTTCTATGAATACTCGCTTTCACGACTACTGTTTATTATATCCATGATGACACTCACAAACACACTTAGATTGTGCAACGCCGGATACACATTCACGGGCACAGAAGAAAGAATAAACCGCCGTATGCATATAAACGATCTGAAGCTATTTGCCCAAAACAAAAAGAAGAAATAGATTAGACACAAACATAATCTTGAGCAAGAAAATTCGAGTGGAATTTGGAATTGAAATGTGAGCTTATTAAAGATGAAAAAAGGAAAACTTGATACATCATAGGCCATGAACTTATCAAACCAAGAGGAGATGAGGCACTTGGCGAACATGTACCTATAAATATCTGGGAGTTCTAGAAGCAGCCGCCATCAAATCAACATGAGATAAGATATTGGACAAGAATACCTGAAAAAAAACACTAGAAACTACATTACATAGTAGAAACAATGGAATACATACCTGGGCAATAGTAAGATATTCTGGCCCTCCATTGGCCGGACAAAATAAAAACTTAGACATATTGACCAGTCGACTAAGCAGCTAATGACCATGCACAATGCACTACACTCAGTGGATAATAATGATAGACTATAAGTGAAAAGGCGAGAAAATAGTATAGGACTGGTAAGTATATTAAATTGTGCGGATGACGCAAAACAAAACTTAGTAAAATATGTAACCGAAAACACTGAAAAGTTAATCACTGCTGCAAAAAGCAATTAAAAAGGAACAATTCAGGAACCATCCAACTATAGAAAAGACAAGTGCAGGAAAATATGCAGAGAAGCAGCTACATATACAAGTTATCAGACTGAAAAGTGAAGGGAGACGCCATAACAACTGTAGCTTGCTACGAAGAGGAGACTTGAACAGAGAAACGGAGTCACTCCTGACAGCTGCACAAAATAACGAATTTAGAACAATTATATCAAACAAAATTAGACTGAACCCCGAAAAACAATAAATGTTGACATCATAGAGAAGGAGACGAACAGTAAATGCAGCAAACTAGTCTAGAAAAAAGACAGACATACACGACTGCGTAGGAAATGTACTCCACTGCGAAATGTACAAACGTCTGTAATTAGAATGTGAAAACACATGTTACAGACACAAACATGGCACAAGAAGGAACAAACCTGCCAACTCGTAGATTTCGCCTTTCCAGCACATCGCAGGGTGAATATCAATGAGGCCACAAAGTTAAATAAATAGACTGAACGTGCCAGGGAACTAAAAAGAACATGAAAGAAAATCACTATAATACCAACAATTGTAGGAGCATAAGGAATAGTACTAAAATACCTGGAATAAAGACTAATAAAAATTAAATCTGTGAGAAAATTGAGATGTAATAACACACAGCACTTATGTAAATAGCCGAAATATTCAATACAAATGCGGAAACCAACCAAACCCAACCAATTACATATAACGAGCCGTATGTAAGTCTTAATAGAAATAGAACACCATTATAAAGAACAACACCCGAGCCCAACGGAACTGAAACTGCCAGACATCCTATAATATTCCTCCCCTCCCTTCAACGTAAAACACACACATCTGTTGGCACAAGCCAGGGCTGGCACCACACAAAATTCTCGTGAAGTCTCCAAGAAAATGGTAGGACCGAAGGGAGGGTACACCAGCCAGACGTTCAATAGATAGTGCGGAGAATAATGGGAGCTCTGGGAGGCGGATTACCACACAAACTTTATAGAATATTAAAGGTCCTTGTGAGGGACAAATAAATGGTACACGGCTGTTGCTATAGTGCAAAGTGATGTGCAACGATTACCGAAAGAGGCGGAAATTGCTGAGCATCGGGTGAGACTAGTCCTTACTCAGACTCCAGTCAGTTTTATGTCAGTGCGCAGTCACTGATAATGACAAGTATGAAAACTCTTAGTGCGTAATTAATGATAAGAAAAAGAAAAAGAGAAAGAAAATAAAGAAGAAAAAGAAGAAGAAGAAGAAGAAGAAGAAAAAAAATGAATGTAATAACAAGAATACAAATAAAGAAAGAAAGAAAAAATAGAATAAGAAAAAGAAAAAGTTGCGTAGAATAAAATAAAAAAACATATACTCATATAAATAACATTGGAGAAATACCCATGACATAAAACCAATAATAAATGAATACAAATAAAAACAAACAAACACAAAAAAATGCATTAATTTGAAAAAAGTGGAGAAAGAATAATAAAAACAAAACAATTCTTCATGGACAGTTCGTTATCGTTTCCATCAATGGCTATTTTTGTCGCGATGACCTTCATGGACTTCCTCCGCTTTTCCCGTCTCTCAAACGGACTCGCCCTCCGGACAAACCAAGTTTCATGAAGCTTTGGCTAATAGAAAATACAAATAAACAAAATGAAATAACAAAATGAAAAAAAAGAAAAAAAAAGAAGAAATTATTATCATAATGATTCTTTCCTTCCTTTTCCTCACGAATTACGTATCATCGATGAGCCATCATCGATGAGCCAACAAACAAAAACGAGAATAAAATAAAAACATAAAAAAGTACCAACGGAGAAAACAATGAAACAATATTAATAATAATAAACAACAAAGACACATAAACAAACATTTAACATGTTTATCAATGTAAAATGTATATGTATTTTCAGGTTGGTTGTTTTTACGTATGTATGTGTGCGGATGATTATGCTGAGTGTTTCTTTGTGAGGAAAGTTGGACTTCGGCATAGAGCTCACGAAAGTCGTGCCTCATGACTTTCTGGTCTGCATGAATCTATTCTTGTTGCTCGCTGCTATTCGTTATCCTTCGAGATTGCAAGTTTTTACCCTCGACACCGAGAAAAACAATACTCAGTGGTTTAACGCGTAGTCAGGGAAGGTTTGCCACAGAACACATAAAGATATAACGCAAAAGAAATGTTGTACATCTCACTCAATTGATATCCGATTATGTGCACGACATGTTTTCCTTGCTACATGCACAGGCAGAGACGATCAGAAACCGAGAGATCCTAATGCTGACTGTTCCTGCATTTTCACGCGATCCCTTCTAGTCAATTTGTCATCCTAATACTGTTTGGTGTCAAACCTGTCAGGCTAGTACGAATAAAACAACTAATCAGTTGCCTATAAACACAGCATCTAGTAAGAATAAAACAACTAATCAGTCGCCTATAAACCCAACGGCTAGTAAGAATAAAACAATTAATCAGTTGCCTTAAAACCCAACGGCTAGTAATAATAAAACAACTAATCAGTCGCCTATAAACCCAACGGCTAGTAAGAATAAAACAACTAATCAGTTGCCTATAAACACGGCAGCTAATAAGAATGACACAACTAATCAGTTTTCTATAAACACAACAGCTAGTAAGAATAAACAACTAATCAGTCGCCTATAAACACAACAGCTAGTAAAATAAAACAACTAATAAGGTGTCTATAAACACAACCGCAAGTAAGAATAAAACAATATATCAGTTGCCTATGAACACAGCAGCTAGTAATAATAAAACAACTAATCAGTTGCCTATACACACAACAGCTAGTAAGAATACAACAACTAATCAGTTGCCTATGAACACAGCAGCTAGTAAGAATGACACAACTACTCAGTCCTCTATACACACAACAGCTAGTAAAAATAAAACAACTAATCAGTTGCCTATAAACACATCATCTAGTAAAAAACAACTAATATGTCGCTGATAAACACAACAGCTAGTAAGAATAACAAAACTAATAATGTGCCTATGAACATAACAGCTACCAAGAATAAAACAACTAATCAGTTGCCTATAAACATATCAGCTAGTAAGAAAACACAACTAATCAGTCACCTATAAACACAACAGCTAGTAAGAATAAAACAACTAATTAGTTGCATATAAACACAACAGCTTGTAAGAATAACACAAATAATCAGTTGCCTATAAACACAACAACTAGCAAGAATAACACAATCAATCAGTTGCGTATTAAAACAGCAGCTAGTAAGAATAAAACCACTAATTAGTTGAATAAACACAACAGCTAGTAAAAATAAAACAACTAATCAGTTGCCTATACACACAGCAGCTAGTAAGAATAAAATAACTAATCAGTTGCATATAAACACAACAGCTTGTAAGAATAAAACAACTAATCATTTGTCTATAAACACAGCAGCTTGTAAGAATAAAGCTGTTAAACAGTTGCGTATAAACACAGCAGTAAGTACAGGGTGGGCCAAAATAAGGGTCCTATCTTTAAATTTGAATAACTTGAATTTGAATAACTTCCACAAAATAAAAGTTAAACTCACCAAACGTTATGTGTGTGTAGACTGACCCTTCCGAGATTTTTTGAAATAAACAAAACAAACTTTAGCCGAAAAACACTTCTTAAAACTTACAAACACTAAAGTATTGTTTTTTACACTGTTTTGAGTTTTTTAAGCAAAAATAATGTTTTCTAAATGAGGGTACGTTCCTTAGGGCTAATACGGCTCATGCTTGCTTCGGAAGGGGTCCTTTACTTATTCTAAAAAAAAAAAAAAAAAAAATCAATAAATAAAAAAGTTATGAATTTTTAAAAATAGGACCCTTATTTTTGCCCACCCTGCATAACAAAGTATCAGTTGCCTATAAATGTTGCATAGCCACCCTTAGAGGCGCGGCACCAAAAGGGGGTTTGTTATATAGTTTCTACTCCTGCCTGGACCGCGGCAGTTCTCTTAAACCAGTCAAACAACTGGTTACGGTCCCAAAAAGGCATTTGTCACATAACGCTTGTGAATTAAATCTTCTCGTAACCGAAAACAATACGAAAGTTTATGAGAAGATTATTTAGCGGTTTCAATCTTTTTTAACACTTTCCGTAAGGTACTTTCAAGCGACATTTTTAACGGGCACTTTTAAACCTTTAAACTGTCAACCTATTTTCAACAATTCTCGTTAAAACATCTGCTCTTTAAACATTTCAAATTACGCGTTTTAAACATAGTTTTCTTTTAAATTCTTACTCATTAAACACAATTCATTAAACATAGTTCCTTAGGCAAATCTTTCGATTTTTAGTTCTTTCCGTTTTACAGATTAAGACCTAAAATGTTATGCACAAAAAGTTACCTTACATTTTCTTTCGTCGCCTGGTCGTGATCGTCGTTGGTGCCGTCGGTTCCGTTGTGTCTCCTTGGCTGTGATCAGTATCTGTGGATACAAACTTTATGACAGACAGAAGACAAACGCGGAGACGATTTTCCTCAGTGAGATTCAATCTTGTATTCGTTGTGACGGTTTTCCCATTCGCTCCGCGATTCATTTATTCTTTCTTCCTGCTGGGGAAATGCGACGAGAATTGCTACTGGATCACCCAGACATCCAGTCGTCACGACGAGCGATTACATTCTCGATTCCGCGCTCCCACTTCCTGAGCACTTCAGATCGGTCGACTGTCCAGCTTGCTGCAAAACTAGTAACTCATTTTCAAACCTTAATTTCTCACAAAGAAGGAGTGACGTCACAGATGTACACGTGCGACAGTCATGCAAAACATATTCGTTCACTCATGTTTTCTGACCTTTTTTGACCCGATGTTGTCTGTGCCGGCGTCGACTTTATAAACCTTGTTATAGTTTTTCAAAACACGAGTGACTCATAACGGTTCCCTTCGGTGCGTGTCAGCGTGACCTGCACCGAGCTCGACAAAGTTCACCCATTCTCATAATAAAAACTAGTAGACCTACACACTTTTAGGTATACGGGGCCTCATAATATAACAGTAAGAATAAAGCAACTAATCGGTTGCCTATAAACACAACAGCTAGTAATAATAACACTACTAATGCGTTGCCTATAAACACAACGTCTGGTACAGATAAAACAACTAATCATTTGGCTATAAACACAACAGCTAGTAAGAATAAAGCAACTAATCAGTTGCTAATTAACACAACGACTAGTAAGAATGAAACAACTAATCAGTTGCTATAAACATAACGACTAGTAAGAATAAAACAACTAATCAGATGCTTATGAACATTCCTGTGTGCATAAGCATTAATAACCATATGGAGCAAAACTAACACACACACACACACACATATATATATATATATATATTCATAAATAGAAATATGTGTGTGTGTATCATTATATATGTTTATGTATAAGATTCACTCCTGAACTAATTACCCGATCATTATGAACTTTGAAACACGACTGATGTTACTAAGGGATCGCACTGTAATATATATTAGTTTAATTTAGTTTCATTCAAAAGGGATAAAAAATGGACGAAAGCCCTTTGTTAAAATTATAATACCTACAATTAGACATAAATTGGTAAATATTACCGGAATTTAAATTTCTTCGGAGTGATTTAAAAAGGTAAAAGGGCATAATGAGGGCACATACTAACATTTAAAAATGAAATTTGTTCCATAGTTATTAGTCACGACTTAGGCAAGATTCATAGCATCTTAATTGCTTCTTAAGATCCCTTAAGCTTGAGTCTTAAATTTTAGACATTTTCAAGAGACATCATTTTTTAATAGATGTTGATCGAACTTGAAATAAATATTCTACACATAACGTTTACTATCATTATATCTTCATTTTAATTTTCCTGAGGAAACAAAAGGAGTGCAAAACAGTTATGTTCCATGATTCATTTTGGCTCCTCTTGAGACGGGTATATATATATATATATATATATATATATATATATATATGCTACCATAAGTTATGAAAATTCTACCCTTGTAGGCCAAAGTTCCTGTCAAGCTACTTTGCGAAGCTCCTTCTCTTGAAATGTAATCCTCTTTGAAACTGCATATATCTTGAATATAAATGTGATATATTTCCTTCTAATTCTTGCAGATATCGCGACGGGCGCATCAACGAACGCGTTGACGAAACAAGCATATATGTGAATATAAATAATAGCAATTAAATAATGGGTTATATATATATATATATATATATATATATATATATATATATATGTATATATATATATATACATATGTATAATCATTATTTTTAAAAACATCGTAGTTCCATAATCTATCGATAATTGCGATTTCACAAAAAATACTTTAAAATTAAGACTACTTAACGAGGCCATCGGTTTAGGAGTTGGGATGTTTTTAAACCAGTGTCCTTGGACTCCGACATGTCCAGGTGCTTTCCAATTTGAAAGCCTTTTAACCCTCTCCGCCAGAATCTCACGGCGACTGTTATATTCGTTTGTCATTCTACTCTTAAGGACACCTTTTTCATTATCTTTAGTCTATTCCGCACTAGATTAGTCGGCATCATATATAACGTAATCCCCTCTTTCAGTTCCTTCTAGTTGTTCAAAAAAGAGTTACTGTTTGTTCTCAAACAGTCGGTATGTCGATACTGCTCAATTCTATCTCTGTAACGTTTAACTTTGGCAGTCTTAGCTGCGACGCGCTGTTCAGTTCTTCAATTACACACTTGAAACCTTTTCAGTGTATGTAAACCTTACGTATTAATCTTTCACAAACGCTCTGCCTTTTCAGTTTCCAATTATAGACATCTTGCACTTTACATAAACCCTTTCTAAGTGGTTTTATCTGACTATTTAAACGTTTCCTCCACCACAGGTCTTTCTTTACTTCTTTTTTTCGTTTTTCTACTTCGAGTATATTTGACACTGTATTGGCAGCAGCTTTTATAACTTTATTACACAAATCAATAGTATTTATTAATAAAAATTGCAAGACTTTATTCACTTTTGTGGTGACAGTTTTAAGTCTTTTCCTATTGACACATCTCAGGTTCGGACGCTGTTCTAAACTGTCAGTTCTTAGCTTCTCGCCTTACACTCTGAAAATATACATATCTTCTTCCGTCATCCTATGTTATATCATATGTTTTAAGATTGCATCTGTGGAAACAGCCTAATTATTATCAGTTACAATATTTTCGCTCTCAGAGTTTGTTGTTGTGTCTAAACTTGACTTTTCTTTAACTACATCAAGTTTATTTATCTTCACTTGTCTGCGATTTTTATTCTGATAATTTAAACAGGCCTAACTCAGTTCAGTCTCGATGCATTCACTGTCTATATCGTCTCTTAAGAGGATCACTTATTAAGTAACATTTCATTCCAATTCTATTCAAGGCCTTAGTCATGTTAGTTCAAGTTTTTGTTTTAGTGTTTGGAGAGTTTCGCTGGATGACGACTTGGAAAGCCTCATTTGTTCCTCCGCCGGACGTGGGGCCTGTACTCGACATTCCGGACCCACATACGTCGTTTTCGGTTTGATAATTTTTAACATTTATATTGAAATAATACGAGGAATGGATTGTGTAAGTTTTTCCTTCCCTAGTATTTTTATTGAGATACCGGCTCAAAGAGAGTGGCTATCGAAAGCTGACGACTTAATACTGGCCATGAAACGCTGTTAAACTCTGTCAGGTGTCAACCTGGTATTTAAAACTACCTTTGTATTCCATCAGGTAGTGGCTATCCTTAGAGATGTGGCGTTCACTATAGCTTACTGGCGATTCTTAACCTCCGGGACCAGTTGACCCGAGTCTTAGATTATTGGTATTATTCTCATTATCATCATCACCATTACTATAATTATTATTATAACTACTACAACAATTATTGTATTCTATTTGTCATTTATTATTATTATTATTATTATTATTATTATTATTATTATTATTATTATTATTATTATTATTATTATTATTATTGTTAATATAATAATTATCATGGCCTATTAGAATTATTTTTATTGTTCTGTTTTTTTTTAATAAACGAGGACGCTTTGCAATTAAATCAAATAATAGCCAGCTGCAACAATTTCAATAGTGAGCGATCCACTATAAACAACAAGTCGGCAAATTAATTAGTTTTGTATAGAAATCCGTGTGAAGAATAAGCATGTACACTGAACGTTTTTGAAAACCTTTTTTTTGTATTGTAATTGACGTTCACAAGTCGCCAAATTAATTGGTGTTATGTAGAAATCCGCATGGAGAATAACCATCTTCACTGAACATTTTTTTTAACATTTGTTTTGTATTATTGTAATCAACGTTAACAAGTCGCTAAATTACTTGGTGTTATATAGAAATCTGCGTGGAGAATAAGCACGATCACTGAACGGTTTCTTTTTAAAATTATTTTTTGTTATTGTAATCGACGTTGACAAGTCGCCAACTTACTTGGTGTTCTAAAGAAATCCGCGTGGAGAATAAACATACCCAGTTAAGTTTTTTTTTTAATACATCTTTTTTTGTTATTGTAATCGACATTGACAAGTCGCCAACTTACTAGTTTTTATATAGAAATCCGCGTGGAGTATAAGCATACCCACTAAGCGTCTTTTTAAATTATTTTTTTTTTATTGTTATTGTAATCGAGATTAACAAATAAGCAAATTACTTGGTGCTATTTAGAAATCCGCGTGGACAATCATCATTTTATTGAACTTTTTTTTATTCAAATATATATTTTTTGTTTTTGTAATCGACGTGGACAAGTCGCCAAATTACTTAATGTTATCGCTTATTATTATTATTATTATTATTATTATTATTATTATTATTATTATTATTATTATTATTATTATTATTATTATTATTATTATTATTATTATTTACTCACTAGGAGTTCTCACTCAGGTCATGAGTGATTGCTCACCGACAACCGGTGTTATTCCCTGGAATCTGAGTGACAACAAGTCTCCCCAGATTTCCAGTATTCTCCACCTCTTTTCGATAGCCACCGCAAATAAATTTGCAGTATCACAACAGCCGTTTACCATTGATTTCTCGCCGGCAAGGAGCATTGGTGTTTTCTGGGGTTTGGGTGGCAGTAAGCCTCCCCGAGGTCCCAGCAGTTTCTGCACTTCCAGTGGAGGTCTGGTTTGTGCTGCCCCTCCTCGGTCTTATCATCCTCCTTGACCCTATGCAGATATTTTGTGTGGTGTCAGCCTTGACTGGTACTATTTTATTTTTTTTTATATATATAGATATATATTTTTATTTTATTTATTTTATTTTTTATTATTATTATTTTTTATTTTATTTTTTTATTTTATTTATTTATTTATTTATTTTTCTTTTTTAAATATTTTTTATTCATTTTTTTGGGGGGGGAGCTGATTATTTTTTATTTATTTATTTATTTTTTTAGGGGAGCTGATTATTTTTTATTTATTTATTTATTTTGTGGGGTGGGGTGGTGAGCTTATGGTGTTACTTGCTATTTCTGTTCATTGGTCCATTTTTGTGTTGTGTCAGTTGAGGCTGTAGTAATTTATTGGGGGGAGGGGGGCTTATTAAGTGATGTTTCTTGCATTTTCTGTTTCTTTGTGGTGTGTTATTTCATTAGATTTGTTTTCTTCCTGTTTTAGATTCCGTATGATATTTTGTAGCTTATGCGGGTTAGTTTCCGCATTCAATAATTTTTCTTAAGATTGTAGCTGTTTTGATCATTGCTGTCCTTTGTACAGTTCCAATAATTCCTTTGATCCCAATTTCTCCCAGTCGTTTTTCCAGGTTTTTGGGGATTGTTCCTAGTGCTCCTACGATTATTGGTATTATATTGACTTTCTTCATGCTCCATATTCCTTTCAGTTCTCTGGCTAGTTCTGTGTATTTGCTTCGTTTTTCTGTTTCTTTGCTTTTCACTCTTTGGGCTGCTGGAACGGCGAAGTCTACGATTTTGCAAGATTTTTCCTTCTTGTTGATTATTATAACATCCGGTCTTCTTGCTTGTATGAGTTTGTCTGTTTGTATTTCCATATCCCAGATGAGTTTGTGTTTTTCGTTTTCCAGTACTGTTTCTGGCTTATGTTTGTACCATTTCTCTGCGTATTCGAAATTCAATTGTTTGCACAGTTCCCGATGTACTGCTTTCCCCACACAGTCATGTCTGTTCTTATACTCGTTCTGGGCTAGTTTGCTACATTCACTTATTATATGATTTATTGTTTCGTCTCTTTGTCCACAGAGTCTGCATTTACTGTTTTCCTGAGTTTTATCTATTTTAGCTTTAATGTAGTTTGTCCTAATTGCATTGTTCTGTGCAGCCATCAGTAGAGATTCCGTTTCTCTGTTCAAGTGTCCTTTTCTTAGCCATGCCCAGCTGTTTTCGTTGGTTTCTTCTCTTGTCAGTCTTCTGAAGTGTCCATGTAGTATTTTTTTCCCCCACTTTTTGTTTTCTTGCCGTTTTGTTGCTGGTTTCGGTGCTTCCCGAGTTGTTCGTTGAATTGGTGTCTCTTGATGCGGTGATAAGGATTTCCCTGTGTTGAGTTATGTATTTTTCCAGCTCTTTTTTTGAGTCTTCCACACAATCTTCTATATTTACCAGTCCTCTTCCCCCTTCATTTCTTTTCATGTAGAGTCTGTCCGTATTATTATTATCATTATTATTATTATTATTATTTATACAACTATAACTACTACTACTACTACTACTACTACTACTACTACTACTACTACTACTACTAATAATAATAATAATAATAATAAAACGAAGCAGATATACGGAACTTGCCAGAGAATTAGAAGGACTATGGAATATGAAGAAAGTAAACACAATATTACTTAATTGTATGAGGATTAGGAACAGTTCCGGAAAAAAAAAACTAGAAAAAAGTCATTAAGAAATTGCTATCAAATAGAAAGCCGAATCTATACGACGGACGGCAATGTTGAAAACAATTGAAATCTTTAGGAAAATACTAGAATGCGGAAACCAACCAACATAAACTACGAACACAAACCAGCCACATTTTAGTTGCAAGAGAAAAAAAAGCATGGAAGAAAGAACACTTTAACCCGAGGGAAATTAAACTGTAAGACATTTCATAAACTCTCCCCCCCCCCCCCGACAAAAGTAATGGCACCATCCACGGCTGATACTACATCAAAAAATCATGAAGAGGCAAGGAGTATAAAAAACGAAGAGGGAGAGTGCCAACCAGACTTTCACTGGAATGGTGCGGAAAATACTGATACCTTGGGGAGGTTGTTTCCATCTAAATCATAGATGATAGCAATGGTCTTCTGAATATGTTATGCTAAGCGAGAAATCAATGGTAAATGGCTGCTGCGATAACGAAAAATTATCTGCGATGGTTATCGAAAGAGGTGGAGAGTAATGGAAGTCTGGAGAGACTAGTTGTCACTCAGACTCTAGGAAACATCACCGGTTATTATTAGTGATCAATCACTGATGATTACCTGTGTGAAAACTCATTGTGAGTACATAATAATAAGTAATACGAAATGAATTAATATATATTCTCAAAGATGTCATTTATTAGGTTTACTCATTACGCGCGTGTCATGTCTTATGTAATTTTACAAGAATACATTAATCTTTTTTGACCAGACCACTGACCATCATGTAATGGTACAGTCATTCATCTTTGCATAAAATATTCATAAAATATATTTGTTGTATCGTAGATAATTTTGTTCCGATACTATCGCAGCATTTTTATTGACAACATTCAGTAATTTCTTATAAACGAATGACTGAACTAAGATAGAGTAAGCGGCAAATATGCAGCCCAGAAGCCATCTGCTTATACGAGGGCTTTGAAATATGGGAGTAATCTTCTTGAAGGTGTGTAAATCCACGCTGGATTGGCATTCCACCAATTCCAAGAAGCATGCAAAAAAAAAGGAAGTGGACAACGGACGCATAACATCTGATCTATTATAGACAATTTGCACGTGCTTGCTGTTATTTCTTTCTCCATCTCCATCTTTATTTGTATCCTACTCGAAACTTAGTCTTTCCTACTTTCTTTGTTTCTGTATCGAGATCCAAAACGTCAGCTTAAAAGATTCAGAAAGAAGTAATCCTGGACATGCAGTGTCTGTTGTTGATAAAAACATCTTTACAATGTACATACGAAAACAGTCAAACAGGCACACACGAATTACTACGAGACACGGCCATCGAGTGGCTTAGCTCTCTCTGTACAGTAGTCTGTCAGGATAATCTAAGATGAGGATAGTTCCCACTGAAAGTAAACCCTGACCAAATAGTCAGCTAACATAGTATTCTAAGCTCAAATAAGGTCCCCTCGATATGACTACACACTGGCTCATACGAGGTATTTTTCACTTTTTTCCAAGTGGTGTTTCCTCTCGTCACAGCACTAAGCTGTATACTCCACCAGACTAGATGAATTCTTGTCCTGAAATCCAGTAAGACCAAGAAACTACGAGAAAAATATACTATAACATAATTAACTGTTTAATTGGGGAGAGAATAAAATAATGTTCTTCACTAACGTTTGAGGTAAAGTACAACTTAAATAGAACACTCGAATATCTAAGTATCTTATATGAATATCAAGTGTACGCTCCAAGAAGGGGCCCCTTGATTTCAGAGAATTTAAACTGAAGTAAAATGGCAAAAAATTAACATCTTACAGATCATAGTTATATCATACTGTGATTTAATGTCAATTTCAGAGCCAAAGGTTACATTTACGTTTTTTTTTGTAATTATTTTACTGAGTCTGAGTTTTTTTCTTGGAATTTTATTGTTTATGTTTTGGGGTTTTAAGTTTAACTTCCATATTATTATTTTGATATTTATCTGAATGCTTTTTTTTTACTTGGATTTTTACCTGGATTTTATAAATTTTGCAATGAGAATTAACTTTTCAGTTAAGTATTTTATAGATAAACAATAAGCATCACTTGCTAAAATAGAAAAATTAAACTAAATTAAAATTACTGGAATAGGCTACTTGATTTATCTTGCTGACTCTGAAATGCCGATTAAAAATGACGGACCTCTGAGGGTCCCACGTGAATTCAAAGTGTTTCCTTTTGAAAGTTTGTCGTCCATGTCAAAATACCTCGTATTTTTTTCAAATTTAGAATATTTCAATTACTTTTTCTCACGAACGTGAGGTGAACAGATCCAATATTGACATAATAATGTTGTTTGGTTTATTTTAAGTGAAACTATTCGTAAAAAAGTTTACACTGAAAAAATGTTGTTTTAAAAAATGTTTGGTAAGAAATTAAAAAAAAAATTGGCTTTTGGAATGTAATTGAACTTTGCTTACTTATATATGATCTGTTGTTACTGATTAAGATTCATTAAGCTTAAATTGGTAAATATAAAGTATTACAAATATATGTTAAAACATATATCTTCACAATAATATATACATACATATATATATATATATATATATATATATATGTGTGTGTGTGTGTGTGTGTGTGTTTATGTTTGCGTGTTTATGTGCGTATGTACACACACACATATATATATATATATATATATGATTATATATATATATATATAAAGAGAGATACATAGATAGATAGAGTGAGTGAGAGAGAGCAGAGGTGACGACAAATTTATTTACATATTTGAATGAAATGTATTTACATTCATTGACATTTCTCTAATTTATTTATTACCTTATTTTGGTTTGTAGTTTTCTGTTAAGGCAAATGTTCGTTCTATTTCTGTCCGATTGATCATTACTTCGTAAATTAATTTATTCATGGATTGCTGAAGTTCATTAACACGCACACGCACACACACATAAAAACACACACACACGCATATATATATATATATATATATATATATATATATATATCACTGTTTTTTAATATATATTCTAATTAAGGATTATTATCCATACATTATCTAGTTATTGAATTCCTTTTACCCCATAAATCATATACATTAATTCATGCCTCGTTTCGATATTTTTTTTGTCCAACTCATGGTCACACGGGTTGTAAGAAACGTTTTCTCATTTACTTTCTATCCATAAAAAAATAAAACTAGCACTAATCTGAAAAAAACTATTTTCTTTAATAGCTTCACATTCCGCTTTGGGAGAATATACCTAAAATTATTTAAACTCATGTATTTCATTAAATATTCCAATTTCCAACATGAAGTAGAGAAATGAAATATGGAATCACTTGGTATGGAAAACACATGGAGGCACTAAAATGAATAACTTAAAATGAATGGAACCAATAGTTATTTTAACCAGTGGATGACCTGTTTTATATGTTGTTGCAGATATCTTGTTGTGTGGGACTAAATATATAACAACCATATTTCTTTGCGAAAGTTGACTAAGATTTTTCTTGTAAAGATTTTCAGTTAAAATAATGATTTCCTGCGGTTCTGTAAGATGAGTCGCCATTTACTTACCTTCCACATGAGGCCAATAGTAGGGAAAAAGTCGCTTTTGTGTGTACGGGATATCACACTGCCGAGAAAAAGCAACCTTGGATGGGTTAAAACCGCTAGAATTGCCTCTAGTCATAGAAAACTGTCTCACCTTCTTACCGAGGACAGCACATACACTACAATTATAATTAGTTATTTGTAAATATATAAACACGTTTTTTTTTAATAAGGTAAAAGGGAGTTGGGGTCGTATGTCATCCTCTGTCTATCCTACTTAAAGCTAGAATCATTGCAGTCATCGCAATGCAATATTACTCTTAAGGTCAACCTAACCTAGGACAA
The DNA here is from genome assembly GCA_963556195.1 of Sepiola atlantica. Lineage (NCBI taxonomy): Eukaryota > Metazoa > Mollusca > Cephalopoda > Sepiida > Sepiolidae > Sepiola > Sepiola atlantica. Next base: position 44,345,999 of record OY744546.1, read on the forward strand.
AAATAGAATTGTAGTATCAGAACAGGTATTACATTTTGAAATGTTAACAGAATTACTAGTCGATAATATATTCTTGCTGACAAATTGTTAAAAATCGGTGCCGACACGTTGACGTTAAAGTTCAGTTTTATATACATTCAAAATTTAATTAGAATTTTTTTTTCAGTACAAAGAAAACGTTTTATCTTATACAGACTAGTTATTGTGTAAGCAAGTATTTGTTTTTTATTTAATATTTTCCTGGGAAGACAGGTTTTTCATCCATCTTGAATTTTAATCTGAACGATGTTTTTAAACACTACCAAAATTCCACCTTGTAAATCACATAAAGAAAACCATCAGTATATTTTTATGAATACCAAACAACTACTAGATCAAAGATGAATTAATTAAAGAGAGAAATTACTACCGTCATATGTCTACATGCTGTGTGTAACTGTTTCCTTCAAAGTGTATTGTTAATCTTTTATATACCGACCACTGTGACGTCAGTAGAAAAACGAGACTCAGTGAAATGACCTTCTAACTTTACAACGGACACGCTTGAATCCGGTGATATTTGTGTATGGTAATTTAATATTATTTCAATAAAAGAATAACAGAATACCTTAACTACGTAATAAATCAAAACAATATTGGTCATATGTGGTTACATCATTAAACAGTTATTGGTTTGCTAATGTTTGTCTGTTGATGATTGCTTCCCCTGTCTATATTTGGGAAAAATGTTTTTTTAAAGAAATATATGAAAGATATTTTTGTCAAGTATTCTTCATGTTCTAAATGTAATGTGGACAATTAATATATGAACTATGCCTCTTATATAAATTAAAAATAAAAACATATTAACTAATTTAATTAAATGAGACACACACATGTTTTTTTTACTTTTATAAGAATTTACGTAAGAGCTTCTTTAAATTAACTTATGAAGTTTTGTTGATTGAGAGTTTGGATGTGGGGAGACGTTTTTTAATAACTATTTTAAATTAATAGGGTAGATAACTCAATTATCTTTTAATCATGAATGATCACGTTCATACATTTGTTTTGTGTTTTTTTCGTTTTTTATGGTTACTCGTGAGATGATCGAGGCAATACTCCTGGAATTTGAACCCGATGACCTTAACATAGATTTAATAAGTAGATTAAAATAAATAGTGATTCAGATTTATCACCAGGGTGTAAATTAATCGAATCTCATGAGCGTATATGTGCAGTTATCTTAATACCTGTAGAGCAAAATTAAGAGTTGGTACCTTGTACACCAGTTGTGGATGGAAGATGTTATATTTAGAAACCCATTTGCTTATTGTTTGATTGTTTAACCATAAGAACGTTAAACTTTTTGTTTGGTAATTTATACGTGTTCCCTTTAGTTTTATGCTAATACGCAACTAAACAATGTATTCATCAGTGATACAAAATCACATACAGATCCAATGTCAGTATCATTTAAATAAATATTTCCAGTAAGTATATGATATATATATATATATATATATATATATATATATATATATATATATATATATATATATATATATAAGATGATTTAATGAATGTATATATATGTATATATATCGTATATGTATATATATATATGTATATATACATATCATATATATATATGTATATATATGTATATATATCTTATACATATAGATATATATATATATTGATATATCATATATATAGTATATATATCATATACATATATATATTTGTATATCATATATCATATATCATATATATATATATCCTATATATATATATATATATATATATATATATATATATATATATCATATATATATCATATATATTACATTTTATTAGAATTTAATGTTCAAGCAAAGTACTTTAAAGTCACGAGTTTTCAAAGAAAATCTTCTCCTCAGAGGACCATACCCGCAATGACATTACTGCAGGTAATAACATTACACTTTGAAAATATATGACAAAATATATATAAAAATACATAAAAGTATATAAAACATCAAATATATCGGCCCAAAACATACTTTTTTGTTAAACTTATACAATTCATCCAAGTCATATACTTTCAATAAAGATCTCAAAGAGGTTGATTAAACAACAATGCAGGTGGTGAATGATAGTCCAAAAACGAAAAAGTTATCCAGGCTGGAAATTTGTTTGCTATCGATTCAGTAGATGACACTTAAAAGTATATCCAAGGTGTATGCAAATTAATAAAATGATAGAACAAACCAGAAGTTCAGAACACTCACTTGGTGTTGAATATTGTAATATTCAACACCAAGTGAGTTTTTTTAACTTTTTCATATGATTTCTGTTTGGAAAACTCATGAGTTAAGGATTTTAAAGTACTTTGCTTGAACATTGAATTTTAATAAAATTTTATTTGCACCTTATTTTATTCTTTCACTTTATCCAGTGTTATTAATGCTCTATCCAGTATATTGAGCTTCAGTTTTATCCGGATTTTCACTAATTAAAGATATTAGTTGCCCCTCATATCTTTTGTTGTATTAATTTATATATATATATATATATATATATATATATATATATATATATATATATATATATATATATATATATATATATATTAGGTGTTCATATTGTGAATGTCCACCCTTTTTACGTTACTGCTCTCATTCTTTGATTCATTCTGTTCTTCCTAATTTGTTACTTTTTTCAGCTTTGAATTCGCCCGCCTCTTCTGAATTAAAGGGTATGCACTTTGTCCGGTCGCGCACCTTTAATCTGTGTCAGCCATTTCTCTGGTGACAAAAGAAATAGCACAACGTGAAACAGCGGCGACAGATCACGATGAGTAAAACACAAGGTTCCTTACAAGTGAAATGCAGATTATCAACGAGGCGGTAACCTATCATTTCTTAATTCATCAAATAAAACTATCTATTTTCTTAGCTTTTCGTTGTAGTCGTTTTTTTTTTGTTTTTTTTTTTTTGTTTTACTTTTTTGATCTTCATCATCCTTGCGCGTCCCTTTTGACTCCGTCTCGAGCCGTTTTCGGTCCGAAATTTTTCCTGATTCGCTGTCTTCACTTCGAATTCGTGATCGTTATAATCCGCTTCATCAAATTGTACGTCCTTTTGACACGCGGAATTCTTTGATTGGTGTCTTTCTTTTCGTTGTCACATATGTTTTCTGCTTACAGTTGCACATCTTTCTCCGTTATTCCTTTGCTTTGCTTTCTGCGTTTCTCTCTCCGACATTTTCGCCAATCAGACGTTCACGTTAGCTTGTACTTCCCCACTGTCAACTCTGCGACCTCTCGTGTGGCTCGTTTCTCTTTTTCAATAATTTATTCCCGCAATTATTTTATATTTTACTGATAATTTTATAACTTTGACTTGATGTATATTTTTATTCGAGATAACATTCACATTTAAAATTTAATTCTTAACAAGTTTACACGCTCTTATTCAGCAGGTTTGTACAGTACCTGGGTATCTCAACTTCCATCTTTATATATTTATTGAGGACTATTTTATATATATATATAGTTTGTTCTATATATATGTTACACCGGCCGTTCTTACACAGGAGAAACTACACCGGTTGTCACTATAAATAGTGCGAGTCACGAGAGACACAGAGAAGACAAAGCACAGTCTTGTAACTGTCTAGACAAGTGCTAGTCACTTTCTTACTTTGGTAATACACTTGTTAAACCAACCCTCGACTTGACTTCCTTTATTTATTATTTAATGTTGGACAACTTCACAACAATATATATCTATATATTTGTTTTGTTTATATTGTTCTTTTCTTTCTATATATCTATATATCTATATATATATATATATATATATATATATATATATATATATATATATATATATATATAGTATTTTATATATAGAGGACTATATTATTTATAAGACTATATGTATATACTTATTGAGCATGTTTGTACAGTACCTGTACATTTAAATTTCCATATTTACCTATGTTTTTTGTACAGTACCTGTGTATCTCAATTTCCATCTTTACCTATGTTTTTTGTACAGCACCTGTGTATCTAAATTTCCATCTTTACCTATGTTTTTTGTACAGTACCTGTGTATCTCAATTTCCATCTTTACCTGTGTTTTTGTAAATCACCTGTGTATCTCAATTTCCATCTTTACCTATGTTTTTTGTACAGTACCTGTGTATCTCAATTTCTATCTTTACCTATGTTTTTGTACAGTACCTGTGTATCTCAATTTCCATCTTTATCTTTGTTTTTTGTACAGTACCTGTGTATCTTTATTTCCATCTTTACCTATGTTTTTTGTACAGCACCTGTGTATCTCAATTTCCATCTTTACCTACGTTTTTTGTACAGCACCTGTGTATCTCAATTTCTATCTTTTCCTACGTTTTTTGTACAGTACCTGTGTATCTCAATTTCTATCTTTACCTATGTTTTTGTACAGTACCTGTGTATCTCAATTTCTATCTTTACCTATGTTTTTTGTACAGCACCTGTGTATCTCAATTTCCATCTTTACCTACGTTTTTTGTACAGTACCTGTGTATCTCAATTTCCATCTTTACCTATGTTTTTTGTACAGCACCTGTGTATCTCAATTTCTATCTTTACCTATGTTTTTTGTACAGAACCTGTGTATCTCAATTTCCATCTTTACCTCGCTTCTAGTATTTTCCTGCTAGTACCAAGAAAACTATTAGTGAATTTTCGAAGAAAAAACGGTACGTATATTTAAATGATAAAGTAACTAAGCCCAGGGAATGTATTTACGTATTGTTTTTATTTAGGAAACAAATCATTAGAAATTGTTATGTAGCCAAAACACTTCGTAATGAATTCATTCTGAATATCGTTTATATCTATTTTCTTGGCGAATTATCAAAATCAAGGACATTTAATTTTTTTAAATATTCATGAAATGTGTTTTGTATGCTATTATGTTAATTTCTGTAAATGTATTAAACACGTATCCAGTTACAAATTCTTTGGACTTACATGTGATTTGAACTCGCGTATTGAGATTCGAATACATTTATTGATATGATTCCTGAGTAAGGTTTTGTTTTGTAAACCAATAACATGTTTCTATTTGCGTACAGACAGACCAACTCTCAAACCACCATAACTTTGTAATAGTATATATATATATATATATATATATATATATATATATATATATATATATATATATATATATATATATATATATATATATATATAAGTTTCTGTTTCGCTTATTTTCTATCTTAATGTTATTTCTCTCCCCTACTGTTTAAGTATTACTCTTATACATAGAGAAAAAATCCAGTTCATACTTCATATAAAGCTCGATCACTAGGAAAGCGGGACATTTTTCAAATGATAATTTATTTTTTACATCGAATAACTTTCATACTAATATTATAATACTCTCAGGAACGTTCAGAATATCGTCCGTGCACTTCATAGCAGTTTTTTTTTAATATAGAAATCCAAACTCGGCGTATTGAAGGATAACCTGTGGCATATCATCCCAATCTCTTGCAAATCACGTGTTCACATCATCAATAGACTCATGTCTTGTCGACATTTCTGAGTTTCTGCTAATAACAAGCTCCAAACACAGCAATCCATTACATTTAAGCCTTGCACTTTGCAGGGCTAATCCTCCGGTGCAATGAAATCAGGTGTAGATAGCTGAAGAAATTGAATTGAACCTCTCGCTCATTTTTCCCGCTTTTCTAGCGACCACGTTGTATATATGTGTCTGCTCCGTTCAACAGCTTAGGAGAGAGGTAGCGACAATGCCTTCTATATTCAGGTTTAAAATCACCTTTGATAACAGAGAAATAGAGAGAAATGGGGCCTCCGTTCAGTATCGAGATACAATGGACACCCCATATAAGATTGCCTGTACTGAGAGATTATTACGAAGCAAAGGTTGCACAATTACTATCTACATCCTTCCTAAACCGGCATTGCTAGAATCTTGTGGCAAGGCGCTTTTGCTAAATATCCAGTCTCTCTCTCCCCCCCTCTCTCTCTCATATATATATATATATATATATATATATATATATATATATATATATTGTACACATTTTCAAACTGTCTTTTAACATGGCTTGTTGCACTTTGATATTTTTGGCCAATACATTTTTTATTCGATTTGATTATAGCTATTTAAACTTAAACACAACTTACTTGACTGAATTTGATATAAGTCTTTCATTTTCCTCATTTATTGGACCGCAAATAACAACGAATAAGGAGATTATTAATAGTATACTTTTTCCAAAACGATACTGTTGGATCAGGTTGTAAAACAACGCATCCGATATCTGAATCATGACATCCGTGGTTATAACATCCTGATTAATCTACTGATTGGAAGAACAACGGGTAAACTAGAAAAGGGAAGAGAACAAATATTTGGCGAGAGAACATCTAGAAAATGTTAACCGCAACCTGGCACAACTGTTTAAACGTTTTCGTAAGAAAACAATGGTTAAAGTAATTGTAAGAAAACAATGGTTAAATCGTAAGAAAACAATGGTTAAAGTAATTGTAAGAAAACAATGGTTAAATCGTAAGAAAACAATGGTTAAAGTAATTGTAAGAAAACAATGGTTAAATCGTAAGAAAACAATGGCTAAAGTAATTGTAAGAAAACAATGGTTAAATCGTAAGAAAACAATGGTTAAAGTAATAGTTCGTAAACTGATAGTCCCAGACCATGACTCTCATCATCAAGGCCTGTTCACTGAGTTGGGTGTATCTGCTAGCGTCACGGTGGTTAGTTGATTTTAAGCAGATAAACAATACGCTTCCAAGTGAAAGGTTATTACACGCTGACACATGGACATGTTGCTGTGGGCATTACTGTCTAAAATTATTTCATCTTTGACTGAGTAATTGTTTACTATTTAAAAAAGGATACCAATTATTTTGTTTATGTCCTTTTCATGGGTGGAACGCTCATAGTTATTTGAAAGTAAAACGAAAAAAAAGAACATCTCATAGACTAAAATTTCACATTCAAATGGGTTTGCATTTTTTATAACACTCACAAAATTCATCATTCAATCAGTTTGTAACTATTTATCATTTTAATGCTTCATATTATTTATCGTTTGTGATTTTGTCGTTTTATTTAATTAATGTGGACTCTCTATTCTTAATGAAAGGGTTTGAGAGGTCTTAATAACCGTTTCTGCTTTTTGTTGTCCCACTCATCATTTTTAATGAATTGGTACATGTATATATTTATGAATAAAATTAAAATTTACAACACATTCGGGAATTTTAAATCCTAGAATAAATGTGGTATCGTGGTATCTAATTATTTTAGCAAATAGTAAGATTGACAGAGAATGATAAACGACATCTCTCCCCACACTGTTGATGGCATTGTGCCTAAATTGTTTTACATTTATATTGAATATTTTTAAATTTTTTGCAATACAATCATTGAAAGTGTAATATCTGTTCTGATACTACATTTCGTCTTTTCTTTCGTCGGTCATTAAATTTGAATGAGAAATTATTCCAGACTGAGGCAATTTTAACATATTTTTTTAATACAAAAATATGATTTATTTAATAACTTCGTTCAACTGCCGTATTATCTCAAGAAACACCAACACATTTCCATGAGAAAACGTCCATATAAAAACATAATTTTATATGTATTGTTACCAACAATATTTTCTACACAAAAAATAATAGATTGATATTATTGCAAATTTAAATACGTATTATCGGTATTGCTTGACTTTGCATTTTTGTATTTTAATAATTTCTGTAAGCAAAATTGTTTTCAGATTGTTCACAATTAAAATAATAAACGAAGTTTAGTTTTTGAAATACATGCAACAACGTGATGTGTATTTACTTTAAACACAGTAATAGCACAAAACTTAACTATTCACTGTGAATTTTTTGTGTTTTCTTTATTTATATTGAATAAAGTTCAGTTTCGAATCGTGTTCTTTCCTGTACTTTTTTAAATGCACTATTTAAAGTTTCCTAATGCATTCATAAAGCTCTCATTCATTATCGGTAATCTGATTCTCCGACAAATCTCGCTTGCTTGCACATAATATAATCACGTCACTTTTCAGTGAACAGGAGTTACTTACGAAGGTAATCGCCCAGACGCGACTTGACCTTTGTGTATATTCAATACTGACTTAATTCACTCACGTCCCGTTCAATATCCTCTTCCGGTGTGATTTCACTTTTACTACCATTTTTCCACCTTTCGTCGAGTGCTAATCTCTCTTCTTACCTGTAATTTATCATCATTTAGCTATATCGAATATTCGTATTCACTTTCCTTTTACTAAGGTTTATCTTAGTTTCATTTGTCCATTGTTTTATTACGTCCGATGTGAGGAATTTCGGTAGAATATTCTATTTTGAAAACTATCTCTTTGTAAAGTTAAATCAAAATTCCTGACTAAAAAACTAACAAAAGAATAAAAAATACCTTCAGCCTTCGCTACTAGAGCTATGCAATTCTCAACACAGTCATGTATATTGCATAACGAAGTACTTAAATGAAATGTATATAATTTGTATTTTTTCGATTATTGGGATTAGCATTCTCATCAAAGATGTTATTCTCACAACGTGTCGGCCGATGTAACCGCCAACCTACTTCAGGTGCGTCTTGCCAAAGGACTTGTATTGATTTACTCCTCTCCAGGAGTTAGGCACAAGGCCAGTTTTTATCTTACTCCCACAAGTAAAATGTGACCCAAGGCCGAGTCGGGAAAGTGGGGTTTAAAAATTGCCTGGGCAGCCCCGTCGGCATTCCCCGGTAAGGGCGCCTCAGGCAGTAAGCAATAAACTTACTCCTCCCCAAAGAGGGGAGGCGAAGCCTGGGAGGGTGGACCTCTTAGAACTGCACAGGACAGACCCATAGACCGGCGTAAATCAAGCCCCGAAGGCCAAGACAATACCAGTCTATGGGGTGCAGTATCCATCGGAACAGATACTACACTTTGATCTTAGCCAAAAGGCCAATTTATTTAGGCAAGTGAGTTCCTTCGGACAACCCTCATCTTTATCTACAGATGAAGATTTTACAAACCTTGGGAACTCACCAGACCTTAGGCATAGTGCCCGTTATGTAGGGGGAGGGGGGGTCGGGGATAAGTGAAACAAGCTGTTCAATGTTTTTTATTTCACAAAATTTTACAAACAACATAAAAAGAACATTTGCTGACTCTAAACTAGATTCTTGCACCAAAATACCGCATTAACTCTGTGGGTGGATCCCTACTTAAAATATCCCCCAAAAACATCGATGTAAAAAAGAATTATCGTGGGAGTGGGGAAAAATATTAAAAACACCCAAAAAGAAAGAAAAATTAAGAACGAAATAAAATGGTAGAAAAGTTAGTATGGCCCGGCTTTCCCTCATGACTAAGTGTTAGACCGCCCACTGTTTTCCGGCACGAGACCGAAAACAAGCGGGTCGGTCACTAAGTGGGAGTGGGAACTTAAGAGAGGAGTGTTCAAAAAATAAATTCATCGGGAATGGGATCATTGGGTGGATGGCGTCTTCCAAGATAGTAATGCCAAGGGTTTCAAAAGACCGGGGACAAAATAAAACAGTGGAAGTGGGAATCTTTGGAAGCTCTCTAGTGCCGGCAAAAATAAAATAGGGACAGGATAACTTTCATTCCTACTAGTTTAAGAGGTTACCAGTTTTTTTAAATAAATCAAAAAACTCTACAGGGGTGGGTTCCGTAGAACCCAGTACCGCGTGTGCCATAACTATGGAGGGAACACGAACTCAAACTTGGCGCCTCGTCGGATGCACAAACTAGTGTCATGCACCCATCTCCTATCGAAATCCATGCGATATAATCGTTTCCAATCGCATCTGATCTTCACTTTAAGTTGGTGTTTAAAGTAAACTACCAGATCCCGATCCGAAACAGATCCAACCCCATGAACCTCATTAAAAAGGCCAAGGACTTGTAGCGCCATGAATCTAAAAGTGTAGTTATATTCAGTTCTAAGTGACAGATTTCTAGAGTTTAAAGGATCAGTAATCACTACGGGCAACATTACGAATACAATTACGCATTACTTAAGACTTCTACCCGATAATGGTTGACGGAACGAAAGCAAATCACCACCGTTGATTAAATAAAGGGTTCCGTTCGGAATTCCGTAGAGATTCTCGTGTTCAACATACAGATCCTTGAGTTCGACGACATGCACCTAAAAAAGATCAGAGGGCAAATCGGCCGAAAGGTTGTGAGAATAACGTCCAATATGAGAATAGTAGTCCGAATAATCTAAATAATACAAATTATTAATTTTCATCTTAAAAATTCCAGAACATAATGCATCTACTTTAAAAACTTATATATCCCCCTTTCTCTTTCTCTCTCTCTCTCTCTCTCTCTCTCTCTCTCTCTATATATATATATATATATATATATATGTATATATATGTATGTATATATATATATATGTATGTATATATATGTGTATATATATATACATGTATGTATATATATGTATATACATATATGTATATATATATGTATAAATATATATATGTATATATATGTATATCTGTATATATGTATATATATATATATGTGTATATATATATATATATATATATATATATATATATATGTATATATATGTATATATATATATATTATAGAGTTATTAATATATTAAGTAGTAACTGCAATATTATATATTTCTATGAGTTAATAAATAAAATAAGGAACAAATACATTTGGCACATGTTTCTCGGAAGCAAACACAGATAATCCAGGCTGTTTACCCCAACATCCCCTTTCATCAGAAATTATGAAATGAAGACCATAACCCAAAGACAACTCGGATTAAAGACTGGATTTTCATTTCTACGGTTCATTCAGCTATGGTCAGATACAAGGTTGTAACTTGATGTTGGTGAATATGTGATCGAGAATATTTACATGCTTCTACTTTGTCACGGAGAACAGTTCAATCAAGATTGAGGAAGCCACATTGAACGATTAAATATGGTAATTCATTAACTCATTATTTTAAGGGTTAGTAATTGTGAGGCAGAATAAACATGAAACTCCCTTTTCAGGGTTCTGATTAAAGACTGAATTTTCATTTCTACGGTTCATTCAGCTATGGTTAGATACAAGGGTGTAACTTGATGTTGGTGAATATGTGATCGAAAACATTTACATGCTTCTACTTTGTCACAGAGAACAATTCAATCAAGATTTAGGAAACCCCATTGCATGATAAAATATGCTAATGTGTTCGATAAAGTGTTTACCTTTTTCATCATGGGCACATTGAATAAGTGCCTTTAATTTTAAATACTTTATTTCTATTTATTATGGAAGTCACTCCAGACGTGGCATTCAGCCACTTGATGATAGGAGCTAAAAAATACTACTTCAAGGTAAAAAACAAGCCAACGATAAATGCTACATGCATAGATTCTGGCCCAGAAAACAGCAATGTTTCCCCCTTTGCCAGAAAAATGCAATGTTTCCTCTTTGCCAGAAACCTCGCTCATGAAGTGTGAGAACAAAAGGCAAAAAAGGGAAGCTTTTCGTTGTGTAGTATTAATACTTATTAATACTTATCTAAATAATTTATATGTAAATTATCTTTCATTTAGCTTTCCTATATCATCTAAATGATTAAACGCGGATATTTTTCATTTATACCCCTTACATTAATTACCATAAAACGGGTTACTGTTATTAACACCAATGATACAACACACTCTTTTGAAATATTATATATATAGTACAGATGAACAATTAAACAACAATTCTTTCAATGCTAAATTTGTATAACTATTTTCATACAGTTCCTAATGAATTGATGTTTGATGTTATTCATTTACTGTCTTCAAAAGATAATTACGAAGATGTAAATATAGATTATATGAAGTAATCTGAAAGTTTTTGTCTTGTGTTTAAAACAAACCTATGAATGATATGTTTATTATTTAAAATTTTATTTTCGAGTATTTCAACTAGGGAGTTTTGCAACTATTTAAAAATTATTTTGCCCCACAAATGTATTTCTTCTTTGAGACATCTTACTCTCCAGCGTCTTGTTAGTCTATTTTTTTAATTTCGCTCTTCAATAGGCCCCACCAGAAGTTGTTAGACATACCCTATTTTTCAATGTCATAATATATTACGACTTTCTGATGTTCGTCTGGTCTTAGCTTTAGTGGGAAGCATGTCGCATCTTTGGTATATTGTTCTACACTAAAATGGAATGGCATAAACACAGTTCTTCTTAATGATATATTCTATAGAGGTACAAATTAAGAAAGCAGAATGCTTAAGACATTTGCACTACACGAGCATGACTAACGGAATGAGACCAATCTAACTCCGCAGATTAAAAAAAATGTTCAGTTCGAACTTCCAGATAGATTTCAGAGTTCAACATTTGTTTTACAATATTCATGACTTCCGCTTTAATTTTCTATTATTTTATTATTTTATTCGTTCGCTTTTACTTATAAGATTCAGTCTCTACGTTTATTATCGGTTCTTACTAATTTTTTTCTTACCGAGATTAACTTTCCTATATAATCCTTTCTGCACGCTTGTTCCTATATTTCCTCCTTTATATATTTACAATATTTCTTATCGGTTTATAATTGAGATTTGCTATCTGCATGTCTGTTGCCGAAACTATTATTCTTAAATAAATAAATGGAGAGTGTGTATCTGTCTGTCATAGGTCGAAACTATACTATTTCTAGCATTAAAAGGGGAAAGAAACAAAAAAGAGAAGAAAACAAGACCAGATTCGGCATTAAATAACCCAAAAAGGGTTGATATGCCGTAAAACAAAACTACCAAACGAAATACGCTGATTAAACATTTGAAGATATAAAGAACTTGAAGCATAAAAACTTTCACTATAATGACCAGATTCGGCATTAAATAACCCAAAAAGGGTTGATATGCCGTAAAACAAAACTACCAAACTACCAAACCTATTTCTAGCTTTTAATGCTCAATTAAATCTACTATTAAACTGCTCAATATTGATGAGTAGCATATGTTCTGCTGTCATTTATTTATCGTCCACAGCGGTAAGATGTGACACAAAGTCAGAAAGTGAGATTTGAAAAGCCAGCGCCCGAGAAGGTGAGGACTCTGGCCTACAACAAATGCCTGGGCAGCCCCGTCGGCATTCTCTGGTAGGGGCGCCTCAGGCGATTAGCAATAAACTAACCCCTTCTCAAAGGGTGAGAAGGAAAAGCCTGGGAGGGTGAACCTCCTAGAACTGCTCAGGACAGACCAAATAGACCGGCGTAAATCAAGCCTTGAAGGCCAAGACAATACCAGTCCGTGGGGTGTAGTATCCATCGGAACAGATACTACACTTTGATCTTGGCCAAACTGCTGTCATGATAACATCATCCCAGCATTAGCTGCTAATTTAAAGGTTATGTTGGTGACAGTAGTATCAGTTGTGTAGTAATGATACTATTTTATTTGATATTTCCTTTCTTTAAATTAATTTTTAGGACGAGGTACTGTAATACCTGTTCTGTTTTCATGATACGATCTTTCCAGTCATTATCGCACTCATTTTCTCTAGGGTGGGGGTGGGAGGGGGTAATGTAGTATCTGTTTTCTTCGCATGAGTCCAATCTCTCAGAAATTATCTTTCGGCTAGAGAGTATAAAAGATTACATTGGATTTTTTGACGATTAAATGCATTGACGGAAGTGAATAAGAAAGAAAACGTTTGCATGACGGGACGGATATATATATATATATATATATATATATATATATATATATATATATATATATATATATATATATATATCCGATTCAAACAGGACTTTTTAAAGGAAGAGCAAGGACAGAAATTATGTTATGGAAAGGAGTAATAAATAAAACTGCAAAAGTATTATCATGTAAATAGATTTTCGTCCTCCTTTATCTTATTCGCCGGGCCGACGTTTGCGTGACAGTACGTATATATATATATATATATATATATATATATATATATATATATATATATATATGTATATATTCCTAAATAAATACATATTGCTCGGTAGTATACAGTAGAGTCTAAGGAAACAATCGTATTTGTATTTCTATAGAAACCAACTGATTTTTCACTGCAAAATGACATTTTTGTCATGGTTTATTGTACACTGTTATATATGAAATTAATTCTATAAATTCTGTATGTTTCTTCTCGCGAAAATCTCTTTCTAGATTTCGTGAAATTTATGTTTCCATTTTATCTCTCATTTTTCACAAATTGTCACAAGTTTTGATTTCATCACAGCAATTACGTTGATTGAGATTAGAGGGCAGAGTTTCATGATCTCTTTGAATCGTTTCATTTAATGTATGCGACCTTTTTTGGTTAAAGACTGATACATAGTTTTCATTGTTTAGTTTTCTTTATGTCGCATAGATCGTATTTTACATTAACGACATCGTCGGTTAACATTTACTGATTTCTATGAACTCACATTTTTTTTAGTTTCGTTTTTTTTTTTTTAATAATTAGCGTTTTTTTATCCACATTTTGTTTTTATTTGTTTCCATTTATTTCTTCAATTCTTTCTTTTGTTTTTTCATGTCGTTTCTGAAATATAACTCTTAACCTATCATTTTTATATCGATATATCTCTTAAGTCAAAATATATAAAAACGAGTTTCTTCACTTTAACTGATTTCAGCCGTTTTGATAATATTTACTTTGTGCATCAATCTGTTCGTTTTCCTATCCTTTAGCCCAATTTTTCCATGTTTTTTTAAAAGTTGGTTACTAGTTTCTGTTGTGTTTCCACGCCAGAATTCCATTGTGAGTACTCTATTAAAATTGGTCAAGTTTTCTGTGTTTTATTCTACACATTCGTTCTGTTCATATCTTCTTCATTAGCTTAACACTCTTTTAAATATTAGTTCCCCTTCTTCTCATTCTTATTAATCAATTTATATAATCTTTCATTTTTTACCATTACAATCGTTGTCTTTTTATAAGTCCTTTTCAAAGACTTACTATTATTTCTTATTTTATTACACTTACTTGCATGTTTCTTCCTTTTTATCGTCGTTTCTTTATTATTATTTTCTGTTATTCACATGTATGTCTCTTAATGTCGTCTTGGTTTGTTTCTTTCTTTTTCCTGCTCGATTTTTCTACGTTCTTTCATTATTTCTTTTTCGTACTGTTCTTTTTTTCACTTAGTCACCATTTATGAGTTATTTCCTTCAATTATATTTTCATTTTATCCTTTTTATATTTTTCTACCTTTTCTTAGATTTCTTTCTTTCTCATAGTTACTCTTGATACTTTCTTTCGTATTTATTTATTACTCGTTTATTTCCTCGCCGTTTAAAAAAAAAAATTCTCCAATAATTCTTTCTTTCTTTTTTTTTTTTTTTTTTTTTTGTTTTCTTAATGGTTTTTCTCTTCTTGATTACTCTTAACACGCCTCCAGATTATTTTTACTTTTTAAAACTTAAACAATCTGTCTAACTAATACTACAAATCCTGACGATGCTCTTATATATATTTATATATATATATATATATATATATATATATATATATATATATATATATATATATATATATATATATATATATGTGTGTGTGTGATTTTATGAAGGCTTACCAAAGCATTCCTTTCAGGACATCAATGATCACCATTGAAGATATTTTTTCTTACAAATATTATTTATTCAAAGTAAATTTGAATAAATAATATTTGTAAGAAAAAATATCTTTACTGATGATCATTCATGTCCTGAAAGGAATGCTTTGGTAAGCCTTCATAAAATCACATATAAATGCTCTGTACTCTCTAATCGAGTATCATCGAGCTTGTTTTTATTGGAACAACCCCGGTCTTCACTTAATGATCTATTTTATAAGTGAAAAATCTAAATATATATATATATATATTAACGCTTAAAATTATTTTTAAATCATATTTTTATATACTAACGCGTCACCGCTTATCAAGACCAAAACACCACTCGAGGACAAAGGTTATTGGTGTCAGATGGACGGTGAGACATCACTGTGGGGATTAGTAACGATAGTTTAAACTGGGTAGAACCTGATTATCAAAGAAAACGGAAGAACAATAATTTCTTAGCCTTGGACTTGAAAACAACCATTTTGTAGTCAGCTGGAAGGCAACCCCGTTGTATCGTGTTCAACACGTATTTATTAAACATAAACTTTGCTTATGGAAGTTTCCTTTATATTTATGTACACAGTCGGAGAAAGGACAATTATTTACATTGGCTGTAGTTAAACGTGTTTTGTAGTGAATGTTTAAGAAATAGGACCATTAATTGAAACAAAGTCTAGCAACTAGCATGCATACAACGATAATCGAGAAAGACTAGCAACGTATTTTCTGTGAGACAAGGGATGTAGAGAAGAGAAGAGAAAGTCCCCCACTGATGGCTGACGGAACGAAATAATTCTACTCCTGTGAATTAAAACAAAGGTTCAGTTCGAAATTCCGTATAGGTTCCTAAGTTCGCCATAGATCTCTGAGTTCGAAAATATGCAACTAAATATGGTCGGAGGGAACACTCTGATGAAACGTTGTGAAACTAATAATCAACCTATTTAAATAATATACGTATTGAAATTTTTGATTTCGTATTCTTTCTTCTTTATTCTTTCATCCTTTCCTATTTTTCTAGCTCTTTTTTTCTTTGTTTGTTTCTCACTTTATTTTATTCCTTTCTCGAAGTTATCAGTTTGCAAACCAGAAAAGTACATAACTCAAAGTCAACAGCAAACAGTGCTCAATTAGATTTAGTTCCTGATATTAAACACTTCCTGTTTTGTGTCGCTTACTCTTCTGGTTTCCTAAGTTTTGTACTAATTTTTATTAATTTATTTATTATTTTTTTAGGTGAAAGTACAACATTGTTAAGAAAGACTCTCACTCCCATGTAAAGTATGGCTTTCTAAAGAATATCGTTACGTTGATTGACTGAGCTGAAATAAAAACGTTATTATTTAGAAAGTCATACTTAACATGATGAAGGAGGGATTTGTTAACTATTATGTACTTTCACCTAACAATTTATAAAGCAATTAATGCATTGTGGAAACTGAAAATCTCGCCGAATGTTATATTTCGGATGAAGTTGTATATCAGGAACTAAATCTGACCGAACTCCGTTTGCTGCTGAATTTGAGTCGAGTACTGTTCTGGTCTACCATTTATCTCTTTACATTTTTCTTACGCCTCTCTTTATTATTTGGTTCACTCCTTTTTCGTGTTTTCACTTGATTGGCGAGTCTTTCTGTTTACTCCCTGCTGGTATTCCTCTATTTAACATGTTCTTTCCGTTTCTATACTATCTCTCGCGCTCTCTTTTTGTTGTCTCTCTTTCTTTCTTACGTTCTTTCATTCACTGCCTTCCTCCATTTTTCTCGTTCCTTTCCTCTTCTAACTATCTAACTTTATTTATCTAATTTTTCCGTTCTTTGGTATTTTCTCATTTCTTTTAGATCATTTCGTATTCATCACTTTCATCCATTATAACTTCTCTTCATCAAGATATTTCCATTCATTTCACTTCCTTTTGTCCCATACGCAATTTGTTTCTTTCTTTTTAAATTTTTATTTAATTTTCGTCTCCCTAGCAACTCTACCCGGCATTGCCCAGGCAAAAGTGTAAAATTACTTCTGTGTCTCTCTTTCTCCCTACCCCATTTTCTCCCTCCATCTTCCAACCTCTTTCTTTCTCCTTCGCCCAGCCCATTCCTATCTCTGGACATTCACACACATACAGACTGACGATTCTCCTTTACGTAGATTTCTTGTAAAGAAATTAATTCCTTTAAAAAAGCAGAGTCACTTTCCTTTAGTTAGTGGCTTAATAAGAACCCCCCCCCGACGAAATCTGAGCCAGTGTAAGGTTAAAGAACGAACAGCATCTTAAATATTATTCAACCGGAGCATCGCCGATCAAGAAAATATTAACTTTGTTGGTATTTGGTTTGTATTTTTAAAGTTTTAGCTTAACATACACACATACACGCAGGCAAGTGCCTTTTATATAATAGACTAGCAGAAAGACCCGAGTTTGCTCAGGATAGAATAAGGAACACTGTACTTTTTCACCTTGCTCATACACAATATTACTTTCGTTGTTTTTACTCCCCCCCTTCTCCAGTTTCGCACCTAATATAGTCGGAAGTAGCTGAAATGTTGACACACTCTCTGAATTAGGGCCTTATACATATGGCTTACATTTCATTAAAACCGGATATATGCATTTGAAGTTTTAAGGGGGTTCTGCCCCCTATAGGTAACTTAGAGGTAGGGTCACTTGGATATTTGATACATAGATGGTTACGTATAGATTCAGGACATCTTCCATTGTCTTCTCCAGGAAATGTTATACTTATGATTTAAATTTCATAAAAATAGGATATATTTGAAGTTGTATATGAAGTATGCCTTTTTAGGCACCTTACAGCTGAATCTAGACATTCGGGTATATTTCCATTGTCTTACACGGTAGATTTTATATGATTTTATATGAGAATATACTTTTAGATTTTATGTAGATTCTCTAACCTATCTTCCCATAGAGAATACAGACACATCATACACATTTATACACATACTTATTCATTTTCTATTTTATATTCCTATTTATTTTGATTCGTTTCGTTTTTTGTCAATATAAAAAGTGAAACAAAATTATATGAAAGTTTGAATTAAAAATACTCTAGTACAAAAAATGAAAAAATGATAGCAAGAAAGAAAACGTTGTCCTTATTAATTATACTGTATTATTTTATAACCGATTATTAAACAATATCTTCTCTAAATTAAGACACATTGAACGTTCTTACATTTTTTATACATTAATGAAATAAAGCTTTTTTCTATGTCTTTAAAAAAAAGAAGGAAAAGCAGAAACGAAAACTTCAAGGAAATAAAACAGAAAACACATAAAATAAATAAAAATGAAGGGAAGAATTCGGAGAAAAATAGAAAAAAAACGGTAAACTATTATGTTTCGGATTTTTTTAAATGAGGATTTATAATTTGTATCATTTTTATTATTATGATGGTAAAATAGAATTATACACTTCATGATAGAAACTGTGTCTTGAATCTGATATTTCAAACAGATGTTAATCTAAATACATCCTTAATTACTTTGGGGGGACAAATAATAATTTGTGTCCAACATATTGTTATATTATTAACAAATAATACCATCAAACATTTTTTTTATAATCGGAAATTTTAATTTTTTAATTTAAAAAAAATAATTTTTAACAAATAATCAGATCAATCTTTTTAAAAAATGGTTTGATATTTTTATTTAAAAAAATATTTTGAATAGTTTAATTATCAATCAAATACAGTTACAAAGTAACAAACAATTCTCAACCTTTATTAAAATGATAAAAAATAAACATTCTGCTAAGAATTGTGGATTTTAATTTGATTGACACCAATTCGCAATTGTCGACTTAAAATACAGCGGCTATGATGAAGTTGATACATTCGATTTTTCTATTCTCATCTGTACACGTGGCGTAACATAAACAGTTCTTAAGTCATAATAATTACTTCTATGTGATAGTATTTTGATGGTTAAAAGGTAATGTCTCACTACAGGCGATAATATCAAAAAGTAAAATAAGAATTTCTTAAGTTTCCTACCTGAGCACAATTTACATCCGTGGATTAAATAAAAGTTCAGTTTAAAATACCGTACGATACTATCAAAGAGTAAAATAAGAATTTCTTAAGTTTCCTACCTGAGCACAATTTACAGCCGTGGATTAAATAAAAGTTCAGTTTAAAATACCGTACGATAATATCAAAGAGTAAAATAAGAATTTCTTAAGTTTCCTACCTGAGCACAATTTACAGCCGTGGATTAAATAAAAGTTCAGTTTAAAATACCGTACGATACTATCAAAGAGTAAAATAAGAATTTCTTAAGTTTCCTACCTGAGAAAAATTTACATCCGTGGATTAAATAAAAGTTCAGTTTAAAATTCCGTACGATACTATCAAAGAGTAAAATAAGAATTTCTTAGGTTTCCTACCTGAGCACAATTTACATCCGTGGATTAAATAAAAGTTCAGTTTAAAATACCGTACGATACTATCAAAGAGTAAAATAAGAATTTCTTAAGTTTACTACCTGAGAACAATTTACATCCGTGGATTAAATAAAAGTTCAGTTTAAAATACCGTACGATACTATCAAAGAGTAAAATAAGAATTTCTTAAGTTTCCTACCTGAGCACAATTTACATCCGTGGATTAAATAAAAGTTCAGTTTAAAATACCGTACGATACTATCAAAGAGTAAAATAAGAATTTCTTAAGTTTCCTACCTGAGAACAATTTACATCCGTGGATTAAATAAAAGTTCAGTTTAAAATACCGTACGATACTATCAAAGAGTAAAATAAGAATTTCTTAAGTTTACTACCTGAGCACAATTTACATCCGTGGATTAAATAAAAGTTCAGTTTAAAATACCGTACGATACTATCAAAGAGTAAAATAAGAATTTCTTAAGTTTCCTACCTGAGCACAATTTACATCCGTGGATTAAATAAAAGTTCAGTTTAAAATACCGTACGATACTATCAAAGAGTAAAATAAGAATTTCTTAAGTTTCCTACCTGAGCACAATTTACATCCGTGGATTAAATAAAAGTTCAGTTTAAAATACCGTACGATACTATCAAAGAGTAAAATAAGAATTTCTTAAGTTTCCTACCTGAGAACAATTTACATCCGTGGATTAAATAAAAGTTCAGTTTAAAATACCGTACGATACTATCAAAGAGTAAAATAAGAATTTCTTAAGTTTCCTACCTGAGCACAATTTACATCCGTGGATTAAATAAAAGTTCAGTTTTAAATACCGTACGATACTATCAAAGAGTAAAATAAGAATTTCTTAAGTTTCCTACCTGAGCAAAATTTACATCCGTGGATTAAATAAAAGTTCAGTTTAAAATACCGTACGATACTATCAAAGAGTAAAACAAGATTTTCTTAAGTTTCCTACCTGAGAACAATTTACATCCGTGGATTAAATAAAAGTTCAGTTTAAAATACCGTACGATACTATCAAAGAGTAAAATAAGAATTTCTTAAGTTTCCTACCTGAGAACAATTTACATCCGTGGATTAAATAAAAGTTCAGTTTTAAATACCGTACGATACTATCAAAGAGTAAAATAAGAATGTCTTAAGTTTCCTACCTGAGCACAATTTACATCCGTGGATTAAATAAAAGTTCAGTTTAAAATACCGTACGATACTATCAAAGAGTAAAATAAGAATTTCTTAAGTTTCCTACCTGAGCACAATTTACATCCGTGGATTAAATAAAAGTTCAGTTTAAAATACCGTACGATACTATCAAAGAGTAAAATAAGAATTTCTTAAGTTTCCTACCTGAGAACAATTTACATCCGTGGATTAAATAAAAGTTCAGTTTAAAATACCGTACGATACTATCAAAGAGTAAAATAAGAATTTCTTAAGTTTCCTACCTGAGCACAATTTACATCCGTGGATTAAATAAAAGTTCAGTTTAAAATACCGTACGATACTATCAAAGAGTAAAATAAGAATTTCTTAAGTTTCCTACCTGAGCACAATTTACATCCGGGGATTAAATAAAAGTTAAGTTTAAAATACCGTACGATACTATCAAAGAGTAAAATAAGAATTTCTTAAGTTTCCTACCTGAGCACAATTTACATCCGTGGATTAAATAAAAGTTCAGTTTAAAATACCGTACGATACTATCAAAGAGTAAAATAAGAATTTCTTAAGTTTCCTACCTGAGCACAATTTACATCCGTGGATTAAATAAAAGTTCAGTTTAAAATACCGTACGATACTATCAAAGAGTAAAATAAGAATTTCTTAAGTTTCCTACCTGAGAACAATTTACATCCGTGGATTAAATAAAAGTTCAGTTTAAAATACCGTACGATACTATCAAAGAGTAAAATAAGAATTTCTTAAGTTTCCTACCTGAGCACAATTTACACCCGTGGATTAAATAAAAGTTCAGTTTAAAATACCGTACGATACTATCAAAGAGTAAAATCAGAATTTCTTAAGTTTCCTACCTGAGCACAATTTACATCCGGGGATTAAATAAAAGTTAAGTTTAAAATACCGTACGATACTATCAAAGAGTAAAATAAGAATTTCTTAAGTTTCCTACCTGAGCACAATTTACATCCGTGGATTAAATAAAAGTTCAGTTTAAAATACCGTACGATACTATCAAAGAGTAAAATAAGAATTTCTTAAGTTTCCTACCTGAGCAAAATTTACATCCGTGGATTAAATAAAAGTTCAGTTTAAAATACCGTACGATACTATCAAAGAGTAAAATAAGAATTTCTTTAGTTTCCTACCTGAGCACAATTTACATCCGTGGATTAAATAAAAGTTCAGTTTAAAATACCGTACGATACTATCAAAGAGTAAAATAAGAATTTCTTAAGTTTCCTACCTGAGCACAATTTACATCCGTGGATTAAATAAAAGTTCAGTTTAAAATTCCGTACGATACTATCAAAGAGTAAAATAAGAATTTCTTAAGTTTCCTACCTGAGAACAATTTACATCCGTGGATTAAATAAAAGTTCAGTTTAAAATACCGTACGATACTATCAAAGAGTAAAATAAGAATTTCTTAAGTTTCCTACCTGAGCACAATTAACATCCGTGGATTAAATAAAAGTTCAGTTTAAAATACCGTACGATACTATCAAAGAGTAAAATAAGAATTTCTTAAGTTTCCTACCTGAGCACAATTTACATCCGTGGATTAAATAAAAGTTCAGTTTAAAATACCGTACGATACTATCAAAGAGTAAAATAAGATTTTCTTAAGTTTCCTACCTGAGAACAATTTACATCCGTGGATTAAATAAAAGTTCAGTTTAAAATACCGTACGATACTATCAAAGAGTAAAATAAGAATTTCTTAAGTTTCCTACCTGAGAACAATTTACATCCGTGGATTAAATAAAAGTTCAGTTTAAAATACCGTACGATACTATCAAAGAGTAAAATAAGAATTTCTGAAGTTTCCTACCTGAGCACAATTTACATCCGTGGATTAAATAAAAGTTCAGTTTAAAATACCGTACGATACTATCAAAGAGTAAAATAAGAATTTCTTAAGTTTCCTACCTGAGCACAATTTACATCCGTGGATTAAATAAAAGTTCAGTTTAAAATACCGTACGATACTATCAAAGAGTAAAATAAGAATTTCTTAAGTTTACTACCTGAGCACAATTTACATCCGTGGATTAAATAAAAGTTCAGTTTTAAATACCGTACGATACTATCAAAGAGTAAAATAAGAATTTCTTAAGTTTCCTACCTGAGCACAATTTACATCCGTGGATTAAATAAAAGTTCAGTTTAAAATACCGTACGATACTATCAAAGAGTAAAATAAGAATTTCTTAAGTTTCCTACCTGAGAACAATTTACATCCGTGGATTAAATAAAAGTTCAGTTAAAAATACCGTACGATACTATCAAAGAGTAAAATAAGAATTTCTTAAGTTTCCTACCTGAGCACAATTTACATCCGTGGATTAAATAAAAGTTCAGTTTAAAATACCGTACGATACTATCAAAGAGTAAAATAAGAATTTCTTAAGTTTCCTACCTGAGCGCAATTTACATCCGTGGATTAAATAAAAGTTCAGTTTTAAATACCGTACGATACTATCAAAGAGTAAAATAAGAATTTCTTAAGTTTCCTACCTGAGCACAATTAACATCCGTGGATTAAATAAAAGTTCAGTTTAAAATACCGTACGATACTATCAAAGAGTAAAATAAGAATTTCTTAAGTTTCCTACCTGAGCACAATTTACATCCGTGGATTAAATAAAAGTTCAGTTTAAAATACCGTACGATACTATCAAAGAGTAAAATAAGATTTTCTTAAGTTTCCTACCTGAGAACAATTTACATCCGTGGATTAAATAAAAGTTCAGTTTAAAATACCGTACGATACTATCAAAGAGTAAAATAAGAATTTCTTAAGTTTCCTACCTGAGAACAATTTACATCCGTGGATTAAATAAAAGTTCAGTTTAAAATACCGTACGATACTATCAAAGAGTAAAATAAGAATTTCTGAAGTTTCCTACCTGAGCACAATTTACATCCGTGGATTAAATAAAAGTTCAGTTTAAAATACCGTACGATACTATCAAAGAGTAAAATAAGAATTTCTTAAGTTTCCTACCTGAGCACAATTTACATCCGTGGATTAAATAAAAGTTCAGTTTAAAATACCGTACGATACTATCAAAGAGTAAAATAAGAATTTCTTAAGTTTACTACCTGAGCACAATTTACATCCGTGGATTAAATAAAAGTTCAGTTTTAAATACCGTACGATACTATCAAAGAGTAAAATAAGAATTTCTTAAGTTTCCTACCTGAGCACAATTTACATCCGTGGATTAAATAAAAGTTCAGTTTAAAATACCGTACGATACTATCAAAGAGTAAAATAAGAATTTCTTAAGTTTCCTACCTGAGAACAATTTACATCCGTGGATTAAATAAAAGTTCAGTTAAAAATACCGTACGATACTATCAAAGAGTAAAATAAGAATTTCTTAAGTTTCCTACCTGAGCACAATTTACATCCGTGGATTAAATAAAAGTTCAGTTTAAAATACCGTACGATACTATCAAAGAGTAAAATAAGAATTTCTTAAGTTTCCTACCTGAGCGCAATTTACATCCGTGGATTAAATAAAAGTTCAGTTTTAAATACCGTACGATACTATCAAAGAGTAAAATAAGAATTTCTTAAGTTTCCTACCTGAGCAAAATTTACATCCGTGGATTAAATAAAAGTTCAGTTTAAAATACCGTACGATACTATCAAAGAGTAAAATAAGATTTTCTTAAGTTTCCTACCTGAGAACAATTTACATCCGTTGATTAAATAAAAGTTCAGTTTAAAATACCGTACGATACTATCAAAGAGTAAAATAAGAATTTCTTAAGTTTCCTACCTGAGAACAATTTACATCCGTGGATTAAATAAAAGTTCAGTTTTAAATACCGTACGATACTATCAAAGAGTAAAATAAGAATGTCTTAAGTTTCCTACCTGAGTACAATTTGCATCCGTGGATTAAATAAAAGTTCAGTTTTAAATACCGTACGATACTATCAAAGAGTAAAATAAGAATTTCTTAAGTTTCCTACCTGAGCACAATTTACATCCGTGGATTAAATAAAAGTTCAGTTTAAAATACCGTACGATACTATCAAAGAGTAAAATAAGAATTTCTTAAGTTTCCTACCTGAGAACAATTTACATCCGTGGATTAAATAAAAGTTCAGTTTTAAATACCGTACGATACTATCAAAGAGTAAAATAAGAATTTCTTAAGTTTCCTACCTGAGCACAATTTACATCCGTGGATTAAATAAAAGTTCAGTTTAAAATACAGTACGATACTATCAAAGAGTAAAATAAGAATTTCTTAAGTTTCCTACCTGAGCACAATTTACATCCGTGGATTAAATAAAAGTTCAGTTTAAAATACCGTACGATACTATCAAAGAGTAAAATAAGAATTTCTTAAGTTTCCTACCTGAGCACAATTTACATCCGTGGATTAAATAAAAGTTCAGTTTAAAATACCGTACGATACTATCAAAGAGTAAAATAAGAATTTCTTAAGTTTCCTACCTGAGCAAAATTTACATCCGTGGATTAAATAAAAGTTCAGTTTAAAATACCGTACGATACTATCAAAGAGTAAAATAAGAATTTCTTAAGTTTCCTACCTGAGAACAATTTACATCCGTGGATTAAATAAAAGTTCAGTTTAAAATACCGTACGATACTATCAAAGAGTAAAATAAGAATTTCTTAAGTTTCCTACCTGAGCACAATTAACATCCGTGGATTAAATAAAAGTTCAGTTTAAAATACCGTACGATACTATCAAAGAGTAAAATAAGAATTTCTTAAGTTTCCTACCTGAGCACAATTTACATCCGTGGATTAAATAAAAGTTCAGTTTAAAATACCGTACGATACTATCAAAGAGTAAAATAAGATTTTCTTAAGTTTCCTACCTGAGAACAATTTACATCCGTGGATTAAATAAAAGTTCAGTTTAAAATACCGTACGATACTATCAAAGAGTAAAATAAGAATTTCTTAAGTTTCCTACCTGAGAACAATTTACATCCGTGGATTAAATAAAAGTTCAGTTTAAAATACCGTACGATACTATCAAAGAGTAAAATAAGAATTTCTGAAGTTTCCTACCTGAGCACAATTTACATCCGTGGATTAAATAAAAGTTCAGTTTAAAATACCGTACGATACTATCAAAGAGTAAAATAAGAATTTCTTAAGTTTCCTACCTGAGCACAATTTACATCCGTGGATTAAATAAAAGTTCAGTTTAATATACCGTACGATACTATCAAAGAGTAAAATAAGAATTTCTTAAGTTTACTACCTGAGCACAATTTACATCCGTGGATTAAATAAAAGTTCAGTTTTAAATACCGTACGATACTATCAAAGAGTAAAATAAGAATTTCTTAAGTTTCCTACCTGAGCACAATTTACATCCGTGGATTAAATAAAAGTTCAGTTTAAAATACCGTACGATACTATCAAAGAGTAAAATAAGAATTTCTTAAGTTTCCTACCTGAGAACAATTTACATCCGTGGATTAAATAAAAGTTCAGTTAAAAATACCGTACGATACTATCAAAGAGTAAAATAAGAATTTCTTAAGTTTCCTACCTGAGCACAATTTACATCCGTGGATTAAATAAAAGTTCAGTTTAAAATACCGTACGATACTATCAAAGAGTAAAATAAGAATTTCTTAAGTTTCCTACCTGAGCGCAATTTACATCCGTGGATTAAATAAAAGTTCAGTTTAAAATACCGTACGATACTATCAAAGAGTAAAATAAGAATTTCTTAAGTTTCCTACCTGAGCACAATTTACATCCGTGGATTAAATAAAAGTTCAGTTTAAAATACCGTACGATACTATCAAAGAGTAAAATAAGAATTTCTTAAGTTTCCTACCTGAGAACAATTTACATCCGTGGATTAAATAAAAGTTCAGTTTAAAATACCGTACGATACTATCAAAGAGTAAAACAAGAATTGCTTAATTTTCCTACCTGAGCACAATTTACATCCGTGGATTAAATAAAAGTTCAGTTTTAAATACCGTACGATACTATCAAAGAGTAAAATAAGAATTTCTTAAGTTTCCTACCTGAGCAAAATTTACATCCGTGGATTAAATAAAAGTTCAGTTTAAAATACCGTACGATACTATCAAAGAGTAAAATAAGATTTTCTTAAGTTTCCTACCTGAGAACAATTTACATCCGTTGATTAAATAAAAGTTCAGTTTAAAATACCGTACGATACTATCAAAGAGTAAAATAAGAATTTCTTAAGTTTCCTACCTGAGAACAATTTACATCCGTGGATTAAATAAAAGTTCAGTTTTAAATACCGTACGATACTATCAAAGAGTAAAATAAGAATGTCTTAAGTTTCC
The DNA here is from genome assembly GCA_963556195.1 of Sepiola atlantica. Classification (NCBI taxonomy): domain Eukaryota; kingdom Metazoa; phylum Mollusca; class Cephalopoda; order Sepiida; family Sepiolidae; genus Sepiola; species Sepiola atlantica. The sequence continues at coordinate 44,373,631 of OY744546.1, forward strand.
TACCTGAGTACAATTTGCATCCGTGGATTAAATAAAAGTTCAGTTTTAAATACCGTACGATACTATCAAAGAGTAAAATAAGAATTTCTTAAGTTTCCTACCTGAGCACAATTTACATCCGTGGATTAAATAAAAGTTCAGTTTAAAATACCGTACGATACTATCAAAGAGTAAAATAAGAATTTCTTAAGTTTCCTACCTGAGAACAATTTACATCCGTGGATTAAATAAAAGTTAAGTTTAAAATACCGTACGATACTATCAAAGAGTAAAATAAGAATTTCTTAAGTTTCCTACCTGAGCACAATTTACATCCGTGGATTAAATAAAAGTTCAGTTTAAAATACCGTACGATACTATCAAAGAGTAAAATAAGAATTTCTTAAGTTTCCTACCTGAGCACAATTTACATCCGTGGATTAAATAAAAGTTCAGTTTAAAATACCGTACGATACTATCAAAGAGTAAAATAAGAATTTCTTAAGTTTCCTACCTGAGCACAATTTACATCCGTGGATTAAATAAAAGTTCAGTTTAAAATACCGTACGATACTATCAAAGAGTAAAATAAGAATTTCTTAAGTTTCCTACCTGAGCAAAATTTACATCCGTGGATTAAATAAAAGTTCAGTTTAAAATACCGTACGATACTATCAAAGAGTAAAATAAGAATTTCTTAAGTTTCCTACCTGAGAACAATTTACATCCGTGGATTAAATAAAAGTTCAGTTTAAAATACCGTACGATACTATCAAAGAGTAAAATAAGAATTTCTTAAGTTTCCTACCTGAGAACAATTTACATCCGTGGATTAAATAAAAGTTCAGTTTAAAATACCGTACGATACTATCAAAGAGTAAAATAAGAATTTCTTAAGTTTCCTACCTGAGCACAATTTACATCCGTGGATTAAATAAAAGTTCAGTTTAAAATACCGTACGATACTATCAAAGAGTAAAATAAGAATTTCTTAAGTTTCCTACCTGAGCACAATTTACATCCGTTGATTAAATAAAAGTTCAGTTTAAAATACCGTACGATACTATCAAAGAGTAAAATAAGAATTTCTTAAGTTTCCTACCTGAGCACAATTTACATCCGTGGATTAAATAAAAGTTCAGTTTTAAATACCGTACGATACTATCAAAGAGTAAAATAAGAATTTCTTAAGTTTCCTACCTGAGCACAATTTACATCCGTGGATTAAATAAAAGTTCAGTTTAAAATACCGTACGATACTATCAAAGAGTAAAATAAGAATTTCTTAAGTTTCCTACCTGAGAACAATTTACATCCGTGGATTAAATAAAAGTTCAGTTAAAAATACCGTACGATACTATCAAAGAGAAAAATAAGAATTTCTTAAGTTTCCTACCTGAGAACAATTTACATTCGTGGATTAAATAAAAGTTAGGTTTAAAATACCGTACGATACTATCAAAGAGTAAAATAAGAATTTCTTAAGTTTCCTACCTGAGCACAATTTACATCCGTGGATTAAATAAAAGTTCAGTTTTAAATACCGTACGATACTATCAAAGAGTAAAATAAGAATTTCTTAAGTTTCCTACCTGAGCAAAATTTACATCCGTGGATTAAATAAAAGTTCAGTTTAAAATACCGTACGATACTATCAAAGAGTAAAATAAGATTTTCTTAAGTTTCCTACCTGAGAACAATTTACATCCGTTGATTAAATAAAAGTTCAGTTTAAAATACCGTACGATACTATCAAAGAGTAAAATAAGAATTTCTTAAGTTTCCTACCTGAGAACAATTTACATCCGTGGATTAAATAAAAGTTCAGTTTTAAATACCGTACGATACTATCAAAGAGTAAAATAAGAATGTCTTAAGTTTCCTACCTGAGTACAATTTGCATCCGTGGATTAAATAAAAGTTCAGTTTTAAATACCGTACGATACTATCAAAGAGTAAAATAAGAATTTCTTAAGTTTCCTACCTGAGCACAATTTACATCCGTGGATTAAATAAAAGTTCAGTTTAAAATACCGTACGATACTATCAAAGAGTAAAATAAGAATTTCTTAAGTTTCCTACCTGAGAACAATTTACATCCGTGGATTAAATAAAAGTTCAGTTTTAAATACCGTACGATACTATCAAAGAGTAAAATAAGAATTTCTTAAGTTTCCTACCTGAGCACAATTTACATCCGTGGATTAAATAAAAGTTCAGTTTAAAATACCGTACGATACTATCAAAGAGTAAAATAAGAATTTCTTAAGTTTCCTACCTGAGCACAATTTACATCCGTGGATTAAATAAAAGTTCAGTTTAAAATACCGTACGATACTATCAAAGAGTAAAATAAGAATTTCTTAAGTTTCCTACCTGAGCACAATTTACATCCGTGGATTAAATAAAAGTTCAGTTTAAAATACCGTACGATACTATCAAAGAGTAAAATAAGAATTTCTTAAGTTTCCTACCTGAGCAAAATTTACATCCGTGGATTAAATAAAAGTTCAGTTTAAAATACCGTACGATACTATCAAAGAGTAAAATAAGAATTTCTTAAGTTTCCTACCTGAGAACAATTTACATCCGTGGATTAAATAAAAGTTCAGTTTAAAATACCGTACGATACTATCAAAGAGTAAAATAAGAATTTCTTAAGTTTCCTACCTGAGAACAATTTACATCCGTGGATTAAATAAAAGTTCAGTTTAAAATACCGTACGATACTATCAAAGAGTAAAATAAGAATTTCTTAAGTTTCCTACCTGAGCACAATTTACATCCGTGGATTAAATAAAAGTTCAGTTTAAAATACCGTACGATACTATCAAAGAGTAACATAAGAATTTCTTAAGTTTCCTACCTGAGCACAATTTACATCCGTTGATTAAATAAAAGTTCAGTTTAAAATACCGTACGATACTATCAAAGAGTAAAATAAGAATTTCTTAAGTTTCCTACCTGAGCACAATTTACATCCGTGGATTAAATAAAAGTTCAGTTTTAAATACCGTACGATACTATCAAAGAGTAAAATAAGAATTTCTTAAGTTTCCTACCTGAGCACAATTTACATCCGTGGATTAAATAAAAGTTCAGTTTAAAATACCGTACGATACTATCAAAGAGTAAAATAAGAATTTCTTAAGTTTCCTACCTGAGAACAATTTACATCCGTGGATTAAATAAAAGTTCAGTTAAAAATACCGTACGATACTATCAAAGAGTAAAATAAGAATTTCTTAAGTTTCCTACCTGAGAACAATTTACATTCGTGGATTAAATAAAAGTTCAGTTTAAAATACCGTACGATACTATCAAAGAGTAAAATAAGAATTTCTTAAGTTTCCTACCTGAGAACAATTTACATCCGTGGATTAAATAAAAGTTCAGTTTAAAATACCGTACGATACTATCAAAGAGAAAAATAAGAATTTCTTAAGTTTACTACCTGAGCACAATTTACATCCGTGGATTAAATAAAAGTTCAGTTTAAAATACCGTACGATACTATCAAAGAGTAAAATAAGAATTTCTTAAGTTTCCTACCTGAGAACAATTTACATCCGTGGATTAAATAAAAGTTCAGTTTAAAATACCGTACGATACATTCAAAGAGTAAAATAAGAATTTCTTAAGTTTCCTACCTGAGCACAATTTACATCCGTGGATTAAATAAAAGTTCAGTTTAAAATACCGTACGATACTATCAAAGAGTAAAATAAGAATTTCTTAAGTTTCCTACCTGAGCACAATTTACATCCGTGGATTAAATAAAAGTTCAGTTTAAAATTCCGTACGATACTATCAAAGAGTAAAATAAGAATTTCTTAAGTTTCCTACCTGAGAACAATTTACATCCGTGGATTAAATAAAAGTTCAGTTTAAAATACCGTACGATACTATCAAAGAGTAAAATAAGAATTTCTTGAGTTCCCTACTTGAGAACAATTTACATCCGTGGATTAAATAAAAGTTCAGTTTAAAATACCGTACGATACTATCAAAGAGTAAAATAAGAATTTCTTAAGTTTCCTACATGAGCACAATTTACATCCGTGGATTAAATAAAAGTTCAGTTTAAAATTTCAGTACGATACTATCAAAGAGTAAAATAAGAATTTCTTAAGTTTCCTACCTGAGCACAATTTATATCCGTGGATTAAATAAAAGTTCAGTTTAAAATACCGTACGATACTATCAAAGAGTAAAATAAGAATTTCTTAAGTTTCCTACCTGAGCACAATTTACATCCGTGGATTAAATAAAAGTTCAGTTTAAAATTCCGTACGATACTATCAAAGAGTAAAATAAGAATTTCTTAAGTTTCCTACCTGAGCACAATTTACATCCGTGGATTAAATAAAAGTTCAGTTTAAAATACCGTACGATACTATCAAAGAGTAAAATAAGAATTGCTTAAGTTTTCTATCTGAGAACAATTTACATCTGTGGATTAAATAAAAGTTCAGTTTAAAATTCCGTACGATACTATCAAAGAGTAAAATAAGAATTGCTTAAGTTTTCTATCTGAGAACAATTTACATCCGTGGATTAAATAAAAGTTCAGTTTAAAATACCGTACGATACTATCAAAGAGTAAAATAAGAATTTCTTAAGTTTTCTATTTGAGCACAATTTACACCCGTGGATTAAATAAAAGTTCAGTTTAAAATACCGTACGATACTATCAAAGAGTAAAATAAGAATTGCTTAAGTTTCCTACCTGAGAACAATTTATATCCGTGGATTAAATAAAAGTTCAGTTTAAAATACCGTACGATACTATCAAAGAGTAAAATAAGAATTTCTTAAGTTTCCTACCTGAGAACAATTTACATCCGTGGATTAAATAAAAGTTCAGTTTTAAATTCCGTACGATACTATCAAAGAGTAAAATAAGAATTGCTTAAGTTTTCTATCTGAGCACAATTTACATCCGTGGATTAAATAAAAGTTCAGTTTAAAATTCTGTACGATACTATCAAAGAGTAAAATAAGAATTGCTTACGTTTCCTACCTGAGAACAATTTACATCCGTGGATTAAATAAAAGTTCAGTTTAAAATTCCGTACGATACTATCAAAGAGTAAAATAAGAATTTCTTAAGTTTCCTACCTGAGCACAATTTACATCCGTGGATTAAATAAAAGTTCAGTTTAAAATTCCGTACGATACTATCAAAGAGTAAAATAAGAATTGCTTAAGTTTTCTATCTGAGCACAATTTACATCCGTGGATTAAATAAAAGTTCAGTTTAAAATTCCGTACGATACTATCAAAGAGTAAAATAAGAATTGCTTAAGTTTCCTACCTGAGAACAATTTATATCCGTGGATTAAATAAAAGTTCAGTTTAAAATTCCGTACGATACTATCAAAGAGTAAAATAAGAATTGCTTAAGTTTTCTATCTGAGAACAATTTACACCCGTGGATTAAATAAAAGTTCAGTTTAAAATTCTGTACGATACTATCAAAGAGTAAAATAAGAATTTCTTAAGTTTCCTACCTGAGAACAATTTACATCCGTGGATTAAATAAAAGTTCAGTTTAAAATACCGTACGATACTATCAAAGAGTAAAATAAGAATTGCTTAAGTTTTCTATCTGAGAACAATTTACATCCGTGGATTAAATAAAAGTTCAGTCTAAAATTCCGTACGATACTATCAAAGAGTAAAATAAGAATTTCTTAAGTTTCCTACCTGAGCAAAATTTACATCCGTGGATTAAATAAAAGTTCAGTTTGAAATTCCGTACGATACTATCAAAGAGTAAAATAAGAATTGCTTAAGTTTCCTACCTGAGCACAATTTACACCTGTGGATTAAATAAAAGTTCAGTTTAAAATTCCGTACGATACTATCAAAGAGTAAAATAAGAATTTCTTAAGTTTTCTATCTGAGCACAATTTACACCCGTGGATTAAATAAAAGTTCAGTTTGAAATTCAGTACGATACTATCAAAGAGTAAAATAAGAATTGCTTAAGTTTCCTACCTTAGAACAATTTATATCCGTGGATTAAATAAAAGTTCAGTTTGAAATTCCATACGATACTATCAAAGAGTAAAATAACAATTTCTTAAGTTTCCTACCTTAGAACAATTTATATCCGTGGATTAAATAAAAGTTCAGTTTGAAATTCCATACGATACTATCAAAGAGTAAAATAAGAATTTCTTAAGTTTTCTACCTTAGAACAATTTATATCCGTGGATTAAATAAAAGTTCAGTTTGAAATTCCATACGATACTATCAAAGAGTAAAATAAGAATTTCTTAAGTTTCCTACCTTAGAACAATTTATATCCGTGGATTAAATAAAAGTTCAGTTTGAAATTCCATACGATACTATCAAAGAGTAAAATAAGAATTTCTTAAGTTTCCTACCTGAGCACAATTTACATCCGTGGATTAAATAAAAGTTCAGTTTAAAATACCGTACGATACTATCAAAGAGTAAAATAAGATTTTCTTAAGTTTCCTACCTGAGAACAATTTACATCCGTTGATTAAATAAAAGTTCAGTTTAAAATACCGTACGATACTATCAAAGAGTAAAATAAGAATTTCTTAAGTTTCCTACCTGAGAACAATTTACATCCGTGGATTAAATAAAAGTTCAGTTTTAAATACCGTACGATACTATCAAAGAGTAAAATAAGAATGTCTTAAGTTTCCTACCTGAGTACAATTTGCATCCGTGGATTAAATAAAAGTTCAGTTTTAAATACCGTACGATACTATCAAAGAGTAAAATAAGAATTTCTTAAGTTTCCTACCTGAGCACAATTTACATCCGTGGATTAAATAAAAGTTCAGTTTAAAATACCGTACGATACTATCAAAGAGTAAAATAAGAATTTCTTAAGTTTCCTACCTGAGAACAATTTACATCCGTGGATTAAATAAAAGTTCAGTTTAAAATACCGTACGATACTATCAAAGAGTAAAATAAGAATTTCTTAAGTTTCCTACCTGAGCACAATTTACATCCGTGGATTAAATAAAAGTTCAGTTTAAAATACCGTACGATACTATCAAAGAGTAAAATAAGAATTTCTTAAGTTTCCTACCTGAGCACAATTTACATCCGTGGATTAAATAAAAGTTCAGTTTAAAATACCGTACGATACTATCAAAGAGTAAAATAAGAATTTCTTAAGTTTCCTACCTGAGCAAAATTTACATCCGTGGATTAAATAAAAGTTCAGTTTAAAATACCGTACGATACTATCAAAGAGTAAAATAAGAATTTCTTAAGTTTCCTACCTGAGAACAATTTACATCCGTCGATTAAATAAAAGTTCAGTTTAAAATACCGTACGATACTATCAAAGAGTAAAATAAGAATTTCTGAAGTTTCCTACCTGAGCACAATTTACATCCGTGGATTAAATAAAAGTTCAGTTTAAAATACCGTACGATACTATCAAAGAGTAAAATAAGAATTTCTTAAGTTTCCTACCTGAGCACAATTTACATCCGTGGATTAAATAAAAGTTCAGTTTAAAATACCGTACGATACTATCAAAGAGTAAAATAAGAATTTCTTAAGTTTACTACCTGAGCACAATTTACATCCGTGGATTAAATAAAAGTTCAGTTTTAAATACCGTACGATACTATCAAAGAGTAAAATAAGAATTTCTTAAGTTTCCTACCTGAGCACAATTTACATCCGTGGATTAAATAAAAGTTCAGTTTAAAATACCGTACGATACTATCAAAGAGTAAAATAAGAATTTCTTAAGTTTCCTACCTGAGAACAATTTACATCCGTGGATTAAATAAAAGTTCAGTTAAAAATACCGTACGATACTATCAAAGAGTAAAATAAGAATTTCTTAAGTTTCCTACCTGAGCACAATTTACATCCGTGGATTAAATAAAAGTTCAGTTTAAAATACCGTACGATACTATCAAAGAGTAAAATAAGAATTTCTTAAGTTTCCTACCTGAGCGCAATTTACATCCGTGGATTAAATAAAAGTTCAGTTTAAAATACCGTACGATACTATCAAAGAGTAAAATAAGAATTTCTTAAGTTTCCTACCTGAGCACAATTTACATCCGTGGATTAAATAAAAGTTCAGTTTAAAATACCGTACGATACTATCAAAGAGTAAAATAAGAATTTCTTAAGTTTCCTACCTGAGAACAATTTACATCCGTGGATTAAATAAAAGTTCAGTTTAAAATACCGTACGATACTATCAAAGAGTAAAATAAGAATTGCTTAAGTTTCCTACCTGAGCACAATTTACATCCGTGGATTAAATAAAAGTTCAGTTTAAAATACCGTACGATACTATCAAAGAGTAAAATAAGAATTTCTTAAGTTTCCTACCTGAGCACAATTTACATCCGTGGATTAAATAAAAGTTCAGTTTAAAATACCGTACGATACTATCAAAGAGTAAAATAAGAATTTCTTAAGTTTCCTACCTGAGCAAAATTTACATCCGTGGATTAAATAAAAGTTCAGTTTAAAATACCGTACGATACTATCAAAGAGTAAAATAAGAATTTCTTAAGTTTCCTACCTGAGAACAATTTACATCCGTGGATTAAATAAAAGTTCAGTTTAAAATACCGTACGATACTATCAAAGAGTAAAATAAGAATTTCTTAAGTTTCCTACCTGAGAACAATTTACATCCGTGGATTAAATAAAAGTTCAGTTTAAAATACCGTACGATACTATCAAAGAGTAAAATAAGAATTGCTTAAGTTTCCTACCTGAGCACAATTTACATCCGTGGATTAAATAAAAGTTCAGTTTAAAATACCGTACGATACTATCAAAGAGTAAAATAAGAATTTCTTAAGTTTCCTACCTGAGCACAATTTACATCCGTTGATTAAATAAAAGTTCAGTTTAAAATACCGTACGATACTATCAAAGAGTAAAATAAGAATTTCTTAAGTTTCCTACCTGAGCACAATTTACATCCGTGGATTAAATAAAAGTTCAGTTTTAAATACCGTACGATACTATTTAAGAGTAAAATAAGAATTTCTTAAGTTTCCTACCTGAGCACAATTTACATCCGTGGATTAAATAAAAGTTCAGTTTAAAATACCGTACGATACTATCAAAGAGTAAAATAAGAATTTCTTAAGTTTCCTACCTGAGAACAATTTACATCCGTGGATTAAATAAAAGTTCAGTTAAAAATACCGTACGATACTATCAAAGAGTAAAATAAGAATTTCTTAAGTTTCCTACCTGAGAACAATTTACATTCGTGGATTAAATAAAAGTTCAGTTTAAAATACCGTACGATACTATCAAAGAGTAAAATAAGAATTTCTTAAGTTTCCTACCTGAGCACAATTTACATCCGTGGATTAAATAAAAGTTCAGTTTTAAATACCGTACGATACTATCAAAGAGTAAAATAAGAATTTCTTAAGTTTCCTACCTGAGCAAAATTTACATCCGTGGATTAAATAAAAGTTCAGTTTAAAATACCGTACGATACTATCAAAGAGTAAAATAAGATTTTCTTAAGTTTCCTACCTGAGAACAATTTACATCCGTTGATTAAATAAAAGTTCAGTTTAAAATACCGTACGATACTATCAAAGAGTAAAATAAGAATTTCTTAAGTTTCCTACCTGAGAACAATTTACATCCGTGGATTAAATAAAAGTTCAGTTTTAAATACCGTACGATACTATCAAAGAGTAAAATAAGAATGTCTTAAGTTTCCTACCTGAGTACAATTTGCATCCGTGGATTAAATAAAAGTTCAGTTTTAAATACCGTACGATACTATCAAAGAGTAAAATAAGAATTTCTTAAGTTTCCTACCTGAGCACAATTTACATCCGTGGATTAAATAAAAGTTCAGTTTAAAATACCGTACGATACTATCAAAGAGTAAAATAAGAATTTCTTAAGTTTCCTACCTGAGAACAATTTACATCCGTGGATTAAATAAAAGTTCAGTTTTAAATACCGTACGATACTATCAAAGAGTAAAATAAGAATTTCTTAAGTTTCCTACCTGAGCACAATTTACATCCGTGGATTAAATAAAAGTTCAGTTTAAAATACCGTACGATACTATCAAAGAGTAAAATAAGAATTTCTTAAGTTTCCTACCTGAGAACAATTTACATCCGTGGATTAAATAAAAGTTCAGTTAAAAATACCGTACGATACTATCAAAGAGTAAAATAAGAATTTCTTAAGTTTCCTACCTGAGAACAATTTACATTCGTGGATTAAATAAAAGTTCAGTTTAAAATACCGTACGATACTATCAAAGAGTAAAATAAGAATTTCTGAAGTTTCCTACCTGAGCACAATTTACATCCGTGGATTAAATAAAAGTTCAGTTTTAAATACCGTACGATACTATCAAAGAGTAAAATAAGAATTTCTTAAGTTTCCTACCTGAGCAAAATTTACATCCGTGGATTAAATAAAAGTTCAGTTTAAAATACCGTACGATACTATCAAAGAGTAAAATAAGATTTTCTTAAGTTTCCTACCTGAGAACAATTTACATCCGTTGATTAAATAAAAGTTCAGTTTAAAATACCGTACGATACTATCAAAGAGTAAAATAAGAATTTCTTAAGTTTCCTACCTGAGAACAATTTACATCCGTGGATTAAATAAAAGTTCAGTTTTAAATACCGTACGATACTATCAAAGAGTAAAATAAGAATGTCTTAAGTTTCCTACCTGAGTACAATTTGCATCCGTGGATTAAATAAAAGTTCAGTTTTAAATACCGTACGATACTATCAAAGAGTAAAATAAGAATTTCTTAAGTTTCCTACCTGAGCACAATTTACATCCGTGGATTAAATAAAAGTTCAGTTTAAAATACCGTACGATACTATCAAAGAGTAAAATAAGAATTTCTTAAGTTTCCTACCTGAGAACAATTTACATCCGTGGATTAAATAAAAGTTCAGTTTTAAATACCGTACGATACTATCAAAGAGTAAAATAAGAATTTCTTAAGTTTCCTACCTGAGCACAATTTACATCCGTGGATTAAATAAAAGTTCAGTTTAAAATACCGTACGATACTATCAAAGAGTAAAATAAGAATTTCTTAAGTTTCCTACCTGAGCACAATTTACATCCGTGGATTAAATAAAAGTTCAGTTTAAAATACCGTACGATACTATCAAAGAGTAAAATAAGAATTTCTTAAGTTTCCTACCTGAGCACAATTTACATCCGTGGATTAAATAAAAGTTCAGTTTAAAATACCGTACGATACTATCAAAGAGTAAAATAAGAATTTCTTAAGTTTCCTACCTGAGCAAAATTTACATCCGTGGATTAAATAAAAGTTCAGTTTAAAATACCGTACGATACTATCAAAGAGTAAAATAAGAATTTCTTAAGTTTCCTACCTGAGAACAATTTACATCCGTGGATTAAATAAAAGTTCAGTTTAAAATACCGTACGATACTATCAAAGAGTAAAATAAGAATTTCTTAAGTTTCCTACCTGAGAACAATTTACATCCGTGGATTAAATAAAAGTTCAGTTTAAAATACCGTACGATACTATCAAAGAGTAAAATAAGAATTTCTTAAGTTTCCTACCTGAGCACAATTTACATCCGTGGATTAAATAAAAGTTCAGTTTAAAATACCGTACGATACTATCAAAGAGTAAAATAAGAATTTCTTAAGTTTCCTACCTGAGCACAATTTACATCCGTTGATTAAATAAAAGTTCAGTTTAAAATACCGTACGATACTATCAAAGAGTAAAATAAGAATTTCTTAAGTTTCCTACCTGAGCACAATTTACATCCGTGGATTAAATAAAAGTTCAGTTTTAAATACCGTACGATACTATCAAAGAGTAAAATAAGAATTTCTTAAGTTTCCTACCTGAGCACAATTTACATCCGTGGATTAAATAAAAGTTCAGTTTAAAATACCGTACGATACTATCAAAGAGTAAAATAAGAATTTCTTAAGTTTCCTACCTGAGAACAATTTACATCCGTGGATTAAATAAAAGTTCAGTTAAAAATACCGTACGATACTATCAAAGAGTAAAATAAGAATTTCTTAAGTTTCCTACCTGAGAACAATTTACATTCGTGGATTAAATAAAAGTTCAGTTTAAAATACCGTACGATACTATCAAAGAGTAAAATAAGAATTTCTTAAGTTTCCTACCTGAGAACAATTTACATCCGTGGATTAAATAAAAGTTCAGTTTAAAATACCGTACGATACTATCAAAGAGAAAAATAAGAATTTCTTAAGTTTACTACCTGAGCACAATTTACATCCGTGGATTAAATAAAAGTTCAGTTTAAAATACCGTACGATACTATCAAAGAGTAAAATAAGAATTTCTTAAGTTTCCTACCTGAGAACAATTTACATCCGTGGATTAAATAAAAGTTCAGTTTAAAATACCGTACGATACATTCAAAGAGTAAAATAAGAATTTCTTAAGTTTCCTACCTGAGCACAATTTACATCCGTGGATTAAATAAAAGTTCAGTTTAAAATACCGTACGATACTATCAAAGAGTAAAATAAGAATTTCTTAAGTTTCCTACCTGAGCACAATTTACATCCGTGGATTAAATAAAAGTTCAGTTTAAAATTCCGTACGATACTATCAAAGAGTAAAATAAGAATTTCTTAAGTTTCCTACCTGAGAACAATTTACATCCGTGGATTAAATAAAAGTTCAGTTTAAAATACCGTACGATACTATCAAAGAGTAAAATAAGAATTTCTTAAGTTTCCAACCTGAGAACAATTTACATCCGTGGATTAAATAAAAGTTCAGTTTAAAATACCGTACGATACTATCAAAGAGTAAAATAAGAATTTCTTAAGTTTCCTACATGAGCACAATTTACATCCGTGGATTAAATAAAAGTTCAGTTTAAAATTTCAGTACGATACTATCAAAGAGTAAAATAAGAATTTCTTAAGTTTCCTACCTGAGCACAATTTATATCCGTGGATTAAATAAAAGTTCAGTTTAAAATACCGTACGATACTATCAAAGAGTAAAATAAGAATTTCTTAAGTTTCCTACCTGAGCACAATTTACATCCGTGGATTAAATAAAAGTTCAGTTTAAAATTCCGTACGATACTATCAAAGAGTAAAATAAGAATTTCTTAAGTTTCCTACCTGAGCACAATTTACATCCGTGGATTAAATAAAAGTTCAGTTTAAAATACCGTACGATACTATCAAAGAGTAAAATAAGAATTGCTTAAGTTTTCTATCTGAGAACAATTTACATCTGTGGATTAAATAAAAGTTCAGTTTAAAATTCCGTACGATACTATCAAAGAGTAAAATAAGAATTTCTTAAGTTTTCTATTTGAGCACAATTTACATCCGTGGATTAAATAAAAGTTCAGTTTAAAATACCGTACGATACTATCAAAGAGTAAAATAAGAATTGCTTAAGTTTCCTACCTGAGAACAATTTATATCCGTGGATTAAATAAAAGTTCAGTTTAAAATACCGTACGATACTATCAAAGAGTAAAATAAGAATTGCTTAAGTTTTCTATCTGAGAACAATTTACACCCGTGGATTAAATAAAAGTTCAGTTTAAAATTCTGTACGATACTATCAAAGAGTAAAATAAGAATTTCTTAAGTTTCCTACCTGAGAACAATTTACATCCGTGGATTAAATAAAAGTTCAGTTTAAAATTCCGTACGATACTATCAAAGAGTAAAATAAGAATTGCTTAAGTTTTCTATCTGAGCACAATTTACATCCGTGGATTAAATAAAAGTTCAGTTTAAAATTCTGTACGATACTATCAAAGAGTAAAATAAGAATTGCTTAAGTTTCCTACCTGAGAACAATTTACATCCGTGGATTAAATAAAAGTTCAGTTTAAAATTCCGTACGATACTATCAAAGAGTAAAATAAGAATTGCTTAAGTTTCCTACCTGAGCACAATTTACATCCGTGGATTAAATAAAAGTTCAGTTTAAAATTCCGTACGATACTATCAAAGAGTAAAATAAGAATTGCTTAAGTTTTCTATCTGAGCACAATTTACATCCGTGGATTAAATAAAAGTTCAGTTTAAAATTCCGTACGATACTATCAAAGAGTAAAATAAGAATTGCTTAAGTTTCCTACCTGAGAACAATTTATATCCGTGGATTAAATAAAAGTTCAGTTTAAAATTCCGTACGATACTATCAAAGAGTAAAATAAGAATTGCTTAAGTTTTCTATCTGAGAACAATTTACACCCGTGGATTAAATAAAAGTTCAGTTTAAAATTCTGTACGATACTATCAAAGAGTAAAATAAGAATTTCTTAAGTTTCCTACCTGAGAACAATTTACATCCGTGGATTAAATAAAAGTTCAGTTTAAAATACCGTACGATACTATCAAAGAGTAAAATAAGAATTGCTTAAGTTTTCTATCTGAGAACAATTTACATCCGTGGATTAAATAAAAGTTCAGTCTAAAATTCCGTACGATACTATCAAAGAGTAAAATAAGAATTTCTTAAGTTTCCTACCTGAGCAAAATTTACATCCGTGGATTAAATAAAAGTTCAGTTTGAAATTCCGTACGATACTATCAAAGAGTAAAATAAGAATTGCTTAAGTTTCCTACCTGAGCACAATTTACACCTGTGGATTAAATAAAAGTTCAGTTTAAAATTCCGTACGATACTATCAAAGAGTAAAATAAGAATTTCTTAAGTTTTCTATCTGAGCACAATTTACACCCGTGGATTAAATAAAAGTTCAGTTTGAAATTCAGTACGATACTATCAAAGAGTAAAATAAGAATTGCTTAAGTTTCCTACCTTAGAACAATTTATATCCGTGGATTAAATAAAAGTTCAGTTTGAAATTCCATACGATACTATCAAAGAGTAAAATAAGAATTTCTTAAGTTTCCTACCTTAGAACAATTTATATCCGTGGATTAAATAAAAGTTCAGTTTGAAATTCCATACGATACTATCAAAGAGTAAAATAAGAATTTCTTAAGTTTCCTACCTTAGAACAATTTATATCCGTGGATTAAATAAAAGTTCAGTTTGAAATTCCATACGATACTATCAAAGAGTAAAATAAGAATTTCTTAAGTTTCCTACCTGAGCACAATTTACATCCGTGGATTAAATAAAAGTTCAGTTTAAAATACCGTACGATACTATCAAAGAGTAAAATAAGAATTTCTTAAGTTTCCTACCTGAGAACAATTTACATCCGTGGATTAAATAAAAGTTCAGTTTAAAATACCGTACGATACTATCAAAGAGAAAAATAAGAATTTCTTAAGTTTACTACCTGAGCACAATTTACATCCGTGGATTAAATAAAAGTTCAGTTTAAAATACCGTACGATACTATCAAAGAGTAAAATAAGAATTTCTTAAGTTTCCTACCTGAGAACAATTTACATCCGTGGATTAAATAAAAGTTCAGTTTAAAATTCTGTACGATACTATCAAAGAGTAAAATAAGAATTTCTTAAGTTTCCTACCTGAGAACAATTTACATCCGTGGATTAAATAAAAGTTCAGTTTAAAATACCGTACGATACTATCAAAGAGTAAAATAAGAATTGCTTAAGTTTCCTACCTGAGAACAATTTATATCCGTGGATTAAATAAAAGTTCAGTTTAAAATACCGTACGATACTATCAAAGAGTAAAATAAGAATTGCTTAAGTTTTCTATCTGAGAACAATTTACACCCGTGGATTAAATAAAAGTTCAGTTTAAAATTCTGTACGATACTATCAAAGAGTAAAATAAGAATTTCTTAAGTTTCCTACCTGAGAACAATTTACATCCGTGGATTAAATAAAAGTTCAGTTTAAAATTCCGTACGATACTATCAAAGAGTAAAATAAGAATTGCTTAAGTTTTCTATCTGAGCACAATTTACATCCGTGGATTAAATAAAAGTTCAGTTTAAAATTCTGTACGATACTATCAAAGAGTAAAATAAGAATTGCTTAAGTTTCCTACCTGAGAACAATTTACATCCGTGGATTAAATAAAAGTTCAGTTTAAAATTCCGTACGATACTATCAAAGAGTAAAATAAGAATTGCTTAAGTTTCCTACCTGAGCACAATTTACATCCAAGGATTAAATAAAAGTTCAGTTTAAAATTCCGTACGATACTATCAAAGAGTAAAATAAGAATTGCTTAAGTTTTCTATCTGAGCACAATTTACATCCGTGGATTAAATAAAAGTTCAGTTTAAAATTCCGTACGATACTATCAAAGAGTAAAATAAGAATTGCTTAAGTTTCCTACCTGAGAACAATTTATATCCGTGGATTAAATAAAAGTTCAGTTTAAAATTCCGTACGATACTATCAAAGAGTAAAATAAGAATTGCTTAAGTTTTCTATCTGAGAACAATTTACACCCGTGGATTAAATAAAAGTTCAGTTTAAAATTCTGTACGATACTATCAAAGAGTAAAATAAGAATTTCTTAAGTTTCCTACCTGAGAACAATTTACATCCGTGGATTAAATAAAAGTTCAGTTTAAAATACCGTACGATACTATCAAAGAGTAAAATAAGAATTGCTTAAGTTTCCTACCTGAGAACAATTTTTATCCGTGGATTAAATAAAAGTTCAGTTTAAAATACCGTACGATACTATCAAAGAGTAAAATAAGAATTGCTTAAGTTTTCTATCTGAGAACAATTTACACCCGTGGATTAAATAAAAGTTCAGTTTAAAATTCTGTACGATACTATCAAAGAGTAAAATAAGAATTTCTTAAGTTTCCTACCTGAGAACAATTTACATCCGTGGATTAAATAAAAGTTCAGTTTAAAATTCCGTACGATACTATCAAAGAGTAAAATAAGAATTGCTTAAGTTTTCTATCTGAGCACAATTTACATCCGTGGATTAAATAAAAGTTCAGTTTAAAATTCTGTACGATACTATCAAAGAGTAAAATAAGAATTGCTTAAGTTTCCTACCTGAGAACAATTTACATCCGTGGATTAAATAAAAGTTCAGTTTAAAATTCCGTACGATACTATCAAAGAGTAAAATAAGAATTGCTTAAGTTTCCTACCTGAGCACAATTTACATCCGTGGATTAAATAAAAGTTCAGTTTAAAATTCCGTACGATACTATCAAAGAGTAAAATAAGAATTGCTTAAGTTTTCTATCTGAGCACAATTTACATCCGTGGATTAAATAAAAGTTCAGTTTAAAATTCCGTACGATACTATCAAAGAGTAAAATAAGAATTGCTTAAGTTTCCTACCTGAGAACAATTTATATCCGTGGATTAAATAAAAGTTCAGTTTAAAATTCCGTACGATACTATCAAAGAGTAAAATAAGAATTGCTTAAGTTTTCTATCTGAGAACAATTTACACCCGTGGATTAAATAAAAGTTCAGTTTAAAATTCTGTACGATACTATCAAAGAGTAAAATAAGAATTTCTTAAGTTTCCTACCTGAGAACAATTTACATCCGTGGATTAAATAAAAGTTCAGTTTAAAATACCGTACGATACTATCAAAGAGTAAAATAAGAATTGCTTAAGTTTCCTACCTGAGTACAATTTATATCCGTGGATTAAATAAAAGTTCAGTTTAAAATACCGTACGATACTATCAAAGAGTAAAATAAGAATTGCTTAAGTTTTCTATCTGAGAACAATTTACACCCGTGGATTAAATAAAAGTTCAGTTTAAAATTCTGTACGATACTATCAAAGAGTAAAATAAGAATTTCTTAAGTTTCCTACCTGAGAACAATTTACATCCGTGGATTAAATAAAAGTTCAGTTTAAAATTCCGTACGATACTATCAAAGAGTAAAATAAGAATTGCTTAAGTTTTCTATCTGAGCACAATTTACATCCGTGGATTAAATAAAAGTTCAGTTTAAAATTCTGTACGATACTATCAAAGAGTAAAATAAGAATTGCTTAAGTTTCCTACCTGAGAACAATTTACATCCGTGGATTAAATAAAAGTTCAGTTTAAAATTCCGTACGATACTATCAAAGAGTAAAATAAGAATTGCTTAAGTTTCCTACCTGAGCACAATTTACATCCGTGGATTAAATAAAAGTTCAGTTTAAAATTCCGTACGATACTATCAAAGAGTAAAATAAGAATTGCTTAAGTTTTCTATCTGAGCACAATTTACATCCGTGGATTAAATAAAAGTTTAGTTTAAAATTCCGTACGATACTATCAAAGAGTAAAATAAGAATTGCTTAAGTTTCCTACCTGAGAACAATTTATATCCGTGGATTAAATAAAAGTTCAGTTTAAAATTCCGTACGATACTATCAAAGAGTAAAATAAGAATTTCTTAAGTTTTCTATCTGAGAACAATTTACACCCGTGGATTAAATAAAAGTTCAGTTTAAAATTCTGTACGATACTATCAAAGAGTAAAATAAGAATTTCTTAAGTTTCCTACCTGAGAACAATTTACATCCGTGGATTAAATAAAAGTTCAGTTTAAAATACCGTACGATACTATCAAAGAGTAAAATAAGAATTGCTTAAGTTTCCTACCTGAGAACAATTTATATCCGTGGATTAAATAAAAGTTCAGTTTAAAATACCGTACGATACTATCAAAGAGTAAAATAAGAATTGCTTAAGTTTTCTATCTGAGAACAATTTACACCCGTGGATTAAATAAAAGTTCAGTTTAAAATTCTGTACGATACTATCAAAGAGTAAAATAAGAATTTCTTAAGTTTCCTACCTGAGAACAATTTACATCCGTGGATTAAATAAAAGTTCAGTTTAAAATTCCGTACGATACTATCAAAGAGTAAAATAAGAATTGCTTAAGTTTTCTATCTGAGCACAATTTACATCCGTGGATTAAATAAAAGTTCAGTTTAAAATTCTGTACGATACTATCAAAGAGTAAAATAAGAATTGCTTAAGTTTCCTACCTGAGAACAATTTACATCCGTGGATTAAATAAAAGTTCAGTTTAAAATTCCGTACGATACTATCAAAGAGTAAAATAAGAATTGCTTAAGTTTCCTACCTGAGCACAATTTACATCCGTGGATTAAATAAAAGTTCAGTTTAAAATTCCGTACGATACTATCAAAGAGTAAAATAAGAATTGCTTAAGTTTTCTATCTGAGCACAATTTACATCCGTGGATTAAATAAAAGTTCAGTTTAAAATTCCGTACGATACTATCAAAGAGTAAAATAAGAATTGCTTAAGTTTCCTACCTGAGAACAATTTATATCCGTGGATTAAATAAAAGTTCAGTTTAAAATTCCGTACGATACTATCAAAGAGTAAAATAAGAATTGCTTAAGTTTTCTATCTGAGAACAATTTACACCCGTGGATTAAATAAAAGTTCAGTTTAAAATTCTGTACGATACTATCAAAGAGTAAAATAAGAATTTCTTAAGTTTCCTACCTGAGAACAATTTACATCCGTGGATTAAATAAAAGTTCAGTTTAAAATACCGTACGATACTATCAAAGAGTAAAATAAGAATTGCTTAAGTTTTCTATCTGAGAACAATTTACATCCGTGGATTAAATAAAAGTTCAGTCTAAAATTCCGTACGATACTATCAAAGAGTAAAATAAGAATTTCTTAAGTTTCCTACCTGAGCAAAATTTACATCCGTGGATTAAATAAAAGTTCAGTTTGAAATTCCGTACGATACTATCAAAGAGTAAAATAAGAATTGCTTAAGTTTCCTACCTGAGCACAATTTACACCTGTGGATTAAATAAAAGTTCAGTTTAAAATTCCGTACGATACTATCAAAGAGTAAAATAAGAATTTCTTAAGTTTTCTATCTGAGCACAATTTACACCCGTGGATTAAATAAAAGTTCAGTTTGAAATTCAGTACGATACTATCAAAGAGTAAAATAAGAATTGCTTAAGTTTCCTACCTTAGAACAATTTATATCCGTGGATTAAATAAAAGTTCAGTTTGAAATTCCATACGATACTATCAAAGAGTAAAATAAGAATTTCTTAAGTTTCCTACCTTAGAACAATTTATATCCGTGGATTAAATAAAAGTTCAGTTTGAAATTCCATACGATACTATCAAAGAGTAAAATAAGAATTTCTTAAGTTTCCTACCTTAGAACAATTTATATCCGTGGATTAAATAAAAGTTCAGTTTGAAATTCCATACGATACTATCAAAGAGTAAAATAAGAATTTCTTAAGTTTCCTACCTTAGAACAATTTATATCCGTGGATTAAATAAAAGTTCAGTTTGAAATTCCATACGATACTATCAAAGAGTAAAATAAGAATTTCTTAAGTTTTCTACCTGAGAACAATTTACATCCGTGGATTAAATAAAAGTTCAGTTTAAAATTCTGTATGGATACCCGACTCTAATACAGGGTGGGCCAAAATAAGGGTCCTATCTTTAAATTTGAATAACTTGAATTTGAATAACTTCCACAAAATAAAAGTTAAACTCACCAAACTTTATGTGTGTGTAGACTGACCCTTCCGAGATTTTTTGAAATAAACGAAACAAATTTTAGCCGAAAAACACTTCTTAAAACTTACAAAAACTAAAGTATTGTTTTTTACACTGTTTTGAGTTTTTTAAGCAAAAATAATGTTTTCTAAATGAGGGTTCGTTCCTTAGGGCTAATACGGCTCATGCTTGCTTCGGAACGGGTCCTTTACTTATTCTAAAAAAAAAAAAAAGAAATCAATAAAAAAAAAAGTTATGAATTTTTAAAAATAGGACCCTTATTTTTGCCCACCCTGTATAAATATTCGCACGTTCGACAATAGGCGCCTGTAGAATGTCAAAGGTTACAGCGACCGGGAAGTTATGAGAATAGCATCCAAGATAAAAGTAATAGTTTGAATAATCCGAATGATACAAAAGCCAAAATGTCTCAGCAAAAAAATAATTTAACGTAAACGAAAGCAAAATATGAATCTTTATTTGCAAAAATTCGATTTCAGACAAGAGTGTGTAATTCATTAAGCATTCCATCGACCGCACTGTATAAGAATTGTAATTAAGAAAGATTCCATTAAATTAAGCTTAACATTATAATGATGCAGTATCCATCCGGTATCGCCCGTCTGGGATATATTATTGGCAGGAAATACTTTAAAATATAGTCAGTTTTACAATTGAGTCTAGGCGCTTGGATTTGATTGAAGTATCTCCTATTTATCATGGTATTTTTACAATATAGTTTATACATTCATTAATAAATATCCCCCAAATGTAAGCGTCGTATAAGTCATTTGAATAGGGAGTATAATATGGGAACAACATCCATTTGAAAATATACAAAACTGTTTAAAATGTGCATTAAATTTGAACTCATAGTAAGTAGGCACCGATTAAACAAGATTCAATACATTTGAATTGCTTCTTGAGACCCCTTAAGATAAAACCTTAAATGATAGACATTTTTTTAGAATAAAAATCATTGAATTGATTTTGATCAACATTGGAATAATGGTTTATGGGGATAATGTTTAATAGTATTGTATATTGATTTTAATTTTAATGACAGAAAATAAAAGTGTTAAAACATTGATATTTTTTATGAATTAATTTTACCCGTTCTACGACGATTATTCTTGTAGTTTACTATAATAATATACATTTATAAACATAATTGTATTAAGTGCTATATCTATAGGGGGTTTATATGTGTGACAGATCTGGTGTAGATCCAGGTGTGCAGAAAACTAAGCAATATCGATAGATGATAAGGGATATAATACGAGATATAGATAGAGAGATAGATAGAGAGATAGATAGAGAGAGAGAGAGAGAGAGATAGAGAGATAGATAGATAGATAAATAGATAGATAGATAGATAGATAGATAGATATATATATATAGAGATAGATAGATAGATAGATAGATAGATAGATAGATAGATAGATAGATAGATAGATAGATAGATAGATAGATAGATAGATAGTTAGATAGTTAGAGCGTGAGAATGGAATATATAAAAAGATTTAATCCTACACAGACGCTCGGGAAAAATCACTTACCTAATATCTCTCTCTCTCTCTCACACACTCTCTCTCTCTCTCTCTCTCTCTCTCTCTATATATATATATATATATATATATATATATATATATATAGATAGATAGATAGATAGATAGATAGATAGATAGATAGATAGATAGATAGATAGATAGATATAGAGAGAGAGATAGAGAAAGAGAGAGATGCAGACAGACAGACAGGCATATACATACATCTTTTACACGGTTGCTTGTGAATAGATGACAAGTGTTTTTTTTATATTCATTGTCGGGCATAGTCCTTCCTAATCGGCTTAGATAGAATTCACAGCATTGCAAACCTTTTCTTTCACCACTGGCCTCAGCTTAATACACAAACCTCCAAATCGCATGCCAACCGCTCAAGCCGAAAAACCACGACCCTGACCCCCTCCGCGCCAACCATCAGGCGAGGTCTCAACTGATCAGGATGCATTTGTCGCTAGAATGCTTATACACCACCCATCGATGGTCGACATAAAGGAAAACAGCACAAATAATAGTGACAGTTCCTGCTAAAACAATCATTCGCGGTGGATTATATGTGCGTCCAACGTACAGAGGGCGGCGATATTAGATTAAGTAGGTTGCCGAAGGACCCCGAGCCGTCATTCTAGACTGTTATTTTCTGAGATAGACACGCTAACTGCCAATATAGGTAATGTCGGATACGGACTCTCCGGCTAAGGTGGAAGAATCCCCAGGATCACAGGAATAAAAGGGATATATTTGTGTTGTGATCTTAAAGTATACAGTATTTGGTCTTTGTTTCATACTATATATAATACTGAGATAGTGTTTACTCATAGGTCACTGCTTATCAAAGCCAGGTGACACTCAAGGATAAGGGTTAAAGAGATGGTGAGTTGGACGATAACCATAATCACTAGAGGACCGGAAATAAAGCGTGAAATGGACAGAAGATTATTTAGAGCGATTAATTTTCCAAGAGGCCGGCTCATAAAGTATTTATTTACCCTAGACTTGAAGACGACAATACTGTAGTCGGTTAGGAAGCAGTCTCGTGGTATCTTGTACCACAAATGGGATATTCAAGGAAAGAAACGTTATTCATGGAAGTTTCGTGTGCTTTTTGGCAAAAAGAGAAAGAAGAATATATATATATATATATATATATATATATATATATATATATATATATATATATATATATATATATATATATATATATATATATTAGGAAAACATTATTAAATAACACGGAGTGGTTTTGTTTGATGCGCTTTTTAAAAAAATTTTTCAATGTTCCGAATTGTCCATCTAATGTTTCGGTCAAATTGATGTAAATAGGATCCATGGGTTTCTTGTTCCATTCTTTTTTCTTTTTTGCAAGTACTTTCGATTTGAATCGTCAAATCATCTTCAGGCGGTATTAGTCGTAGTGTCTTTACAAATTATAACATTACTGTTGTGCTCATTTTTGAATTATAACGGCAAGTAGTTTATAACTTGAAAAAGCGTCTGTAAAGTTGAAATGTACATGAGAGCGTGATTGCGTTCTACACATATGAGAGATTTAAAAGTTTGACTGTTTAAACCGTTAAGAAATTGATGACGTTAAAGAAAGTGCATACAATTCAAACGCATAACTACCTAATGGGTAAGAATTTGCTAATGTTAATTATTATGTTAGACACTTTAAAATGTTGCGACTAGTTTCATAATTGACATTATTAATTGTGGGATGTTTAGTTTTATGTATATATTTATATATATATATATATATATATATATATATATATATAGAGAGAGAGAGAGAGAGAGAGAGAGAGAGAGAGATAGAGAGAGAGAGAGAGAGAGAGAGAGAGAGGAGCGAGAGAGTTCATTGCTATGGTAATAGTAGACAAGTAGATACGAAACATTGGGCATCGGCTCTATGTAGAGGCTTTAACACCCATTCAAACCTAGTATTATAAATACTCTCCATAGTAAACTAATAGGATACCCGTTCCAAGATGGGTATAAGCATTAGATTAAACATTAGTTTAAAATTTAAAAAATGTTTCTTTTCTTTTTTTGGGGAGTACGGTTCGGTTTCGATGGAAACACCCTAAACGATAAAGTTTACATAAATCAATAAGCAATGTGCCCACGTTACTCACCCTGTTGCCTAACATATATATTCAATAATTAACAATGATAAGGTTAATAATTGAGGATTTTACCAAGCACACGTGTATCATTGATGTTCACGCACGTGTACCGATCCTTTAAAAAAATATATTACTTGATATAACTAAAAAAGTGTATGTAGTGCAATGTTTATCTCTATACATTTTGTAGTATCTAACTTATTTACAAGATATTTGGAATGTGGATTAGGTTTTGGGTGAGAGCACTTCATTCATGATCAAGTTTACAAAAAGATAATGTGCCTATCTTACTCATTGGGTTGCTTAGTACATGCATTCCAAAATTCATAATTGTCTATACATAAAATAAAAAAAGAAGATAATTAATAAGGTTTAGATATATGCAATGCTTTAATGTTAATATTTGCAAAAAGAAGTAACGTGTTCAAGTTACA
This sequence comes from Sepiola atlantica, assembly GCA_963556195.1. Taxonomy (NCBI): domain Eukaryota; kingdom Metazoa; phylum Mollusca; class Cephalopoda; order Sepiida; family Sepiolidae; genus Sepiola; species Sepiola atlantica. The sequence goes on from OY744546.1 coordinate 44,398,206, forward strand.
CATGGTGTTGCCTAAAATATATATTCCACAATTCATAATGATCCGTTCATTAGTTTTGGAGATAAGTATATATACATATATATATATACATATATATATATATATACATACATATATATATATACATATATATATACATATATATATATATACATATATATATATACATATATATATATACATATATATATATACATACATATATATATATATATATACATATGCATATATATATACATATACATATATATATACATATATATATACATATATATATATATACATATATATATATATATATATATATATATAACAGATACCTAACTTAATATATATAGTGAGAAAAAATAGAATATTCTATTTCGCATATATCATCATCGATCACACATAATCAGCAGTAGAATATCAACAGCGATTCGTATCTTTCGGTTTCCTTTTTGGAAAATTGGGGTGTATTATTAACAACAATAGCATGCATTTCTATTTACTTCTTTTCAGATAAAACTGTATCCCAGTCTAACTTGTTTGAGACCGGTGACATATTTCAATAATGTCCGAAACAAAATAGGAGCACCACAAGCACCGAACCGTGATAGCAACGGTGAAAAGGGGGTCTAATCAAACTTATGCCGTCTGGAACTCTGGTACTTTTCAGAGCTACCCATTGGGGACAGATTGGGCATAAAGCAATATTAGGGTCACATCCCAGCTAACTGGGCTGTCGTTAACATCTAAGACATGGGATCGGGATCAGTAGTGCTATGGTGGTCGTTGCCTTTTGAATGGGCAATCCAAGATGTGTCGAGCCGGCCAATGAAGTGAAGGTGGCTATGTTACTTCTGTGCCATTTCTGTGCGTGTTCTGGCCCAAACCTTCCCGATTTCTTATGCCAGCACAAAGCCTTGTGGAACTCGATGTCAAGAGTAAAATCTGGCAATCTCCCAGGTTATTGAATAGTTCTGAATAATAAGGAGGACTTCATGCAGACCACATAAAGCTAAGACACAATCTTTGTTAGCTCAATGAAGAAGTCCGACTCGCTTAAAAATAACAAAAACAGAAGCATGAGCAACAGCATGAAGTAAGTCTTAGCTTTACAGAGAGTGACCAATACAACATTTTTCTTTTATCCCGCATATATATATATATATATATATATATATATATATATATTTATATATATATATATATAAACATATATTAAATTATTAATACCTACAGACGCTAACGTTTCAAGCTTATAGCTCTCATCAGTGCAGGAAAGTAACAAGTTCAGATGATCGGGAGGCGCGAACCCGTTACACAGAGTCAGTAATGAATCTGCAAGCAGTCGCCATATCCACTCGACCAACGGAAAGTGTCGCATAATTACGGGAAATTAAGAACTAGAAGCGGGCACAGATAGAAGACTAGTCGAGAGTGTTCGACAAACGCCTTCGAAACTTAAACTCGAAACGACTACGTACGTAGGTAAAAATGTTATTATATATATATATATATATATAATTATTGTTTAAAATGGGACCTACGTACGACGTCGTTTCGAGACTATGACTCAGCGCAGAAAATAACAATCTCCGACAGTCATAGGGGCGCTAACCCGGTTCACACAGATAACTTGAATCGTTCACCTAGTCCATTAGGCTACTAGAGATATTGTCACATGATGACGGAGAAAATAAGTGAGATTTACACTGAAAGCGGCGACCATAACTATTTAAACATTCTATAGTACTCAAAGACAGAGTCGGAGCATTGCACCGAGGCTTTTAGGTGAATGTTTATTTTTAATCTTTCCGACAGTGATCGACTTTCAAGTTTCCTTGAAAGAGGCTTCTAATAATATTAAATTATTATTTTAATAGTTGACCTACGTATACCGTCGTTACGAGCGTATGCATATATATATATATATATATATATATATATATATATATATATATATATATATATATATATATATATATATATATATAAAGAGGTGTACTAAAAGCGAACTGATGATAAGATTTTGATCTTTGAAAAGCCTGGCTTAAAGAAAATTTAACTTGAATAAATTGCCTTTCTGCGGAATATACCTTGCTTTGAACTTTTGAATTGAATTTTGATTTGGCTTTTGCTTTCTCTAATTCCTTTCCATTCTTCTTCATTTATATATATATATATATATATATATATATATATATATATATATATATATATATATATATTTACTTTTCCTCTCACCAATTGACCAGTTGATTAGGTTATAGTATATCTTTTCTTTTGGTCTCGTAGTCTTACCGGATTTCAGGACAATAATTCATCTTGTCTGGTGGAGTATCCAGCTAAGTGTTTTTATTTGAGGTAACATTATTGGAGAAGGCACACCATTCCTCGTATGAGCTAATATATAGCCGTGTAGAGGGGATCTTATTTGGGCTTCGAATACTATGTTATTTTGAATAGTTGGTCAGGGTTTACTGGTAGGGTTAAGTATCCTCATGTCAGCTTGCTCTGACAAACCCTTGTACAGAGAAACTGAATACATTTGAGGATGGTGTCTAGTAGATAATTCAAACTCTCCTGTCGGTAATTCAAACTCTCCAATAGGTAATTCAATTTTTATATATAAGTGTGCGTGTTTGTTATTAATAACAAATGTATTTACAAACATTCCATAAGATCAGCTACAAGAACTGCAAGATGTATATAACCCAACCGTTTAGGAGTCGTTCGAATTTCCTCTCGATAATTCCTTCCTCAAATAGAAGCAAAATGTAGTTCCTGTGCATGCATTTCACATTATTACGATTATGCACGCTGTATGTTTAATGTTCGTATCCTGATTTAAATCTGGGTCTCATGTTGTTTTATTTTCGCTTGTATATGTACACATGGTACAGCAAACTACAGCAAGAGTAGAACGTTCTCGTCAGTGCATGCATTATTTCATTATATAACAAGATGCTATCGTCACTTACTGTAGAAACCCATTATTACGGATATAAAAGGAAAAATGACTGATCATAGTAGTTAAAAAATAGTTTTATATCTCCACCTATTTTCTAAGCATCACGTTTACTTCTATTTTGCGATATATGTTTTTTTTCATATAGCACATTACTTAATAAGCCTCTGACATTATTAGTAAAATAAATTTTAATAAAAAAAATCAACTTTATTCATGAACATAGTATTTTTCTTATTAACATTCATGAACATTGTCTCTTTTTATTGGCAACTGGAATATTAAAAATACCCAGTTAGACTCACCTTTGCGACCGTGTCGCTACGACATCGAATTCGTGATGTCCTATTATTATTATTATTATTATTATTATTATTATTATTATTATTATTATTATTATTATTATTATTATTATTATTATTATTATTATTATTATTATTATTATTATTATTATTTACTCACTAGGAGTTCTCACACAGGTCATCAGTGATTGCTCACCGATAACCGGTGGTATTCCCTGGAGTCTGAGTGACAACAAGTTTCCCCAGATTTCCAGCATTCTCAACCTCTTCTCGATAGCCACCGCAAATAAATTTGCAGTGTCACAACAGCCGTTTACCATTGATTTCTCGCTGGTAAGGACCATTGGTCTCCTCTCTGGGGTTTGGGTGGCAATGAGCCTCCCCGAAGTCCCAGCAGTTTCTGCACTTCCAGTGGAGGTCTGGTTTGTGCTGTCCCTCCTCGGTCTTCTCATCCTCTTTGACCCTATGCAAATATTTTGTGTGGTGTCAGCCTAGGCTGGTACCATTTTTTTTTTTTACATTTATTTATTTATTTATTTATTAGGGGGAGCTGATTATTTTTTATTTATTTTTTGTGGGGTGGGGGTGAGTTTATTATCATCATCATCATCATCATCATCATCATCATCATCATCATCATCATCATCATCATCATCTATTACTTTTAATATACTTACATCCATACTTTTATTTTATTAATACGATTCATTTATATCTAATGTTTATTTTGTATTATTTTAAGATTTTGCAATAAAAACGCAATTTTAATCAAAGATCCACACTAAATTAATTCTCACCGTTTCCTGACGTTTTGTTCCTGTAACATCATAAACAAACGTAACTAGTCACTTGTTTTAACGATGCAGTTTTCTTTTTTAAATTTTTTAATTATATTCTATTATTTATGATTTTTACATATTTTGCTTATTTTTATTCATACACTATTTTTCTCATCTTTTTAGTATGAGACTTTCTAAAAATATATACAGATTCCCTCCTTTAGTTTTAATTTATATTTTATTTTACTCACCAGACGGAGAATTAGCATTGTGAGCCATACAATCATTACATCGACTGATGCACCGGTTATGTTTGGTATATTTAACACTGCGGGTTGAGTTTTTAGTATTCATGTGAAACCGATGGATGATCATAATGTATAGCGTCAATTATATATATATATATATATATATATATATATATATATATATATATATATATATATATATTGTGTGTGTATTTAGTCACCATTTTCTCATTTATGCAAAAAAATTACAAAATATCCGAATTCGTCTGTTTAATTACATATTTTTTTCAAGTTTTCTGATGATCTTTTTGTATTAAAATCCCCCCCAAAAAATGTTCCATATTTTTCACAGGTTTCGCGAACGTTTTTCAATCCTTCGTCGAATTATCCTCAAGTGTCAACCGAAAATGAACAAAACACCGGAGAGAGAAGAGAATTTAAAAAAGACGGCGGAGAAACGCGCCGAGAACGTTTTCGCATTGTTCCAGGAAGTTGTTGAAGATTTAAATTCAGCAACGTTGGATGGCATCACAGAAGAAAATCGCATCACGTGAAACATTTTAAAATGTTATCACTGGTTACATATGTGATGCTATTAATTTTAGGTTGCTTTGTTTTTATATAGATAGCTTCCATTATGTTTTTTTAAAAAATTGGTTTCGGAATGTATAATAATCAGAGAGCTAATAGCTACATTGGTTTTACAAGCACTACCCTATCCCGCCGGCTCACCATGCATCTTGTAACTCTAGCTCAATTTACCAAAATCTACAAAAACATAACTGCCTTCCCTTAGATTTAAGACAAATTCTAGTTAATAACATTAACATTATACATTCCGAAACCAATTTTAAAAAAAAATACTGTTTATGTCCCTTTACAAATATTAAAATTAAGACATAATTATACTAAACGTTTTGCTTGGAGTCTTCATTTTAATACTTCAGGAGAATATGAACTCCGAGGGATTTAGCTTAATTTTTGTCGAATAATTATGGACCAAATTCAATACAAATCTAATATATTTGAATTTTCTAAATAGGAGGTAGTTCGCATATCATGCCCACTAAAACCCTCTTAAAATACTCTAAATAAACTGAAATGTGTTGAATATCTATTAATAGTTGGTTATACATATTCTTTTTAAATTTCACATAAATCGAAGGTATCTGAATATTTACGACAAACTTCTACCCCTTTCACTCTGTTTACAATAAAAAAAAACCTAATTAAATACCTCTCACATTAAAACAGTTTTCGCCTAGCAGCTGTGTATCAAGATTCATAATGATCGGTTAATTAGTTTATGAATAAACCCTGTACATACAAATATATAAACATTTAAATATATCTTACTTTATCTATATAGTCTTCCACAGACATACTGTTCAGATGCATCACGGCTCTTCAATATCGGCAAGGATAGCATCAGCCCCTAGCTGGGATCGAACCTACGACTATCTAGTTGGTAGTCGACGATTCTGACCACAATGGAATCATTAAAACGACTGTGTACGGTTTTTGTCAGCGTTTCAATAAACACATGCTTGGTTATCTTTTTATTTTTTTTATTAATGAGACAATGGAATAAACAACAATGATGTAGCTATTTTTTTTCGTTCAATTTCATTTCTGTTTATTGGTTTGAGTTAATATTCATTTGCCCACACTTTTAGTGACTTTCCTATGTCATGTTTATTGTTTGTATTCACTTATTAGTCGCGTGCTTTTATTTTTTGTCTTTTTGTTTGTTTAAGCAATGTGTTTCTCGTAACATCTGGATGGGTTAACACGCGGATTTGAATCGGCCACAGTCGTTCATTTTTTCTTCTATTGATGGTCACCGCTCATCAAGGTCCGTGACCCACTCGATGAAAAGTGTTAAAATGATTGTTGGTTGAACGATGATTGCTGTCACGAGAGCATTCAAAAGTGGGTGGAATGGGCAGAAAATTACTTAAGAAAACTTGTCAAGTATTTGTTCACATTAGACGTGAAGATGACCATGCTGTAGTCGGCTGGGAAGCAGACAGGACGTTTTATGAATTCCCGCTTAGTTTTTGGTACAGCGAGGAAGAGAGATAGATAAAGAGAGAGAGAGAAAGAGAGAGAGAAATAGAGAGGAAGCGCAGAGAGATAAGGGAAAGTTGCTTGTTGTGATTGTAGCCAGGCGAGTTATTACCAAATATTCAGCGCTGTATACTTCTTCCAGACCCTTTCTCTTTGTCTATTTCTTTCTCTTTGAATTGCCACCTCTTCATTTATCCTTAATTAATTAACCATGTGTACTTCACACTTCTAAATAATCCGTATTTAATTAACTCATACACTTCGGAGAAGAATGACTAGTCTAAAATTCAAATAGAGCATATGTTCCGTCTTCAATTAAAGAAAGAGAAATCCTTTTTGATTACATCAATTTCCATTTTTATCCAATACAGTTGTTTAAGTGGGAGAGTAGCTGGATATCCTAATGTAAATAACGATATCTAACTTTCCTGTTTTGGGGAGGGGAAAATAGAGACCCCCACCAAGCTAGACACAGTTTTAATTCGTTTACTATGTATGTTTGTTTCGTCATTAAGTCCACCAGAATAATGCTTTATAATCCCGGAAATATAAAAGTCAACAGAGAACAAAACTATTTTACCATATTCGGTGTACACATCAATCATTTCAAACGTGTTGATATAGACAAAAGAAAACTTCAAAGGACTTAAATAGACAAATCAAAACAATCAGTATTTAGTATTCAAATTATGTTGATTTGATTAAGTAAATGACTTATATGGTAACAGCACCCCTGATCTATCATTTTCAAAAGTTTAAATGTGACTTAAAGTTTATGGCATCTTCACATTTGTCATCATCTCTTGTTCGACAATTAATCTCTTTCTGTGAATAATATGTTTCTCTTACTCTCCCACTATATACATAGTAATTCATTTGTACTTATTGTAAATATGTCTGTATGAATAATCATTTATGATATATATATATATATATATATATATATATATATATATATATATATATATATATATATGTGTGTATATATATATATATAGTCTAAAGAAGCTTTGAGTTATTTTAAACAAAAAGACAAAAAAAAGGAAAATGCAATTTAAATTCCCAGAGAAACTAACTAAATCCAAAATAGTGTAGACTTAACATTTGTTGGAAAATTCATAAATAAATAATATATAATCGTAAGTAAATAAAATAAAAAGGGGGATTAAGTATCTAACAGTGAAACAAAAGCAGGAGACCTTAACGTAAGCATCTAATATTAACACGGGGATCTTCAGCTGTTTACCATGTAACTGTTTCGGAGATTTTATATATATATATATATATATATATATATATATATATATATTACTCCAGGTAAAACATCCACAGGGCAGTAATCCAAAGAATTTCAACCGGGTTTCTAAAAAGTGTTCAATATCAAATAGAGCTTTTATATATGATTATTTTTATTTACACAGAAATGTACAAAATCTGCGACACTGGCATGTCGATGTTATCGATCAACAGCTATTCCAAACTGAGATCTCATCAGGAAGAGTTAGAACCCGATCTTAACCTTAGATCATATTTAGAAATATGATCTAAGGTGAAGACCGGATTATAACTCTGGTTGATGAGATGTCAGTTTATATATATTTTTCATATATTTTTCAAATATTTGAACTTTGTTTTTTTTCGAAAGCCAACTTATCTATCTATATTTCTCCTCTGATGATAAGATCTCGATCTTTGAAAAGCCTTGGCTTAAGGAAAGAATAATAAACACTAGTTTATTACTGAATACACCTTGCATTGAACAATTGAAATTAGAAATAAATTTGGACAACCCTCGCATATTTATCACTCTTTTCTCTTCTATCGCTCTCTCTCTCTCTCTCTCTCTCTCTCTCTCTATATATATATATATATATATATATATATATATATATATATATATATATATATATATATATTATTTCCTTATCCACTTAAAATGTTATAATGGATGGATACATGAAATAATAATACTTAGCTCCTCAAGTAGTTGAGCACTTTGATAATAATTCATTTTTGAAAAATATTATGAAAAAAATTAACTTAGAAACATTACTGAAAAATAGCTCAACACCTAGCTAGCATGGATACCTTAATAAATTAGTTTTAAAAACAGACAAACTAATACGCCGAATGCGAGGGCGAGCACATAATCATACACACTCAGATACAAAAGAATCCTACAGATTCAAAGGCCTAACAAACGCAAGGCGAATAAATCTCATGATAAGCTTTGAACATGACCCAGAATTTTACAACCAGCATAATCATTTCAAAAATAATTACACAACATCGTTAGAAACATGGAAAAACTCTTACAAAATCTTCGTAAAAGCATATAGAACTAGGGTGTTTTATGAAATAAATATAAAAGAGTATAACAAACTACTCACAGAAAACATTACGAAAAACTAAAATAAACTATCATATACCCCTTCTGAAATCCTTACCCACTCAATAGATTCTATTATTTTTTTTACAATACAGGCGAACGTAACTACATAGATATATTAAATGCTGAAAGTAAACAAATAACTGATTGACTAAAAATTAAAGACAAAGTTAATAAATTATAACCTAAGGAAGCCTGTATCTTATTTAAAGACCACAAAAGTAGTTTTAACAAAAGCCTAGCACGCGCTTCATTAATCCGCCCAAACCAGAAATAGTAAGAATCAGTAAAACACCACAATCTAGCAAATAAAAATATCTAGAATTAAACCAGCAATCACTTGGTTTAATAATATCGAAAATAAAAATAAATGTACCTTCCTACAATTTTACATAGTGAATCGCTATCCAATAAAATCCGAAAACCTATTTAACATCGCCCTAGATTTTGCCGAGATATATACTGATATATCCAAGAAAGAAATTCACATCATTAAAACATGCAAATAAGATTAAAACAAAAATGGCAAACTCCTTTTTTTATACATGGGTGTCATTTAGTCTGCGGAGGTTATTTGTTTTATATACACTCCCATATATATTTGATAATACAGATATCGACATGATGGATTAGATATAATAAGAGATTCCAACAAGGTCAAAGGAGAAAACTTAATAAAAGTGTACATATGGAAATGAAAAAAAAACAGGCCTAAAAGTACAAGTACTGGCTAACATAAAAAACTAACTTTTTAGATGTCACTTTAAACTTAAATGAAAATATTACGAGCCATATTTAAAAGATAACTCTAATCCAATATACTTGAACCCAAAGTCCGATCAACCCATATCAATCATAACACATATTCCTAATTCTATCGAACGTAGGCTTATCAATATCTGTAGCAACGAAAATTTATTTAGAAAATCAAGCAACATTTACAATCCAGCTCTAAAAATAGTGGATCCCATAATATCGAAATTAAATATAGGAAACAGAACACTAATAATAAAAATAAAATAAAAAATATTAAAAAAATATCTATACTTTAACATATACCGCTCTATAATCAGATGCTAACAACTAAACTGGCCAAGGAATTCCTAACTATCATTTAAAAACGCTTTCCCGTAACAATGCCTTACATAAAATATTCAATAAAATTAACCTAAAACTGCCCTACAGATGCTGCTAGAACCTGGAAATGATGATAAACGCACACAATAACCAAACTACTAAAAGAGAACAGCAGGGACAAAACAATAACAACTTGCGCAAACAAGTGACAAATATAGCAAGAATAACACTAAGAAAAACAAAAATATAAGCACTACAAATAGTAATAGCCCTAACCCTTATAGGAATCACCCAAATAGAAATGAAAAAGTTAGTAATGAAGAAAAAAATACGTAACTGCATAACATACACTTTGCCCACTACAAAATAAATGTTTAATCAAAAGTATTGTTAACAACACCACACTATTTTCCAAAGAAAGACCGAATAACAAGAAGTACTACATGAGTATGACCTCCCTATATTTTAAAACCATATATTGCTACCACAACAGCACATTTTCAAACAAAGAATGCCGAATGCATTCAACACAACATACATCCGACCACCATGACGTTGCTCGCACATCATCTTAGAAGGATTGTTGCCCAGCGGTTCGCCTTGAATTCAACCTGAGACACCACAAATCACGCCATCCAACATTTTCGACTGCGGGCAGAAAAATATCCACCCCTTCCCATGTAAAGGATTAAAAAAAACAAAAAATCATTGACACCGCCAATTCATGTGAGCTTGATCTTATAACTGCTATATTTATAAAGCAATACTCTGCTGAGCTGGACCCTGTCATCTGCAACCTCTACAACAAATGTCTTGCCTAATCATACTTCCCTGATAGATGGAAAATTGTTCCTGTGATACTAGTATTGAAGAGGTCTAGTGAAAAGAAGTGAACCGCAACATTATCGCTCAAATATTTATTTCTACTTTTCTCTAACATCTTTCAATCGTAAATCAATCTAGCAATAGTTCACCGCTACGTTGATGTTAAACTTCTTTCCGACCAACAATATGGAGTCAAGAAAGACATGGTCTACTACGGATACCCTTACAGTCAGTTCGGAACGCATATAACATATATTGGAGAGTAAGCTCAAGCGGTAGCGCTTGATATATCAAAACCTTTGACAAGATTTTGCATGAAAGTATTTTCATGAAAATTTATTTGTAGGGTAGTACTGGACGAATATTTCACATAATACAGAAAATACGTTGATGAATATTTAAATAATTTTAGTTTTCCCCTTTTGATTTTACACCCCCCCCCACACACATATATATATATATATATATATATATATATATATATATATATATATATATATATATATATATATAACATATTTGTTATTGTTTATCTATGGACGTATACGTTTCGTCTCTTTTTAATCAAGACTCATCAGCATAGAAGTACGACTATTCACCACCGGTCACACGATTCGAAACCCTGGACTACAAGTATTTTTTCAACCTACAGTCCAACGTCGCTAACCGCTAGGCCAGTTCTGAACAGCTTATAAACAATGATAATTTTAACACAATAACGGCGGCGAAAGCGTACAGGCATTCAAACTTCTATAAGTGAAGGAACGATGCATAGAGCAAGTGACGCTACGCTGTGTTACTACTACCTTTTACAGTGTTCTACTTTTTAATATATATATATATATATATATATATATATATATATATATATATATATATCTTAATATATTAATATATTAATATATATATATATATTAATATATATATATAATATATAATATATATATTAATATATATATCTTAATATATATATATATATATATATATTAATATATATATATATATATATATATATATATATATATATATATATATAGTAGAGAATGGTAGTTTGCTTGAAGCATTGCTGGGTATAGTAGTAGTAAGTTTTTGAAAGGCTGTGGGCAATGCAATTCCGGGTAAGATGCAAGATGAAAGGAAAGGAACAAAAACAATAAAAATAAATCGAATACGATATAAGACTTACTATTTATTTTTCCTTTTTTTTCCTTTTTTTTTTTTTTTTCTTACATAACAGCAAGAGTGTTTTAGCTGTCCGGGTGATTAAAAATCACTATTTGATATTTCGGGAAAAGACATCCCTTTTTCAAAAATAATTAGACCAGAAGAAGAATAATATTTTATTCTTCTCCGACTGTGTAGAGAATAAAACAAAACAAAATGGCTGCCAGATATAGACCGCAGCAAAAAACAGTTTCACAGGGAATATAAATTAAGTTAAGTTTTATTTTAATATTATGTTAAATATATGATTGGTGTTTAGAATATTAGTGTAATGTTGGTTAGGTGTATGGTGTTCGATAAACTGTTATTTTTGATAATATATATATATCATTTTTTTATTTTATTTATTTATTTTTTTTTTTTTTATATTTGAATATTTACTTTGTTTTATCTTCGTATTTTTAATTTGTTTATCTTTCTATCGTAATTTAAGAATTTTAATATAAATTAAAGTAATTAGTCTCATATTTTAAATATTCTAGATCTATCTACTTATCGATTTCGATTATCATCTATTAAAGAAGTGTTATTAATAACACTTCTTTAATAGATGATAATCGAAATCGATAAGTAGATAGATCTAGAATATTTAAAATATGAGACTAATTACTTTAATTTATATTAAAATTCTTAAATTACGATAGAAAGATAAACAAATTAAAAATACGAAGATAAAACAAAGTAAATATTCAAATATAAAAAAAAAAAAAAAATAAATAAATAAAATAAAAAAATGATATATATATATTATCAAAAATAACAGTTTATCGAACACCATACACCTAACCAACATTACACTAATATTCTAAACACCAATCATATATTTAACATAATATTAAAATAAAACTTAACTTAATTTATATTCCCTGTGAAACTGTTTTTTGCTGCGGTCTATATCTGGCAGCCATTTTGTTTTGTTTTATTCTCTACACAGTCGGAGAAGAATAAAATATTATTCTTCTTCTGGTCTAATTATTTTTGAAAAAGGGATGTCTTTTCCCGAAATATCAAATAGTGATTTTTAATCACCCGGACAGCTAAAACACTCTTGCTGTTATGTAAGAAAAAAAAAAAAAAAAAGGAAAAAAAAGGAAAAATAAATAGTAAGTCTTATATCGTATTCGATTTATTTTTATTGTTTTTGTTCCTTTCCTTTCATCTTGCATCTTACCCGGAATTGCATTGCCCACAGCCTTTCAAAAACTTACTACTAATATATATATATATATATATATATATATATATATATATATATATATATATATATATATATATATATACCTAAGGGATCGGAAGACATAAAACGCGTTTGAAACAAGACAAAATAAAATCACAGTCCTTATTTTTTTCTATCCATAATCTCTAACATCATTAGTAGAAAAATATTGATTCCTATGTTTGGACAACGAACCATCCTGCAATAGTTCTTCTATTCTTATTTGTACATGCGTGTTTTTGTGCGTGTGCGAGAGGGTGCAATTTGGACGTGCATGCGTTGTTGAGGGGTGTGTTCGCCCGGGGGTCACCAGGCCGCGTACGTTAGCCGGAAGTATCGGCGCCAAACTATTTGCCACCAAAGAACGTTAAAGAAAAAATAAAATAAAATAAAAAAGTATCATCTAATAAAAAATAAAATATGAAGATGAATCTACTTTGAAGCCGTGAAAAGGGTTGGTCTATATGAACTTGGTTGACTAAAAAAGAATGTGGGGCGTTATATGTGATAGGATGAGTAACGGGTCGCTGATTATTTTCGAAGTTGAACGTTTTATATATATATATATATATATATATATATATATATATATATATATATATATATATATATATATATATATATATGTATATACATGTATATACATATATGTATATACATATATGTATATACATGAATATATATTTAAAAAAATTAATTTTATACATATATAAAAGTAATCTATGGGCACGTGTTCCTGGATCACACCCGTCATCAACATAGCTAACTTAGACAAAGATCGAAGCTTTAATGTTGATGTCAATACTCTACCGTTTTACCCCCGAACTATCACAAAATGTTCCGTGGGTTTAAAATAAATAAGTGTTCGAATCTTTCTAGTTTTTATCACCATTGTTGCATATCTTGCATATCTTTGGAAAAATCAGAGATCACACACAGCAATTACTTGCGCGATATTTTATTTATCTTATTTTCTATTTTAAGGGGGTTTATTCTAACTAACGATACCAAAGTATATATATATATATATATATATATATATATATATATATATATATATATATATATGAAGAAGAATGGAAAGGAATTAGAGAAGCAAAAGCCAAATCAAAATTCAATTCAATTGCTCAGAGCAAGGTATATTCCGCAAAAAGGCAATTTATTCAAGTTAAATTTTCCTTAAGCCAGGCTTTTCAAAGATCAAAATCTTATCATAATATCTACCTGCTCTATCCTGGATATTGAGCTGTACACTCTTCACAATAGGTTTTACCTCTCCTAAAAGTTCGTTTTTAGTACACCTCTTTATATATATATATATATATATATATATATATATATATATATATATATATATATATATATATATATATATATTATAGATAACATTGTTATCCACGGAAACGTGCTTCGCTGTTACTGCGGCACATCGGCGTGACTGACTATTTTAGGATTCGAACATTTGATCACCGGGACAGTACTCCATTGTGGTAACCAGTACACAACGAATGTCTGTCATAAAGTGCGTGGTGATTTATCGCTTATACATTTATGAGGTTACTTTTATTTATGTTATTGTTAGTGACAAATTGCTGAAATGCAGTTACTGGTACTTATACTCTCTTCGCATTGAAGAGTTTTCTTCCCCATTTTTAGGGCGTGTACACATATAGGGCTTTCTGGTTAGCGCACTTGATCAGTCCCTGTGATCGAGGGTTCGAATCCTGTCATAGTCAGCCACGATGCTGAGCCGAATAACGGCGAAACGCGTTTCTGTGGATAACTATTTTATCTATAAAAACACAAAACAATTCATATTTTTGTATATTTGTGTGTTTATATATGTGTGTTACATTGTTACATACACACACGCACACACACACACACACACACACGGATATATATATATATATATATATATATATATATATATATATATATATATGGGGGGGGTAACTGCTAAATGCTCAGGGAGCAGTAAGTGCCAGTAGCTTAAGTACAGCTATTCATCGCTAAAATTAATAACAAATTGCGATCCAGAAGCGAACAATCTCTTGCTGACCCCCGGTTGTTAATCCTGAGACATGTTATGCAAAATGACATATAGTTAGATTTAATGGAAATCAAAAATACTTATGACTTGAATTCATGAATAAAAAGAGAAAAGTTACACAATAAACTATAAATAAGTTTCAAATGAAAACTAAAAACTAAATGTAAATAATATTGAAATTCATAAATAAAAAAGAAATATTTACAGGATCGTACTATCACATGATGTAAGTTGATAGGCATTCACGAAAATGTTGTTCTTATGATAATGATGATTTTATACTTGTGTATTGTTGATTGTATGACTGCAAATAAACATTGCTTTGAAACAGCTGCACACAACTAATATATAGACTGTATGCTCTACATTTTTATTATGATTTGGAAAATACGTATATATATATATATATATATTCTTATATTTTGCTCATACGTATACGTTTTTAATATGCGGTATACATGTTGACACAGAGATAATATATGTCTTATCATATTATATATATATATATATATATATATATATATATATATATATATATATATATATATATATATAATTAATATATAGTTTATTTTATCAAACGCTGAATATGAATAATATGAAAACAAATGAAGAAGAAAAGATGGTTTGGACATGTGCTGAGGATTAAAAACGACACGCTTTCTAAACTTGCCTTTCCATTAGAAGTCTCCGCGAAGCGACCGAAACAGTTAGCACATATATCTCCGTAAAACCGGACTTCACCCGGACCAAGCCCATGATCGTGTCAAGTGGAGACAAACATATTTTATTGCGGACCCCACCGTACCTCAAGATGAACGACTAAGAAAAAGAAGAGATCAGATGAAAATAAAAATAAGAAAAAGTGAAAGGAGGTAGAACAATTTAAAATATGAAATAGAAAAGATAAAGAAAAAAAAATGACGAAAAAATTAAGAAAAGGGACACAAAAACTTAGAAGAAAACCACGATGAAAAACACAAAAGAATGAAAAAAATATAGAAAGAACATTTTGTTTTCGAATACAGCTGAAAATAATAAATGCCGGATAAAATCTTGGTTGAAAGAAAAAACGAACCATGAGAAAGAAAAAGAAAACGAAAAAAAGTAAACCAATAGAAAAACGAACTTTCGAGAAAAAAAAAACATGGCGAAAAGAATGAAATGCTGACGAAAAAGAAGAAGCAAAAGAAATAAACAATGATCAAACAAAATCAAAAGTTAATGTTACGGGTAGAGGAAAAAGAAGTAGAAGAAAAAGGGAAGATAACAAAGAAGACAAGGAAAAAGAAATGGAGGAACAATGATAAGAAAAAGAAGACAAAGAAAATAATAGGAATAAAAAAGATGAGGAGAAAGAAGACAAAGTAAAAACCGCAAAAGATAATTAATTATATTTTCAGGAGACATTGTAAACATGCACTCAAAACCCATGACCGAAACCACACACACCCAAAACCCTGACAGAAAATGAATAAATAATACAAACATTAAATAAATATAGAAAAAATATAAAACTGATTAAAATGGAAATAAAAGAAAATAATAAAAAAGAACGTTTTGTAAAAAGCTCTTTTTCCAACAATTAATCTGATTGTCTATTCCTCCCTATCAAAAATTGACCCTTTCTCTCTTCATGAACTAAAAGGATAGAATTGTTACTCGTCTATTGGATGGATCAATCGAGCGGTTGGGATGATCTGGCAGCGACCTAAATTTAAAAAAATAAAAACAAATAAATATAAATATAAATAATCTGTGTTGACGTTATGAACTCAATCTATAATACGAAATCCAGAATATAAAAGTAAACTTCATAAACATACACATCTCATGCTTTTTTTAATTAAAACAAAACGTCAGCGAATTATCATATTTTAATGAAAATGTTTAGAACATAATACATTTTATGAGAAATTAAAATTTTCAGATTTACTATTTTTCATCATCAGCTTCATTATCTAGTTGTGATATTGTTACAGATCCTCCTGACTCTCACGCTATCTGGTAGGTTTTCATATGTGCATTGTGAGTGTTCTTCAAGTAGATGTATGTAGGTTCCGTACGGTCTCCCAACTGAGCCACACCCCTCTTTTGCCATCAACGAAAGATTATCCCTAATTATCCCGCCCCTAGACCTCTACTTGTGTCCAGCAAATTTGGTTCTGCTCTGTATGTATTCAAGGTTAGGGTCTAAGGAAGGTATACGTAGAGTTTCTCTGTCGTGAGGTGTTGACTCCAGAAAAAGTTTTTTAAAAAGTTGAGTCTTAAGTTTGGGCCAAATTAAAACACATCAACACCGATCTTTCAAAAAAATAGATATTGTTATTGTCAAAAGCGACTCGATTTACTAATCCTCTGACATCAGCAGTAAAAGATAAAAAAAATAACTAAGACGCATCCCTTCCCTCGGAAAACTCGTTGTTTCGTAGTGGTCGCTCTTAAAATAAATGTATAGTCTGCATTGTTAAGACTGACTGAGCGCTGAATGTTATTTTGTAGAAAAATAAGTTTTTTTTATATCTATTTCTAAAATTACATGATATATTTCTTTGTATTCCCAAACAATGTGCATGACATTTACATCTTATAAGTAGGGCTATCAAAATAAATTGACTAATTTGCATAATTTGATGGTGGCTATTATGGATTTATAATGCAGTTGAAAATTGTCATTTTCTAATGCACATATCAGTCAATTGCGTAATTTATTGTTTATATTTCTGCTGTTGAAAATAAAACCAGTTTTGCATGTAGTACCGTCTGCTATTAGAGGTAGTAAACTTGTCGCAATTGTTTGACAGCCGCGTTAAGAGGTTTAAGATTTACTGTATTTTTTCTGAAATATCTGTCCACTATGAACCTTCTGACATAAATCCACAATGTGTAACGCTATACATTTTTACACCTTTTTTTCGTTGTTAATGTTAACATGAAATGGTGAAAAACATTATATGATCTTGTGACTGTTTTGGTGTATTCTAATATCGGATGGCTATTGCAAATTTAGTACTAGAAAACTGGCTGAACCGAAAGTCGCATATTGTAGTGTAGCTGAAATATAATAATTAATGGCGTTAGGAGACACCCACAATTCACGCAAGACTATGAAATGCCTTGTCAATAAAAATAGCGGGCACAGAACACGTGAGGATGTAGATGATTGCATAGAAATCCAACTGACCAAATAATCATTGACTACTTATTTCGCACTCATCTACTTGATATTAGACTCACTTTGGAATACAAAACTCTAACATGTACACACACAGTAAATTTTCTTCGTAAACATACAGATAGACAATAAACAAAGTCAATTATCTATTATTTTACAAAAGCTGAGTAAATCGACGTTTGCTTTCATAAGGTCTGTCATTATGTAGGTAGTCTAATAACAAAGAATATGCTGGAATATTCCTCACTATTGTGATTGAGTTATGTATGGAAATACTTCAATTTTAAGTTTTATAATTAGATGCAATTTGCGAGTTACGCAATAACTTGCCCATCATTAATTAGGTGTCCATCTATACTCTCACTCCCTCTAAATTTATGTGATCTAACCTCGTATGTACTCTCTCTCTCTCTCTCTCTCTCTCTCTCTCTCTCTGTTTGCAATGACATCACATCTGACGAGTAGTTTTGGAATTCATATGTACATTTATATTCAGGAGGTGTTAACCTTTTTTGTTTCTCTCAAAGATAACTAAAATATAACTGATTAGAGTCCTGTTCCCGTCTAGTATCTATGTTAAAAAAATCATAAAAATACGTCGAGTAGTATCTGAATTTTCTTAGTGCACTTATTTGCAAAAAGACATTTGGTTGGTGCAGCATCTTTTCTGATACTACTCTTCATCATTTTTTTGTTCTCTGTATGTTCAATACATCCTGAAAGACTGAGGCATTTGTTATTTTGTTCCAATCCAGAGTGCCACCTTTTTGGAGAAATTGATTTTTCTTCACATTAAAGAAACAACATTACCCTAACTCTGTCCTCGTGGGAAGCAAGTAAATAGGAACCATGTGAATACGTTGGCTTGTTCGGGTAATTTCAAAATATCATTTTCATCGGTTTGGCATGGTTACTTTGAAAATAAGATTTTAGATTCATTAACGCATATAGTCTAGCCTTCCGTTGGTCAGTCTGTCACTCTTAAGCTTGAAATAACACTTTCATAACTGAACGTATAGTTTGAATAGACGTATCTTCGCAATATCCATGCAGATTTAAATCCTATTTACGCAACACTGACAGAAGGATCTGTGAGTGCATGTTTTACTTCAACTTGAACAGTACGTAAGTGAACCTACGAGCTTCGACTAAAATTGAACTCGACCTACCGACTCCAGAGACCGCGACGGTAACATTTACACCATGCGCTGTTATTAATGGGAGGAAGAAGTTAGCACATAATCGATTATTAAGCTCTGATAAGAATTGTACAAAGAAAGTTGTTGACGACTACATTTTACTATCGCGAAAACGACCTAGCAAGTAAAGGTCATCGCTACCAATTCTACTGAGGTTCCGTTTAAGGAAGCTAATAATGTCACCAATACAAACTCGTATGAAAGTGAATATTTAATACAAACAAAAACCATTTATCACTCGAAGTACAATGTGACATATAAAAGTGACACAGGGTTAAAATGAACCCAGGAATTTATTGGTCGTGCTATCTCGCCAATTGATCTTGCACATTACATTTTCGAGCCAGTCGGGTTTGGGATGGAAATTGTAACGACCACATGCACCACACACAATTATTAGTTCCATAGTTGGGAGTTTAATTTATGAGCGGTCAGTATCAAAAAGAGATTGTCTTCAAAGGACATTTTTGTAAATAGTTGACCTTAATCGGTTGACCATTCTCTCTAGAAACGCGGTCGTTTCGATCATATATATCGTTTGCTTTAGTACGATTGTGAGGTTATATGCACTAAAAGAATTAGTAATGTGCAAGATATTTGTTTTGTAAACCTAGGGTGCACCAATTAACCAAATTGAAAGTGGGGCCTGGCTTTGCCTTTAAATTACATCCGGTAGTGAGAACTCTCTTCGTTTCTTCAGGATTTTGTTCATTTGTTTTGGTCAACTGAAAATGATTGGACAAATAATCCAACATGCGTTAATTTATTTAGTTTTGACACGAAACAAATTATTAGAAAAATTGAAAAAAAGTATAATCATGCAGACAATTCTGTTATGGTTTACAATGTTTGCATAAATATATATATAAATATATATATATATATATATATATATATATATATATATATATATATATATATATATATATATATATATATATACATATATATATGGCATGCACAACAAGTTAGTAGATAACACATCAAAGTGCTAGATTGTAGCCCCTACATGAGATAATATAAATTATTTTATTAAAATACTATAACATACAACGTAACGTATAGTATATTATAAAATGATAAAATAATAAACTAACAAACAATGGTTTAAAAAAGTGTTTTACAAATGTTTATAGCCTCACTTCTTTATATATGTATATTTATATATATATATATATATATATATATATATATATATATATATATATATATATATATATGTAATAAGTGTTCCACGCGAGCGTCGAACACTGTAGACGACAATGACACTTCTCCTGCTTCCTAGGCAGGTGTATCTTAATTTCAATTACTGTCGGTGTCGATTTCTCGCGACCACGTGGTCATGAGAGTTTGTCTCATTATTATGGCTTGAGTCAACGAAGAGCGTTCGATCCTATGCGACTGCCTGCAATCACAATTCTTGAACTGATGAGGATAAACACGCTGAAAGGATATCGTATCTAGGTTCAAAATACTAATATCTAAATAAATATGTACAATATATATACATATATATATAGTATATTTTCCTTCGCGAGAAAATGGTGAATTAATTGAAACCCATAATTTTCATTGATGTTAACAACTTCTTTATTTCAATCGCGCCTAAATTGTTCAGAGCGGACGACAATTTTTCATTGAATTTCAGTGATTGACCCAGGGTCATCATCTGATTGGTCAATTTGTAGTGACGTGTCAGTTTCTAATGGTAAACAATGCTGATTACATTTTTCTCGCTTAAATATTTTGAAGAAATTATCTTCAGATATATTCGAGATGTTGACTTGTTAACATCTAATTTGTCTCCGTTGACAGAATTTTCTTTCCTTAGGAAAATTGTGCCCCCGTTAATAAATTGGAAAATTTAAATTGTGAAATTGACATTTTTATGTCGAACATTAATTTAAGTAATAATTTAAAAGATTTATTGAAGATAACGTAGTGGATTTGAGGTATTTATCTTTTAGTTACGATGTGAATTTAATTTGGTCTACAGACAATATGTTTTTAATTTGATGACTATTTTAATCATAATTCGAGGAAGAGGTCCTAGAATTATAAGGTTGTATTTGAAAAACTCAAATATAAACCATTGTTTATAAGGAAAACTTATGACGATAAGTTGTTATTGAAAAGTTTGATCACGACAAAGATTCGTCGATCTTACTTAGTCTAAAAGAGAAATACTAATTGTTTTAAAGGATTGATTGAAAAATATCGACATATGATCAATCATATTTATTATTTAGTCAGAAGGACTAAGAGATTAAACAGATTTATTGAATTAAATATTCGTTTATCAGAGAGGTAAACGAAAAGAAGTCATCGTGGGTTTGTTTGGATTGGAAGTTTCAGTCTGTAGTCCAGTAATTCGCATTTTAAATATAAAAATGGGAGTTATAATCATTTATAAAAATTAATATAAGAATTAATTAAGTTAATTAAGTTAGAAAATAATAATTATTTGATTTTCAGAAACACGAGTAATAATTTATTACTTGAATTTAAAAAAAAAAACGAAGAAAGTCGGTTTCCAGAATTTTGTCTTTTTTCAATATTAAGATGTCGTGTGCTCGGCGCGTTTTTCCGAGAAAAATGAGAGGATTTTTTCAAGACAAGTTTTATCGCCACTGATGAGTGAAATAAGAAATATATACCAGAGAATGTCAACGTCGGTAAAAACAGAATTTCTACGTCTGTAAAAAAAATATTTATTGTAAATTGTGAACTGTGAGTACTTTTGTTTGTTACTATTTTCTTTTTGAATGACATATAAACATATATGCATGTCTACCTATTTTCTTATTTTAAGTTTTTTTCTTCCCATTTTATTGTTAATAAATTTTCGATTCTTTGATGCACAAGCAAGTTTTGTTTGTCTTTTTTCTCATTATTGTTAACAGGAAAAAAAAGAGGCGTAGAGATGAACTCGTCTTGCGCAGTAGTCAGTTAGTTTTTTTTGTCATTTAAAGAAGAAATTTCAGAGAATTTTTCATTTAAATTTAATTCAGAGAAAATTAAATTTTTTACAGTATCTCTCCAAAATAGCTACTGTTAAACATCTATTAAACCGTGTCAAATGAATCTCTTTCTCGTAAAAATGCTATTCATTGAATTTTAAAAAATATAAAAAAACTACTTATTAACAACGAATTTCCTAATTATATTGTTTATGAACAAATGAAATTAATGATTTGAAACTTAAATAACAAAAATAATAGTAATATTAAACATGAAAACTCAAACAATATTAACATTTACTATTGTAATCAAATGTTACCAAACTTCAGATTAGAAGAAAAAGCCATGACAAATATTATACACAGATACATATCCCCAATTGACAGCAACAATACAATTAGATAATCATTATTAACTATAAATTAAAACCCCACAATATTGTAGTAAAAAACAATTCCTCTTCAACCACAAACCCGCATGAAAGAACCAATGAACTAAATAAAGTTAAATGCCCTTTGGGAGAAAGTAACTTCCATAATAATAACATAGCTAATAGCTACATTGGTTTTACAAGAACTGCCTGATCTCAAAGCCTCACCGTGCATCTGGTAAACTCTAGCTCAATTTACCAACATCTACGAACATATAACTTCTCTCCCTCTCATTTAACACAAATTCTAGTTAATAACATTAAAATAATACATTCCGTAACCTATTTAAAAAAGAAATAACAATCCTGGAAGCTATCTACATGAGAACAACACCACCTAAAATTAATAACATCTTATATGAAACAAGTTGTAACATTTTAAAATGCTTAACATAATGCGAGTTTGTTCTGTGAGGCCATTCCAGCGTCGCTGAATTTAAATCGTCAACGACTTTCATGGAACAATGCGAAAAACGTTCTTTGTGCGTTTCTCCACCGTTTTTTTTTAAAGTGTTTCTTCTTCCTCCAGCGTTTTTGTTAATTTGCTTTTGACACCTGAGGATGATTCGACAGAAAAATCGAAAACGTTCGTGAAAACTATGGAATATTCATTTTTATTTTTCTTATTTGAATACAAAAAAAAAACTATCTGAAAGATTGAAAAAAAAATGTATGATTAGAAAGACGGATTCTTTTCAATGTTTGCATATATATATATATATATATATATATATATATATATATATATATATATATATATTTAGATTTTTCACTTATAAAATATATCATTCAGTGAAGACCGGGGTTGTTCCAATAAAAACAAGCTCGATGATACTCGATTACAGAGTACAGAGCATTTATATGTGATTTTATGAAGGCTTACCAAAGCATTCCTTTCAGGACACCAATGATCACCATTAAAGATATTTTTTCTTACAAATATTATTTATTAAAATTAAATTAAATTTAATTATTATTTATTCAAATTAAATTAAATTTAATTTGAATAAATAATATTTATAAGAAAAAATATATTTAATGGTGATCATTGGTGTCCTGAAAGGAATGCTTTGGTAAGCCTTCATAAAATCACATATATATATATATATATATATATATATATATATATATATATATATATATATATATATATATATATAATCCAGCATGGAATAATTCGGTTTTACTTGGGTAAAAAATAATATATCTGAAAAGGTGTCTGTGAGAGTGAAAAGTGTGAAGAACGGTCTTGTTTTTATGTTGAGAAATGATGATGGCGGGAGGGGGGAGGAGAAGAATCGGTTTTTGAATACAGATAAGATTTGCTTAACTGTAAGGAAACAAAAAGGGGGGGGAGAGTTCGCACTTCTTACGTACCTTCCAAACTTTACACTCTCTATGTAAATGGTCGCTATGTTTTTTAAAAGAAATATTTTAAAGAGAGGACAAATGAACTCATTCTCTGTACACTTTCCGTTCCAGTGCATCGTTGAGGAGCGCTCGGCAGCGTTGTTTTCAGCTGCGTTGCCCGTGTCTTTCCCAGTCAGGTGTGAAGACGACGCACTCTCCTCTTCTGTCAACGCCTTCTTAAGTAGACACTGAATTCAAAGTAGACGATCGTGTTATTGCTTGTGCGCGAATGTGTCAAACCACATATATGCACACACATATCCATACATATACACCCTTGCCAAATATAAAAAAAACATAACACAGTATTCGAAGCCTAAATAAGATTTCCTTCAGCATGGCTACACATTAGCTTACACGAGTTAATTAATAGTGAATTGTCTACCAGTGCAACTACCACAAGTAATAAAAATAAGCTGGATACTCCACCAGACTAGATGAACTCTGATTTTTAAATCTGGTCAGACCAAGCGAAGACCATAAACATATACTATCCCATGATTAAGTGGTCTATTGGGAAGAATAAATCTATTATAATTTTTACAGAAAGCTAACCGACAACGAGGAAGGCATAGCGAAGATTCGCCGTTATGAACACCAAATCAGGACCGGAATTACACTGCTCGGCCATGTCTACAATGAGCACATGCGATGGTCCGATAGTGTTGAACCGACGGAGGGCAAGATGAGGGAATAGCGGTTCAGATGTTTCGGACATGTGCTAAGGGCCAACAAAGACACCGTCGCGAAACTTGCATTTGCATTTAGAGTCGCCGGGAAGCGACTGAGAGGAAGACCGATGATGAAATGAGCAGACACCCTGCACAAATACCTCTGTAAAACTGGCCTTTACCCGGACAAAGCGTATGATCGTTTCAAGTGGAGACAAAAATGCATCATTGCGAACTCCGCCGTAGCCCGGGATTAACGTATAATAAAAAAGAAGACTGCTTTACTAAGTCAACGTGTAAGAAGTAAGGAATTACAAGTTTCAATATGTGTGTAACTTAAAAATACAACAAGTGTTCGTCCCAGGAAAGACCTCTTGATTTCTTAGAGCTTACTCAACTAAAGTGAGAAAAAAATGTGGACAAACCATATTCTTGTGAAAAATGTGGCTCAGCATTTTCATAAAAATCTCACATACATATATTGTGTATGCATCCATGCCTAACTATAAATTACTAGGTCTGTCGGCCTGTATTTACGAATCAATGTGATATTGCATATCCATCGCAAAACGCCCAGTTTGATTGGACGCTTCTTATTTGAATCGCATATATGCATCTCCACTAAAAACTTATACTGTCAGCCAGTCTGTCACGCATGCTTTAAGAACGCATTTTCCTCTTTTTCTCACGCTTGAGGATGGCATATCATTCCCCGCACAAAACATGCATATTGAAGTGACGAATCTTAAGAACACCCTCAACGCTCCGTTACACAACGGATAAAAGCGCTATATATAATCATCAGTTCTACGTAACAATCTTCTGGAGGTTGAAGGTTCAAATCTCAGTAGAGGCGATACTTAAAATATAGGTACGAATTATAAAGATTTACAACTAGTCAAGTTTACTTTTGTGTTTAAAATTTTTGATATGAGGATTAATAATTGGTATTATTGTCATTATTCTGACTACTGTTCTCATCTTGAATGTTATTCCAACAACATTTCGGTATATGTAGAACCCGACCTTCTTCATGTGCGTCATGTCAAACTCGACAGTCTTCATGTCGAACAGCGGAATCTATACGGAATGTCGAATGGAACCCTTTATTTAATTCATGGGGTTCGCAAGTATCGGTTGCGCAACAGATAAAAGTGCTAAGTGATAATCTGTTAAAAGTAACGGTCTTTTGAAGGTTTATAATTTAATGCTCATTTCGGGCGATATTAATAATGCAATTACGAATTAATTAACACGTCTACTGCTCATGGTTGGCGGAACGAGTACAAGATGACCCCGTGTATTAGATAAAGTGTTCCGTTCGAAATTCTGTACAGATGCCCGAGTTCGACAAGATGCATCTAAAGAAGGTCGGAAGTTACATCGACCGAAACGTTGTGCGAATAACATCCGAGATGAGAATAGTTGTCCGATTAATTCAAATAATACAAATTATCCATACTCATTAAATTTTTTTCGAAAAAAAACGTTTTTATTCATAACATCTATCTATGCAGACGCGTATGTATGTATGTATGTATGTATGTATGTATGTATGTATGTATGTATGTATGTATGTATGTATATATTTATGCTTCCGTGTGTATCTAAATAACTGTTGAATAACCCATGATATATCCGGAGGTAGATAATAGACTACTCAACACCTATTTAGATACAGTGCGTGTGTGGTAGTAGATGGCGTCGTATTTTGTCATTTCTATTCGATTGGCTAAACTCTAGCTATATATTGTATATTAGCATGATTTATGTTTGTATTACAATCATATCTATAGCATCTATGGTTCAGTCTATTACATGTATCCCTCTTTCTCCTCATATTTCTACCTCTTTATTCCTATCTCTCTCTTACTCTCTCTCTCAATCTCTCTCTCTTTCTATATATATATATATATATATATATATATATATATATATATATATATATATATATATATATATATGAATATGAAATTTTGAGAAAGCCAAATACGATATATGTGGGTTTTTTTAAAATAAACATTTCTTTACATTAAAGTATCCATGGGAGCTTTCGGTTTTATAAACTCTTTTAAAGCAATATTTTTTTTTTATAACGCATGTTTTTTTTCTTTATATTGTATATTAGCATGATTAATGTTTATATTACAATCATATCTATAGCATCTAAGGTTCAGTCTATAACATGTATCCCTCTTTCTCCTCACGTTTCTACCTCTTTATTCCTATTTCTCTTTCTTACTCTCCCTCTCTCTCTCTCTCTCTCACACACACACACACACACACACACATATATATATATATATATATATATATATATATATATATATATATATATATAAACATGAAATTTTGAGAAAGCCAAATACGATATGTGTGGGTTTTTTTTTTAAAAACATTTCTTTACCTTAAAGTATCCATGCGAGCTTTCGGTTTTATAAACCCCTTTGAAGCAATATCTTTTTTTTATAACGCATGTTTTTTCCCCTTGGAAATGTAGAAATCTCACGTGAATATCCGTTGGGTGTTTACTTGACAATCTCGAAGGACCTCCAGTGCCGCACATTACTCGCGTGATGATGTTATAAGAAATATTTTCAATTTTTTAAAATAAATATCTTTACGCATTTTAATATTAAATGTTAAGAAAGACGAACTCGATATATGCTTTTTTTTCTTTAAAATAAAAATGTATTTACATTAAATTATTCATGCACGCTTATGGTTTCGATTTTTGTAATAAAGGTAACAATATTTCTTATAATATCATCAGGGGGCACTAAATACTTCCAGACCATCTAGTAAACACCTCAACGGACATTCACGAAAGATTTCTACATCTCCAAGGAAAAATAAAACAAAACAATGATTTATAACAAAAATATTAAATTTAGTTTATATTATAAAATAATTAAGTAAATAGAATTTTTTTAAACATAGTTCACCCCGAACAAGGCAGGACGCCACTGTAGACGTAAGGGGCTACTGAGAAAAAAGAGATAAGTTTTTTTTTTTGGGGGGGGGGTCAACCTAAATTAGTAGCTGCACAGCGAGATGTATGTTTCTATTAGTTTTAAATTTCTGCATGTCAGTACCGTCGGGAAAACAGGGGGCAGGAAGAGAGTTCCAGAGACCAGCAGCACGAGGAAAGAAGCTATTGGAGTAGAAAGCTCCCAAGCATCTGGGGACCTCCACAGTGAATGGATGTGATTTAGCTGATGGTCAAGTGTGTCTAGTGAATTTACGTCGAGAGGGGCACCTGAGTAGACAGTTCATCGGAGCTTAATCCATTGAAATATTTTTAAAACAAGAACAATGATGCTACATTGCGGTGATGGGACAGGGACTGGAGCTTGGTTGACAGTGAGGGACCTATTATACATAAATAAATATAAAGCAAACAATATATAGTTATATAATACTAGAATAACATAGATTTATTAAATGCAGTTAATATTTAATAAATCTATAAATAGATACGTCAATAGCCCACAGCTAATAGTTATATATGAATAGAATAGGATTTTAAATACAATTATTTTTACCACTATTACACTATCCGCAAGTACAATCTAATTAAACATTTAGAATATTTGGAGTTTTCAATGCTGCATTATTCTGTTATGTAACTGTATCTGGCTGAACGTAGATTTACATACATATTT
The DNA here is from genome assembly GCA_963556195.1 of Sepiola atlantica. Taxonomy (NCBI): domain Eukaryota; kingdom Metazoa; phylum Mollusca; class Cephalopoda; order Sepiida; family Sepiolidae; genus Sepiola; species Sepiola atlantica. Next base: position 44,426,850 of record OY744546.1, read on the forward strand.
ATGCATAAATGTTTTGGATATGTTGGTATAAATGTTTACACGTGTTTGCATTTTTGTTACAGAATTTTATTTCGAGCTGTGTTCTCACTCTAATGCATGTGTGCGTACTTATATGTTTATCTGACATGTTTTAAGTTCATAGTTACATTCTTGTGTGATATTGCCGTTTAAATAATACATATAAGTTCATGAATGAATTGGATAGGTTAATAGATATCAATTTAAGAGAGTAGAAAGTTGACCTTTGTTTTACTTTCGTCAGCCTCGTAACTCTTGCTTCCCTTATTTTGTCCTTTAGTCCTCACATTTCTTGAGCTATGTTTCTTACAAAGAGGCAACCATGCTCTTTTTAGGTCAGAATCTATCCATCTAACTGTTATTGTTGGCTAGGTTTTGACCTTGAAGTGGTAATTGTTGTTAGCTCCTTACATCAATTGGCTTCATGCTTTGTTTGGAGCGATATACATTAATAAAAAATAAAAATAAATAATCTAAATCTCTTTATTAATTTATATTAACTGCATTAACTTAATATAAATTAAATGCATCATTTAAAATATCTCCTGATGTGATTAAATTAATAATGAATTATACTCACCATACGTTCATTATAATATACACAAGTAAGCTAAGTAAAAAAAAAATTCTGTTTAGATGGTGAAGATTGTAATTTCAATACTATAATATCTTATATCTTGTTTGGATCAGTGTATGTCAAACTATATATATATATATATATATATATATATATATATATATATATTTATGATAATTTTTATTTACACACACATGTACCAAACTGAGAGTTTATAGTAACTGTTGATCGATAACATCGACATGCCAGTGTCGCAAATTTTGTACATGTCTGTGTAAATAAAAAATTATCATATATAAAGCTCTATTTTGATATTGAGCACTCTTTATAAACCCGGTTGAAATTCTTTGGATTACCACCCACTGGATGTTTTTACCTGGATTATTACCATTATATATATATATATATATATATATATATATATATATATATATATATTTATATATATATATAATGATAACATATATATATATATATATATATATATATATATATATATATATATATATATATATATATATATATGAGAATTTGAATAGGAATATATAATTTGCATATGTGCGTGTTTTTAGCATATGTATGCAGATAGATATATGTTTTCGTCTGCGTGTTTTACTCTTCGGGACCAGGGTTCAACCGGTGGTGGAGTTATATAAGCCATACTGATATATGATGAAATATATATGTCTGTTGATGATGAAAAAATTATGATATATATATATATATATATATATATATATATATATATATATACATATATATATATATACATATATATATATATATAATTTACATATCTATCTATAGCTATTCATACAATAATCTATCTACCGTGTTTTGAGCATACATATCTACTTATAGTGTATCCACCTATAACTATGCATATATCAGACTATCTACCGCGGTTTGAGCATACATACCTACTTATAGTATATCTACCTATAACTATGCATATAGCAGACTATCTACCGCGTTTTGAGCATACATATCTACTTATAGTGTATCTACCTATAATAATGCATATAGCAGACTATCTACCGCGTTTTGAGCATACATATCTACTTATAGTGTATCCACCTATAACTATGCATATAGCAGACTATCTACCGCGTTTTGAGCATACACATCTACTTATAGTTTATCCACCTATAACTATGCCTATAGCAGACTATCTACCGCGTTTTGAGCATACATATCTACTTATACTGATATTAACATTTTATAGATTAATAAATATCGGAGATATTCTATTTTGATAATTTTAGTATATGGTTCAGGAAGTATACCTATTGTACTTCACTGGAAGTACGATATATACGCATAAACGTACATGCATATGAAGTTATATGTGTGTGTGCACATAATGCATAGAATCTTCTATTTAAATACACTGTATCTATTTTCAGAACGTTTCATTGATACTAAATATGGCAGACATGTATTATTCTATGAAAATTTGAATATGTGTATAGGTTGAAAGATAGATATATGAGTATGTTAATAGATTGCAATATATATATATATATTAATATATATAGATAGATAGATAAATAGATTAATATATATATATATATATATATATATATTAATATATATAGATAGATAGATAAATTGATTAATATATATATATATATATATATATATATATATATATATATATATATATATATATATATATATATATATGAAAACATGAAAGTCCCCTTCTCTAAATCAGTATTCCATATATTACTAAAAAAATTCTGAGTTGAATGAAAATGGTCGATTTTCCCATACGGAGGATGAATATATTTACAGTGCGATCTTTATAGGAATGAAAAATAATATTACGTTAGGTTTAATTTAACACTTTACTGTATTTTCATAGCCTATCTAATCATTGCATATGTGTTAATATATTCATGACACGTTAACAGTGTATATATGGAAATGATAATCTAACATAATGGAAAACTAAAGATGAAAAATAATTATAATGTAGCAGTTACATTAGTGACTTATTTTGTATCGATCTACGTAACTGACAGTGTGTTGTGATTCGGCTTGGCGATTATGTAACGATCGCCTGTTCACCGCACGAACAAGCAATTCACCTAAGCTCAATGAGATTCGTACGCAATGAATACACTTGGCGCGAAACACCTATGTGCAAGCCTGATTCTCAAACAGACAAGATGTGATCTTGCATTCTCTACCGTCGTCCCGGTAGAGAAATCGAGGGACTCCAGGATAGCGTTATTTTGTCTTGTCTACAATACTCAACCCATTGTATAAACAGCATTTGGTTCCTGTGTTTCCAGTAAATAAATGTACATATCTGTTTGGTTGTGAGGCCATCATTGTTTCGTGATGGATGGTGACCTCGTTTGCTTTTTCTATTTCAGTCAGGCATGGCCAGACGATTTACTCTTCCAAGTCTGTCATCAATCTGATTCTGTTCTCAATTTAACCTCTCACTTACAATTGGCTCTCTCAGATTAAATAATAAGTATTTAAGCATTTTATAATTCTCAGTTAAGTAAAGCTTTATAAATCTGTATAAATTGATGTTGTATCTGCTATGTCTTGTGAACAGTCCACACACAATTTTGGAACCAATTTCGAACCACATATTAAAAGTAAACAATATGCCTGTTTCATGAAGCTTGATGAGCAACCCCTCAATAACTGATTCCTGTTTCAATAGTTCAATTATCCTATACGTAAACTCCTCATTACGTTTCTCTTAATAAATATAAATAACTTTAGAATTGACGTTTTGAGATATAGAAATAATAATGTTTTAAAAGAATAGAATTTAACGTATTTGTTGTAGTTTGAATAATAATTTGTAGTAAATCTAAAAACATTGGTATCTGTTGTGGGGTACAAATCACCCCTATTGAAGAACTAATGGAAGCAACCATCTATAATAAATACCATGGTTGCAAAGACTCAAACAGAGCACACTCCTTGTGGTGATTGAAGCTAGTTTTTTAGGGCATAGACCAGTGGACGACCCCCGACCCCCACTCCTCCCCCATACCCGTTTTTGGCCTTGTGCCACATCTGTTTTTATATGTAAATATTTAAAGAGATAAATAAACAGAGCACACTCCTATCATGTGAGTGTCCACGTGTGGTATCTGTTCCGATGGATACTACACCCTATAGACCGGTGTTGTCTTGGCCTTCGGGGCATGATTCCGCCGGTCTATGGGTCTGTACTGTGCAGTTCTAGGAGGTCCACCCTCCCAGGCTTTGCCTCTCCTCTTTGGGGAGGAGTAAGTTGATAGCTTACTGCCTGAGGCGCCCTTACCGGGGAATGCCGACGGGGCTGTCCAGGCAATTTTTAATGGCTAAAGCGCTCACGTTCTCGGGCGCTGGCTTTTCAAATCCCACTTTCCGACCTTGTGTCACATACTCCTATAGTGGGTAGGTGTTAAATATCGAGGACATTCCTATCTTGTGAGTGTCCACGTGTGGTATCTGTTCCGATGGATACTACACCCTATAGACCGGTGTTGTCTTGGCCTTCGGGGCATGATTCCGCCGGTCTATGGGTCTGTCCTGTGCAGTTCTAGGAGGTCCACCCTCCCAGGCTTTGCCTCTCCTCTTTGGGGAGGAGTAAGTTGATAGCTTACTGCCTGAGGCGCCCCTACCGGGGAATGCCGACGGGGCTGTCCAGGCAATTTTTAATGGCTAAAGCGCTCACGTTCTCGGGCGCTGGCTTTTCAAATCCCACTTTCCGACCTTGTGTCACATACTCCTATAGTGGGTAGGTGTTAAATATCGAGGACATTCCTACCATGTGAGTGTCCACGTGTGGTATCTGTTCCGATGGATACTACACCCTATAGACCGGTGTTGTCTTGGCCTTCGGGGCATGATTCCGCCGGTCTATGGGTCTGTCCTGTGCAGTTCTAGGAGGTCCACCCTCCCAGGCTTCGCCTCCCCTCTTTGGGGAGGAGTAAGTTTATTGCTTACTGTCTGAGGCGCCCCTACCGGGGAATGCCGACGGGGCTGCCCAGGCAATTTTTAAATGGCCAGAGTGCTCACCTCTCGAGCGCTGGCTTTTAACCCCACTTTCTCGACCCAAGCTGTGGTCACATCTTACTTGTGGGAGTAAGATAAAACTGGCCTTGTGCCTAACTCCTGGGGAGGAGTAAATACCTTTGCCTGGAGTGGCGCGGATGCGCTGCCGGGCTTTTTCAACTGGTTCGATGGCCCGGTACGAATCCTCGGCGTGTGGTTCGGACCGGGTCTCCAGCTTGATAAGAATTGGTCGGAAGTACAGTCTAAGGTCGAAGCGTCTGTAAGGATTTGGCTTCGAAGGGGGCTTTCCCTTAAAGGTCGAGCTGAGGCGTGCGCCATGTACGTCTTTCCGCTTATCCTTTACCGATTGGCTGTACTACCTCTGCCTGCGGACCGCTTGGCGGCTTTAACGCGTACGCTTTTCTCGCTTTTGTGGAACAAGAGAAAGCCGCTATTCTGTAGACAGGTCTGTACTCAACGTCCTGATGTTGGGGGCTTGGGAATGCCCGACTTGGCGAGCCATTTATATGCCGAGAGGTTAACATTCCTGAGTAGAACTTTGACAGAGGAGTCCGCGTGGGGTCCTGCGGTTGGGAGGGCTTTTCCCAACCTCGTCCCTGACCACTTGGCTGAATGCCGTCGTAGGCCAAGGGGTCAATCGCGGTTCTTCAACGAATGCCGAACTGCGCTCAGAGTGCTGCCGGGGTCCAGTGACCTCGCCCGGTCTAGGAAAACACTATATCGGGAGTTAGTGGTGGGGACCGCTTTGGATCCACTTGGGGAGCGACTTGGATTGTCGGAGGAGGAGGTTCGCTCTCAGTGGAATTGGGCGCCAGGCCGGAGTCATCTGAACAATACTGAGTTTTCTCTAACCTGGCGATTAGTTCGAAATGTAGTACCCCTTAATGGCATACGCTTCAGTATTGGTCTAAGTATGGACCCTTTTTGTCCACGTTGCGAGGATGATGAAATTGAAACGGCCAAGCACGCCTTTTTCAACTGCTCCAAGCTGCGTGAATACTGGACGTATGTCAACGAGGTGACGGTTCGCATCGTTCCCGAGCGGGTGACGTGCCTGGATTTAGAATCCGTTGTTTTCAACATGGACCCATTGTGGCCCAGGGAGAAACGAATGGTGTTACTTGCGATTTTAGCCGTAGCTAGACTCGTAGTGTGGTCTTCACGCTTAGACATAGGGAGTGGTGGGGTGCCGCCTTCTTATTATGATTTAATTTCGTATTTTAAGCATCAACTTAAAATCAAAATTAAATGTGATAGAAGGAGGTTACCCTTCTCGCTGTTTAAAAGTAGGTGGATACACACCGCTAGTTTATGTGTGTTCATACGGAATAGAATTGAGTTCGTGTTCCCTGCCTAAGCATGGCACACGCCGACCTTAGGTATTTCTTTTTGACAAGTTTGTCATAAATATCCAATTGTTGGATCAGTCCCTATAGCTAGTAATACAAATGAGTCCTGTTTTCCCCATCTTTATTTTAGGTGTCAGAACTCCTCCAGGATGCCCGCTCCCCGATTTACTTTATCCCTGGCCTGCCCTAATGGTATTTATCCTGGAGGACACCGCACTTCCCCCCCCCCCAAATAAACCCTACCCAATATTTATGTTGTCCCCCTAGGCAACGCCCACTCCCACTTAGGAGCTGACTCTCTTGCTTTCGGTTGTTCCGGAAGACAGTGAGCAGTTCATACCTTAGATAGGATGGGTCGGGTCCTACTAACTCACCATAATTAGCATTTTATTTTGTTCTTTATTTTTACATCCATTTTATTTTTATTTATTTTTTGGGGATTTTTTAAGGCTTAGTTTTTGTTCTCCCACTCCCTATCACCATACTCTGTACATATTATTTTTGTAAATAAAAAATCATGAAACAACCTGGGGATATTTTAAGTAGATTAAGTCCATAGAGTAAATGTGGTATTGTGGTGATTGAAGCTAGTTTTTTAGGGCATAGACCAGTGGACGACCCCCGACCCCCACTCCTCCCCCATACCCGTTTTTGGCCTTGTGCCACATCTGTTTTTATATGTAAATATTTAAAGAGATAAATAAACAGAGGACATTCCTACCATGTGAGTGTCCACGTGTGGTATCTGTTCCGATGGATACTACACCCTATAGACCGGTGTTGTCTTGGCCTTCGGGGCATGATTCCGCCGGTCTATGGGTCTGTCCTGTGCAGTTCTAGGAGGTCCACCCTCCCAGGCTTTGCCTCTCCTCTTTGGGGAGGAGTAAGTTGATAGCTTACTGCCTGAGGCGCCCCTACCGGGGAATGCCGACGGGGCTGTCCAGGCAATTTTTAATGGCTAAAGCGCTCACGTTCTCGGGCGCTGGCTTTTCAAATCCCACTTTCCGACCTTGTGTCACATACTCCTAATGTGGGTAGGTGTTAAATATCGAGGAGATTCCTATTCATGTTTTACCGCATGGTAGGAATCCGGTCATCTCCTACCACATTTAGTGGCGTTACTGTATTGCTATGAATAAATACATTGTATATTTTAACCTGTCACAAGTAGTGGTTGTTATCTTTGTGACCCCTAGCACGGGTCTACAACAGTATCTTACAGAGTTGTGTCCCCTTAACTAATCTATTAAGAGTTTCGATGTTTTCTCTTCGTTTTCCTTCTAATTTCTACATCCGCTTCTTAGTCTGCTTTGTTATTGTTCCGGACGAGTTATAATACATTTCCGCTTTTAAAAAGCTTTTGTCTAACGGTCACTTCTTTGCCATACAGAAGCAGATTTCAAACCACTTCTTAATCGCAAACATGGGCCGATGCAATGAGCATGTTGAATTTTTGGATGTCTGGTTTTGACCGCATGGTAGATTCACACCGAAATATCTGCCATTGCTTCTTGTTTGGAATATCCTCAAACGTTAAACGATGTGTATTCCTCTGATAAGGAAACGATTATTTTTTGAAAACTCAGGGTTTACGGGTAAGTTGACACTTACTTGAACATAGTGAAACAATTAGCATATTACTATGTTTAGTTTTGAATAATACTTTTGCTTTAACTATGATATATATCTTCGTAAATGACCAAAGTGAAAAAAAACGGAAATGAGGCCGCCCATGTGCGGGGTGAAAATATGCTTTAGATCAGACAATCATATGTTATTGGTTGTGTTGTCTAAATGAGTTTAAGGGCTGTTATTTCTTTAAAAAAGGGTGATCATTTCATTATTTACCTATAATAGTTGGAGTTATATATATACCAATACACACACACGCATATATATATATATATATATATATATATATATATATATATATACATATATATATATATATATATATATATATATATATATATATATATATATATATATGTATATATATATATATAAACTACATGAACAATATTATAGCCTACTTGAATCAAGCAACGTTTCGATATTCTCACATCTCTACAAAGACAATAAAAAAGTGAAAGGACGTATTAGAAACGTCACCAGTAAAAAAAAACGGTTCTCAAGAAAATGAGAGAAAAATGACAAGATTCAAATCTAATCTAAGTTCATGGCAGCCTAAAACATAGGTCACGGTCTGCTGCCCCTTAAAACTTGCACTAATGAACCCTTAGGCTTCTTTTATATCCTAGCAAACGGCCCTCCTCCCTCAAACGACTATCATGTGTGCATACACTATACAGACCAGGAATAGGTAATATATACATAAATGTATGATATACAATAAAAATGATATTAGATACTACCGTGATACAGTGAAGCTTAATATAGTAGATATAACGTTTTTATACGGTACTATATATATATATATATATATATATATATATATATATATATATATTTATATTTAGACAACCTTAAACAATGTCTGTTATTTTTTTGTTGCTAAAATAAACGTAATTGATTTTAAAATTTGCTTTAGGAGATGCAACTCCCAATTATTTTTATATAGTCCGAGATAGTATGCAAACTCATGGTCCTGGATAAAATGATGCTATCTGTCTCTCTTTCTCTCTTTTTCTTTCTCTTTCTCACTCTCTCTCTCTCTTTCTCTATCTATCTATCTATCTCTCTCTCTCTCTCTCTCTATATATATATATATATATATAGAGAGAGATATTTTTTACTTTGATTTCATTCGAAAATACATGAGCTTTCATATCTTTTTAGACATCTTTCCTGTATAACTAAAAGTCATATGTCTCTTTGCGTCTATAATATCCTCATAATTATTCATAGTAAAAATAGTAGTTTTGGAAGTACATAAAATATTACTCTTTATAATCCTATGCTGAAAAAAAGTTTCACTCTTTCTATAAAATGCTCACCAAAATATCAATAAATACTTGGTAGTGCTTACATCAACATAGTGTAAGTGCGACAGCGGGAATTAACATACAGAACTAAGAGAAATACTGGTTATTTTTTGGTTTATTAGCATTTAAAGAAAGAATAATTCTCTTGTAAAATCATCACCCGTCACAAACACATACGAACATTGTATGGCAAAATAACAAGCATTTTTACTTTTCTTAAAGAATAGTAAAGAAACAATTGTTCTTTATAATGATGCTAGTGGTTATGATGACGATGAAAATATTATAATTATAATGATAATAGAATATCAATAATGAAAAGAAGAAGAAGGAGAGAATAGAATATGATAATGACGTTTGGTTTATTTCAATACGTTACTGCATTTTCGTGGTCTATCCAGTAATTGCAAGTGTGTTAATATGTCATGACCTGTTAACAATGCATACATGGAAATAATAATCCAACTTTATGGAAAATGAAATAAGTATAATCATTAGTTTAGTATTTTATTGATTCTGAGTAAAAAAAAGCTTCTTAAATTCATATAAACATTTGAACCAATTTCAAACAACATAATTCACTAAAAGTCTTTAATTTTTTTTGACTCAGTAAAAGCCTTAACTTCTTTTATTACTCAGTAAATAATTTTACTTTCATGATTCAGTAAAATTATTTGTTTTATATATCCCTTAAATACTACACTTTTTTAACTCAGTAAAACACTTTACTTTTATGACTCAGTAACTGATATCTTTCAAGACTCAGTATAAAATTTGACTTACACACAGTAAAAATACTTTATTTGTATAACCCTGTAACTGACTTTACTTTTATGACTGGTTACAGATTTGACTTATGTTTTAACTTCTTTTATAACTCAGTAAACGCCTTTACTTGTCTCATAACTGATTAAACGACTTAACTTTTAACTCAGTAAATAACTTAACTTTTATGGCTCAGTACAAGACTTTACTTCATTTTAACTTAGTGAAATACTTTTCTTTTTAGACTCAGTAAATCACGTTACTTCTTTTATGTCTCAGTAAAATAATTTCCTTGTTTTATAACTCATTAAACGACGTTACTCATTTAACTCAGTAAATGACTTTACTTTTATGACTCAGTAAAATACCTTTCTTCTTTACTTGTCTAGTAATCATATAATTTTAATATAAGCATTTCTTCCTAAACGCATGTTTTTATTCATTTGATTCCGTCATAAATATTTATCAAAAACAGACACCTCCGATTTTACATTAAAGCTGAGTTTATAAATATATGTTTCTCTTAAAAAAATCCGATATATCTTTATAAAAAAGATACATTCTAAAATATGTCTTAGTTGTGGGATTGAGTTACGTTTAAAAACAAATCCCACTTTTAATTTAGCGCAATTTGCAATTAACTGACTACGTGACGCATTTCTTATTAAGTTTCTTTTACTTTCACAATTTTTCGTTGCATGCAGTGTTTTGATCCCTGCGCTTATTGAATTCAGTATATATTACTCTCATTTTCCCCTCTGTCTCTCTCTCGCTTTCTCTCTCTTCCTTTATTTCTCTCTCTCGCTCTCTCTCTCTCTCTCTCTCTCTCTCGTTATCTCTGTCTCTGTTTTCATAAACAGTCGAAGGAAACAAAAATATAAACACATTAATAATTGAATTGATAATCCATAATAATAAAAAGAAAATATGAGCACAAGTAATAATCCTATAAAACTGGTAGATGGAGAATGATAGATAAAGAAATAGAGAGAGAGAGAGAGAGAGAGAGGGGGGGAAGTGGGAGAATAATATTTTGGTTTTGAAAGTCGCCTGATGATTATTTATCCTAAATACCAGTAAAGAATACGTTCTCTACAATCAGTTCGACAAAAACTTGCCATTTCGGCGGCCTGTTCTCTGTCGGGCTGTGGTTTATGTATTGGGTAGTCTTAGGAGGCCCACCCTCACAAACCTTGCCTTCCGTCGTTGGGAACGAGTTAGTTACTCGCTAACCTCCTGACACGCCCCTACCGGGAAATGACGACTAGGTTTCCAAGGCTATTTTTAGAGATCAGCCTGATTCATTCACTGGGGGTGCTGGCCTTTTCACCTCCCACTTTTCGGCCTTGTGCCACATTATACTTTGTGAGAAGTATATTAATACTAAGAGATGCAGAGAGAGGGTGGAGATCAAGCAAGAATTTTTTTTTTCATTTTTAATATTTAACAGGCTTGCAAACTTGTGTTTTCCTGATTCAAATATTCTAACCCGGGCTCAGTGGGTGAATCATCGGGGCATGCATTTTCTAGAATACAGTCCAACTATCAACCATTTTAACAAATATTGACACTTTCTATTGTGTCAAAGAAAATCTAAAACATAAATCTGAGAGAAATTATATTAACAGTAATAGGATGTGTGTATGTGTGTATTTGTTTCTCTTGGGTATGCTTAACTTTTCTTACAGCAAATACAAAGTAAAATATGAATGAATACATAAAAACTCACTGTCTTTTAAAGCTAAACTTCGTGCGCATGCGTGATTGGAAATCAATGCAATACCTACACGCTAAGCTTACGTCAAAATATGAGTTTGGTAATTCAGAATTGCATTCTCTTTTTTTTTGTTGCCCTGAGGACCGAAATTAAAGAAATTTGCTCTATCATCTCCGTGATCTTTTGAAGACAAATTGAAGGAATTGGCATGTCAAAGAATATTTTTGAATCTCCCTGTGATTTTGAGAAGAAGAAAAAAGGTCGTATGGGAAATAATAAAACTTGGAACTGCTACCTACTACGGAGATATGTAATATTTGCCAGGATTAAAAACTTTCTTTTTATGTGCGGATACGTCGTAAAAATTGCCAGCTAATTTATTTATCCTTTTGTGTTAATTTATTTACTTTTTTTTTTAAATAAGAAGTTATGTACAATCACTTTAAGCAGAACGAATAAAAACTAAAATGAAACGAAAAGTAACGAAAAAACAAAACTAAACGAGACTTCTAGAAAAAATATTGAAATAGCTTTTAGAAAAATCAGAAGTACCGAAAAAAAGAAAGATAAAATTATAAATATGCATACGAGAGAAAATTTATGGAAAAAGAAAGAGAAGACAATGTTTTCTCATATGCTGCACAGTGTATTCGTGTTTTTAGATCTATTTGTAAATATTTTATATAATTGCGACACTGTTCAACTTTGATTTTTTTTAAAGAATTCATGTTGCTAAAACGACGAAATATAATGTGGGCAAACTTAGGAGACATTGGAAATATTATTTTTTAGGAAAGAATGTGGAGCAAGAAAATTACTTACCCTCAAATTCAATTTTGCAGCTATTTTCTTTATCTATATATGAAGAAATAAAAAGAAAATATTTATAGGTAAAAAGTTTGCTTTCGTGTATGTTACCAAATGAATATCTCTCTCTATATAGATGGTGTGTATATATACACATTATACATATATATATATATATATATATATATATATATATATATATATATATATATATATATATATGCATGCTAACCCACACGAATAGCTTAATAGGTTTGAAAAAATAAATTCATTGCACGCAAAAAAGTCGTGTACGATAAAAGTTTTTAGCAAGTTTATAAGAAATTATAATTTGTTTTTCGTGTATACATACATATATATATATATATATATATATATATATATATATATATATGTGTGTGTGTGCGTGTGTGTTTATATATATATATATATATATATATATATATATATATATATATATACATATATATAGTATGATTCTTTGCAGAGATGTACTACCATTACTAAGCTCTACACTGTTGAACAGAATATAGAAACTCTACACGCAATATATAATATTACCTTATAATATTATATATGTACATACATGGAATAATAATAATAATAATAATAATAATAATAATAATAATAATAATAATAATAATAATAATAACTAGCAGGACCCGTGTAAATTACACGAAATGTTTTTTTTTCAATACTAATTATCTTGTTCCTAACCTACACATGTTTGAATAAAATATGATAATATTTTACTTGTGTGTTTATTTAAAAAAATGAACAGTACATGAAACATTTCACAAAGTTTCTTTATATGTAATACTTCTAATGAA